>OX439394.1:110599-710599 GCA_949319315.1 Zelleria hepariella
AAACAATGTATTCAACGCCTGCGAGAAAAGAATAGCACATTTACAACATCAAAATCGTAAATACACTAAAATCGCGAAATATTCACATATCAAACCCTAGAATTAGGTAAGTGCTATCAAACACACCATTTTTCGTGTTGTAAATCATGACAGTTTGCAAAATATTTTCATTGAAAAAAACAAATTCCCAGTACTAACTTCCTCAGTTTTTGAATGAAAATTTCTTCAAATCTATTACGAACATCAACACGAAACTTGCCTTAAAAGATAGCTCTTACCTAATTCTAGGGTTTGATATGGCAATATTTTCGATTTCTTTAGTGTATCTTGCATGCGAATGCAAATAAGAGATGCGTCATTGCTATACTTCTCCCGCAGGAGTTTCACTATCCACCCTGCCTTAAGTAGCGTTCTAGAATATCACCCTTAGAGTTTTTCCCGTTATAATATCAGCGCAAAGTCGTGGGAAATCATTTATGGCCAATGTTGGCTGCGCAATTTTAAAACATAGTAAGAGCTAATTGATGAATTTTACAGGACACCCAAAAAACGGTTTGGTTACTTTGTTTCGATGCCCTGATAAAACTATGAGACACAGCTGAACGAGAGTAAGCTCAAAAGAAGGGGCAGGAGCTTGGCTTGACATGCAATACGTGCCAGGTTTTTTGAACTTTTACTTCGGTTTCTAAGCTTCTAAGTTTTTGAGATTTAGACAAGTAATTTCGTGTGCAATCACGTAAAATTATGCATAAATCAAAAACTAATTTTTTTCACACATGTCGCTTGCTAGGTTTTGTAATTGCACAGCCATGGTGTCTAAGCTATCTCCATTCCAAACAGCTAAAAAGAGTAACAATCATCCGTCCAAACATCAGTCAAACACAAATTTTCAAGTCTCAGCTCACACCTTCGCGGCACGCTACGACGGCGCGCGGCAGCGAGCGGCGGCGGCGGCGGCGGCGGCGGCGGCGGCGGCGCGGCGCGTGTATCGGCGATGGTGCGAGCAGTAAACGATGTTCAAACAAACAAGTCCTTCGATACATTGTGCTGCTGCAGACTGCACTTGAGCAATGTTTGCGCGCAAACACCTACCACAAGACAATAATTAAACGATTCATCTTTATTGGTCCAGTTTGTGCCGGTATCAACCGCCTCGCGTATGTCACTGATTAACCTATTGTTTTAACATGCCCTGCATAGCTACACTGTTTGCTGTTACTGAGTCACTTAGCAAGGAACGTCTTCAAGCGTGTTTGTTGCGCAGGCAGGTACAAATACCACCACATTGCAGTCGGTGCTACCCATAGAGACAAATCAAAAAACCTCAGATTATTAATAGTTTAAAAAAAAAATCATTCCCAATTAGGGAATAAATGGTTAGGGTTTTAAAGGTACCATGAACTACTTATCCCGTTGACTGGCAAGAGCGCCTTGTAGTTGACGAAAAATTTGCGACGTTGCACGACGTCGCAACGCAAGATGGTATACACACCGTCGCATCTGCGTCTCAGTTCGGCCTTCGCAATGGACAGACTGATACAAACGTGTCCGCAACGACGACGCAACACAGCGCAACGCACCAATGGGGCCTCGCCCTAACCTAACTTACTCCGTAACCTAACTTAACGCTAATTTGAATAAGTCTCTCAGCTGTAGAGAATCGCCAAAGATATGTAGAGTCAATCTGCAGTAGCGAAGTAAGATTCTTGTCCCGAGTGCATTTTTTCAACTTATTATAAATGTTTAAAATATTCCCTAGCACAGGTTAGTGCTTTAGAAAAAACAAAAAGTGGTTAAGATTCCTATGTTGACAGATGCGAAAGGGTAAACCTTGTCTTAGCCGAAACACTTCCAAGACTTCCTTGTGGCCTTTACAACTATGTTAAGCTATTTTTCTTATTAGATAAGAGAGGTGACCGCTCAACAGAAGTTACAATGTATGAATTGTTTTGCCACTGAGTGTAATGTTGTGTAAGACACATCTAATCTTTATTCATGAGCAGTTGCCAATCGAGCACAAATATTGAAATTGAACACACACGAATCTGCAGCATCGCCCTCCTGATAACACAATCAAACTAGGAACGACCTCCATATTGCATTTGCTTTATTATTATTCGAATATTATTTGTGTAAATTACCCGCTGATACCAAAAGGCCTGATCAAAGACGCGCTTCGACAAGGGAATATCAACTCTAAATCAAACACGGGGAACGGGATTGTCGATTGCCGGCGCGATGTCACCGTAGACTAAACGATTTGCAAAAAGGCAGATAAGAAAGTGGGTCGTTACGTCCAGTTCGAACTGGTTCCGTCCGCTGCGAGAGGCCCCCAAAGAAGCTACAATATCACGCTATATGCTATTTTATTAGTTAGACAATAACGTACCTGTGCACGGGTGGTTTCAGATTGCACAATAACACGTATCGAGTCGCACTGCACGTGGTACACGCTGCCCATAACGGGGCAAGGAAGGCTTTAGACCAGTGGCTCCAGTACCTTTTAGTGATGAGGGGTTTGACAAAATTTCTGTCTTGTCACAGACCACCAACGGTCTGGGGTTAATACACAATAAATAAGGGGGTAATATACAGTAAATAGGATAAAAGGTGCACGCGCGCTCGTAAATAATAGATATTTCCTTGATTGTAAATAGGACAAACGCGCCTAGTGTGCCCGAAAATTTACCGATTGTACTATAACTTTCATTGAGTTCACCCTTGATTAAGTTCCACCAGTGCTCCGCGGGCCACCGGTTAAGAACCACTGCTGTAGACGATAGGCTTTATTGAAAAAATATTTGACTCAATTTGTGAAACTGATATTTCGGCGTCGACTGCAGCCAAGAGAATACTAAAACGGTTGATAGGTACACAAGCAAGCAGTAGGTGAGCTATAGCTTGAACTGAACTTCTGGGCTCGCTCGCTGCGTGCGCGATGAGCTCACTGTGTGCCCAAGTGGCTGGCCCATTGTGCCCAGAACAGACTCCTGTACAGTGTACACGGGGCTTGAGCCAACAACGGGTTATTTTTCACTGCAATCTGTTTGCTTTCAGCTGTTTGTTCAGTTTTTCCTCGTGTGCGGTGTGTGGTTACCACAAAGTTGCAAGATTAAGGAGCCGTTAAAATGCGGTAAACGGCTTGTGGTGTTGTAAAATTGATTTTTTTAATGTTCCGTACCCAAAGGGTAAAAGGACCCTATTACTATGACTCCGCTGTCCGTTTTGAGTTGTCTGTCTGTCCGTCTGTCACCAGGCTGTATCTCAGAAATTTTCACAGATGATGAATTTCTGTTGCCGCTATAACAACAAATATTTACAAAAAAATAGAATGTATTATATCTGTACAAAAACGTATTGACAGGATAATGTTTTAGTTTATGTGATTGCTTAAGTGGGTTGTGCCAGTACATAGCTGTGGCAGGGAGCACGCGAGGTCACCAATTCGCTACACTAACGAACCACAAGTTATTTTCCTACATATTTATGAACACACACACACTTGTTCAAATATTCTTCAGTTTAGTTACTCGTTTTATTTTTCGAAGCCGAGCAGTTTAGAGCTATTTATAACCCATGATGTGACTAATAATTTATAGCTATGATTGTGTCCGTAAAACAGTCGATATGGATGGAATAAGAGAATAGAACAATGAACTAAGTACATAGGCAGAGCATCGCATGAATCTCCGATATAATTCCTGATAGTAGGTATAATCAAGAAGCAAGTAAACAAACTGATACAAAAAAGTCGATTAAGATACCTAATAGGGTATTGGTAGTCATTGCTATCGGTGACTTTATTATAGGTACATCAAATTACCTTCATGTCTAGGTATGACGTTTTCACTGAACTTCAGCATGCTGTGGGGTATTAAATCCGAGACAAAATTAGTGCATAATTAAGCTGCTAGATAAAGGTAGTCAGGGAGGTATGAGGTAGTGGCCACCCCTGGTGTCAGAGTTTGTCAGCTAGACATTGAACTTAAAAAAAGCTTGCAGCATTTTTTATTAAATGATCAATCAACAGGGTGAATCTAATTATGAAATATGGGGGGGTTTGTGAAACTTTCTATGACTTTATCAGTAATAATTACTAGAGATAAAAAAATAGTTTATAAGTCCATAAAGTATGCCCTCAGCAACAAGCCGGTCGCTTATCGAAAGGTGTGTGACTAAGGCTGGTATTAATAGTCCTCTGAGATCACCTACTTGAGATCGGTCTCAAGTAGGTGAACTCAGAAAACAAAAATCACCGACTTGAGACATTGGCTTATTAATAAACCTATCTTAGGCGCGAACTTGAGTCCTCGATTTGAGTAAAGAATGAACTATTTGAACGAATGATACCATTTAAAGTTCAAAATGTGGTCAAAAAGCTTAAACCCAACTCAAAAGTACTAGGCGCCCATACAATATAAAGAGACTATTCGAAAAGGCACAACCTGAGTTTGGCCTCCTTTTGGTCCATAAAATTGTCCATGGTCCGGTGTTATTCAGTTGTCCACTTGTCATTTCTATAATAGTCCAGGATTCCACAAACATAAAAGTGATGTTACAAGATATAACACGAACTCTACTCCAAATAGGTACTCGATTATAATAACTAGTGGTTCACCCCGAACTGTGAACTCAGGATGACTAACTTTTTGCTAACCCCATATCCACTCTTCGTCCGATTTGGATTTGGATGTTAGAATTTTAAAATTATTTTAATTCCATTAAGCCGCCTTTATATTTTTATGACGACACAATCATTCATACATATAAACATACAAACATACTTCGATCGCTCGTTCAATATGACGACACAATTATGTAGCGGCACCCTGGTCTAGACAAAAAGGAGCAGATCTGACTCGCTTCAGCCATTTTTATTCAGCATTGTTATTCGTTACTTTGGCAACAGAGAGCTTGATCTTGAGTGAGTAACTCAGCATATTAATAAAGCAGCGCTTACTTGAGACCAATCTCAAGTCCTCGACTTGAGTCAAGAATGAACTATTTCAACGACTTGAGTAAAGAATGTACTAGGCTACCATACATTAGAAAGAGGCTAGCCACAACCTCAGTTTGACCTTCAAAGAGGTTCGTAAGGTGAACAACTTTTTTCACTGTTTTCAGAACTGTCGAATAAAAGAAAAAACTTTTTCTATTGTCAAACATCAGTCAAACTACGAAAATAATTATTATAAAAATGTCTCGTAAATTCTTGTGATTTTCAGTATATTGAACGTTTTAGTCGGTTATGGATAATAAGTGGCGCCAGAGAGGTTATTTTCAATATTTTGGCCGAAAAATATCATGCCGGAAACTTCCAACAGAGAGCTTCAGTTCATTCGAGCTTCCGTTATTCGAGCTTCCGTTTTTCGAGCTTCAGTACCTAGCGGACCCAGTTGGATGACCTCTACAAACGAGTTGCTGACAAGACAGGTATTTATTCACTATAATTGTATAAAATATACATAGTTCACGATACAAGTTACAGATATCGTCTAGTTTACGATATAAGTTACAGATATCGTCAGTTAGGTCTTTAAAATACCCCATCATCAACGTTTTTTGCGCATTTAATATAACTTTAGAGGTTATGTTTACGTAGAGAAAGTAGTAATTAGCCAAGTGAATTTATAATAAATTATAGAGCGACTGCAAACCTAACGTTTGATCGCTGCGTACATCATTCTACTACATTAATGTTTTATTTTGATTACAGGAAAATCAGAAAGTACCTACTGTCCGACGCATAATCGACGAAGTGAGGGCGTTATGATAGGAGGGATAAAAACCAAGGCAATTTTAAAACACCAGCTTTGGTCCCGAAACCTGGAATAATGTGTGGAGGGAGAATGAACACATAAAATGAGGGGAAGAATACTCGACTCAGCGCAAATTCATGTCAGGTGTAGAAATTTTAGATGATGATTAGGAAACAATATTGTATTAATAAATATGTTACAACTCTCCCAGGCTTGTTTATTTTCCAATTAGAAAAAAAAAATGATAATTATGTAACATTAATTAAGGTCTTCCCTATTCAGATTTATCTTCAAGTATCAACTTAATTTACTAAATACCTACTACTCCTCTGAATGATACCACACCCTCTAGTTTTCCCTACTATATCCGCTTTATATTTTATGCATGCCTAGTAACCTCTATGGTCCAACTGGGCTTTGAAAAAAACTAGGTACGAGTAAAGAGGTTTGAATTGTATGTTGTGCTGCCATCTACATGATATGTATCATACTACATGAAGCTTTCTGTCACCAATCGCCATATAAGAGATTCCGGATGTTTATGCACGCCTAATACCTTCAGACCATTGACATGACATCATTCACGTTACAGCACTCAAATTCTATTGTACACACGACAGCACATCAAAGTGTACACTTTTGTTGTAAAGTCGCCCGTAACGTAAGCGAGTAGAGTGCTAGCGTGTAAAGGTCGACGTGTTGTCGTGTGTACGTGCGTTTCACGAAATAATTCCCTTGGATTGTACAAAAATAGTCCCTATTACATCGTAATAAGAGTTTCGTCAAGGGAACTTTTTCGTGAAACGCAATAGAGCCCGGATTTTCAGTAAGGAAAGAGTTGAAATATACTTTCTGCCTTTTTATTAGTGTGTGGTGTAGTTTCTTACAAGATTATGGGAGCCTGCAAATAGTAGTTTTTCTTTGAAATTAAAACTTAATTTTGACAACACTTCAGTATTTGGCCAAGTACAAGCTCGTAGCTTCTGATTCTACCATGCCTTTATAGGTACTATTTGAGTTTTAGATGGTGACGCGGTGGTGGCATAATGGGTAGAACAATGGACTCGGAATCGAGGGATCCTGGTTCGAGTCCCGATGAGGGCATGTACCCTACCCATGACATTAATTTATTTCAAAGTCGCATACATACCACTCCCTGACTGTGAAGGAAAACATCGTGAGGAAACCGGAGCGTCTGAGGCTATATACCAAACTAAACTCAAACTTAGTACCAGCTTATTTTATTAAACCTCAGCTCTTCGGAGTTCTTTCTTGGTAATATGACTGTGGGGCTCTGAACTGCTGGAGTTTTGCAGCTCGAAGAACTCGGGCTGGTAGAAACACTTTTCTGGCTAGTCATAGCGATGTGGTAGAGGTGCCGGTCGAATGACGACGACAAATTATTTCACACCACAAGGTCCCTTTCCACGTAACTTCCGATATCGACGATGGTCCTAAGTAGGTATATTGTTAAGCTGCAACTTCTTGCGGTAGGTTCGCTTTGGATGCGCGCTGACTAAACATCATTTTTGTATATTAATTATCAAAGAAAATAACTCCCCTTCTTGCTTTGCGTAGTCGGGTAATGAAAAACACGAACTTGAGTCGGCTATCGCCTGCACTTGGAAATGACAGTCGTAAGTCTGGTCTCAAGTAGGTGAACTCACGTAAGATCGTGACTATTAATAAGCCAGCGACTCCGGTCTCAAGTAAGTGATCTTACAGCTTCTTAACATTTTATGCATACCTAGTACTCTAAACCACGTTGTATTGAAATTGAGACGTCACGGACTGTCAAAAGATGAATGACTCACTCAATTCCGATCTCAAGTCGGCTCTATTAATATGGCGTCGACTCAAGTAAGTCGACTCACTCAAGCAAGTCGGCTAATGTCAATGTCAATCTCAAGATCGTGTCTATTAATAAGCAGACAGCTACTCAAGTTTGACATTACCCAAGGCTTGACATTTACCTCCTTGAGATCGATCTCAAGTAGGTGAACTCAGACGACTATTAATACCACCCTTATATGGGGTGCACGGTTACGGTTATTATAAAGCACAAAAGCGCGACCAAAAAGGAAAGACCTAGACGTAGACCCCGACTTACCTACCACTTGCCACCGAGCCATTCCCTATAGATGTTTGCACGTATAATGCTGTAAATTAAAGTGGTTCTGAGCGACTAATA
This sequence comes from Zelleria hepariella, assembly GCA_949319315.1. Taxonomy (NCBI): domain Eukaryota; kingdom Metazoa; phylum Arthropoda; class Insecta; order Lepidoptera; family Yponomeutidae; genus Zelleria; species Zelleria hepariella. The sequence goes on from OX439394.1 coordinate 118,550, forward strand.
CAAATCGTTCCATTAGAAGCCGAGAGGGCGGCAAGTCGCTGCTTTGTTCGGCGCAAACAAACGAACAACGAACGCGGATATTATGTGAGTGTCGGAGAAGTTGCCGCGCCCGACACGCCACCGTGTGACAGAAGAACTTTACTATAACCCCTCAACGAGCTGAATTTATTTGTAGGACTTCCTTAAGCCCATTCCTGACCCAACACAACCCTGACTCTACACGAGGTTTATATCCAGGTAAAGTTTATTTGTTTCTTTCACAATAAAACAGTGGAAGTATATTCTTATTGTGGGAGGTGGTGCCTGCACTAAAACGTGTTACAAAGAAAACTAATAGGTCTATGATGCCCAATAAATAGGCTTCATTCGAAAAGCTCACAGAGTTGTCTATGGTCATTTGATGTATTGTTTCACTGTCACTCAGGAGGCGCCCTTCCTCGATATGAATTCGCAAGACCGAGAGAAAACGGCACAAGCTTGGTCGAAATGGGTGTAATATTTTTTTCGGGCCGTATTAAACAATGATCGTAACGATCCTTCTATCGTATCACTTTGGTGTTGTGGAGAACTCGGCAGAAGTAGGTAGCTTGCGAGGGAAGTGGCAAGGAATCATAAAGGAATGATTAATACTCGCGGGAGCGCAGTAATGGCGCTTGTTTCAGCACTTTGTTCGCGGCTGGAGTTCGCGGAACTTTCTACCAGTATCCGATACAGCGCTGTTTTCAGCACTGGATGAGGTACGGGCTGTTTCATAGTCTAACTAATCTAATAGAAATCCTAAGGCCTCCACGATACAGGTACACCCTAGCACACTGCAGTAATACTTTGTATTGAACGCCACGTTGCCACATGAGCTATCAGAATAACAAATTACTATAAGTACCTTTGTTCTCAATGTACACACGACAGCACGTCGACCCTTACACGCTAGCACTCTACTCGGTTACGTTACGGGCGAGTTTACAACAAAAGTGTACAGGCTCACGTGCTGTCGTGTATACATTATTATAGTGTCCAACCTAATATTATGCAAAATAATAATTGTGCTTTTTTGTGGCTAAATAAATAATTTTTCATTTTCAACTATGAATCTTTCATAGAGTTCCCAACGTTGATTATTTTTCTCTTAGAATTATTTACACACAAATTCTTAACCACTGTTCTGTATAAAGTTTTATTTTGATTTTTTGGGAAAGTACTTACTTTGAAATTTGTACTTGTATCGGAATACAGCCATAAGTAAGTAAGATGTAGCCTGTACAATTGTACATGTCCCACTAGCTGGGCAAAGGCCTTCTCTCAGAGAGAGAGTTTGAGCTTAATCACCACGCGTGCTCAATGCGGGTTGGCGATTTTTGCGTTGAGGGTATAATGCCTCATACGCTCAGGTTTCCTCACGATGTTTTCCTTCACCGTCAGCGAGTGGTATTGCTACTACAAATTCACAAATGTACGTAACTTTGAAATTAAACAAAGTCATAGATACATGCCCGCACCGGGAATCGAACCGAGGACCTTTCGCTTCAGAGTCCACTGTTCTACCCACTAGACCACCACCACCACCACAGCCATACGAAGACTTTTTCAGACGGCGCGCGGGCGAGAATTATTGATTTTACGAGTAGAATCAATGATTTTTCATAGCAAATATTTCAAAGCTTTTTACATTCAAAGTTGTTTGTGTTTGTAAAGTTGCGAATTTGTAGTAGCAATAACACTCGCTAAATGTGAAGGAAAACGTCTTTCAGCTCTGCATATTAAAGGCATCTCAACCAAAAATCGTCAATCCGCAGGTAGGCGTGATGATGGAGCCCATACCCATTCTCTGTTTAAGGGTAGACGATAGCAAGGTGGCGGGAAATTCAAAATTTTTACAGACTTTTACATTTTGTAGCTAAACTGAACTATTTTTGTTCAGCGATTTTTCGTTCGCGGTAATAAGTTTTTTGGGCACTTCCACTGCTTCGTAGACCAGAACACATAATCGGCTGAATTATTGTTGTTCTGTTGTTTACAATAATGAAAAGAATACGGTTTTATTTTCGCGAACGAAAAATCGCTGAACAAAAATAGCTCAGTTTAACTACAAAATGTAAAAAACTGTGAAAATTTTGAATTTCCCGCCACACTACTATCTTCCAGCCTTAACTAGTTCCCTGTCCCGTAACCCAAATGTTGGGTCACGACAAAATTATATGACAAGTCCGTGACCCAACATTTGCCCTTATACATATTTTACTTTTCAAACGTATCTACCAGTATTTTTTTCTCGCAAACATATTAATATTTTTCAAATATAGAGACGCACTAAACTCTTTTACAAATACAAATATCTTTATTGGATAATAAAAATGGTTTACAATATTATAATATTTCGGTGAGGGTGGCAACTATCACCTACACTGGCCATATGGCCGTATTGCAGAGTGACAGTCGATCAAAAAAAAATGTGCGTTTCATCATTTAGAATTTCATTTGAAAGAAAATATTTGATTTTTGATAGACTTGTGCGTTTTGTGTCCGGAGAAGGAAAAGAATGATATGTATACTTTTCACTCCTGGAACTACTTCACTCCTTTAGTTCACTAGTTCCATTTCGTTTCGAGGTTCCTTAGTTTCCTGTATGCATCCAATTCTATTTCATACCGAACGTTCCGTTTTAGTGGTAGCCTTTAAATGCGCGTGCATAAATCCAACTATCGAACTAAAACAAATCAATATCTACTGATGTAGCTGATTGTAAAATTGTAAACAGGTACATACCATTATTAATTGAAATCGGTTGTTGGTCGGATGCCATAACTCAATAGAATTTAATTTATACAATTTCACGAAGTGCGTTTAATTTACATAGTTACGTTGTTAGTACTTGTTGTGTTTGCTGTATTGTACGTAGGTACGAACTTGGTTTCACGTCGCTATATTTTACGATCCGATATTTTTTCATATTTATATTTTTCTCTGATCTTTTCAGTGTATTATTCTGTAAAAAAAAATGCAGTTCTCAAAACAGGTTTATTTGCGGGAAAATATAAATAAAAATCTTTTACGACAAAATATAATACGTTTATTTCGATTAAGCTCGAACTCTCTCTGTATTTCGATCAAGCTAGTGAGTGGGACATGCACGATTGTACAAGCTAATTTTTTTTTTAAACATACAGAATTTCTTTAAGATTAGAAGCGAGTGATGCAGTCATCAGTTACTCTAGTTTTAACTTTTGTTCAATTGTTGCTTTTAAACAATAGAAACAGAATATAAATAGCGAATAAGAATAGCTTGATGTGCCATCTTGTAGCGCTTCGTCTCGTGGATTTGGTATAATATGATGGAACTTGGTATATGGGTCGCAGGATGGAATATATTTGTACTTTACAGTATAAATTCTTGCCTTTCGTCCAGCCTACTGGTTGCGACCAATGTCTGAGGTAGTACCTAAAGGTCCAAGTGTAAATAATGCAATAAATAAAGCAATAATTACGTAACCGCGGGCCGCCGACCGCCATGTGGGTCTTGGCCGCGTGTCGCAAGCGGCCACTACACTACATAATATATCGTTTGTCTGTCGGTTACACCAACTAACAACTAACTCTGTTCGTAAATATTAATGTTCCACCGGCTACTCGACTCGCGGACTAGTTGACTATATTGTTGTTGGATCTATCCAAGCGGATACAGATGGTTCGGTTTTAGTCCCTGCCGGCTACCCGAGAGATACTCGTTCTGTCTACTAATCCATGGAAATCGTACCATAAAAGGTGTCTTCACTTGCATCCAATCGGGTAGTTCTGATTTTTTTATATGTTGTATGGAATGAAATATAATTTTTCGACCTCGAAAGCCCTCCGAAACATTGTAAAATTCATGAAAAACCATTAAATTTTTGATCATTTTTCAGTTTTTGGCATTTTTTACCACCAAGGACCTGTTTTACGGTAGAAGTCACTGAAAAATATTTTAAAGTAGACTAAATTAAAAAAAAAAGAGAATAGTTGGGTCTCGATAAACTGAATAGTTTCAAAGATACAGCTGTTCAAAGTTGCTGAGGAGATGAATTATCAAAAATTTAATGGTTTTTCAGGAATTTTACAATGTTCCGGAGGGCTTTCGAGGTCGAAATAGTACATTACTGCCGCGGTCTTTAATGGGTGCGTTTCTGGCGCGCTTTTGATGGCCGACAGAGCGCAGTGTAGCGCAGCTCAAGGCCTTCACAGCGTGGTCAGCATTGCAGCCCTTGATGGACAAGCTGGAATGAAGGCCGAGACCGAAGGTCGAGGCCTTTATAGCGCGGACAGCAAGGGCTGCAAAGATGACCAAGCTTGAGGGCCGAGAGCGTAGCTAAGCTAAGCTCGAGGCCATCATAGCGTGGCCAGAAGCGCACTCATTGCAGACCAAGGCTTGTATAGTGCTTTACTCAAACAATTCGAGTAATTTAAATAGAACCAGCTTACCTTTTGTCTTAGTTTACTTTCTGCTGATTTTTCATTCCGCAAACTTTTCGTAGATAAACTTGTATTTTTCCTTTGACTTCGGTGGCAATAGGTACCTTTAAATATCTTATTTCGCTTCCTTTTTATGTTCGGCGTTGTTAAACACATTGAATCGGAGGATTCGTTGCTTGAAGAGTTCACTTTTATTTACAACAAAAACAGCACGCACAGAAAAAATCACTTTGAACAACGCGCGAAGCGGCGAAAACAATATGGCCGCGCTTTTTTTTTCTATGCAATTTGAAGACTGCCAGCACCCAAACAGCCAAATTCTAAATAAATACTTTTTGTGCCTGACTTTTGAGTTCTATTTATGAAACAAAACTCGACATTAATGGATTTTCATACAGTTTTTCTGGCCGCAAAACACGACATTAATGAAATTCCATACAACTTTTCTGGCGCCTAATCAAAGTAGCCCGCAAGTCCTCCTTTGCTCAAAGAAGGTTGTCGAATTAATGACCACATTACGAGCTTTTTTGAGTAAAATTATATTTGTCACTACCACCTCATTCCATACAACATATAAAAAAATCAGAACTACCCCATTTGATGCAAACCAAAATGTACCAATTCCATGGACTATACGGGAAGTCGAGAAACGCGATTGAAGTAGACTTGATTTTGATAAGCTCTGTAATCGCCTTTGACACAATATAAAAAAAGGTTCCTCCGCAAGAGTCAAGAGAGTGACGTTTACAAAAACTTAGCAGTCGCGGAGAGTAGCCTTGTTACGGTCTGCGACATCAATGCTCTGGGGCCTTAGCCTGTAACGCAATGGTGCCAAAATGGGCTCCCGGTTGACGGTTTCAATTACGATTTATTAATGCTGTCGGTCCAGTGTCGGTCCTTTTAATGTTTTTATAGTACAGCAAAGAATATTATGAGTCTAATTCTAGAGGATTAGTTCGCTGGTTGTAGGAGAGCAACGAAAAAATCCCGGTTTTTTCCTTCTTCTGGGACGCCATGGATACGCCATTGTGTTACAGGCTAAGGCCCCTGCTCTACACCTGGCGCCTGAGTATGTAACGTAATGGTATCAAAATGGGCTCCCATATGACGGCTTCAATACGATTTATTAATGCTGTCGGTCCATTTAATTTTTTTGTAGTTCTTACAGCAAAGAATATTCAGATTCTAATTCTAGGTGATTAGATCGCTGGTTGTAGGAGGAAAACGAGGAAACCCCGGTTTTTTCCTTCTACTGAGACGCCATCGATACGCCATTGCGTTACAGACTTAAGCCCCCTGCTAGAATAACCACTGTATCGAGTAAGAGAGTGCTCGATACAATGCGCCTTTGATCTCTTTTGATCCATACTACGTAGAATGATACATACAAGGTATTAAGCTGTGAATCTCAGTATGGATGGTCATCGTAACAAGCGTTTGTTATCTATGATTTGTGAGTTCTGCACATTGTATCAGTTCTTTCTGTTCTTTTATTAGGGTTATTTTTGGCCCTTAATTGACCGTGACTTTACTAGGATTGGACCAATGTTAATATTTTTATTATTTTTAATGAGTTCTATAAATTATAACTAAGAATTGTCATTGGATGTGAAAATAACTACAAGGAAAATGCATCTACTTGTAATAATAAGTTAATAATTTTAGTTTTTTAGTACCTAAGTAAGTCACTTATTCCTCAAATAGTGAGGTTTTTATCTAAATACCTATCTCTACGCGCTATGCGCTCTCTCTATTTCAACTAGTTATAATTACTTATACTGGGACATGCTGAAAATCAGCGTCGATCGCAAAACATAATAAGTACCTACTTAATATGTTTCCGACGACAAATGCTGAGCTTGGGACCCATTGTCAAATCATCGAACCCTAATTCTACTATCTTTTTTTGTATACTTTTAAAATCTACTGTGTGTAATGTTTAATTTTAAAACAATCTAGATTATTTATTTTTGGCAATAAAGCACTATTCACTTTCACTTTCACTTTCAATGTCGAGCGAGCCTTTGTGATCTTGTTATTTTGTGGCACTTTGCCGGTGTTTGTCTGCTTTCGTATAATGTCCACTCTACTTATGTACATAATATCTTTACTGTGATTCAAGAACACTTTGAACCTTATCGACACTATTGCTACACCCTTCCTTCACACGCACCACGACAGAGACGGGGCTAGTTTTCGACATATCACTGAATATTCGACACGCTAACTCTTGACTTGGCAGGGCATAAACAAAACAATCCATCAAATCTTTGTTTCTCAGAGAATGGCTCTTTTATCATCTTATCTTGAAATACTGAATGTTGGTACAAGATTTGACGTGTCTAATCGTTTTGACTCGCTTTTTCTCCGCCTATGTGAAACTAGCAAATGTAGAGTATCTAAATACTTCAAATCAAACACCAAGCGCTAGCTTTAGGTAACGATTTAAAATACTATCAGTCAGCAAGTAAGATGTAGACTGTACAATTGCACATGTCCCACTAGCTGGCCTTCTGTCAGAGAGAGATTTCGAGCTTAATCACCAAGCGTGCTCAATGCGGATTGCCGATTTTCGCGTTGAGGGTATAATGCCTCATACGCTCAGGTCAGGATCTGTTTCTATTCTTTTAATACATATCCTACAGACGAGCTGGACTAGAGGCTTTTTCTCAGAGAAAGAGAGAATCCAGCAGGAGTTGATGTCAGCTGTAGATCGGTCGGTGGTTCGGTTGGTTGGAGCGCTGCCAGCTGCACCGGGCGGCCGGCGGACGTTGACCTGTAGCCGCGCACTACGCTCCAAGGCCTGTCGCATCACGATAAGTAAGTAAGTAAGTAAATCTTTATTGTACAAAAGAAATCATTTTACATGTTAGTCCAAGAGTTGTAGAATAAAAGTACAAATGACGGTCTTATCGCTAAAAGCGATTTCTTCCAGACAACCTTTGGATGGACAGGACTGAGAGGGAAAAGTACAGTAGCAGCAGATGCACAATAAAAATAATATGATAGGATAAAAAACTTCAATGACACTAGTTAAATAAAATTATTACGTATACTTACGTAAAGAGTAATATACCTCTACATAGGCCCGGTTTCTGAATTGAGAATTTCACTAACCAAATGCTTAAGTATCGTTCTGTCACATTCTCTTGTGTGACATCTGCAGAGACAGGACGATACTTAAGCATTTGGTTAGTGAAATTCTCAATTCAGAAACCGGGCCATAGTTTATTAGTAGATACATCCGAATATGTTTACTTACATACTGTACTATAATATACATATTATTATGTCGGATGAAAAAATAATACATTAAAACCTATACATGAACATGGATAATAAAAATAAAACAACAGTAGGTATCACAGTTCACCAGTGAGGTAGAACTTTTTTAGTGTTAGTGCTGACGATACTGTGGGCACTAACACTAGCACTACACATTCGCTAAAGGTTTAGTTTAAAGTTCATAATTAAAATGAAAATTACGATTGGCCTTTGCATCTATGTAATGAGATGATTCATACAGCGTCCGGTGGCACCTTCACTCACACTAGATGGGTGAAGTGACCACTCGCACGCTGCAGTACCTGGGACATTGGATGGCTGGTATAGGTGCTGGGCAAACCTACTCCATAATAAACAATGTCCCTTACTGCCGATTTCTGAATTGAGAAGTTCGCTAAGCAAGCACTTAAGTATTTACTTAGTAAAATTTTCAATTCAGAAATATCTCTTTTGAGTTCATACGATACTCTTAAAACATCTCAAAAGTTGATCTATACGAAGATAAATGTATAGGAATCAAAATAATATATAGCTTCAGTCATTTCACAACCTGTTATAGACCGTACCAGTCGGCGCTCTGCCAATATTCAGCTCTGGAGTATCTGTCGATGCGAAAATGTATTTCTCTGAGGAAAATTCTCAATTCCTTCTGAACGTCTTTTGTCGGAAAAGGCTACGCTCCAGTATATACAGGATAATTTTAAAATAGCTTTATTTCTGAAACAAAGCTGTTAGAAATCACATTTAGGGTGGTATTCTAGAACGATACTTAAACTCAGTTTAAACAGAGTTCAGACTGTCGATAAAACAGTGCATGTTTTGATATGCAGGGAGGGATATTCAAATCAAAACATGCACTGTTTTATCGACAGTCCACAATACTAAACTCTACTTAAGGGTGGAGATAGAAACGTGGCGGGAAATTCCAAATTTTTGCATTTTTTTACATTTTTTAGCTAAACTGAGCTATTTTTGTTCAGAGATTTTTCGTTCGCGGCAATAACATAGTATTATTTTCATTATTGTAAACAACAGAACAACAATAATTCAGCCGATTATGTGTTCTGGTCTACGACAAGTTTTTTGGGCAGTGCCACTGTTTCGTAAACCAGAACACATAATCGGCTAAATTATTGTTATTCTTTTGTTAACAATAATGAAAAGAATACTATGTAATTGCCACGAACGAAAAATCGCTGAACAAAAGTAGCTCAGTTTAGCTACAAATATTTAAAAAACAGTGAAAATTTTGAATTTCCCGCCACGTCACTATATTTCCACCTTAAACTGAGTTTCAATAGAGTTCAAGTAGCGTTCTTAGTTTGAACTGAATTTAAACAGAGTTTAAGAAGCGTTCTAGTTTGAACTGAGTTTAAGTAGCGTTCTAGAATACCACCCTTAGAAGTTGATGTGTTCCAGGAATAAATCTATTTCAAAATTATGTATAGTGATCTCTAAATGGTAATATTTTGGCTCCTCGGCTACGTGTCTCTATGTGCATAACTTAAAATTTCACTTGGTTCTTAAGCAGGGCTGTGGAGTAAAAATTATAGCACTTAAACAGAACTATTGTGCTAGTTTGACAGCGAGAATTGTTTCTTAGATACATAACCAAGGCACTGATGGTTGCTAGGTGTAGTTTGGCGAAGCCACGGGTGTTCAGGCTTGACCCCTCGATCGGGGTCGAATCCATAGAGCGAACGGGTCACGCGCGGCCGCTGCCTGTTTGTTATCCGAACACAGTCCTTATCACCTCGGAGATAAGGGCGTGCGTTTATAGCTCATTGATTGTGTCTGTCTGCCAACTGGCTAATTATCTAGTTTCGTGCCTGTTAGTTGTTGATAAGGTTCAATTAATAATAATTGTGATAATTCGCGAGGGTTCATTGTAATAATAGAGTATATTATAGCCTCTAAAGCAATATAATAAAAGACAACAAGGATGTTGTCAAATTAGTCATATAATTGTAAAAATTCTCCATGACTTAATTTAAATCGTAAAAAACTAAACTCTAATTTTTAAATCGAGTCCACGGAATGACAGTTGTTACAAAGGTTTTATCTGTCAGTACCATACTAGCAACTGTCATTCCGTGGACTCGAATTAAAAATTAGAGTTTAGTTGGTTTGTTTGCTATAATAGTCACTGTAGGTACAAAGGAATCTTACCAAGTGTGAAAACAAAACAACATCATTTTCGTAACAACGTTCTACTTATTCACATTTCAAAGATTGAAAAGCGAGAGACTGTTTATACAGATCTGGTCAAGACAACAAAAGGGTTGAATATTGAAGTTACCTATTAATCGCGTGGATTTGGCTAATACAGCAAATTCTGGGTCTCAGTGGAAAGCGTCTCTACATTAGTGAACTTTTTGTTTACTAACTCTCCTACTCAAAACCTTTAACTAAAATTAACTTTCATTAAGTTAGCGCCACAATTTTATAGCTTTCTTTGAATTTAACGCAAGCTCTACTTTATCAAAAAGGAGAAAAGTAGAAGCGACAAGCAATCTTGTCCTTTGCTGGCCTCAAAAACTATTTGCAGTTTTGTTCTAGCCACCACAGCTTTCTTGAAGTTTGGCACGAGCTCTATTCTACCGTAGAGCTTTTGTGATGTAGTACAGCCTCTACTGTATTACAAAAAAGAGGAAGGCAAGCGACAAGCAACGTTGACGAGGCTGTATGCTTAGCATGGCCGTTTTGACACTCTCTCGAAGTCGAGTGACAGACGTGCCATGTCTATTGTGCGAGCATGGCAGGCGGGACTCGAGATGGCAATAGATTAGGGTCATGTCGAGCAAAAAGTAGTTATTGCCATTTTAATAAAAATGTTGTATTTTTGTCTCCATCGCCATGTTGGCGTAGAGCCAACTCGAGCCCGACCGACAAGTTGACAGTTTTGCATAGAGAAGGGCCTATCTTGGGCTTACCATGCTGCCCGTACTGGTTGAAGTAATCACCTAAAAAAAAACCGCTAGTGGCTGCCGGCGGGTAGAGTTACCAATTAGCTCCGGCTTCAAACGGGAACGATAATAAACTGAAACTTTTTGTCAAACGTCGGGTTTTTGCTGAAAAATGCGCCGCTCGTTCGCTGTCAACTTTTAATAGACGCCGCCGAGGGAGGATCGAGTGTAGTAACTTTAGGATCAGAGTTGCAAGAGATGTCGACAGTAAAATAAGAAAGAAAGAAATTTATTCGGACGAAAATAACTAAAAAATTTACAATTTATGAAAGTATTTATGGAAAACTTTATGCATAAGCAAGCAAAAGCTAAAGCAGCAAATGCTTATCGTGGTCTAAAAGCTGAGAACGGTACAGTATACATGCCTACGGTATTAATTATATTTATCATTAGCATACACATCGCTGCTTAATATAATTATCATACGATTATCGGATTATAAATGGAAACGTAAACAATTACTCCGAGTAAGTAATTTTTACGAGCGTTTTTCATAAAGAGCTTGTTATCATGAGAGTCTCGCGTTACAACGCGCAATAATAACAATGTTAATGTGTTTCTACACAGACATACACACATATAAGTGTTATGTAACGTGTGTCCTACATATGGCTGTGCACATTACGCCGGTATGGCCGGAAGTGGCCGCCAGGAGTACTGTTAATTAGTGAGATATCGTATTATTAATCTGCTCTGTGGTACCGGAGACACAGACACACTGACCGACTGTTATTATTACAATAACAGCGCCAACGCCGGCCGGCATGAACTCTATACAGGGTGTTAAAAGACCGCCAACAAAGCGGGAAACCTCGTATTGTTCTCATCATAAGGAACATTTTTGCTCAAGGAACTATGCCTGGGAAATCAACGGTTTCCGAGATAATGAGGTTCAAAGTCGGACTTTTCAAAACTTTTTTTTTGCAGAAAGTCCTCTAGTCCTTAACATACCTTCTCAAGAAGCCATACAAAAATTATGAATATTTCTTACAAAAAACGATGTTAAAATTGCAACCCGCAATGTATTCTAAACATCAGCACTTCAAGCTTAAGTAACATAAAATGATACCTATGCTTGCGCTTTACGACTTCTGTGCGTTACACGTCCATTGCATGATAAAATAATTTTCAAAATTATAACCTAAAAAACCAAAATCATTTCCCAGCAATAATTTGTCGAAAAAGTACTTTGTTTTGGTGTCTAGTATGCGTGGCTTTCGGGTCTGTTGGCGGTCTTTTAACACCCTGTATACTGTTGAGGTGGGAAACAAATATTCATTATAAAGATTTTATAAGGTTAAACAAATCCTTCGGGACAGGACTTAAACCCGCAAACTCTTGCGCCTTGAATAGTCTTCAACAAATCAGTATTTTCAGTTTTTTTTATTTATAAAAAAAGTAGTACATGCAAAAGAAAACACATAGAATTAAAATAAAAAACATAAGAAAACAAGCATTATTTTAAATAGAAGATTTATTTTGCTAACTCTACATACTTAAGGGCTACTTAATTTATCATCGATTCGTCCATTTACTTACTTATTATTGGAAGAAAATTGACGGAGGCACTCATGTAGTTAAGATTTAAAAGGCACTCAGCATGCAGGTGGACATCGAACCCCGAACCCCTAAGTGGGGGATAGCGTGAGTCACGGCGGCCCCGGGCAGGCTGGCTTGCATTATGGATTGCGTCCACCGACTCCGATTACCGAATTACATAATGACGTTTATGACGAATCCCCTGTTTGCTCGTATCGAGTGAAATCACCAAATAAATCGGTAAACAAACATATTGTTTACTCAGGCAGGCAGCGAGCGCAGGCTTGGGAGGGCGCTAGGTGGGGAGGTGTAGAAGGTCCACTTTGATCGAACTCTACATTTCATTTGGCTTTATAATTTAGCTACACGGAATAGCGTGGTGTCTCGGCTTATCTTTTAAGAATATGACATAAATTTCTGATAGCTGCTTAAACACTTCGACAAATATGGTGCTGGGCAAAAATAATCTTTTCGTTATAGAACTCAAATCAAAACTACTTGTGTAGAGAACAAAACTACGTCTAAGTAACTTGGCATGTAGCGTCTATCAAGCTTTTTTGGCCATGTATTCCAAGAGACGGGAACTTCGTTGAGTGCATAGTGATTTTGGAAGGGTTGCCGTGAAGTATGATGAGGTTTCTTGGTGGTCAAAACGCAGTTTAAGTTTAGATGTTATTTGTTCTTGTATAGTCGGGTAAAGAGTGCATAAAGTTTACAAAGAACAACACAGCTAACTTAACACTATTCGTTGCTGTGACGCAGTAAATACGCTAATAATTTACATTGCTACGTACCACATCTCAGATGGTGCCAGGATCACGAAACGGAATAGTGCTGTTGCATACTTAGCTATACCAACTTCACACTGAACTTGTGACTAAAGTGGCGAAGTAAGTACATACTTACATTATTCGAGGGTTGTCTGGGGATACAAAACTTGTAGCCTAGGGCCTGGGCAAGTAGCAAACTCTGTGGTCTTTCTGTAGTAATAAAATACGCCATCTTATTCACTCCTGTGTGTGCGACGGAGACGGCTCGGCGTCGGATTACTACTGTTGTGTGAAACAAAACAACTCGTAATTAGGTCGAACGGATGTCGTATCTATTTTTACACATTAATTTCGCGTGCCCATGAATGATATTAATGTTTGTTTTTGTTATTAATTATGTTCCTAATTGGTCGCTGGGGAGGCTGTTTCCTCATATGTCGTGCTTTCAGTACCTACTCAGTGGCCTGAGTGTTATAGAAGGGGTGCTCAGAAGTTACCGAGTAGGGCTGGTAATAAAATTTTGCTGAAGGAGACCGCTTTGAGAAGGTAAAGGGATGCCCTGCCTTACTCAACTGCAGGGATATGGCCACCTAGATAGATAGATAAGACGTTTATTTGCATCATATGCACACACACACACAACATGAATTATGAAGCAAATAAACAGTAACACAGTAAACAATAGGCACAAACAAAAGTAACTTAAACCTACCTAAGTAAAACTATTACAGAAAAATACAAATTTGGTAGTCTTTGTGCCTGTGAGTGAGTGTGAGCCACAGTCATGCAAAAGGGCCATAGCTCAGTGCAACCTACCTGTCTAAGTCAGTACGCAAGGGTCGCTTCCAGAAGTACTAATTCTGAACTATGTGGACTGCTGGACTTTTTGGAGGAGATAGATAGAGAGATAGAGAAAACTTTATTGTACACCAGAAATTAAATGTTAACAGAATTTTTCTTAACCTAATAGTACAGACGGCGGAGGAGCTGACACGGGTAAAAAACTATTCATACGCAAGATAGGCAAAAGTAGAATAGGAAATCATCTCGTATTAACTTTACCATAAGTTCAACAAGCTTAACATTGACGTAAAGTGGATCTTTCGCTTCGATCTATCTGACGCAGCAAAGTAAACAATGGGGAAGCGAACAGGAGTAATATTGTGTAATGTGTCCCGTCAAACGTCGCGGTCCGTGCCACGGGGGCCGGGTACCGGCGAGCGGCTAAGGGGGCTAATTCTTGGGCATCTCGCATTCGACACATCTCGAAGGAAAAATCTCATGTCCTTTTGACCTCCTGCTCCCGACCACGCGAGTCAAGTCGAGCGAAAAAGGCAAAAAACTCGCAGAAATCTCTTGCCTTATGTCGAGGATGACTTCATGAGAATAGAAGATGTGACATTTGCCGCAAAATGAGATTTTTCCTTCGAGATGTGTCGCATGCGAGATTCTCGAGAGTTAGCCCCCAGCTCCGCCGAAGTGTCGATATTGGCAAACTTGCCAAAACAGCACAGTCACACAGTGGCAATAACCCGCTGGCGATGGCACGTTCACGCCTGACGAGCCTTTCACTGAAACTCAATGAGCGCTTCGCCGGACAAAATGTTTGAGACAATTCGGTACGCAAAGTTTTTTGTTCGAAAGTCCGTTATTGGCTTAATCTTATCTTTAGACAATATTGAGAAATTAATTTCAATATTTTTTATTTTGGTCCAGTAGTTTTGTTTTTATGCGCTAAAATGTTTTGTTCCTATGACCGCCAACAGTATGCAGACCGTCGCGTGACGTCATAAAACCGTATCTTTGAAACGTTGTAAAATCCAAACTACTGAACAAAAATAAAAAATATTGAAATTAGTTTCTCAATATTGTCTAAAGATAAGATTAAGCCAATAACGGACTTTGGAACAAAAAACTTTGCGTACCGAATTTGCTCTTGTTGAGTCAAGGGATATTAACATACTTCAAACAGGGCTGATCAAACCGTTACCAACGAGTAAACAACAAAATGTAGAGCAGCGACCAATTACAACCAAACATCTTGAGGTTGAGAATTTCATGTATTTTATGCTTGACATTAGCGTGATACAGATACTGCGGCGAAGCCTAAAAAGTCGGTTATTACTTGATTGGCGCGCCCTTATGCCGAGTGTGGTAAGAGCTACCATCATGGGTTCAGCGTGTCTTTGACAGTACGCTTATTTATTTAACACTAAACCGAATAAACCCGCGACGTTACGGGCGTCGTAAACGCGTTGCGCGCCGCACGAGCGGCATTTGCAAAGGTTACCGAGAGCCGTGCGGGCCCCGTGCTCTTTCCGTTTGCGCAAACACTGCTGCCGCTTCCGAGGCGCTGTTTCTAGCCTCTAGGTGGGTATAGGTACGCTACATAGCCATATATCAGCCGGCAGGCGGCAGGCGGCAGGCGGCAGGCGGCGCTTGCTCGGTGCGGCTCCGGCTCTAGGAGCGGCGAATATTGCCAACTATTTCATATTACTGCGCCGCCGCCCGTGTAGAGAGGCATTGAACAGAACACCCTTATCGTCAGAGTCATAGTAAGAAAGTAAAGTTACTCTTTACCATAACATACCTTCATGATATCGACTTACACAAAGATGTATTGACGTATTCATATTTGTATTGACTCTAACTGAAAACTACCTGCCTGTCCCTCTACCTCTAAAATTGAGGCTTTATTTGAATCTACGGAATGAGATTATTTATACAGCTTCCAGTCGACCTGTCCCTTAGTACACACGACAGCACGTCAGACTGTACACTTTTATTGTAAAGTCGCCCGTAACGTAACCGAGCAGAGTGCTAGCGTGTAAGGGTCGATGTGCTGTCGTGTGTTCACCTATTTGAGGGAATGAACTTTGAGATTATTAAGTATGTCTCAAAGGTAGCCGCTCAATGTGTTTGAAACTTCTGTCTGAAATTCTACATAATTTTGCCGTATTTGCTCTTTATCTTAAAAGCTTCACATAATTTTGCCTATGTGAAGCTTTTGTTTGAGCTATATTCCGGCCAGAGTTAGCTGCTGGATAGTGCATTACAGCCATTCTCTTTTTATTAAATAACTAACTGGAAACTCTGAAAAAAAGTTGACTCAGTTTTGTAAGCGGGTATTCAGGGTGATTTCAAACAGCTGCGTCTCTTTGCTCTGTGCTCGCCACGCTCTCATATTTATGTGCGCCAGAGATTGGATGGCGGCCTGAGAAAATCACAATATATGACATGCATTTTCTGTTGTTCTTTTACGTTGTGCCTCTTTTTCATCATGCCCAGGACTTTGCGGCTCTCTCTTTCAATCCAGGAATAACTCCAAACTAAATAGAATATATGATTCTATTGTTCCCATTTAACGCCATTTTCAGTGGCAAATCCGTGATAATTTATTTTCAGGCATGTAAATGATGTACTTACCCCGACATCGGCGATGGGTTTTTTGCCACTTGGATGTCACGTTTGGGTCGGATCTAACGACAATGCTGCTTACCCCTCAGGGTAGAGGAATAAATACTCGTACGGTCGGCCACAATCTCAGATACCCCATGGCGGCTATTATCGCGCGCGCCATAAGGACGCCATTCGAACAAAAAGGGGTATCTGAGACTGTGGCCGACTGTACCTACCCTTGCTTGATTTTTTAAAGTGAATGTGAAAACTACAGGGTGTAATCGAATTTGTTAGCGGAACTTTAAGTAGACTTTGTACTGATCACTACAAAAAACTGTACTAGGTGGAAAAAAAATGAAGCGAAAAAAATATCAGCTTTTCCATACATTTTGGTGCAGTACTGAGTCTACTTTTTTGTATGGGGAACAGCTGATATTTTTTTCGCTCCATGTTTTGCCACCTACTACATCTAGTAAAAGTTGTTTGTGGTGATCAGTAGACAGCTTACTGTTCCGCTAATGAATTCGATTGTACCCTGTATTATTCACAAGTCTCAAATACCAATTTCGGATTGAAATCGAAAAGACTGGCTATCCATACACGTTTGATTTTTTTTTTTAGTTTATGCAGTGTCTTGCCAACCTTGACGTTCTATACTTAGTTATAAATATCGGCAAATATAGCGGTTCCTTCGCGAGCTCGCTATCTTTGGCATTCCCCATAGACACACATTAGGTGAACCTTGACTTGCAAATTGCCCAATTAAGATAAAGGACAAGCCATAACTTTGGCAAACTAAGTTAGTACATACATGTATGTCTGTATTTACGTGTAGTTAGTGGGGTAGATTGCTTTTGCAACAAATTAGTGGGCGGAGTGACACAAAGTTTAGCGCAGTTCACCCTCGCAGCAGATATCATGACGAGTCAGTTTCGAGGACTACTCTACACAGTCATTGTCACGCTAAATTGAGCTCAAGGTAGAGATGACAAGTTCGCTTTTCCAGTGTTTAGAGCTCGAAGAAATGGGCGACATTTGTTCACCTACATTTCTTGGTTACGTAAACGGATTAACGTTGTTATTTACGTTTCATGCTAAGTGCATGATTTAATTCCGCACACAAACCTTAGAAGGAGATTGTGATGAAATTCAAGCATTGGAGGTAAGCAAGTATTCAAATTGCGGATTTATAGATTTTGCCTATGTTATCTATAGGTAGGTTTTCACTGCGAAGTTTTTCAAATTAAACAGCAATTCATCTTCTTTGTTTCCTGTCTAACTCCAGGAGAAGGGTGAAGGTTTGTTGTTCAAAACGATCGGACAATTCGACTCGTTATTCAAAGTCGAATTCAAACTTAAAGAGACTCGTCAAGATAAAAGGGTTAAACGAAGTAATAACCCCATTGTAGTGCAGCAGGGGTCCGCGGGACCCGAGGCGCCGAGCGAAGATCCGGCGGGGTTAGTCCTGACTGGCCTTCCTTTGTAATTGTCTTCCCAAAAATATTCATAGTCAAGTCATCGTCAATTTGCTTTCAAGTTGTTTAAACCGGTTTCTTAATTTAGCAACTTTACAAAGTTTCATCTAAGTTGAGGTCGTTGGATAATTGATTGTTTATTAATAGATCGTAAAGCAAGAGCCCGCCCCGGGAGGCGAGCAGTTTCAATTAATCGAACAAAAGTATTCCGAGGGCAGACTTTGCAACATTCCCCTTCGTCCCCCGCCAGCGCCCCAAGGCCTTTGATCAGCCTCCCGAAGATGAGCTCCTTTGTTTATTCACGGAATTATGAAACAAACTTTACTTACTGCGTCTTGGGCCGACGGCCGACCCTTCCGAGTGTAATGTTTTATGTCGACGGCCGCCCCCCGCCGCCCCCCACCGCACCGTGCCGCCCCCCGCGGCCCGTTGACCGGACGTTGAAGCCAATAATCATATTTCACGTGGAGCTATCTGCGATCACGAGTCGAAGCCGAATGGTATCGCCCGCTGGATGCGTCTCGTCCGACGCAAGTACCGACAAGTACCGACGCAAGTACCGACAAGCCGCAGAGTTAATAGCGCGGGTAACGGGTTCACTCCCGGGGTCCGATTGTCTAACTTCCACATCAATCACGAGCCCTTTCAAAGGAGCCGTAATTTTAATCGCGATCGATGCTTTAAAATGGAATCGTCGTGGTTTTGAATAAGAATTGCTGACGAGCTAACGTAGCATTGCTGACGAGCTAACACGTTACACATATCGAATGTATGAATTTGGTATCTCCCAATTTCATGGATGAAATAAATTCATGCTGAAATTCATCAATATCGTTCAAATGTCAAATTGAAAGGGATTGTAATTGATGTTGAAGTGAGACAATTATCCCCGGCTCCAGTAAATTAACTGCGTATAGATTAGTCCGCGTCGGTTGGGGGCGGCGCGTACCGACCGGGCGGTACACTCGCTCCCAAACTGCTTTACTCCGTCCGTTGTTGTTCAGGAGATCAGCGAGTATCCCTCGTTATTGCCGAGTCTATAACCGTAATGTCTAATGATGTTCATGGTAATGAGTTTTTCCTTCTAACTTACTGTGTAGCGGCCGCGCCCCGCAGGCCCCATATCGTTATTTTATTATTTACGGTAAATATCTCTCCCTTTGTTTTCCTCATTTCGGGAACAAAGAGAGTAGCGGCAAGGCGGAGTGGGAGCGACTGTACCGTAACTATAACGCATGTATTAAGTGGAGTCGGTTAAAAAGGGAGATTGTAATCAAGATGACAGTTTTATAGCTCGGCTGTGCGGGCTAGTGTGGCTACGCATAGTGTATCACAATTCACACACAATGGTGGTCGGATCTACGCACATTATACCACCGAGCACCATGTGCATTGAATGAATGTAATTATCACATTTTAAGGTCAGCGCGTTTTTTTTATCAGATGGCCACTATGTGGAGCATAAATCAAAACATTACGCGCCTCAGAGCGCCGTCACGCTTGCGCCCGCGCACCGCACCGGGGCGGTACTCCGGTACTCCGGTACTCCGGGGTACTCCGGGTAGCCAGAGAGAGTTATCTACTCATTTGCATGCTTCTGCTGATACATAACTAATCGCTAATGGCGGCTCTGACGCGTTAACATTTCTGCTCGCTTTTTTGTTTTTCTTATAAACCGTAACGTTAGAAAACGTAGGCTTAGCAATTTATACGGTCCCGTTTGCACTCTTTGGCTACAGACCTAAAAAAACAATTGGCATTGCAAGTATTTAGTTATTGCAATGATTGTAGGGGTAGATACAGCCACAGTATTTGAGAGAACATACTCAATAACTTTATAATACAGCGAACGAAAATCACACTTCTATTATAACTAATTTCTTATAGATCGTCAGTACAGTCGGCCACAGTCTCAGATACCCCTTTTTGTTCGATTGGCGCCCTTATGCTGCGCGCGATAAGAGCTGCCATGGGGTATCTGAGATTGTGGCCGACCGTACGTATAATAACGTGAGAGGACACAGCTTCTTGGGAGTGTGGGTTGAAATGCGTTATTTTTTAATGAGATGATTTTCAAAACCCTGACTCCCGAGTCGAGGACCACAGTACAAGTTAGTCAATTAGTAGTCGTAGCAGCGAGGACGCAGCAAGCGGCTAGGGTCTACCACGAGTTGGACATTGCGATGACGACAAGAGAACCAGCACGCCTAGCATCATGGACCATACCTTGCATGAACAGAATATACACTGCTGCATATCCTGCTTTATGTAGATCCATAGAGCGAATGATACATTACGTCGGCGCCAGACTCCATAACTGTGAAGGAAAACATCGTGAGGAAACCCGCAAATTTGTTGGCTCCACACGTGTTGACTTGTCTTTCTTGTGGGCTAGGTCGACTAAGCTGTCTAGATAGTATAGGTGCTGGGCAAGCCTACTCCATCTGAAACCAAGTCCCAGGCACTGCAGCGCCGAGTGGTGAAGAGTGAAGGTGCCACTGGACGCTGTATAAATCATCTGATTATGTAGATAGATAGATAACTCTTTATTGCACACAAAACAATCAAGGGAAATTTTTAATACTAAGTAAGCATACAATTGGTGGCCTTATCGTAACCATTGGATGGACAGGACAAAAATAATAAAATATACGTAGATGCAAAGGCCTTAGTTAGTTACTCAGTTAGTTAGACTCCAGGGAGAAGTAATGTGAACAAGGAGATGAGAGTAACACCAAGCTCGTGCCATCCCCTCAGGGGCTTGGGTTTGTGCCGCGAGTTAGCAGGGCCCTTAGCCTGTAACACAATGGTGCCAAAATGGGCTTCCGGTTGACGGTTTTAATTACGATTTATTAATGCTGTCGGTCTTTTTAATGTTATTGTAGTACAGCAAAGAATATTATGAGTCTAATTCTAGAGGATTAGTTCGCTGGTTGTAGGAGAACAACGAAAAAATCCCGGTTTTGTCCTTCTTCCTAGGACGCCATTGATACGCCATTGTGTTACAGGCTAAGGCCCCAGGCGGCGGCGCGCAGTGCGTGCGAGACACTTTTAAACGATTCATTAGCAGGCAGATACGAAGAGCTCGGCTTTAATGCTATCCCGTCGGCTTAAACTTGGTTGGAAGATATGGCTTTTAACGATAAGAGCACCCATTGTACTTTTAACAGCAATTTTGTTACTTGTTCCAGCGGAAAATCGTTTACTTACTGACATCCAGTCCAATTCATGTAGAGGTGAGGTCATTGATGTCGTTATTCTAGTTTGGGATCACAACCAAAATACAAACTGAGAGATAAGTTGCCCCAAGACAGAAAGTCCTGGCGCAAGATAACGTTAGAGCCGACCTCTGTAATAGGATAAGGTAAAGTTTCACCTTATCCCATTCCGAGTTTGGTAGAGCCGAAGTTAAATGGTATAGTTTGGGGACCAAATCTCAAGCCAAAGCTTCGATTTGTTTCCACACTAGATGGCCACTGGTATATTTACTGTTTTTGCTTTTCCATAGTCTAAGTGGATAAAAATTTACATTGTATGTCTAACAGAGTGATCTTACAGAGGTCGAACTGCCTATTTAGAGGTATTTTTCCGTTTTCAGCAGAAAACACTAAATGCAAGCATTTTCGATCGTAACTGTTATTTAAAAATACTTTTTTTTTTTCAATTTTCATGAAGACTAAAGTCCAAAAGATACAAATGCAATCAAATAAAGCTGTATGTTGGCCTTCGATCAAGGATAAAACTAGATACAACATAGAACTCTGAAATGTGTCTGGAAAAATAGATGCCCAAACTGCCTTTGGGAGCTTATTTGCTCGTAGTCTATGCAATTAAAGTAAAACTGTACACTAATACAATAAGGTTGACATTCGAATATTAGACGTATGGTCGAAAGATGTTTCGTATTGTTCTATTGCTGATATCATTTGTTTCTGTGGGGACAAGTTTTTATTGTGATTTTATACGTAATGCGGATTCTATGGGATTTAGTTCGGTGATGTTGGCATATAAAAAAAAAAACAATCAAGACCAAAATAACCGCTTGCTACAACAACTAGTTATTACCTACATCGTGTTTGTTAACTAACGGCAAAAAACCAGCAGCAGCAATCTAGCTACATTAGATTATTGGTTACAAAAAACTCGCGCAAAAAGCAAACACAATGAATAATAGTTATCTATCATTTAACGACGGGCAGGCATGCGATATGCAAATGTTCTGACAAAATTGGTGTATTGTTGCAGAGGCTTCGCAACATTGTGTGCATGTGTGTGTGTGTGTGTGCTGTTGCCAGGCGGATTTGCATGTAGGCACCGCTCTGTGCGCTTGGATGCGGCAACCCATCGCTGCCACCAACTCATACAATACTGACGATATTATATGATTCATAGGTTGTTTAAAATGCCTTTTCCAACCGATTTAGTAGAATCAGAATCAGAATCAGAATCAATTTTTTTTATTCAATATTCCATAAATAAATTATTTACATTGAACGTCAAAATATTATCTAAAGTAAAAAAAAGGTATATAAATCAGATACTTATTACTATCTAATACTAAGTATCTAGCTACTTTTTTTTCTCCAGCTTCACTAGCTCTGATCGTTCTTGGAGAAGAAGCATGGTAAAGAAACTCCAAGGATCTCGTGCTTAAAAAATAATATGACGGCAGGACGGCCTCTTCTTCCGACATCACTAGGGTATTTGGGGTGGGTTATCGGGCAAGGAGACAGCCAGAATGATTCACAGGTTTAATCCGAACAATCAACTTAACTCGGTTATCAAGTAATGGAAGTAATAACAGAAAGATATCAAAACGAACAGACAGAAAACGATCCGCCGGTTCTAGGCGCGCAAGCGGGTCTATCCACAGATTAGTTTTTGACAGACGTCAAACGTCAATCTTCCCAGACAACCGTTTCAATGTTAACTCTATGATCCCGCTTGCTCGCCCGGCGTTCCGTTAGAGCTCTCAACTCTTCCGTCTGCTTGAAAGTGCTCGACGCGCCGTCACGGCCAGACTGACTGTTGCGCGACCTCGCGTGACTCATCTAGAACAAAAGAGACGTTCTCAACCTCCACTCGCCCATTCCTGAC
Organism: Zelleria hepariella; assembly: GCA_949319315.1. Taxonomy (NCBI): domain Eukaryota; kingdom Metazoa; phylum Arthropoda; class Insecta; order Lepidoptera; family Yponomeutidae; genus Zelleria; species Zelleria hepariella. Next base: position 141,524 of record OX439394.1, read on the forward strand.
AACATCATCATCACAGCATAGTTCTGCAATATAAGTCAGCGTGGAGCTGACGAGTAATCAGACATCACTAGCCCCGGACGGCATTCCCATCGCCCCCATACTAGATACATACCACATCACTAGTCATGAACGGCATTCCCATCGCCCATGAACTGGATATGTATCACATCACTAGTTATGAACGGCATTCCCATCGCCCATGAACTAGATACATACCACATCACTAGTCATGAACGGCATTCCCATCGCCCATGAACTAGATACATACCACATCACTAGTCATGAACGGCATTCCCATCGCCCATGAACTTGCTACATACAACGCACATCCTAGTCATGGACGGCATTCACATCGACCATGAACTAGCTACATACAACACACATCACTAGTCATGGACGGCATTCACATCGACCATGAACTAGCTACCAATACATATCACTTTATGGACGGCATTCACATCGACCATGAACTAGCTATCTAAATAAATCACAAATTCCCAACAGAATCATACATGAAGGTAATGAAAGATTGGGACTGACCTAATTTTCCAAGTCGTCATCGTTTTGTAAGTCAGATATGACGGAAAGAGTATCAGACCCAGCAGTGAGAGTATCGGAGCCCGCGGTGAGAGTATTCGAGTTGACGGTGACAGTGTCGGAGGCAGCGGTCAAAGAGTTTCGACTACATACGGATGTAACATCATCATCTTCAATATCTACTATTGGTTCCGCCGTCACGGTCTCCTCGTCATTAATCAAATTTGTAGCTACCTCTGCCAAGCCTGCATATCCTCTAGGCACAGAACGCAAGTTTTCGTGCGCGTATTTGTAGGTACGATGAGAGCCACTGATTTGTTTCAACTCATAGCGATCATTGTCTAGGACATTTAAAACTTGAAAAGGACCCTTGAATTTTCTGTCGAGTTTAGTCTGATTACGTTCACTACACTTGACGAAAACGAAATCCCCTTTGGAAAATGGTCGCACTACTGCTTTGCCACGATTAAACCGGTCAGTGTCAGATTCAGCTGCTTTCTGTATGTTGTTCGCTGCCACTGTACGTATAGCTTCTACGTCTAGTCTATCCTCGGAATTGGACTCTGATGATACTTTAGCCAAACCTAGAGATTGAGCGCGTATGCCAAACATTAATTCGGTCGGTGTGTATCCTGTGACTCTAGATCTGGTGCTGTTTAATGCCAATTGAACTTCTCCTAATTCGTCACGCCAAACTTTGTTGGGATCATTCTCTACGATAGTCAGCAGACTCTTAAGAGTACGCATCACCCGTTCCACCTGACCGTTTGCTCGACTAGAACCCGTCGCTATTAGATGCAGATTAATGCCGTGCTCTCTGCAGAACCCTTTGAATTCAGCACTGATGTAGCAGCGGCCTTGGTCCGCAATGATACGTTGCGGTGCTCCAAACAAACACACAGCTTTTCGAAGAGCCTGTACAGCATTTGCAGCATCTAATGATTCCGTATGGTCAAGTAGGACGTATTTTGTGAACGCATCAATGATGACTGAACAATATTCCTTTTTGTCGCTTTTTCCACTTAATTTGCCGCTAATGTCAATGTGAATCGTGTGCCACGGAACAGACACTTTCGGGATGGGATGAAGTTGAACAGCCTGTGCTCCGGATGGACCTTTAGATGCTTGACAGATTATACACGATTCGATGAACTTTCGCACGCATTTCGCCATTTCAGGGAACCAGTACTGCTCATATAACTTGTCCAACGTTTTGTCATAACCAAGATGTTTTATTTCCGAATGAACATGGTTTATCAGTGTCCATGACAATGAACGAGGTACTACCGGGAGCCATGAAGTGGCATGATTGCGTTCGATTTTCCTATAAAGGATTCCATTACGGACGTCGTAGGTATGCGCCACAGATTCGGGAAGTTCTTTGTTGCTGTGCTGTTCAATAAGTTTTTGGACTTCACTATCTCGTTGTTGTTCAACCGTAAGCCAGCCTTTGTGCAATTCAACATATTGGACTGGTTTCTTTTCGACTGGTTTATTATTTGTAGATGTACTGGGTACAGGGTCGGCTATTGGGTTCCTTGAAAGATAATCGGCATGTTCCATGCGGCGACCTTCCCTGTAGATAATATCAAACTCAAACGACTGCAGGTATGCCCACCATCTGTGAACACGCGGAGTAAGATCCGTCTTGGACTTGGACGCTTTTAGGGAGTTGCAGTCGGTGAACACTGTGAAGTGACGCCCGTAGAGGTAATGGCGGAAATTCTCAATCGCTCGTACAACCGCCAACGTTTCCAACTCGTATGAGTGGTATCGGCTTTCTGCGTCAGCTGTGCGGCGGCTGAAGTAGGCAACGGCATGGGGAATATTATCTTTTCTCTGAATAAGGATAGCGCCGTAACCTTCGGAGCTGGCGTCGGTATGGAGTTCCACAGGTAGGTCAGGATCAAAGATCATCAGAACAGGCTCCGAGGTTAATATTTCGATAATTTTCCTACGGATTTCTTCGTGTTTCTCAGTCCACTTGATAACTCCTTTTTGCTTGGTCAATGGATATAGAGGACCAGCAAGCTGTGAAAAGCTTGGTATAAACCGACGAAAGTAGGAAGCCAACCCGAGAAATTGACGAACCTGAGTTGCTGTTTTAGGAGGGGATGACTCTACTAACGCTTGGATTTTTCGCGGATTTGGTCTCACTTCGCCAGATCGAATAACGTAACCTAGATACTCAATTTCTTTCTTCATGAGCTTGCACTTACGGAGATTAAACGAGAATCCAGCATCAGACAAAGCTTTCAGCACTAAATCAAGACGCTCTAAGCCCTCGGCAATAGATTTTGAATGGCAAAGTACATCATCCATGTAGGCTAGTGCAGTGGAATCCTTTAATTTACCAAGTGCTGTGTTGATACATCTCTGGTAGACGGGAGGAGCATTTCGTAACCCAAAAGGCATGGCAAGATATTCATATTGCCCCTCAGGGGTTACGAAAGCTGTTCTTTCGATAGATTCGGGAGCAACGTTGATCTGGTGGAAGCCAGATGCCATGTCGAGAAGCGAAAAGTGAGTAGCACCATTCAATTGATCGATTTGTTCGTCAATCCGTGGTAACGGGTAATGTTCCGGACGAGTATTCGAATTTAGTTCTCTAAAATCAACACACATTCTCTCAGTGTCATCTTTCTTCTTTACTAGGAGAATAGGGCTCGAGAAGGGTGACTGGCTTTCACGAATGACATTAGCATCAAGCAACTCTTGAACTTTCTCCCTTACAACCTGTTTCTCTACCGGTGCTAGCCTATAGGGTCGCCGTTGCACAGTTTTATGTGGATCTATAAGATTAATGTGTAGTTCACCAGTGTTCACACGTCTGGTAGGCGTGCCACTTATGAAAAACTCAGCATATTTATCAAGAATCCTAATCAATGCCTGTTTATCCTCACCCTCCAAATCAGTGTCAATCATGGTAACGTCAAACTTAGCTCTTTCACAGAAGTTAGTTTCTTTCTGCGTAGAAAACAAAAGATCATCTTTGCTAATCTCTACATTTACACCTAGCTCTAAGATATCTCTGCCAAGTATCACGGGCTCAATTGAGCATTCCTCGGGAATCACATGAAACACAACATTCATAGGTATACCTTGTACTTTGACTTGGCTAAGAATCTGTGTGGTGCACTGTACATCATCATTACCGATGCCCGTCAAATACACCATCGAATCACTAACAGTGCCTGTAAACTTGGCAGAGACACCACTCTTGATCAATGAGCAAGCAGAACCGCTATCAAAAAGAAAAGGAATGGTCTCACCAGACGGAGTAATCAGGGTACCTCTGGATGCTCTGCGTTCACATAGGTTGACTTCTTTGACCACCGCTCCACTGTCATTTCTCTTGTTTGGGCATGCCGTAGCTATGTGGCCAGGCTTGCCACACCCGAAGCATGTAACAGATCTTTCTTGACTTCGCACAGGGTTTGCTCTCTCATAGGGCTTTATAGGTGCAGGGTCATCACGGCGTTGCCGACACTCAAATTGCTTGTGGCCAGCGACCCCACAGCGATGGCATACTCCTAGGAACTTAGGCTCGCTCGGTCTGGGTCGTTTGTAGTAGTCGCTTCCAGGAGCATCTGTGCTTTCGCTACGTCGTTTAAGTGATATGCCATTGAGTATACGGCACAGTTGAACTTTGGTTGATATCACGTGGGAGTTAAGTTCACCACGGATGTGATTATCCTTGTTACTTAGCACAGAAATTACAAATCCTGTAATTATTTCCTCCGGCATTTCAATTTTTGGAATGCATTCTATCATATTCCAAAGACGGAGAGCTGTTTCTGTTGCAGTTTCTTTCACTCCAATTTGAAAACGCAAAATCTCATCAAAGTAATCTTGTACTACCATTGGACGGGAGAATTTAGCAAGGAGCAAGTCTTTTACATCCTTCCACTGCAAGTCAAGTGCATTGAGTCTTGTTAGGCACGATGCAGCCCGGCCTTTGAGTGCTTGTGTCAACTGCACTAGCAAGTCGATTCCTGTAACATTCCTGCTTTGTAGTATCATCTCTGTAATGTTGCACCAGCCTTCTATGTCTGCATCATGGTCGTCAGGATCAAATGGCATCAGTTTGGGAGTCACTGGTGCCGATTGGGACATCGGGTTTGAAGTTAAGATTCTTGAAAGTAAGGCTTCCATATTGCTCAGCAGGTTAACAGCAACATTTTCTGCTGGTTTCTCCGTCTCCTTCGGTCGAGAATGCCCTTCGCATCCCACTTCGGATGACGGCAGGACGGCCTCTTCTTCCGACATCACTAGGGTATTTGGGGTGGGTTATCGGGCAAGGAGACAGCCAGAATGATTCACAGGTTTAATCCGAACAATCAACTTAACTCGGTTATCAAGTAATGGAAGTAATAACAGAAAGATATCAAAACGAACAGACAGAAAACGATCCGCCGGTTCTAGGCGCGCAAGCGGGTCTATCCACAGATTAGTTTTTGACAGACGTCAAACGTCAATCTTCCCAGACAACCGTTTCAATGTTAACTCTATGATCCCGCTTGCTCGCCCGGCGTTCCGTTAGAGCTCTCAACTCTTCCGTCTGCTTGAAAGTGCTCGACGCGCCGTCAAATACATTTGTAATGCAGGTAGGAACTTAATGGTAAGTGTGGTGATCGTGCGCTGAACTGGTTTAGTGCCAGACTTCTTTGTCATTTAGATAATCATCTATTCTGTAATAGGCCTTTTGGCACAACGTGTGCCTTACACATTTTTTGAATCGGGCCTCTGGTAAACTTAGGATATCTGTTGGGATCTTATTATAGAAGCGTATACAGTTGCCGAGAAATGAGCTCCTAGCCTTCTTAAGCCTAAGAGTTGGAATTGTAGGCTTGTGCTTATTCCTAGTATTTATATTATGATGGCTACCTAATGTATCGAATTCTGCAATATGTTTTTTAGCATAAACAATGTTGGCGTAGATATATTGACTTGCAACTGTCAGGATGTCAATTTCTTTGAAAAGTTCTCTTAACGACACTCTACTACCTAGTCTATAGATAAATCGGATGGCTCTCTTCTGCAAGATGAAGATGCTCTCAATATCTGCTGCCCGACCCCATAGTAGTAAGCCATATGACATAATACTATGGAAGTAACTAAAGTAGACAAGCCTAGCAGTTGCGATGTCAGTCAATTCCCTGATTCTTTTTACAGCATAAGCTGCAGAACTGAGCCTATGAGATAATTTTACAATATGCGGGCCCCATTGAAGCTTTGCATCAATAGTGATGCCTAGAAATACAGTTTCTTCTACTAGCTCTAATTTATCTTTTCCTAGTATAATATTGTTTTCTACCTGTATCACATTCGGTAGGGTAAACTTTATACATTTTGTTTTTTTAGAATTTAACAGTAAATTATTGGCTGTGAACCAATCTAATACACGTGAGAGAGCAGTATTTGCATCACTTAGGTCATCTTCTTGTCTCCTTATTTTAAAAATAAGTGACGTGTCATCAGCAAATAATACTATCTCAGACATGTTTTTCACCATATGTGGCAAATCATTAATGTAAACAAGGAATAGAAACGGTCCTAAGATGGATCCTTGCGGAACTCCTATCTTCACCTGGGAACCCGCAGACTGTGTACGATTTATGTCAGCTTTTTGAACCCTCCCTTCCAAGTATGATCTCATTAGTTTTAAGCCTTTCCCCTTTACCCCGTAGTATTTTAATTTTATGAGAAGTGTTTCATGGTCTACACAGTCAAATGCCTTTGAAAGGTCACAAAATACGCCTATAGCATCTTTCCTATCCCCCCATGCGCTATAAATGTGCCTAACTAACATCACTCCCGCATCCGTCGTTGAGCGTCCTTTAGTAAAACCAAACTGTTGGTCGTGGAGAAGTTTGTGTTTATCGAAGTATGATAGTAGCTGAGCTAGGACGACTTTCTCAAATATTTTACTTAATACTGGTAGGACTGACACTGGTCTAAAATTTGAAGGATCTTGCCTATCGCCATTTTTAAATAATGGTACAAGCCTACTATATTTCATGAGGTCGGGAAACCGACCTTCATCTATACACTTGTTGAAAATACTAGCTAAGTGTGGTGCTAACACATGTATTACTGAGCTGATAATTTTTACTGACAAACCCCATAAGTCTTCAGTTTTTTTTAAGTTCAACAATTTAAATGTTTTTACTACTATGTGCGCATTTATATGAGAAAATGAGAATTGATGATCACAAGGTAGGACATTTGCTTTTAATATATCAGCTGCAAGATCCGGCGATGAGTCTAAATGAACTGTTGTTTCTAATGGAATATTTGTAAAAAACTTTTCGAATGCCGTGGCTATATCCTCATTTGATGTTATTACCTCATTGTTGATATTTAGTGAAAATTCGCGCTCGCCTGTTTTAGTTTTACCCGTTTCCCTATTTATAATAGTCCAAATTGTTTTAGATTTATTTGCTGATTTGTCTATAGTATCCTTTATGTGTGCACATTTAGCTTTGTGGCAGACGGCCCTAAATATTTTTTGATATTTTTTTACATATTCTAGAAAACGGGGATCGTACGTATAAGTTTTCTTCTCATATAGTGAATAAAGTGTATTCCTGCTATTTCGAATGCCCTTTGTTGCCCACTCACTAAATCCTGATTTATTACCTGTGACTAATTTTTTCAGCTTAAACACTTTGTCAAAGCTATCTGAAACGACTTTGAAAAAGTCTCTGTAGTGATTATTTGCAATTTGTAAACTATTCGGACTAGGCAAATTACATTGTAGGTCTAGTTTAAAAGCATCTAACTTTTTGATGGTTATGGGCCTACAAATAATGGTTTGCTCAGGTTTTTTTGAATCTATTGGAAAGTAAACAATTTGACCACTATGGTCCGATTTCAAACAATTTACAGTTAATGAGTCTAAATAATCACAATCGCAGAAAAAATTATCTAAGCAAGTGGCCGTGGTTTCTGTAATTCTACTTGGCTCCAAAAAAACATTAGTTAAATTAAATGACTTAAGGAATATTGATAGTTTAGAAAGCAGAGTACAATCTACGAGCAAGTCTATATTAAAGTCACCACAGACCACAATTTTTTTATTACAACTGGAGGCCATTTTTAACACATCCTCCATTACATCTTGAAATGTACTGAAATCGCCTTTGCCTCGTCTATATACGCCTATAATAATATGTTTGTCCAGTTCAACACACGAAAGTTCCACCACCATTTCAACAGAAAGTTTGCAAATGTCCTTGCGTTCTTTGTATTTAAGGCCATTTTTTATTAAAAGTAAGGATCCCCCGTGTACTGCAAAGTTTCTATTGAAACAACTGGCTATTTGATAGTTATGTATAGCTAAATTCATTTGAGGCTCTAGTAGCCAGTGCTCTGTGATGCAAAGTACATCTAAATTAAATGTCTGCAGGAACAGCTCAATTTCAAGTAACTTAACAGAAAAACCCCCCTGTAGATTTTGGTTCCCTACAACCAGTTTTCTTACGGGGGGCTCCTCTGTAGTCGGCGCTGACAGTTTAAATTAGCAGCTAAATTTACCCTACCTACATTACAACTACGAGGTTTTTTTGCAATCTCTGAGTAAGCTACCCTATTTATTACAGTTCCCTGTTTTATTGTATTAACAATAATGGGGTCATAAATATTGAATGCCAACAAAGTGGCAAGCTGTTTCTTTGAAGAAAGAGGTACATACATAGTATCCCTAGTCAATACAAAGTTGCGAATAAACTTATTCGTATCAAAAAAATGTACTTGGTCACGATGACCAAAGGTCAAATTAAACATAAGGGTGTTTAACTTATGCACCCTGTAATTTTGTTCATCAGATAGTGTCCTAGAATAGGGAAAAGCGCAGATGATGATTTTCTTTACTTGAAGAGCTATTATTGAGTTAAAATAATTTATTAAATCATCTTTCTTGACGCCTGCGCTGTTCCCCATTAAAAACACTATTGTACAGTTCTGGTCATATTTTTTACTTAGCATGCAGTTTACTAAGTGCATGTATGTGGCGTTAGGCATACAGACATTCTCTACCTGCTGGTTTAAATTATTTTTTAATGTACTGCCTAAACCTACCCCTAACTGATCTGAGTAAATAAATGTCTTAAATTTAGCATCTTCAAAGCAGGTTTCTTCTTGTTTCTCCAGAGTCCTGACAGGGGGAGATCTTGTGCTGTGTCCCTTTGTCGCACTCGGTGTTGTAGGCAGTTCGCTTGTCTCTGTGTCAGGCAGGTATACCGGATCCAGCTGTACAGGGGCCGGTGTCTCTGGAACACTGCATGGTTCACGGCGACGACGGAGGCGACGGCGGCGGCTGCGGCGGCGAGATCGTCCACACAGCTCGACGCTTTGTGTCTCGACGGAGTCCAGCTGTAGAGAGGCCGGACTTCCAGACTGGTCGCTCGGTGGTGGCAGGGACGACAGTATTGATCGGTCCTCGGTGTCATCATTGTTCTGATTTATGTTGGACTCAACCAGTTGCAAGTTGTCTTTACTTAGTGCGATCAACCCGTTCACTGATGTGATGCAGTCGTTATATTCTATTTGTACATTTGAGTACTTACATGTATACTCTACATCATTAAAATCTGTTACGTACATGTAACCATGTAACATTTGCGGCAAAACTTTCAAGTCTGCTGTATACGGTCTGTCACACGCGGACACATTGTGAAGCCTATGAAAGATTCTCCTAATGGTCTACTAATACGTTGTCATAAACTAAGTTGAACTAAGTGACATCAAAAGAGATATTTTCTGCTATGTTAGTAGTCAAGTATTAATTTTGAGTAAAGGAGGTAGGTACGCGAAATTCAAGAATTCCATAGTTTAGAATACATATTCTCAAAAAGATATAAGATGCACCAACTTACTACTTTGTTTTGCCTTCTCCGTTCTGCGGATAATTAGAAGCATGGAACAACATTTGCACCTCCTGGGGCCCAGTGGAAGAAACATCAACAATTTTTCAATAAAATTACCGTCTAATCGCCGCATTTATAATAATTATCTGCAATACTTATCACCCCATTAGGTTTGTACAAATATACATGCGATGCCTTCATGCTAACTGCCTTGCCTACTTTGCTTGCATACGATAACTACGCACAGAAAAAGTTAATATCACGTGAGCTCTAGCACGATTTCTTAAGGGCTATATTAAAAAGATAACTAATAAGATAGAGAATTTATCGAATTACAGAAGTAGGCATACGGGTTGACACCAAAAAAATTGGAACACCAAAAATACCCTTCCGAAACAATGTGATTGTTGTCGAAAATAGCGCCATATTCTCTCTAAAACCCACTCGAGCGTCAACAATTTTTTTTGACATTAGGTTATGTTAAAAACGGTTATATGTACGGTGGATATTTTAGAGAATACAGGGCTGATATACCTCAAATGAAGTTATAGACGTAAAAGTCACATTTGAAATGTAACAAATACCAAAAATACCAGCACGATACCGGTTCTCAATGTGTAATCAATATCTTCAAATCATTAACTAATAGAATAGACAATATAGAAACAACGGAAATGTATAAATATACCAGTGTAAATCCGGTTAAAAGTGGTTTCTATTAATTGAATGACTTATTACTGACAAAGGTATTTGAGGTGTTGAATTGTTCCGTACGTTATTTCCCTCAAGCCCATAAGTTAGCTATAGATTTGTAGCCTTGCAGGGGTACCCCGTACGACTCACGTAAACACGTACATTTGATGTCGAGATTGTGTCCGTAAACAAAGCTGCCGGCGAGAACATGGCGTTTTTATTAGAGTTGCCGTAAATAAGTTAAGCTTGGAAGTCGGTGCCTGATGCACGGGCGCCCGACACGCAACTACTTACTTCCTGTCGAGCATAGAGCTAGAGCAGGCCCAACCTGCTTCTCTGAGATAATATAAGGTGTTGTTTTGTTTAGTTGTACCAACTCAGGGGTAATTATTTACACGATACTAAAGCAAAAAAAAAATAAAAAAAATAGCGACATAATCATACCCAAAAATCATTAAATTGTGGCCTTCCTAACTATTATACTATAGCTTGCGGCCAGTTGCGGCCGCACTCGCAATATCGGGAGCCACATCGCGCGCGCTCTTTGAGGATGCCAGTGTCCGCACGTCGCGGTTATTATAGAACAAATTAAACAAAGTAATTTGGGTATCACGACAATTTTGAAAAAAAAAAACTGTTTTAGTTTTACGCGTTACTAAAGCTGACTCTGGTGTTACTAACTAGTTACAACACCCTGTATATCATAGTTAAAATCTATGACTCCGCTTGTCTCGGAAAAAAAAAACCCATCACACCTCGTTCTTCGTATAATTTCCAAACAGTACTAATTAACATGAGTACTGGGTCCTAAGTATGTAATGGTGTCTCCATAGGCAGTTGTAGGCTTCAATTAGGGTTTAATAATGCTGTCTGTCCTTTTAATGTTTTTCTATAGTTGTAGGAGAAAAACGAGGAAAGCCCGGTTTGCCCTTTCACTGGAAACCTATCGACACGCCATTGCTTTACAGATGAAATACGCCCGGTTTCTGAGTTGAGAATTTTGCTAAGCAAATGGGTAAGTATCGTCCTGTCTCTGCAGATTTATCACAAAAGAGCGTGACAGAGCGATACGTAAGTATGTGCTTATTAAAATTCTCAACTCAGAAACCGGGCCTTAGACTGTCACGTAGAGCAGCAGAGCTAGGGTTCCGCGATAACCCTGTAGGGGTTCACCAAGAATTCAGAAAAAATATTCAAAACACCTCTCTCTGGTAGACCGTTCTGACGCGGCGTATCACGATTCACGAGGAGCAGCCGAACTTAGTCATAGTATACTATACACCCTTACATACATAAACCCTTGCATACATACACTCGAAAAACATAACCTTCCCTCTGGGTCAGTCGGGTAAAAACTATTGTTTTATTGTAGGGTTCCGTCAAGTATTTCGCTTTCCAAAAGGGTTCCGTCACCAAAAAATATTGAGAACCGCTGACGTAGAGTAATGTATAAAAATCATTCCCAAGTCCATGTCATAGTCATAACAGTCGTTTTCATTCATGGGCTGAATAGAAAGATGTAAGTAAATATTTTATGCATCCAACATTCACAAGAGTATCATGGTCTTGTGTAAACTCTAATTTTTAATTCGAGTCCACGGAATGACAGTTGTTACAAAGGCTTTATCTGTCAGTAGCATACTAGCAACTGTTATTCCGTGGACTCAAATTAATAATTAGAGTTTAGAGTTCCTTCCCGTTTAAAGTAGTTCGTGTGTTCGTCCCTCGAGCATGAGGGCGAGAGGTTAATGAAGCGTGTAATTTAAGGGGCATCGCGGACCACTTCGTCTAAATTACCGAAAATAATTTCAAACTGCACTAAAAAGTTTTTCAATAGGCCCATTTATCAAGATAGGCAGGTAAACAAACGTATAAATAACGGGACCCTCCCATTACTGCATTGCTCCACTGAACCCCAGAAACAATGGGGATAGCGCAAGCCTCGTAAATCTGTCCTCGGCATTGTTTGTGTGTCCCGCTCCCCCGCGCCGCTCGCTGGTATCCTGCGTCCTTGTCCCGCTCCAGGCCACATGGGCCCAGGTGATAATTCCGAAAGTTTTGATATAACGCGCGGCTCCGGCGCGCCGCCACATCGCATCAATACTGCTGAAAGGCAGTTTGTTTTTAGGGAAAAACATGACAGTAAATATGACCCTAATATTGCGCGTATTAAGAGCTCCGCTTTGTTATACACAACTGTTCATCATCATGTACGGTCGGCCACAGTCGCAGATACCCCATGGCGCGGCATAAGGGCGCCAATCGAACAAAAAAGGGTATCCTAGCGTGTGGCCGACTTTACCTACATCCAGTATTTACATAGGCCTAGGTTTCCATTGGTACACACGACAGCACGTCAGAGTGTACACTTTTGTTGCAAAGTCGCCCGTTATGTAACCGAGTAGAGAGCTAGCTTGTAAAAGCCGACGTGCTGTCATGTGTACCTCTTTTGCTTTATCTTGTGAGATTTGTTTGAGTCAGATTGAGAAAAAGTCAGTATCTGTTAAAGTTCCGTGTAAGAAAAAGCGGGGTACACTGTTATTGAGTTAGCTTCAAAATCTACCTATCGTATATTGTGTTTAAGCCTGGATTTAAGCTAAAATTCGGTACCTCTTGCCTTATTTCGTAAAACCTTGAACCCGGTGGTGAAACGAAGCCAAAAAGAGAAGGCGATTGGCATAACAGAGCTATCGGGCGGGTCTATCGAAGGATCTATGAATACGTGAGTGCATATTAATTCGTCGATAGAGATCGGGCGTGCTTCCTAGCGCACGCTGCGCGCGGTCCCATTGCACCACGACTCTACTAACGCAAAAAACGTTAACTTTAAAATTATGTTTTTGCAATCAACTCGAAAGTGACCGAAAAGAAGGGTGAATTAGACTCTTTATCTAACTCAGTTTCTCGCGAGTTAATAACTGTATGTACCTACCTACCTAATCAATTCTAACCAGCGCCTATGACACGCTCCATTAGCAGAGCCGTACCTTTGCTACTAGGGGTATATTGTCTTCAAGTCTACTATTGAGCATAAAGACAGTAATAAAAATGCTGAGCCTCAATCTACGTTTATACTTGGTACTTGGCATTGAAAGATGTGCCCTTGATAAAGGCGTCAAGGAATTGGCGTCCATTCTTGGGATTTATTGTTTCTTTTGGTTTCAACTAAGGCCTTTGCATCTACGTAATGAAATTATTTACACAGTGTCCAGTGGCACCTTCACTCACACTAGATGGGTGAAGAGACCACTCGGCGCTGCAGTGCCTGGGACATTGTTTTAGATGGAGTAGGCTTGCCCAGCACCTATACCATCCTGACAGCTTAGTCGGCCTAGCTGGCAGGAACGACAAGTCAATACGTGTGGGGCCAACTGAGTCACGGGTTTCCTCACGATGTTTTAGTTTCAATTTAGTTACTTTGCCCAGGTCAAACTTGAAACTTACTTTTGACTTCTCAACTGTTTGTTAACGTTTTGCAAGCAGCCCCACCGGCACGACGCCGCGACAAGCGTAGGGCGAATGGAGCCGCGGTCTAATTACCCGCGTGAAGCGCTATCGCTATCGACGTGATCGCGCGAGAGTGCGGAGACACAGTCGGCTGCTTCCAGCGGCTCTCTCCCAAACGGTGTTTCGAAGCACAAAGCCTCATACAAACCCTAACACATTACATACCATACAACGGTATACTCAACACAGAATAAACCACAGAGATCGAAGACTTATCTGAGATGAAGCACGGTTACTGTCACATGAAAGACACTCTCGCACGAATAAGATGAAGCACAAATATTACAAGTCGTTTCAGGCTTATTACACCTACGTAGTCGTCAAGCTGACGTTACGAGTTTCTGAAACATGGAAATGGTACGCCCGCCTTTGTGATGGGATGCATGCCTGCATGAATTTGAAACAGCCAGGCACTCTATTACCTTTCGGCGAATTGTGTTTCTAATTCCGTTCTGTGAGCAGGTGCATCAGGAAACCCCCTGAATGACCACAGAGGTCTAACGTGTCCACTGAATTGGTAAATTTAATATTGTTCGGCGGTCGGCCGCCATGACCGGCGCGCCGAACGCACCGCACGGGCTCGGTCCATGTCGCTTCACTCGGAGATTCGATGTCGGATAACATTTTATTTAATTACGCACTCGGGGCCCGCTCGCAGCCGAACCCTTTGTATGTTTCTGTGTTAATTAACGAGAGCGTTATGGCCACCTGACGCACTAAGAGCACGTTTTTACGGTCTGTAGTTCGACATAAAAATAACATCTCGAAGCCACCCTTAATGAAGTCTCCGGACATAATTCTTCGAGGTACATAAATTTCTTAGTGCGTTGCGTATAGAGGTCATAATTCAACGCACGAGGCTCAGGCGCTCAGCTGGCATCCTTTCGACACTTAATATTTGAAAGATACAAAAAGTCCGCTCCTTGTGTCATCTCTGTGCGTCTAATTAAATCTTAGAATATGAATTGAATTTATTAGAATATGAATATGAATTAGAATATGAATATGGGTTCAACCTGTTTTAAGTTTAGTTACTTCACGACGACGACGGTGAGTTCAACTTACCTCATATTACGTACAGTCGGCCACAGTCACAGATACCCCATGGTAGTTCTTACCGCGCGCGGCATAAGGGCGCCAATCGAACAAAAGGGGTATCCTAACGTGTGGCCGACTGTACGTCTGATGCAAAAGCGTTTACAACCGATTTCACATTCATAATCATAATACTTAACGCAAACAAAAGCGCGTGTGTGCATAGACAATTGAATCCAAGAGAGACTAATCTGTTCTTTTGTCCGGAGCCGTGCAGTGGGTATTAAGGCGGTTGATAAGTTATCGGGCAAGGGGCCGGCGGTTAAGTATAAATAAATACGCGGTTAAACCTCCGTTAACGGCGCGTCGTTTAATTTTACGACTCAGGCTCTCATCGTTATCGTCATAGAGCAACAGTAGGCTGTGGGCTGGCCGCACACCCGCGACCGTTTACAAGCATCTCTATTATTGAACGAGCGAGCGAAGTTCTCCGAGTCTACTGGAACAATCCGGCGTTTGTATGTATGTATGTATGTATGAATGTTCGTTCGACGATAACTTGAGTAAATTTAGTCGGATCGTTACGAAATTTGGTAGGCAGGTAAATAAGGTAAAGAGAATTTTTAATTTCGAACATGAGCCAAATCGGTTGAGGGGTTGCTGAGATATGGGGTCGCGAGTTCAAAGTTCGGGGCGAACCACTAGTTACGTAGTTAATACATGGGGAACTGTTGCGTACTTACGTTTTTACAGAATGACTATTTACTTACCCGTAGCCAAGCGTTGAAATTAGTTATCTGTCTACTCATCGAAAAAAATACACTAAGTACATGTAAGTAAGTACAGTCAGCCACACGCTAGGATACCCCTTTTTGTTCGATTGGCGCCCTTATGCCGCACGCGGTAAGAGCTGCCATGGGTTATCTGTGTCTGTAGCCGGCCGTACATATCAAAAAATATTATCTGTTTCATACAGGGACTTGATATACAAAAGCGGCCGCAGTTCGCGCGCCCGGACGGACGCGCGTCCGGCGCTCGCTCTGTAAAATGTATGGCGCTCGGCCGAGCGCCCTGTAAAATGTATGGCGCTCGGCCGAGCGCCCTGTAAAATGTATGGCGCTCGGCCGAGCGCCCTGTAAAATGTATGGCGCTCGGCCGAGCGCCCTGTAAAATGTATGGCGCTCGGCCGAGCGCCCTGTAAAATGTATGGCGCTCGGCCGAGCGCCCTGTAAAATGTATGGCGCTCGGCCGAGCGCCCTGTAAAATGTATGGCGCTCGGCCGAGCGCCCTGTAAAATGTATGGCGCTCGGCCGAGCGCCCTGTAAAATGTATGGCGCTCGGCCGAGCGCCCTGTAAAATGTATGGCGCTCAGCCGCGCGCCCGGGCGATTTCTATATCAAGTCCCTTAGACAAATGGCAGTACTGTAGACTATAGAAAAGACCAAAATCGGTTTTACTCAAAGTGCAAAGTTATTATTTTTTATTTGACACAGTTTCCTGTTCTCGCTTTCAAAAGTTCATAACAAGAAGCTTAAATCTTTCTCGTGCGAACCGAGATAAAAAGGAATCCCGCATGTACTTTGTAAAGTTTCCCCTCTCAACCCTTTGTGAATTTTTGAGGAAAGTGTAAGCCATTAAACAGTGGAGTTGCAGCTCCCCTACGCCAGTTGGAGGTAGCCACTCGAGGAACAATGTGGATAGAAGCGAAGAACCACTCCGGATACTCTTGAATTTATTGTTATTGATGCACTCGTGTATGCATTTATAATAGCAAGAACACTTGCTTTTCTTGAAGGGAAACATGTAGGTAGCTTAGAAGTAAAAATCGGGCTGGCTGGAATAGTTATTTGTTATGCAAGAATGCAAAATTTTTGTTTGCGGCGAGTGCTTGTATTGAATACCGAGCTAGCGAAGGTTTCTAAAATTGAGCCACGAGCGTAGAGAGTGGTTCAAAAAAAGAAACCTGAGCGTAGGGATGTATTCAGAAGCTCGAGACGCAAATAATATTGCATTCGTGCGAAACACAAAACATTTCATCTCACAGAAGTGAGGAAAAAATATTATTTCTTTAGAAATAAGTCCGCCCTGGTCCACCCACACATTATCTCAGTCATGTTATTTAAGTCTATGTATTTCTGTGTGTAATAAACTGTAACAAACAAACAAATTATCAAAGTAATTATTTGTTGAGCACAAAAAAAAACAATAACATCTGCCCCTGTATTCTCTAGTCTAGAATATCCACCGTAAAAATAAACGTTTTTAAATGTAAAAAAAAGATTGTTCATTCCAATAAGGGCTATTTTCGAGTATTTTGACACTCGAAGGTTGAGTGATTTTTTTAGAGAATAGAGGCGCTGATCATTTTAGCTTATACAGTGAATGTTTTTCAACCATTATTTTCACACATTAAAATTTCCGATAACATTATTTACTTGCTGGTTGCTTTACCCAGACTTCTGTTCTCTTCTGGTCTGTGGGTGATGAAAGCCACTCGAAGCTTGTGTTGCACAGAACATTAAAATCTTTTGTTTTGTTACAAACAATTATAATAAATCGTCTTAATTTAAATTCACGGCGCGCTTTAATTTAATCCCTTTGATAACGGGCTCCATGGGAGAGTGTTAATTTTCATAATAATTGTTAATATTTAATTCACTGTTGCTGTTAACTGAGCAAAATAATAAAAGTGACCTTAATTATGTACTTATCTTTATCTCAATTAAGTCAAGAGTTTTGTTGTGTTTATTTTTATAGTGGGTAAGTAAGTTGAATAGTTTATGCAGATATGTTGTGTGCACATAAAAGCTATCCAAAAGGGCACATAACTGGTCAAGATGGAAACTATTTTGAGAGCCCTTTGTCCCAGTAATGAGGTACAACAAAGAGTTGATTATAATCAACGTTTGTATTGTAGAGCTTGAGAACGTCTTTCACTTTCAATATTATACAAAATTCATACAAACTTACTAGACCATAGCGCCTTTTGTGAATAATGTATACTTATGGGCAGCATATAAACATGGCTTACAGTGGAGTACACTCACACTATACACCGTGAACTTTTGTGGTTTGCACTGGTAATTCTGAGCAAAATTCCAAAATTTCGTTTCGTAAAACGCGAAATTCTTGTTTCGCTCATTTTGGAGTGAAATAAAATACCTTCTGCTTGAAAACCACTAAAAGTTCACGGTGTATAGGTTGATTAAGGGAAGAATCGATGGCCACTAGTACCTCAGATGTTTCGCACTTACACACACTTACACTATCCTGTCACACACTCTCTCTACTATGAAGGAAAACATCGTGAGGAAACCCGCGTCTTCGTTAGCTAGTCATTACAAAGTAATAGATGCAATAGATCAGCGGTAGTGGCCTAGTGGTCGAACATTGGACTCGGAAGCCAGATATCCAGGTTCGATTCCCGGCGCAGGCATGTACCTATGACTTTGTTTGTTTTCAAAGTTACTTACATTTGTGAATTTGAACTAGCAATAAACCACTTACTAACGGTAAACGAAAAATATCGTGAGGAAACTGGCTTAGTTGGCTACTCACTATTTTTTTTAAATTTATTTGGTACTCCAACAGCATAAACGAATACATGGTATCAATCAAATATTTCAGAAACTTATGGCTAGTGCTTATGCCTATTACAGGACGTGCACAACATTTTAAATCGAACAGTCACTTAATCACTTAATAATAAAACCAGTTTATTGAAGTTGCAATCAAATTCTGGTTCTGGGCAAGCCTACTCCATCTAAAATAATACGTCCCAGGCACTGCAGCGCCGAGTGGTTTCTTCACCCATCTAGTGCGAGTGAAGGTGCCCCTAGACGCTGTATAAACATCTCATTACGTAGATGCAAAGGCCTTATAAATACCATAAATCAGGCATCCGCAAGTTGACGTTTTGCTAGCCGTAAACAAAAGAAAACAAAAGACAAGCTCACGCCAACTCAAAGTAATCGAACCAAGACAGTTTGATTCCCGTGGAGGCGTGTTAGAGCCTTCTCCACAAACTAAATACACATAGAAGCTTAACACTAGACAGGAAAGTTCCTAAATAAATAATACAACGTTGAAAGCAAAGGACGTACTTAAGCCGAGCGAGACAACCAACCATTTGGGGCAACCAACAATTTGTAAAAAAAGTAGTATTAGGTAGGTACAGATTGGTGATTTATTTAGTGATGATTTTTAGTCAGTCATCATCATTCATTGGCAGCCTCTATTGGTCCATTTCTGAATAAGTGACATTTTTTCCGCTGCATATGTGAATACGGATATTATGCATTGCTCTAAAACTTTGATCCTTAGTTTGATTGGCAGTTTTTCTATTAAAAATCATCACTAAATAAATCACCAATCTGTACCTACCTAATACTACTTTTTTTACAAATTGTTGGTTGCCCTAAATTGTTGGTTATCTCGTCCTTTGCTTTCAACGTTGTATTATTTATTAATGCTAAGAGAAACTTCTGTGCTAGTCGCGAGCTCACGCCACTTGGGCCCATTGTCTCCAGCAATCGAGGCAGCGGCATAGGTACCTAGTAACAGCTATTATTATTGGTTCAGCCGCAAAGGTCGATCGGCTCAATAGCTCTATTTATAGTTCAGTTTTGACATTCAAATATTATTTATGACTCAGACGTGCTCAACACAAAGTCTCTCAGCAAATAAGTTTGTCATTCTTTCTTGTGTTCGTTTATTTCCAGCTGACACGCTACCACGATTGTATATCCCATTGCGAGACCTTTTTAGGGTTCCGTAAACGGGACCCTACTACTCTGCCTCCGGTGTTTGTACTAACTATATAGTAATAACTATATCTTTGGAGCCGTAATATAGCCAGTTGAAATTTTCACAGATTACTTATTACGTTATTACGGCGGATTACAAAAAAAAAAAATTAGACAATAATGAAAAATAAAGGGTTCCCATACAACAAACATGTTTTTTATACTTAATGCTCTATCGTGAAAACGTTAAAGCATACAAGCATCAAACTTAGCATGATTATATAGGGCTTACTTTATACCATTACAGCAAATAATAACTAACGGTCAAGCGAAACCCTCAGAGTGCGAGTCCGACTCACCCTTGGCCGGTTTTTTCATCATCATGCCCCCCCATTTATCATCATCATAGGCCTTTTTTTTCCTGTGGGCTTGGTCGACTAAGCTGTCAGGATGGTATAGGTGCTGGGCAAGCCTACTCCATCTAAAACAATGTCCCAGGCACTGCAGCGCCGAGTGTTCTCTTCACCCATCTAGTGTGAGTGAAGGTGCCACTGGACGCTGTATAAATCATCTCATTACGTAGATGCAAAAGGCCTTAGTAGTAGGCCTTTTAAGTTTAAGTTTAAACAATACCTATCGGTTTTTAGATAGAATATCTTATTCTTATTCTTAAGGTTTTTAGTGAAGCTATCTACGACTTACGTGATTTGGATACGAAATGTTGTAGGTTTTTTTTGTAAGAATTTTAAACTTATAAACTTGTAAGATTTGTTAACTTTTCTACCTTAAATATAAACGAGTTTTTATTGTTTGAAAAATGGGTCACGTTTACAAAACTTGGGTCGAAAATACAATATAATTTGTGGAAAGGCGCATTCCGCTGCTTCTTCCGCCGATCGTAAACGTCGTGAGCGCGCAATCTTATCAGGCTGAAGTTATTAGCCGCGGAACACGAAAGTTTCCCTCCAATAATAATTAGTGCGCAGTTTGCCCTCGCATGCTCCTGCGGAGTTAGCGCGCACCGCCCGCCCGCGCCTCTGGTTCGTCTACACTGCCGCAGAAGTTTCATGTTAGAAGTATAATAAGATAGATAACTCTTTATTAAAATATAGAGACACTAGCTTTTCGCCCGCGACTTCGTCCGCGAAGACTTATAAGAAGTTGCCTGGGTACATCTTTCACCACTATCAAATTAGCATGAATAGAGTCATGGGTGTGTATTTTTGTAAGCTATCTCTATTCCAAATGTCATCCAAATCCGTCGTGCAGATTCAGCGTGGAAGTGTATGTGTGTGACCAAATTGGTAAAGATCAAATGAATCCAACAAAAAAAAAACATACTTTGAACCTTTTTGGCCGTTTTAGGTGTATCATTTTTATTGTTTTCTTCATGCTATAAAACGCAACTGTAGTTAAATGTTCATTGAATAGTTGTAGCTTTAATGGTTCCGGCATTGTTATTGATACTACATCAGGAAAACTCTTAAAATGTTTCCACCCTTTTTGATGCTGAAACATGTGTTTAATTATTATTTCTGATTTAATACACGACTACCTACTTTCAAGTTAATCTAAATCCAATAAAATGATAATTTCATACAAATTTTGAACCCCGTTTTGGCCGTTTTAGAGTTAACATTATTACTTTTTTCTTCATGGTTGGTAGTTTTGCTATAAAACGCAACTGTAGTTTTTCAAAGTTGTAACTTAAATGGGTTGGGCCCAGCATTGCTACTACATCAGGGAAATATATTCAACGTTTCCACCCATTTTAACCCTTCATTCGCTGAAATGAGAAAAATGCTGAAACACGTGTTTGATTATTTCTGATTTAGCATAAAAATACTTAGTTTCAAGTATATCAGACAAAAAAAATATTTCATACAAACTTTTAACCCCGGTTTGGGCATTTCAAGGGTTAACATTGTTACTTTTTTCGTCGTGGTTGGTAGTTTTGATATAAAACGCAACAGTAGTTCAAATTTCAAAGTTGTAACTTAAATGGTTTGGACCCAGCATTGCTACTATATCAGGGAAAAATCTTCAACGTTTCCACCCATTTTAACCCTTCATTCGCTGAAATGAGAAAAATGCTGAAACACGTGTTTAATTATTTCTGATTTAGTATACGAATACTTAGTTTCAAGTAAATCGGACCAAAAAAAAATTTTATTTCATACAAACTTTGAACCATGGTTTGGGCATTTGAAGGGTTAAAATTATATTTTTTTCTTGATGGTGGGTAGTAGTGCTATGAAATGCAACTGCACATTCAATTTAAAAGTTGTAGCTTCAATGGTTTGGGCCCAGCATTGCTACTACATCAGGAAAAAAACTTCAACGTTTCCACCCATTTTAACCCTTCATTAGCTGAAATGAGAAAAACGCTGAAACACGTGTTTATTTTTTTCTGATTTAGTATACTAATACTTAATTTCAAGTAAATCGGACCAAAAAAAAATTTTATTTCATACAAACTTTGAACCCTGGTTTGGGCATTTGAAGGGTTAAAATTATATTTTTTTCTTCATGGTAGGTAGTTTTGCCACAAAACACTACTGCAGTTTCAATTCCATAATTGTAGCTTTAATGGTTTAGGCCTGGCATTGATACTAAATCAGAAAAAATCTTCAAACTTTTCTACCCCTTTTAACCCTTTAGTGGGCAGAATTTTGAAAAACGCTGAAACACGTGTTTAATTGTTTCTTATTTAATATACAAATACTAAGTTTCAACTTAATTGGACCAAAAAATTTTTTTATTTCATACAAACTTTGAACCCCAGTTTGGGCATTTGAAGGGTTAAAATTATATTTTTTTCTTCATGGTGGGTAGTTTTGCTACATAGCGTTTTGTATGTAGTTTCAATTTCATAGTTGTATCTTAAATGGTTTGGGCCCGACGTTGACACTACATCACGAAAAATATTCATACATTTCAACCTCGTTTAACCCTTAAACTGCTAAAATTAGAAAAAAGCTAAAACAGGTGTTAAATTATTTTTGATTTAATATACGAATTCTTAGTTGCAAGTAAATACGGACAAAAAAATTTTTTTTTTCATACAAACTTTGGACCCCATTTTTACCGCCTTAAGGGTTAAACTTGAAGTAAATCTGTCTTAACCCGTAGCGTGTCCACAAATTACAACTATTGTCAAATTTTCATTGTTTTGGCATTAGCGGTTTTGTTCCAGCATCGATCGTAACTGGTGAAAAAAATCGAAAAACTTTGGCACCCATTTTAACCCTTAAGAACATAGAAATGAGAAAAAATCTGAAATAGGTGTCAAGTCATTTTAAAAAAAAAGTACAAAAATTCAAGATTTAAGAACAAAAGACCAAAAAAAAAATTTTGCCCATACACACTTTCAGTCCTATTTTGACCCACTTAAGAGTTAAATAAAAAAAAATCGCTTCTTAAACGAACCCTCCACCATATAACGCAACTTTTGTATAAATTTCATACTTATAGGTTCAGCCGTTTGGGCTGTAGCGTGATGAGTCAGTCAACCTAAGCCTTTTATATATATAGATAAATAAATTTATTAATTAATATTGTTTGATTAGAAAGCACCCCGCAATAATAACTAGGGCACAGATGCTCTCCCATATGCTGCCAAAAAGGTAGTTAGCGCGCAATGCCTCCCAGACTAAGAACCTTATGTCAAAAAACATCATTGTATGTACAGTCAACAGCACGTAAACCTTAAGTCGCCAGTAACGTAACTGAAGAGAATGCATGCTTGTAAGGGTTCACATACTGTCAACTGTACGTACAGTACCCATTACTTTTATTATTTTCTTTTTTCGGCCCTTATTTCACAAGCAAAACAAAGCAAAGTATAAAACACGGACACAGAAAAAGCGAGGATTGTAAAGTTGATCATCGCAATTCAATTATTCTTTGTGTAACTGTACTTTAAGGTCTTCTGTCTCCTTCTATGGTGCACTGCCGAGCGAACAACGCACACATCATAGCTCGACCCATTATGGAGACAAAACATGCTATCGAACTTTACACTCCAATGAAAACCCTTTGACCAAGTTTCTATCCTTCTTTGTTCCCATGCCTTTGTCCTTCAAAACAACATCCCAAGCGAGTTAAGGAGAATTCACTAGCACCACAAATAAAAAAAATCTTGAAATAGGTAGGTAGTAGGTAGGGTTAGGCGCTTCCGTCATTACTCCATTTACCGGAACGTCCCTTCCCGCTAACTTTAAATAAGTTTACCTCAACTAATGTCGCTAGCTCCCGGGCCCGCACTCCGAAACTTATTCGGAACAAGCATACTTTGGTTCAGACTTAGATCCCGCTAGATGCATGGATATTATGACCAAGGCTACGGAAAAACACTTGCACAAGCTGATCCGCATCGCAAGTGATAGAACTCAATGGAGAATTCTGCTCTCCGCCACCTTCAAGTGATGGTCACGATCCTCAAAAGGAAACGACTGGATGGATGGGGGTCTGCAAACATCACACACTAACTAAAGCTTTGCTGCTGCAAGCCTTATCACTGCATTGTACTGAATGCATCCGATATCGGACAAACACAAATGTAAAAATGTACAGGAGAGCTGCGCAGTTTCAAAATAATAAAAAAAAAAAGGAGTTGCTGCCTTCTAGCTTTCCATGACCATGCTAGCATCATGATATTCATATTCACTGTCATATAAAGCCGGCGAGCAGATACAAAGCCTATGTGGAAGCGTTAACTCATCACTTTTTTGTAAGGATTTCTATAGAAGGATCGAGATCTAACTTGAACCTATGGCTTCTAAGCTCTCTCGTGCCAGAGCTATCTGTGAAATGATAATCGCCCTATACATCTTTGTAGGTTTCTTTGGCACTTAGAAAAGAGGAAAACAATTATCTAGTTTATTATATTTCGGAGTAGCGGCTCTAGTTCCGGGGCGGACCGGCATTAATTTTTTATCACTCCGCCCACTGACTTGATTTGGGGAATGTTTTCCTGAAACCCCCGAAACTAGTTGTGTAAGTAAGTTGCCCATTTTGTCCGACTTTCCTTTATGAAGTTACCGATCATATGTTTGTTTTTATTTTTATGGGGAAGCCTTTTATAATGGATTGAAAATGTATTTGTCAACCCTCTTCTGCCAATCTATTAATGTATTGTGTGATGTGTACAGGCTTCTAAACATCGTATTTTTTTAGCTAAAGAACTAATGTACCTACCTACCTACCAATAGCTCTCGGGTTGAAATCATTTCTTCTTCTTGTCTTCTATCGGAGAGGTTCGCAATCGAAATGGCTCTTTCGATTCAAGTAACGCTTAAGTTTTTTAAAACTTTTTATATCTTTGTAGAACCCTATAAAAATACTTTTGCCTCTGCTTTTCTTAGATTTTTTAATATTTGGGGAGCGCACGCTGCTGACGAGTGCAACAGACCGTAATGCGTAAGAGTTTGACTAATAAAGATAAGGTCCCCCTTGGCTCGTCACGTTTCATCCCGTGGGTAGTACACATACATTCGTGTCATAAAGCTGTCATGCGCTAGGACAGAAGGTTGAGTCTTCTGGGCAGGACTTCACTCTACATACTTATTTTAATACTAGTGGTTCTCCCCGAACTGTGAACTCGCGACCCCATATAAACTTAAAAACCCCATATCTCGGCAACCCTTTGACAGATTTGGCTCATGTTTGAATTTAAACATTATTTTAATTTCATTTAGCCGCCTACCAAATTTCATAACGATCCGACCATATTTACTCAAGTTATCGTCGAACGAACATTAATAAATACTTACAAACATACATACATACATACATACAAACATACAAACGCCGGATTGTACCAGTAGACTCGGAGAACTTCGCTCGCTTCGTTCGCTCGTTCAAAAATGGTTCCTTAAAAACGTAAACTATACGTGTGGCAAAATCGACGGAAAGCGACCAAGAGGAAGAAACTGCCCGACAAGTTGGATCAACCAAATCCGGTCCACACTCAACACCACAGTATACGATGCCATACACTTAGCCGCAGATAGGAACAATGGGCATTGATCAGGGAGGCATCGATTGTCGTAAATTGAAAACCATTTCGAGGAATAGGGATACTGATTACTATTAGGGGTTTAAATAAGTAAAATTAAAGCGGATTATTAATATTTATCGCCAAAAATGGTTACTTCATTTTTCTTTCGATGACGTCATCATTGTCTCTAATGCGGTAGTTCCATTGCCTACAAATATTTAAAAAAATACATTCGTCAGCAACAACAACTGTCAAAACACACAACTCTTGTTGACTTGACACTGACATTTGTCAAACGTCAACTTATTTTTATTTTTTAAATGCATGAATGAATGCAATAAATTAAGTACATAATGTCAATGGTGACGTCACACACAAAATTTTTAGAAATTTTAAATAATTAATTAAAAAAAATATTAACTTTAAAAATTAGGAAAATATTCAAATTTGTTTCTTATATTTGTCTATATTTTTGATTTATAGGATTTGACAATGCCCATTGGCGATGTATCGTACGACAAGGATTGCTCCGATTGAATGGCCACGCACGACCCTCACTGATGAGGACACCGATGCAAGGAGGGAGGACTTTTGGTGAAGCTAGCATAATGTGTGTTTTTTTGGGGACACGAGAAGGAAGAAACGAGGAATCTCGTGTCCCAAAATAATACCATGGGGTTCAAACACTATCTATTGGATTATGTCTTTGAATTTTCTATTCGTTCACAAGGAGGCTTTCTGTGCCTTTTAAAATCTACTTTGTACCCAGCGCTGCACAGAAGCTGCTTCGAGATGCGTATCTCACTTGCGTGCCTTGATGGCGTTGTCTCCTCTAGCCACGTGTAATCAACTCTCGCCTCTATATCACGTTCAATAAGAGCCACCTGAGTACACTATTTGATGTAGAGAGCGTACATCACATATGCAGTCGTAGATGACATCTCTAAAGACATTTTTGGAGACGTTGTCGTGCCCCTCACGTAGCATGTATAATAAGTTGAACACGACACCAATTTCTAGCAACCGTGATGTGAAGACCTGACTGCCAATCTTCACTGATAGACGAAAGACTATTACTTACTCTTCGGTTTAGAGATTGTAGGATGGAAGACTCGTCTTTTGCTGGGTTCAGCAAAAACACTATAAACCTACAATTTCATGCGTAATAGCTAGGAAGTTTTTACGTTACACCTCACATCTTAGCTTCGTAAAATCCCAAATCATCTCACCGTAATTTCACACCCGTGAATTTCTTAAATAGTTTGCCAGCAAGTTTCGGTGCGAAAATCCATTTTTTAATACAGTTGCTCAAAAAGTGGCCTATTGCAGGGACGTATAGCGTTCGGGAAGTGGGCTATTACACACGCGTGCTTTTTTTTTACCTTTCCCGCACTCGTGCGTTCTCTTTCCCAACTGTCAAAATAATGTCTATTAAAAAGTAAAACCAACCATGAAGTTTTTACTAAAAAAGTTTTTATGATTAATGCAAATATATTTGTGCAAGTATATTTCTAAAAAGAAGCTACTAATTTGTTTCAATATCAGATTTAATGATTTGATTGAATGAGTTTGTTTAGGTTTCATTTCATTTCATCTTATTAAATTTCATTTTCATTTCATATCAATAAAAAACTTCTACTGAAGACTTGGCTGTATGGGCATAGTTGCCTTTGCCTACCAGAATGGGTGAAGAAAAAAAAAACTCTGCTTATATTCTACGGTTGGCGCCATTTTGATTTTTCAGAAATTTTCTTCGCGAGTTTAGTTGTTTTTTGCACAAAATGAGTAATTTCGACCGTAGTTTTTTTAAATTAACACCACCGGAACTCAGTATAATTGCACAAAATGCTTCGGAGAACATTTTACCGGAAAAGTCAAAAATGTCAAGTTAGTTGAGTTTATTGTGTTTTTATAATTTTATTAAATTGCTTCATTTTTTCGCAACTGTATTAAAAATAGTCGTTCAGTACACGTGCGGAACCGTCATTGCAACTTGTTCCGACTGTCAACCCTCGCCTTCGGCTGCGCCTCGGCTCGGGTAGCCATTTGTCGGAACTCGTTGCAATGACAGCCTTTCCACACTTGTAATGAAATATACTATTTCCCCGTCGCCCGAGCCGCGTGAAATGGGGCGGCGCGGGAGCTCCCAGCACTCGGCAGCACACCTGCAACCTTGTTACCGACCAGCCACGGAGCGGCAACACCTGGACAGAACACCCATCAAGGTCACGAGGATCTGTAAGCCGATAAGAGTAAAGTTTGGTTGAGCTAACTCTCCCTAGATTGAGCCTAAGTTCGAGCGCTAGCCAGAGCATAAAATCCAAGTTTTCAAAACTTTAGACCCAGGTAGACATTTTTACATCGCTTCTAGAGTCGAATACCTATCTAAAATACTATCCTAAAGTTTCCTCTGTACAAGTGCTACATTACCCTTAAAATACTACCTACCTACCCCATGTTGCACCTCTCCTTGTGACGTGCTAATCAGAGAGTGGCGATCAATTTGACCAGGTATTTCGTTATCGGCGTTGCCAGAACAAAGACGGAGCGCTTCGCTTATAAACCGCCGGGCGTAAGTAGTGTTTCCATTAACTCGGGTATTTATGCTGCACCGTCCGTCGTTAAATTACCATACAAACTTCCTTGCCCTCGTCCAGCATCCATGGGGTCCTTGGCGCTCGTCCCTATTTTATCAGATCCGCCCCCGGCTCCGACCCACCCCCGCGCCACCCCCGCCCACGCCCTAGCCCGGCCGTGTTATATGATTTGGAGCGGGCGCCAACTCAGCGCTTCCAACGCGCCTTGGACAGAAGTTTGGCTCTGTATGACTGTTGGTGACTTCTGGAATGGACACTCTGTTGTTGATCGGGCTGCCGATTGGACCGCCGCCGTAGCGTTTTCAGTCAGCACTTTTCTGTAAGTACAGGTTTTCCGCATCCAAAAGGTGGGTAAGGACAATAGTGTAAGAAACGAAGGGGTGGACCCCAACATTAACTCATCCTTCCCCCTAACTTTGCAGTATGTTAGAGTACCTTAAATTAGACGTATTTTATTAATTGTCCAAAATAGAAGTATAACCGAAGTATTTTTTTTTTTACCTAACCTCTTAAATAGGTGATATCTCGTTGGGAAAAAATGCTCCGTCAAAACTTTCTTCATCAAAAATATTGTAATATTGTATGGGAACAATAAGTGAAATATCCAAAAACTACCCCTACCACGAATACCATATTTTTATTAAAATGCGTTTTTTTGTATTAACTTGCACTGGAAAAAATACTCAGTCATATTTTTTCTTTGACATGCCATTGTTTTGCCGTTTTTTACTTACAACATGAAAATCCAAGTCATAACCCATGTAAATATATTTTATTCAGAAATTGTCTTTTATATCGCAGGGGAAAAATTCTCTGTCCTATGTCTTTATAGATTTAATTACATAATTTTATTTCCTTTCCAAAACCTTAATATCCACAAAATTAAGCTGCGCAAATCAGGGTAAAAAAAAATATTTTGAAATAAATATTATTGTGGCGCCGTACCCATTCTACTGGTGACCCCTCTATCGCTTTGCAACGCGTAGCGATAGAGATCAACCACTATCATCATACTTTATGTATTATTTTTGTACCCATTCTACTGGTGCCCCTCTATCGCTTTGCAGCGCGTAGCGATAGAGGTCAACCACTATCATCATACTTAATGTATTATTTTTGTACCAATTCTACTGGTGACCCCTCTATCGCTTTGCAACGCGTAGCGATAGAGACCAACCACGTTCTTGCAAAATACGAATATCTGTACACGTGATAATGTGTCGATGCGCGCGTTTGCTTGTACGGTTAGCATAATACATTTTGTCATAACATGATACTAATATCATATTATAGTGTTTACTGATATGTTTTTGGGAAATACTGAAGAGAAATAAGGAATTTTATTTAAAAAATGATTTATTATACATTAATTGTCTTCATATAAACAATCATCGTTTTCTTTTTTTGTTTCTTCATGGGTGATGTAAACTTGGCGGAAGAAGAACGCAATTCATTTTTTTCTCTCAAAATTGTTGTTACAGTGCGTTTACTGACACACATTGCATACGCGGTACGTTTTCTTTTATTAGCCAGAGGACTCAAATCACAATTGTCATGATTGTACGTCTTCATAAAATTGTATTCTTCCTGAAGAAAATGAAACACTTGCGATAATTGCTTGTCCCTAGAAACAATAAAGAATAAATACGCATAATAACATGGTACACAAAAAAACTTGTAATAAATAAAATACCTCGCCCTCAATAACTTTGCGCTTTATATCGGAATTTGTCATGCAGACCGTACTTCTTGACCATCGCAGAGACAGACAATACAAGCACGCTAGGTAATCTCCATACAAAGGCGCTCGTTCAGCCGCACACACACAGCTACATTTCGTTCCGCGTCAACACACGCCGCCTAACGCACACATAGCCGCATTCAGAAGTGTGCCGGAGGTATATTGGAGTGGTTGCCGATGCGCCCGGCCGGCCGCGGATGATTTCATTCATTCAAGTTGTGACCTGTGTTTTCTATTTAAAGAACTTATTGTTTTTTTTTATGACACAACTCCTACTTACTAGCTTATTGAACGAGCGAGCGAAGCGAGCGAAGTTCTCCGAGTCTACTGGAACAATCCGGCGTTTGTATGTATGTATGTATGTTTGTATGTATGAATGTTCGTTCGACGATAACTTGAGTAAATTTGGTCGGATCGTTATGAAATTTGGTAGGTGGGTAAATGAAATTTAAAGAATTTTTAAGTTTGAACATGAGCCAAATCGGTCGAGGGGTTGACGAGATATCGGGTTGTTAAGTTTATATGGGGTCGCGAGTTCACACTTAGGGGCGAACCTAACTAGTGGTTCGCCCCGAACTGTGAACTCGCGACCCCATATAAACTTAACAACCCCATATCTCGGCAACCCCTTGACCGATTTGGCTCATGTTCGAACTTAAAAATTCTTTTAATTTCATTTACCCGCCTACAAAATTTTATAACGATCCGACCAAAACTCAAGTTATCATCGAACGTACATACAGACATACAAACGCCGGATTGTTCCAATAGACTCGGAGAACTTCGCTCGCTCGTTCAATAACGAATGAACGAGGGTGGCTATATTTTACTTCGTAAGTATTTGACCGTGCAGCAACAAGCGGCCGTGCACCCGTGCCTGCCGCCCGCCGCCGGATCCGCGACAGCCCTCGCCGTTTGAGCATGGGTAGGCTATTATCCGTCACGGGGGCCGAAGATTACTTACTAACTTTATCTGTATTGTGACACAAGCAGGTACACACGGCAGCACCTCAGAGTGTACACTTTTGTTGCAAAGTCACCCGTAACGTAAGTGAATAGAGTGCACGCGTGTAAGCGACTATGTGCTGTCGTATGTACAACTGACTTGAACGGGCGCGCGCTCGCTACTTTGTGCAACTGACTACTCCGCAGTGCCGACTCTTTCAAGCGAAAACGCGCTAACTAATCTTTCTAAACGCGTTAGAACATTTAAATAGAAGATAGGTGGTGAAAAGGGGACGGTTGAAATGAGAAAAAAATTGCTCCTCCTGATTTATTGTCGTATTTCGCCACAATAATAAAAGAGAGTTCATAGGTCATAAGACTAAGAGTTAAAATAAACAAATAGAAAGAAACAAAACATTTTCATTTGTGTTATATTTTTAAATAATTTTAAGTCATACTTTCTGAACCTTTCTTGTTTAATTTTTTGTAAAATAACGTAATAAATAATAAAGAAATATAATAATGGTAAGAAAAATGCGCTAGATCCAGCGCCAAATGCGCTAAATTAGCAACAAACAGGCAACCGCGCGCACTCACACATTGACACATATACAGATAAGTCTTCACAACAACAAAGGGCCACGCACGCTCGTATTTTGCTAGAACTGTACTATAAGTATTATTTTTTTACCCTTTCTACTGGTGACCCCTCTATTGCTTTGCAACGCGTAGTGATAGAGACCAACCACTCTCATCATACTTAAGTATTATTTTTGTACCCATTCTACTGGCGTTTGTATTTATGTATGTATGAATGTTCGTTCGACGATACCTTGAGTAAATTTGCTCGGATCGATATGAAATTTGTCAGGCGGCTAAATGCTAAAAGAACAAAATTACTAGTGGCTCGCCCCGAACTGAATTATTTTTGCCTCATTTACCCGCCTACCAAATGTGGAAGTCGAAAAATCAGTACTGCCCATAGAAAATAGTAGATAGTTTGAATAAATCTCGTAATAAGCTGATTAATTTTATTGTTGGTTTGTTGTATAGAATCATGAAACGTTTATATAGTGAAGGCGATCTCATGCTTGTTCAGGACTTTCATGACTCACTGACTCTTATAAAAAAATAAAAACCTAAAATTAACGGAAACAAGAAACAAGGAAACAAGATAATAATAAACTAAAACTGCGCGGCCTTACTTGCGTAATAGCTTTGCAGCTCTTATCACAAGCGGCTATGTGCGAGAATGCGACGCGGTGCGTGCAAGTTTAATTTAGGCAGTATTCATGCCTACACGTAGCTAGCGCACGCGAAACTAAGCCTAACAAGTAAGCAAATACGAACTGTATTTTTATTTATAACTAGTTGTGCCCGCGACTTCGTATGCGTTTTTACACATTTGACATTTAATTTAAATTCGACTGTGGAGGAAAACTCAAAAGGAAGGTTTTTTTAACCCCCGACCAACAAAGAGGGGTGTCATAAGTTTGATAGCTTTGTGTGTGTGTCTGTTTATGTGTTTATGAGGGTGTGCCTGTCTGTGTGTCTGTCTGTGTGTGTGTGCCCTAATCTAAACAATACATTTATCATAAAATATGTTTTGTTTAGATTAGGTATCGCCCGTGTAAGATACCAGGAAGCTTAGCATAAGAATTGCCTGGGAAGTTGGGGGTTTATTATGTATCTCCCTCGACGTAGAGTGGGATAGATAAAGTTATAAGCCCATAGATAAGGTCTTACCCATTCTCATGCTAAGCCAGCAAGCAAAGCATAAGGTTGGGTTAGAGCGTATCTACCGCAAATAACTCTGTCTATCCCGCTCTACGGCAAACAAAATATATTTTTTTAATATCAAGTTGGGCTCAGTAGAGTAAATATTTTAAAAAAAGCACAAAAAAAAATTTCAACCTCGCGTGGGTTCAAACCCAGAACATTTCGACCGCGACGCAACAGTACTACATTTCTAACATCGATAAACTTTGTCCGACCTCCACCGAAAACCACTCACAATTCCCTCCAGCAAGCATCATAAGGCTGGGTTAGAGCGTATCTATGGCTCTGTCCATCCCGCTCTACGTCAAACAAAAGAGTGAGATACCTATTGTTTTAAACCCATAGATACGCTCTAACCCGGCCTTATGCTACGCTTATAGAACTAACATTTTCAGAGTGTTAAAAGACCGCCAACAAAGCGGGAGACCACGTATACGTATAGTCCTCATCATAACGAACATTTTTGCCCAAGGAACTATGCCTGGGAAATCAACGGTTTCCGAGGTAATAAAGTTGTTTTTTTTTTTTCAGCAATGTGTTCAGTATCACGTTCTTAACATACCTTCTCAAGAAGCCATATCCAAATTATGGATATTTCTTACAAAAAATCAAGTTAAAATTGCAACCCGCAATGTAGGTTTTCGAGAGAATGTGGTTCAAAGTCGGACTTAAAATTTTTTTTTTGCAGAAATATGTTCAGTATCACGTTCTTAACATACCTTCTCAAGAAGCCATATCCAAAATATGAATATTTCTTACAAAAAACGAAGTTAAAATTGCAACCCGCAATGTATTCTAAACATCGGATAGCCTAAGTTACTCCCAGAAACGTGAGTTACGACCATGTTAAGTTTGGTTGAAAACTATTCAGCGGTGTTCGCGTTTATCGTGTTCATACAGACAGACAGACAGACAGACAGACAGACAGACAGACAGACAGACAGACAGACAGACAGACAGACAGACAGACATAAACCGTTTTTTTTGCATTTTTGGATTCAGTATAGTTTACTTAGTAACCCCTGCTAGTTTTTTTCTAAAAATATTCAATGTACAGAATTGACTTCGCTAGAGTTTTATTATAAGTATAGACGATTGATTCAACGCCGGCAACGAATCGCATCCGCGCGCGTTTTCACCTTCCATTGTCGATAAGTACTACGTAGTCATTGGTGGTGGGACGGAAATGCTCGTCGTTGCGGTCGGGGGGCGGCACTGAATCCGTCCGGTATGTATTCAGTCAGTAAAATAGGTTCAGCTATCGATTTAACTGTAAAATAAATGTGTTCGGCATGATGAAGTTTTTAGATATTTTGGTTTGGTGTGGAAATGTGACCACCAATCATAACAAAAAAATTAAATCGGACGGAGGAATTTTCCGCGCTGAGTTATTAGTGATTTTCAACTGACGCAAGACAAAACCGTGTTATGGTTGGATTTTCTTATCCAGTACGCCGAGTCACATTTAAAACCTAAATGAGGATAAAAACTAGACTGAGGAATTTTTCCGTCGAAATGACGGACAAAATGAGGTTTTTTTTCGAAAAGTGATAGTTCTTCTTGAAGAAAGTTATGGATTTTTTTCAAGCATGACCTAATTATGGGGATAAGTCATTTGGTAAAAAAAAATTGGACGGAGAAATTTTGCTGTCCAACATATCGAGCTATTTGTACTTTTAGGTTTATATACCTAATTCCGGAATGATTTTTTTTTGGACGCTCTGATGGAACATCTTGTATTTATGTGTATTACAACCCTGCAAAGTTTCATTTACGGGAAAATTAATGTTGGGGTCTCCATACAAACAAATCGTAGATTTACTACAGTACAATGCAATGGTAGGAGCAGGCTAAGATACTTGCCACGGCGGAGTAAGGATAACGAAGAATGTAATAATGCAGCGTTAGCTTAGGAGAGGTATATTTCCAGCAATGGATGAAGCTGAGGAAGTGCCACTCAGTGCCTTTTGCAATAACAACAAACACCGCCTGATAGATTTGTTCCTTTTTAGCATTTCTTGTGTGCTGATTTACAAAATGTATCTCTTTCTTTGACCCAACTGCATGAAAGGAGGTTAATTGTTTCAGTGTCCAAGTTTGTGTTCCCTATCGAGCTGACCTTTCGAGTGTTCCCGCTCGAAGCCGTTACTCCATCAAATCGCTGATCTACCCGAACGCCGAATCCCCGGTAATAAGCGAAATAACTCGCAGCCGAAAATGACGGGGAGAGGAAAAATTTTATTCGGTCCGCGCGCGGAAAACTGACGTTTCCATTTGAGCCAAGGTCCACGCACCTACCGCCATCTGATGTTACGATCTTGATACGGAAACTAGTGGGTCTAATGCCTACTAATAGGACAATTTCGTGTCTTATAACGAAATTATCCTTGTTTACGTTAACAATCCAACACATATCTGTCTTCTTCTCTCAGTCCTGTCCATCCAAAGGTGGTCTGGAAGATATCACTTTTAGCGATAAGACCGCCATGTGTACTTTTTATTTTAATTTTTTATTTGTAAAATGTTTCCTATCGTGCAATAAAGAGTTACTTAAGTACTTCTCTTTCAAGGCATGATCACGTCATTATTTTTGGTCCTGGGTCTAAAAACTCTCAAATCACGTGCCTAGTGAATTTTCCACGACTTACGAGCTCCTTTTGCTTGGTGTGCCTGACTCGGCTTTACTTATTCACAATTACTGTGTCGACATTGAACGACATTGAAAATGAACTCGTTTTCGATTCTCGCAACCACTCAACCATCACTCATCTAGGGGTGTGTATTTTGTGCCACTGACGCAAAAAGGTATGTTATAGGATCTTACAGAAAGATCCTAAGATCCTGCTATAAAGTGAATTTTGATTGGTATTCTCTGTAACAGGCTGTAGAACTTTGAAGCCTCATCTTAGCTTCGAACCAGGGGCCTGAGTCTGTAACGCAATGTTGCCAAAATGGGCTCCTAGTTGACGGCTTGAAGTTACGATTTATTGATGCTGTCGGTCCTTTTAACGTTTCTGTAGTACAGCAAAGAATATGCTGATTTTAATTCTAGAGGATTAGTTTAGTAGTTGTCTTTTCACTTGGACGCCATCAATACGCCATTGCGTTACAGACTAAGGCAACTGAACGCTGAACGTTTGATTTCAATGCGTTTTTAAATAATTGCTTCATTTGGTTGCTGGATTCAACGAGAAGATTTTGTGTCACGGTATGGACGAGTTTTTTTAAATGGTTATGTGAAGGATTTCGATCAAAAACTATCTCTCAACCCAACAAATTTCAACCAACCTCAGCTTTGGCTTACCTTGGCCTACGATTGATCGCTACGCTCGTTGCACCGACACTGCACCACCGGTCGCAATATAAATGTGTTGGTAGTGCATACCAAAAAACGCTCATTGCCACGGTCGATGCAGAACTGAGCGCCTCCAGGGGGGTTACCCTTGACGCGATTGCGATCAAATTGAAAAATCGGGAATTCAAAAGAAAATAAATCGTGGTAAGAATCCCGTTTTCTTACAATAATGAAATTGAAAAAGTTTTAAAATTAATTTCTCTTTTAATTCACGTAGTAATGCTTTGATTTTAAATACTTTGTAATGTTTATTCAAAGGTAAGGCTGTTTTATTCAGTAAAACACAAAATTCGTCTCAATATTAAATTTTGTAAATTGCGCCATATTGCGGCCGTATTGGAAAAATGCGTCAAGGGTAGAGGGCTAAAAGCCTTCCTAATCCGTGAAAACCTTTCATTGCATGGAAGGTGTCACTGCAGAGCTA
Source organism: Zelleria hepariella (assembly GCA_949319315.1). Taxonomy (NCBI): domain Eukaryota; kingdom Metazoa; phylum Arthropoda; class Insecta; order Lepidoptera; family Yponomeutidae; genus Zelleria; species Zelleria hepariella. The sequence goes on from OX439394.1 coordinate 177,753, forward strand.
TCGTGTACTACCGCTACAGCTAGAGCTACCGATTAGGGATTCGGTGGTGTAGTTTGAGAGCCACTTACTGCTTAGCAACAGCTCGACAGGTACGTAATCAGGGCTTCAGAGCGTCCGCCCAGTAGCGCTCTATCTGACGCAACCGGCGGCGCGCTTCCATCAGCGACATTATACAGTGTCATTACTGCTGCCGTCGCCGCGCTGTCACGCGATGGATCGAAGAGAGACACTTCGCTGGATTTACGGCTTCGGTCGCGCGGGCGTGATGGGTTTACGGCTCTTCGGGGTGTTACAGAGTGGTCCTCTTATACTTTAGAGGTCGCCAAACTCTATTCGAACCAAAATATCAGCTGCTTCATAATATTATTGTGTGAGGTACTCGTATTGAAGGCCCTTGGTAAATCTTTGGCAGCTAGGTACCTCACCGATCGATATTGTCCACACTGTAAATACCTAAGGGTTATATTGATAAATAAGACGACCCGTATCTTACAAAAATAAAATGTCTCATAAACAAAAAACATTTCACAAACAAGTCTGCAAAGTTGTTCCGTGACTCTACCTACACAAATATACGTCCGTACGTTTGGACGGTGCGTCTGATCAAATTATTGCGTGTCAAATGGAGCCATTGTTCGGCCGCTCGGTTCTATTGTTTCTGTAAATTCAGTGTGTAATTAAAAAAAATAATTAAGGTCTCCGTGTACTATGGTGTTTCTGAATTACTGTTACATTGATACGCCTTGACTTACCTACGTTAAAAAACTGCTTTACATCTCAAGGCTAGCGCGCCAGCTACCTCTGAAAATTTACCAGTTATTTCGTTGAAAAACAGCTACTCTCTAACTGAATAAAACTATTATAGATTAGATCGGCTTCGGTAATTGAGGAAGACATGAACTTTGAATATCAAAGGCGTAACCATAATTAAAACAAAAGGTGACACGTTGTGAGATGGTCGCTGTTATTCAGGCTACATGTGCATAACATTCCTCACTTTAATTTCATGTATATCCCATCAGTTTCACGAGTAGTATACAGTAGACAATCATTCCAAAAACTCTTTGAACCCAGATAACCGGGATCAAACCCTATTATCGAGCTGAGCTCTAGCCGAATCGACCCTGCTCTCAGAATAGAATTAACTCCCATACCTATTTAGGAAAAGGTCGAAGCCCAGTCCTCTTTTAATTTCCCCGTCGACTAGGGTCCGGATAAGCCGTGCGTCCTCGGCGATCCTTCGTCCTCTGTCCTCTGTCCTCTGTCCTGCGACAATGCAAAGAAGGGCTAAGGAGGATAAGGGACCAGCCGTCCGGACCGGACCAAGGTATTTGGACCTGATTTGGACACAGTTTGTGTTGCCAGTGGTCCGATGACATAGCCAGAGTAGTCGGAAAGCGGTGGTTGCGTCTGGCACAGGATCGTGAGAATTGGCGTGGGCATAAAGAGGCCTTTACTCAGCAGTAAAGACGATGGTGCTGATTATAAAATTATTTGTCAAATGTATTTTATTTTTTTTATTTTATTTTTTCGGTTTTTAGAATTGTTTGGTGTTATTTTTTCTCCAAGTTTTACTGTTATTTAAGTAAGGTATAATTAACACATAGTCAAAAAAACACCATTATCACCCTTTTCATTATCTTTGCACAGTGTCGAAACCATTTACACACCTTTCAAATAACTGGGTAATAGGCACATGGGTAATCCCGATTTTCCTAGAAATCCCCCGATATTGATACGTTTCGTAAAAAAAAAACGTTTTTTACTCAAAAAAGCTCGTAATGTGGTCATTAATTCGACAACCTTCTTTGAGCAAAGGAGGACTTGCGGGTTACTTTGATTAGGCGCCAGAAAAATTGTATGGAATTTCATTAATGTCGTGTTTTGCGGCCAGAAAAACTATATCGCACCCCCCGGCGAATAAACCCGTAACATCAAAAACGTAATTGTTCAGGAAAAAATAAAAACTGGTTTTTCGTCACAACTCACTAAGTACCTATGGTAGAAATGTCATTTAGGTATCAATTTACAGGTATTTTTTTTGCTTACTACATATTGAAACATTATTAATCTATAGATAACACTACGGAAGTTATTTAACAAAATGTATGATACCAATATTAAAATCTTGTTTTATTACTGCAAAGTGATATTACGGTTTTATTCGTTGTAAAATCGAAACCGAACTTTTACAGCATCATAGTATTATAGGAATATTCGCTGATATTTTGCATAGATACTCTTTTCGGTAAGAGCACATTATGGCTTTATTCTCGGCATATGTAAAGTGACTGTGTTAGATAATGGCTAATTATCTTTTTATTCTGGTACAAATTTCTAAGAATATGAAATGTAAGTGTACATTACAATTTTTCATATACATTTTAATTATCCATAAGTGCCCCTTGTAGCAATGACTTGTATAAAATAAGTAGGTAAAGGAGTCCAGGAAATTTTGAATACCTACCCAAAGTAGTTAACGAAACAAATCGTATTAAAAATCGACAGTATAATGGAAGAAAAACACAATGAAATTAAAAACTTCCAAAAACAAAGGCAAAAAAGTTAGCAAAAAGTGATTTTTTCAACTTTTTATCCCTTTGTTTTTGGAAGTGTTTGAATCATTTAATAACAATTTAATTCGAAACTTCTTCTTCTTCTGGTGCCTCTCCACTATTGGATGTTGGCAGTTGGCTGTTCATTATGTCATTCTGTCCTTAGCTCGACTAAAGAGATCTTATATGGTGACCACTCCTGTTCATTCTTTGATGTTTTTCAGCAAACTTTTTCTTCTTCTGCCGACGCTTATTCCTTCCTCAATCTTTGCCTATCAGGATAATTGGAGAAGCCTATCGTATCTAATCACATTAATTACTTATCTATTTCTATTGGGTGTTTTACATGAGTTCTCTTTTGTATGACATATCCTTATCCTTATACTTAAGATACCACTACTTTTCGAAAGCTTCAATTTTCCTATTTATTTGATCTTTACGATCCATTTTTCATATACATTCACAACCGTCGTACATTTCTATAGGCTAGATGTAACATTGAAGCCTCCTGATCTGGATCTGGAGGTTATGATCGCATAGCAAATGGATAGAAGATAAACCTTTATTTGCGTCATAAACAAACGTAGGTAAAAACCAAAGTCAACTTAAACCTTATTAAAACAGAAGAAAAATACAAACTTGGTTACCTTAGAGCCTGTGAGTTTTACCAGTTTGATTGGCTTCTTCACAGACGATTATCACCGTGTTAGTCTGGCTCCAGTAAAGGTTCTGAATTATTTGCTTATCTCTGCGATCAATTCTAACGTCTTGTAGATGAGGCATTAGTACCTATAAACGGGCTTAGCATGATCAAAGGCCTTCTTGTATTCTTTCTTGTATTGGCCTTCTTGTGCAATCAAGCAAATTAAAACGTCAGTTTGTAAGTCTCTGGACTTGTGGTCTAGGTAGGTGCAAAGAAGACTTATCTGGTTCTTAGCCCTGACCTGAAACTCAAAGAGCTATTGGCAATACCTATGCTCATTGGACTTCACTCTGATCCTCTCATGAAGAATGAAGAGAAACATACCTAGCTTAACAAACTTATTGTGCGGTATTCGCAGTATTTCTTCATGTCAGTAGAAAGGTTGAAATTAACCAATTTTGTGGTAATATCCCAGTGCTGTAAAAGGTTTTGAAAGACCTGGAGAGCGCATAATTATTAGAGTATGTTTTTAATGGGCTTGAATTAATCTGGTCTTAGTGATTTACCAGTTTTGGCTCTTTTTAGAGCCTTAACTAGTTACTTTTGATCAAAGGATTGAAGGACCAGTTTCATAGATCAGTATATTGGTAAACAGCGTTTTCAAGCGGATTTTTATACTTCCTGCATACAGAATTAAATGTATGCAGAAACCTTGGTGTTACTTAAGCCTTATGAGATCATTTATACATCGTCTAGTGGCAATTACTTACAAAGGCGTTACTAAGTTCAAGTACCTAGGTTTTACGGTAAATGATCCAAACACCCGAGAAGGCGAGATAGAGACCAGAATTAAAAATGCATTCCGATACTCCGCGGCTCTCCACGAAGTGATCACGTCCAAGCACCTAACAAGAAGAACGAAAATACGCATTTATAAGAACCATCTTTATGTACGGATGTGAAACTTGGACACTGACGCAAAAAGAAAAGATCAAACTCCTGGTCGCGGAAAGGAAAAATCCTGTGTAAAATATTTAGACCCACCAAGGGAGAAGACGGCACCTTTAGGATACGGTAAAACGCCGGACACATGGCCGAGCCCAACATAATTGGAGAGACTAAAACTGCAGGACTCCGCTGGCTTGGTCACGTATAAAGAATGGGAGAGGATCGGGCAGCTAACACAGCATACAAACGGCAACCTTGTGCACGTCTACCAGTTGGACGTCTCAAGTATCGCTGTATTGACAAAGTCTCAAAGGACTTGCGCGAACTCCAAGTGGCAGATTAGAAAGAAGTGATGCAGGACGGAGAGAGATGGCGTCTTTTGGTTGCGGAGGCCAAGATCCACTTCGAGTCGCTGAGCCAGCGTAGTAAGTAAGTGGCAACTTCACTCACACCATAGGATGCAGTGACCACTTGCTGCAGTGACTGGGAAATCAGTCAATGAATTCCGGTTTTATCCTTTACGCAACCCAGCCATCTCATTTATCTCCAAATTCCATATTATGGTTGTTCCATTCTTTATAGAACTTCGAGCCCACCACTCGTATTGTACACAAGTTTTTTTTTCTTGTACAATATTGTCCGGTTGTGAGAGTTTGTGTAGCCGTTTTCTCTCCATAAGGTTTAGTACATCATACGAGACATAAACTTAGGACATCTTCGTCTATCTATAGCTGTTTCTTGTTCTTTATTCCTCGCAAAATCGTCCTCTCATAGTGACTACCACATCGATGACATATTGTTAGATTTATTATTACATCATTACTGGAATAAATATATAACAACAAAAAGCTAAACGGTTTTACAGATATAGCAAAACCGGTTCCTATTTTGTAAACATGCATTACAGTCATGGTGATCAAAATATTTCACGAGAATAAAGCCGTAAAGGCTTTTGTAATTTCTGCATACAATAAATGTATCAGTAAGGGATGACTGCGGTTTTATTCTTCGTTCAAATTGTTGAGTATGGCAGACGAATAAAGCCATATTTTTAAATATCTCCTTAAATATGGTATTTCAGGGTCTGAAAAAAATTACACTTATGTATTCGGCATCGGAGACGACGTTTCTGCAATAACAATAAAAAAGCCGTAATAGCACTTTACGGGTTTATTCTGCGGGGGGTGCGATATGAAAATCCATTAATGTCGAGTTTTGTTTCAAAAATAGAACTCAAAAATCAGGCACAAAAAGTATTTATTTAGAATTTGGCTGTTTGGGTGCTGGCAGTCTACAAATTGCATAGAAAAAAAAAGCGCGGCCATATTGTTTTCGCCGCTTCGCGCGTTGTTCGAAGTGATTTTTTTCTGTGCGTGCTGTTTTTGTTGTAAATAAAAGTGAACTCTTCAAGCAACGAATCCTCCGATTCAATGTGTTTAACAACGCCGAACATAAAAAGGAAGCGAAAAAAGATATTTAAAGGTACCTATTGCCACCGAAGTCAAAGGAAAAATACAAGTTTATCTACGAAAAGTTTGCGGAATGAAAAATCAACGGAAAGTAAACTAAGACCAAAAGGTAAGCTGGTTCTATTTAAATTACTCGCATTGTTTGAGTAAAGCACTATACCAGCCTTGGTCTGCAATGAGTGCGCTTCTGGCCACGCTATGATGGCCTCGAGCTTAGCTTAGCTACGCTCTCGGCCCTCAAGCTTGGTCATCATTGCAGCCCTTGCTGTCCGCGCTATAAAGGCCTCGACCTTCGGTCTCGGCCTTCATTCCAGCTTGTCCATCAAGGGCTGCAATGTTGACCACGCTGCGACAGCCTTGACCTGCGCTACGCTGCGCTCTGTCGGCCATCAAAAGCGCGCCAGAAACGCACCCATTAAAGACCGCGGCAGTAATGTACTATTTTCGTCCTGGCTACACCAGCCAAAGGATTAGGAAGAGGGTAGAAACAAGTAGGTATGTAGTGCAATGTGTAATATGTATTGAAATAGGGAAGGATTGCATTGATTGAAGAAGAGTGTTTGCGTTTCATTCACTTATGGGGAGTCGAAGAGGGGCCTTTTCAAATAGTTATACACCTTTGGGTTGTAATCAACCAAGAGATATGGAGTTTTCTTAGCGTCTCATCATCTGTATAGAGATGTAATGAAATTATAGCCAATACAAAAGGTTGAATTGCAATTCATTTCGCGTTCTGGTGTTTATTTTGATTAAAAAGCAACGATAAAAACATCCACATAAACATTTCAAGACGACCTTCGATCTAGCTATTTATTTTTTTCTTGGATAATAAAATTACATAGATTTTTACAGTAATTTCAGACATCACAGTTGATAATATTATGAATTCGGTCGTATTGATTGAAATGGTAAAGAGTGGGCGGGCCCGCAGCCAGCAAACAATCCGGAAAGCACTTCCATAAACCGACTTGTAAGCTCCCCCTCGCGCCGAAAAAACATTGCAATTCCACGATATATGGACCGAGGATAGCTTTCGCAAAACAATGGTGTTTCCTTACTTCCCTTTGCTTCAATTAATCAAGGAACCGAATGTTTTCCTACTCCTCCCTTTGGCACTTGCACTCCATTGAGTGAATGTGGACCTTGTGGCGTGGCGGGAGGGTTACAAATGTGTCAGATGAAGGAGGTTTATTGGGTAGCAACGGCTGTCACCTGCGTGAGGTGAGCGCGTCTAACGACCTGCGACTGCTCTGTTTTGTCGTCAACGAGAAGGTACACATATATCAAGAATGGCAGGCAGATTGATGGAGCTTTCTTGCCCTTCCATGATCCGCCCATGGTGGTAATTGAGAAGCTTTGTGTAAACTTCCGATTTTGGTTTATACTTCTTTTAAGAAGAATGGCGTATTAGTTTTATATGCATGTTTACTTTTAGGAATAAAATACATACTGCAATCGCGTACGAAACACAGGCTCAATGATTGTGAAAGTCCACGCTCTTGGACAACTACATAACTTTAGCTATCATAAATACGCAAAGACTGAGATATTCGATCAAAATGTAGAGTATTTATTTAACTTGCCCTTGTGTACCCGAAAACCCGTGTTGGAAAAGATAGCCCGCTGTTGCTAGCGGGGCGTCAAGGAAAAACAACAGAAGGCAATAATAACAATCAGCGAGAGCGCTAAAAGAAACTAGTCTAATGAGCTTTTAGTGTAACTTCCGTGTCCGACCATAAATAAAGCTTCAATTATGGCACCCCACCCCCCCCCCCCCCCCTGCTTCCCACAGCAGCAAGACCCAGAAGACAATCCTTGGATTTCGTAAAAACAAAAATAAACAAATGTGTTAGTATAGCACCGGAACATTACAGTAGTTTGTAATTAAACCGATGCTTGGTGAGCACTCAAACATAGGATAGGATATTATGTGCCATTGGGATATGAACAACTAGCAGGTTTTAATATTAATCATGCAAATGCACCAACATGAAAGATTAATTCCACATTCAGCGCGGCATTCCGTCGCTGGGATTGTGCTTTTTAGCACATTTTTTTCTCGTATTTTATTGAGCAGATCTTTTATGTCTTCATATTGCTATCAGGGCGCGTGGGGAAGGGGGGATAACAGATTGTGCCGTGTGAAACGAATTATTGGTCTTTGTCCTCCCCTCCCGCTGCCCCCGCCCCGCGTGTAACGTTGTTTGACATTTTGACACGAGCGACTCTTTTATCTGATGGAAGAAAGTTGATTCGATTCGCTCGGGAGGAGCAAACAACGAGATGGAACGTTTATTGCACATTGTAGGCCCTGTAGGGGCTGTTTCATAAACAATATCAATAAAGATTCGTTTCATCGTGTGTCTTCATGTCGACGTGTATTCCTTCACGTCACATGAAATGACATCAGGGGATATGGTTGCATTAAGGTTTCTATATGTATATTCTGATCGAAAACGGTTTGCTTCACCTACGAGTATTGTAACAAGCCATGCCTTACTAATATTTCATAATAATAAGCCTGTTTTGTACCACGTAGGCCTCGATTTTGTCAAAATACTCTACTTATTGCCCAAGGAGCCATTTGAAGCGATTGAAGAAACTTTCTTTATTCTTTATTTTTTTACTGCACAACTAGCAGATCCTATCTACCTAAAACACCGATGATCCCGATCTATTTGGAAGCACACAGTGCACAACAGATTCCACTGTAATATTCTATCGGTGGATTTAGATTGCGTGCGTGTCTTCATTCCCGTTGTCATCAATGTGGTGTTAGGTAGTTAATATAGAGTCGGTGGATAATGCTTTTCAAACAAAACTGAAGTAGCCCTTCTACCGATTAGGTACATTCCGCGCTAGTACGCTATCAATTTATAATGTGACAGCTCGGGAGCTGTCAGCTGTCAACTGTCAAAACACTCGGCTCGATGGTGGGCGCAGAAATAACTGACAGGCTCCAAGGGTAAACACGCACTCCTTGGGAAACTACCCCCGCGGTTGTGGTTTGATCCCCTGAATTACTCTATAATTAAAACTTATACCTTTAACTAAGTAAATATAACTCGACTGTTTTGTATTGATCGAAGTTTAACATCCATACATCTTTTCTTTAGAAAGAAGACAGAAGACATTTCTTTAGAAATAAGTCCGCCCTTGTACACATTCTCTCACTATCATGTTATTTATGTCTTTATAGTTTTATGTGCAATAAAGTGTAACAAACAAAAAATATGATTTAACTATTTGACATAAATAATAATAACATGACAGCTTACCAGTTTCCCTTTGCGTCAACCATTTAGATTTTCAAAACAATCTGGCAAAGAGCCCGATGTGAAAATGCTCTTCCATTTCCGAGATCACAGTTAGGGAGGGTGGCATTAATAGTCGTCTGAGATCACCTACTTGAGCTCGATCTCAAGTAGGTGAACTCAGAAAAGTTAAATGCTAATGTCAAGCCTTGGCTAATGTCAAACTTGAGTAGCTGTCAGCATATTAATATACACCATCTTGAGATTGACATTCACATTAGCCGAGGCTTGACATTAGCATTTGACTTTTCTGATATCACCTACTTGAGTTCGATCCCGAGTCGACGACTATTAATGCCACCCTAACTGGTGCTTGTGCGATCTCTTTCGTTGACGTAATACCACGGATTATATAAAGAACACACGGTTACACCCCGATACTAATGGAAACATGACAATCTGTTGTTGTCTTGACGTCAAAATAACAAACTGTTTGAACTGGGAACTAATGTGTTGCCAGAAGTGCGCTGAGACGTGACGGCGACAGCCATGTGGTCCAACAGGAAAATATCAGTGTGATTCTTGGCTTAGCTGTTATAAATATGATGATATTATTTATATTGGGAGTTTTACGATATACGTATACATAGATGATACATAACTTATGCGCAATGCTAGAGGTCGATACACACACCAGAAGGCAGAACTGCAACAATCCTAACATGTCTCACTTCATTCTCTTCATTTCTTTTATCTCACCCTCATCCATATACCATGCCCAAACTAACGCGGGTATGTTGTGTTGCTGTCATTCAAAGTCAACACCGCAGATACTTCCCATCGTTTTCTCAAGCTTCCTACCTACGACACGCTAGTATAATCCGCGTGGGATGAGAATGGGATGCGACCTTTTGGAACTGAAACGCGCGCGGTAAGCAAACTCGCGTCGAAGCAACCTTGTCAAAGTAAAATACAGTACCTATATTTTCGATTGACTTCGACAAGGTACCATCCCATTCTCATCGCGCGCGGATTATAACAATGGCACAGCACAAACCCTAATATTAGCAATGAGCGGCGAGTGCGTCGAGTGCAGCCCGCGGGTGCACTCGCCCGTGCCAGTGGGAGCACCCGCTGCGCCCGCGCCGGTGCCCGACATGTCCGCAAATAGACCATCACGCTGATCGCGGCAGACAAGCCGTCGACACGTAGCGAGTAGAGCAGCACCGAAGGTACATTCAGAAGGCTGAAGATGACAACTTTAGACTCAGTCTTTGTCTAAATTTTAGGCCCCGACCCAAAAAGATGGGTGTTAGAAGTCTGACCACTATGTGTGTGTCACTGTGTGTCTGTTTGTGGCTTCATAGCTCTGAAACGGGTGAACCGATTCGACTACTGCCAGCTTGCTTGGTGGCCTTCACCGCGCACATTCTCTGGTCAAGGAGTCTCCTGAAAAGAAAGAATGAACATTTACTTAGTGGTATATAACATTCGCAATGCACAGTAAATTGTCGCGAGGATAGAAAAATAAAACACGGTACTAACTTCGCCAAATAATCCGACCATTACTAGCGTAAATTAATCCGCCTGCCGTCTTCATACCAGATCGATCGGTCACTTCTATCGATATGATCGATATTGAGAAGCTGGTAAGGTTCCGTGAGCCAAGTTCGCACTGTCTGCAGGCTACCGTATACATTGCAGATTTGCCGTAAGTTGGAGGCTTTAGGCCTTTGCATAGTTAATGAGATGATTTATATAGCTTCCAGTGGCACCTTCACTCACTCTCGAGGGATGAAGGAACGACGCGGATGATGCATTGCCTGGAACATTGTTTAGATGGAGTAGGCTTGCCCTGCACCTAGAAAATGGTACAAGTTGGAGGGCTGATGCAAATAAATTGGTGCTTCTGCTCCTTTTTCCTTGCCATGTCAGACTTTCTGTGTCTCTCCATCGTGTGGGGGGCCTTGCCAAACCAACGCGTCTAATTAGTCTCTGGTCCCTCAGCGTGGACATGTGCGCGCTTTGATCAACTCGCCATCTACATATTAATGGTGAAGCGACAAAGTAATGGACGTAAAGAAGCAATCTGCTCAGCGGTCTTTATGCTCGAGATATCTACATGGAAATGCATAAAATATCATGAAGTGTACTATGTGATGGTAGGAAATGTTGTAGCAAAGCTTTGGGACAGGTGAATAAACATGTCGAAAAAGTTACGAACCTTGTCAAATAATGAATCTTAAGTGTCCAAAATGTAAAGAATCTAGATATAAATACGTAAATACCTTGTAAAGAAGGTATAATTACGAAATAGTAGAAATAGAATATTCACAATAATGATTTTGGTCATCTTTGGCAATATTAACAGTTCAGAACAGGGAAACACAGCTTTTAGAGTACCTCAGAGAAGTATACTGGGTCCAATACTACACAATATTTGATTGCTTGTAAATTCTACCAAGACTTATAAAATATTTCTTCTTTTATTATCACATAGTTTTAGTACCTATCCTGAAATACAGAATACAGCCGGTTTCTGGTTCAGACAAAGTGTAAATATTTACCTAAGTTATACTTTATTTTAGCTATTATGAAAATGTAGTAGGTACATTACATATTCATTAAATTAATATTATTGAAATAAATGAATTTGAATCTTTTTACTTCATTTTCTTAGAAAAGTATGACCCCGAGTTCATTCCCTACCCTTTTTTAGGTAGGAGTTTAGTTGATAAAAGTTTCTAGACCCTAATCGCCACGCTCAGCATTCGGGCTGTTGATCATTACGGATTCCCATCTAATTCCAGTCGCAAGTCCGCAGGCCGGTCGCCAGCTGCCCAGAGCCGAGCCAAATCACGACATTTATTGTAGGATTTATCGTCGCGGAACCATCGGCGATCTGTTAGCTCTATTTGCTCTGTTCGCTCTCGGACTGACCCAGTTCCCGTCGGCCGCGGAAAACACCGGAAAATAGCGAGAACATAAATTTAATCAAAAATAAACCACCTGCGCTGCGTTTGGGAATTTTACGCGCCGCTGCCGCTTTTGTCTTTGGTTCTGATCCCAGTGTGGGTCCCATAGTAAATTATCTTCTATTATGTAAGTGCTTAGTTGAAATTTTCAAAAATACCCACGCTGCTTACGACTGTTATAGGCACTGTGTAAGTTTTCATAGAAACGAATCTCTTGTTATGACAGCTGCATACATCCGATCTGTCAATTCAGGCATATAGTAGCATTTTCCATCCTGTTTATTCAATGAATAAAAATAATTATTCGTGAGGCTGTTATAATACAAAATATATCGCTACAGTCTCTAAATAGATAAGAATAAAAAGTAGACAGATAAGTGGAATGAGAGCGACAATGAACTCAAGGATGTATGCCGACTTTCTTCCAACGGGAGCGACCTTTTCACGAGCGATCGAAAAAAAAGAATATAAACTTCTACAATTTGTTTAAAAACATAATCTGAACTGTAAATCCTGAGTAGTAACAGTTGTTTGTAAGGCCCAGTAGGACACTCAACTAGCGACGCCAATGAAAAAAAAAATCATATCTTCTTTTTGGATGCGTTTTTTGCTTACAACTCTCTTTTGGCACTTTTGACTCACATTTTTAAGTTCTAGGGAATCCAAAAAATAGGTTCTAAAAACAGTTAAGCCTCGCGTTGAGGAATCGCAGGAAAGTTTTTAGCAAAAATCGCATCCAAAAAGATGATATGATTTTTTTTTATTGGCGGCGCTAGTTGTGCGTCCTATTGTGCTAATAAGATTTTTTAAAGAGATCATAATGCGGGATCCCAAGGCAGAAGCTTGAAAATTTTTAAACTGAAAAATGGGGGAGATGGTAAAAATGGTTCGTCATCTGCGTGGGGACAATTTCGGGTGGTCGTCAAGTGACAATGGCTCGACGAGGCGTGTGCTATCTGCCATCTTGCAGCGACACTCGCGCCTCGAGGGCTGCATAATGACACAAAACAACGAATCACAGAACTATTACTGCAGCAAGAAGAAAGAAAAATATTCTGTGACCGCAGAACTAGATTTTTGAGTCATTATTGCATTTACTGCATTTTTTACGACGGCTTACCTGAGTCAAAGAATTTTTATTTTATTTTTTATTTTACTTTATTTGGGAAACAAACGGTACAATTTATAAATTATTAGAACACAAACGTATTACAGACACCAGTGAAGTTTCCACTTAAAAATAACACTGAAACAGAGACATAGCAAATAACATAGCTTATATTAACAAAATTAGGATTTTTTATTGTTTTAGAAAATGGCATAAGGCCAGGGGGGTTACCCTTGACGCTATTGCGATCAAATTGAAAATTTTTTAAAATTAATTCCATTTCAATTCTCATAGTAATGCCTTGATCTTAAACACTCTGTAATGCCTATTCAAAGGTAAGGCTGTTTTATTCAATAAAACACAAAATGCGTCTTAATTAATAAAATATTAAAGTTTGTAAATTGCGCCATATTGCGGCCGTATTGGAAAAATGCGTCAAGGGTAAAATAAACGATGAAGATCCTTAATTTAAAAAAGACAATTAAACAATTAAAAAGCCTTATTGGCCTTATTAGCATTTTCTTCAATGGTTTTTCTTAATTTTTCTTTAAAAGGCCAAAAAGGGGTAACAAATGGATCTAAATTACTGAATTTTTTATTATATTCGTCTAGCGAACGAAACAAAAATGTGTTAGAAACATAATTAGTACCAATACTAGGGACTTCAAACAAGTTAAGAGTCTTACAAGATCGGGGAGCAGTCCGGGGGCACCTAAACATGATATTTTGAAGTAAAAAAGGAGAGTCGACATAATTATTTATAATTTTATATAGAAACATTTGTTCTCTCTCTGATCGTCGATCTTCGAGAGACGGGATTGTGGGTAATTGGAGATTGTTTTTGTTACATCTATAAGTAAGATGCTTGAGGAATCGATTTTGGATTTTTTCAATACTGTCGATGTAGACCTTATATTGAGGGTTCCAAATTATAGAACCGTATTCCAGAACGGATCGTACATAGGCATTGTAGAGTAAAATAAGTGTAGAAATGCGACTGAAATCTCTTCCAACTCTCATAATAAAGCCTAGCATCTTATAGGCTTTAGCTGTGACACGGTTAATATGTTGATTGAAGGTTAATTCACTGTCAAGGAGTACTCCTAGGTCCCTCACTTCGCTCACTCTCTCGATCTGATTATTTCCTATAAAGTAGTTGTGGATAATAGGATTAGTTTTCCTCGTAAATGTAATGACATTGCACTTTTTAACATTTATGAAAAGCGAGTTAATGGAACAATAGACACTGAGATGATTAAGGTCTTCTTGTAGTGCAAGGCTATCAGAAGGTTCTCTTATTATTCTTAGGATTTTCTTATCATCCGCATACAGCAGGAAGTTGCAGTGTTTAAAAATCTCCAAAACGTCATTCACAAATATATTGAAGAGTAGAGGACCAAGATGCGACCCCTGTGGCACCCCTGAAGTGACAGGTATAAAGGATGTACAGTGTCCCTTAATAGTTACAGCTTGGCTCCTATCCCGAAGATATGACGTTAACCACCTGAGCAGGTCTCCGTGAATACCGACTTTCTCAAGTTTGTCAATCAGTAAACAGTGTGATATCTTATCGAAGGCCTTAGAGTAGTCGGTGTACACGACATCAACCTGGTTACCCTGATTCATAGCTGTGGCGATGATGTGTACAAGTTCACAAAGTTGTGTTTCGGTGGATTTTTTGTTCACAAAACCATGTTGTTGTGGAATTATGATCGGTCGCAGTAATGGGAATATATTGTCATATATAATTTTTTCGAAAAGTTTTGGAATCGTAGATAATTTAGATATAGGTCTGTAATCTTTTACAGAAGAAGGCGTCCCTGTGTTTTAAAAATGACAATCAATGACGTCTGTGGTCGGCGGTTTGCTAATTAGCTTTCCTAAATTCCCTGTATCCTTGTGCCTATAATCAGTGGCATCATTAATTGAATAAGGCCCTTCATTTCTATTCACCAACCCCACTCTCAACGGAGAACTTTGAATTATTTGCCGATTTTATCGAAATCCCTTTACTTCAAGGACCAATTAAACGGCCTAAGGTTTATTTTCTTCTTTTTATGCGGTCATTAAAAGCAAAGAGGCTTTTCCACTTATAAATAACACAGCTAAAACTCCCGCTTTGATATTTCCCTCCAGAAAACTAAGACACACTTGTACGCTTCTGTAACTCTGTCCGTAGCATTAATTTGTGTCGAAATGCGCCTCGGAAGCACCGTTGACATTTTATGAAAACGTTTACGTCACGTCGCGCCGAGGACGACGAAAAATGCGCAGAATGGAGGAATTCTCATTTGACGTGACGAGATCCGCCCGAGGACTCCCAAAGGGTCTCGCTCGCTAAACATTGTGTGAGGACACAACGAGAAACTACTGTGATATGGCTGATCTGATTTGGTTCTCCATTTATTGGTATGTAAGGCCAGATTGTTGATATAGTATCTAAAATGGATGTTGCGATCAAGCGCGTGAGTTGGCATTATGTTTGTAGACAAGATTGACGTATCAACGTAAAGCAAAGACTAAAATTCAAGGTATTTCTAATCGGAATCGCATCATATTCCTATATGTAGAGTATTTTTTTCCTAGGTAGAAATTCTCTCTTACACTATTCCTAGTGGTCACCATTGGCGACGTCCCCACATGCCATTATTTGTACCTACTGGAATAATATTTCAGGTAGGTACCTACTGGAATAATACTTGCTCTTCTGCAGTTACTACTACTCAGCTACATTTTCAAATTAGAATAGAATGGAAAGCGTTGCGAATAAAATTCGCAAACTCTTCAAAAGTTCAACATGTCACCATCGAGAATCGAACCTAAAATATTTCAGTTAATAAATCACCAGCGTTCATTGCTCATGGACCTATAGAACCTACAACATGGCTCCCTGCCAAAGCTCTGTGCAGCGTCCGATGGCGCGTATGGGCTTGGGCAGTATGGGCACGCGCTATTTTAGACCGTTTTGGTTAGCAACAGAGGAGTCAGTACGAGTTTTACGTAATTATTACCTACAATTCGATTACCAGAGTGCTTATGTGGTATAGTTTGTACGCTCTTATTGTATCAAAGGTAAATTGCTTCAAAACTTTATCGAAACAGTAACTTTACTAAAGTTATTCAACAGTTGAAAATTAGAAAATTGTTCGATTTCGGCACCAAGGTCATTTTGATTGAAGCGTGGTTCTGTAAGTAAAGTTCTACTTGACATTCATGGCTCAAAACAATTTCATAGAGCTCTTAGAATTTGGTGACTATTGAGCGTCTCAGGGGCATTTTTCAACAATGAATTACTGTTTAACAATGTCTCGTCGTTGAAAATCTCTCTTGCATGCTATTCCCAGTGGAAATCTCAGCTAATTAAAGGTAAAAGCTTCATAAAAGTAATTACTTTTTATGACTGTTCTAACCCTTTACAGCACAAACCCATTAGGGCTGGTGGGAGGGGGGGGGGAGTGGTGGACACGAGTTGTTATTGCTAAGTAGGTACTCTATCGACGCAGTTGGCAGATATAGATGCGGGTCCAACTCTACCGATGCGCGCTTTCAAATGAATATACTACAAAAGGTTAACTTCGACTTTCAGTCGCATATATCAGTCGCTGCAAAGCAAGAAATAAGAGACTATACTCGTGATCGGTCAACAACTTTTGTTCAGAAACTTGAAAATGCGCGAAAATCGACAGTAGAGTTTACCATTTCTCGTTTTTCAGTGAAAGCGTACATTATACAAGGTGTTACAAAAGTACCTAACTCTTTTTACAGGGTAATAGCACCCGGTGATAGGGATCACAACCTAAATATTTTATTTGCTCTATGACGTTCCGTTGATTTTTTAATTAATAAAATGTGAACGCTGTGGCGGGAGAAAAGTATTTTTTAAATATTGTTTTCATTGACTTTTACAATGTTTTAACAACTCAAACCTATGCAAATGCATCTACACCAACAAACATATTTTTCAATTTGAGCTAATACCAAGAACAAAAAAGTTATGAAAAATTTACAATTTTGAGGTTATAAAATAAAAATTGTTTTTTTCAACTTTTTTTTACAGAATTGACATCCTGTTGACCAGTAGGTTACACCCTGTAAAAAGAGTTAGGATGTTTTGTAACACGTTGTATATGTACATACATACAAGAAAGACTTTCATAGTCTTTTTGGAATAAATATTTGATAACACAGAGGCAGATGTACCTATCTAAGTATTACTTACCTACTTTTGGTAAGTACTAAAACTTCTCCACTTTCAGCACCATTTAATTTTATTATCTCCAGCGCTTTTGAAGATAATCTAATCCCAAAAGAAAATACCTTGCCATTTCATGCGGCCAGTACTAAGTTGTTCTCCTATAAAATGTTGCCTATGCTGGGATGGATGGGATGCTACGGTCAGGGAATCCGAAGTAGAGCTATTAATACCAACTACACGTGTAGTTTCGTGTATTTTTCTCGCCACGCGCGCGTCCGGTCGCCATTTTGATTTCATTCGACAGTCGGTCGTCATAAATCTTTAGTGGCTTTCTGTTCGTAAAAGCTGACACGTCGTGCTTTGAGGGAGTGGGATGATGCATTCGTGTAATCTTACAGATTAAGCTCGAGATGTGTTGTAAGTAGTTGTGGTTTCGAAATAAACACCTTTCGAACAGAAGGACAGACATAGCCAGTCAGTGTTCAAAATCATATTTTTCGGCCTATCCAGCTTTGCTCCATATTTCCCTCTAGTTTTCATGCAGACTTTTTGGTGATTTGTGTTCGCTGCTGACAATAATTGCTTTATCTAACAACTCTATAATTCCAGATCGGGATCATTGCCCAATTGGCTAAAATCGAATAGTCGAAGCCCATCTTCCGTTGTATTTATTTGATGGTATTCTTTGAGCGTACGGTCGGCCACAATCTCAGATACCCCATGGCAGCTCTTACCGCGCGCGGCATAAGGGCGCCAATCGAACAAAAAGGGGTATCTGAGACTGTGGCCGACTGTACAAGAAATGTGTCGTCGTACATTCGTTTAATCCTAAAATACGTTTTGGTGGTCGGTATTTAATTTCCTTAAATCCGCCATTAATCGCGCATCTCTGGCAGCCATGTCCGAGTGTGTGTTGCACTGCTGGCTCTAAGCGCGTGTTGGCTGCCGTGTGCAGTTGTTAAGTAAATACAGAGTGAACACACAGTAAACAACGCGTGTACGAGATGCGGCTAAAAGCAGCCAAAAGCGTCAAACGCTAACACTCGCGCGCCGTGCCAGCCACGCGCCCGCTTGCCGAACAGACTCACATTGTTTTAACACTAATATTGTTTTCCAGTTAGTATAAACTTTACTATGGGCAACACCATATACTTATCACGGCTTAAAAACTTACGCCATTGCTTCCAATAATCCACGAGCTCCATGTTCCGTTTGGCAGCCTCAAAAGAAGAAATAGCCAAGATGATTGCCAACCTCCGATAGGAGATGGCACAACAAGAAGATAAAGTTTAAAAATAAAGAGACTTGAATTGAAAAACCTGCTAAATGCTAATGAGAACGACGGAGCGGTTTTGCAGTTTATCTGAGATCTTTTATTTACCAATAAAAATGTTTTTTTTTTTTAACAAATATTAATCATGTTACGATGTAAAACGACTGATAAATTAGTTTTCAGTGCGAGCTGAAAACTGCTAAAGCGATTGTTTTATCATCTTTTATCATGATCCCATTGGCCTAGCAGCAAAGCTATACACGGTGATATTTTGTACGTAAGACATCCCAACTTCGAAATGTGAATTCCAACCACTTTTGTTCTACAACTTTAGTGATAACAAAACTTTTTTATTACATACAAACAATTTTTTTTTTAAATGCGTATAGCACAAAATAAGAGCAGCGGGTCTATTATGTTAAAAAAACCACCCAACCTTTGAGCATTAACACACTCGAAAATAGCCCTTATTGAAATGAACAATCTTATATTTGACATTTAAAAACCGTTATTTTTACGGTGGATATTTTTGAGAATACAGGGGCAGGAGAGGCTGAAAAGGTTGTAGATTGTAGAGAGTGGAGGGGCATGAAAGCGCGCCGCGCAAGCAGCGCTGAAATGGTAGAAATTTGAAGAATTTTCACACTTTTAAAGAATAAGAATAAACGTTAAATAAATATGAAGTATTGAGCTATTTGAAAAGTTGTAGGACAACATTTGTTGGAAATCACATTTAAAAGTTGACGTGTTTCAGAAATAAAGCTATTTAAAAATTGCCCTGTATATTCGTGATTCACACCTTTATAAACTAGTTAATTAGCGGAATCAGTTTTGGAAATATCATGATGCTGATCATGATTTCCCCGACATTTTAGCTTCACATTTGCATATCTCATAAACGGCTGAACCGATTTTGATAAAACATATCTAAGAAACTCGCTACAAAACCTGCTTTCAAATAAAAAATACCGCATCAAAATCGGTTCACCCGTTTAAGAGCTACGTACGGTGCCACAGACAGACACACATACACAGAAACACACGCAATAGCGGTCAAACGTATAACACCCCTCTTTTTTGGTCGGGGGTTAAAAAGAGGGTCGTGAGTGTTTGGGAGTGCGCCGGAGAGAGCCGGTGTGGCGCGGTGCCAGCAGCGGCGGTAATGCTGTTTAGATTATTTTCACTGGCTCGTTAAGCCTGGCGCCCACTAGGCGGATCGGGCAGGGCCGCATCGCAACGCAAAAAATCCGCCTGCCTGTATTGGAAATAGCGTCTACAAGCGGCGGATCGGTGCGGGGCGGGTCGCAGCGCTATTTCATAAAAATACGGGCAGGCGGATTTTTGCGCATCGCGCCCCGGCCCGATCCGCCTAGTGGACGCTAGGCTTTACAGCGCCCGTGCCGGCTGCGTGCTGCGGCCGCGGCGGCACGGCGCTGCGCGGCACAGTACACACTGTTGCCAACTCAGCACACCCGTGCTCTAATCTATCAAATTACATTAAACGAGCGACGTGCGAGATAAGGAGCCAAAATCGGCGCAACTACGAACTCCTAAAGTTGTATTCAGACTCGATGTTGCTTTGGGTTTTGGCCTCTAATATTTTCATGCTAGAGAACCATTAAATAAGTTTTTTATTCTCGTTTTGCACTCTGTGAAGAGGTAGAAAGACAGTGTAGTAGGAGTGATAATTATCCCATCACGCCTGCAAGTAGATTAAAGATTTAAAACCATACACAATATTGAAAATCTTCTACCTTATATAAAAAAAATATTTAGCTCTATAATAAACATGATTATTCCATTTGACCTGTTTTGTCTTTGTTCAGCGGTTGCCAATGTAATGAATCTTTCGGTGGACCGAATTTCCGCGAAAAAAACGATCATTATTTTCTCCCTTTGAAATAATTCTGTGAAACCATTCAAAGTACCGAAAGCCGATATTTCAGCAGCTCGGGTTTATTCAAGTGTTATTTAATTTAGCCGCAGGATATTATTATAGGTTTTTCGAATGGTATATAGGTTCTACTAAATATAACTCGTATTTGACTGAAAGCACAATATTATGGGTCGTTAGACTATAGTATAATATTGTGCCTTTAGTCAAATACGAGTTAAATTTAGTAGATCGGTTTAGTCAATATAGCATTGTTGGTATCAATCACATCAATAATTTACGATCCTCAACTGGTTCAAAGAATTACAAGTTTCCGAATTAGTATAAATGGTTTCGATGAATAAATTATCATGTTTTGAGTTTGTGGTGGAGTCTGTTTTGTAAAAAGTTTTTCGCTTTTGGTACCAATTAACTAATTAAAGCCATAGGTATAAATAAGACAGTTGTTCCGATTATGTCTGTCTGTAGGCAAATAAACTTCTTCTAGATCAAACTTTAGATTTGAGAGTGAGTTGTCTTCTAAACTCAGGCTGTAGTAGCGAGCTTTATATGGGAGATGGTTGAATCTGCTGGTAATTCTAACCAACTTTTATTTTAACAGTCACTATGGCTAAGTATCTGGATATCTGATAGCAAAGCTACTAATTTAATACATTTGTGTTTTATGACCATTTTTTATTTGTTATTTAAAATGAAAACCATAGTAGGTAAATCAGACTTTACTCTTGGGAAATACTGCATTAATTGAAATGGCAATCGCATAGAGATGGACAGTTTGTTTACGTAGCGGGCGGAATCGGGTCACGCTAGTACTCACTCACTCATGTATTATTGATACTCCATAAAATCACCCGATCGACTATTAAAATCCTGCTTATCCATGTTTAATGGCATCGGACGGTGTGAGATTACCATGGGTCACGAGATTTGCAAATAAAATGGCGGAGGGCAAGATCCTTTCCACGTGATCTCATTTCCCATGTATTTTTCTCCCCTTAACTGGCTGTAGGCGGCTTTGTCCGGCGCAAACTAGATTTATCCGAATTTGGGCCGCTGCGGCCGCGGGCAATTTGTTCTGGTCACATGGCGGCTCGGACGACAAGTCAATTGAGCCCTTTCCCTTCGTTGTCTAAACCGCATAACCTCTAGCATTAGAGCTATAGCCTCTCGCGTCAGCCAACCAACATACACGACGGCGGAGGGAATATTCGCACGTCGACGTCGAGAACGCACATCCATTATTTCGACTTCTATCCACACTACACTATGGGTGCATACACTCGCGAGCAAAATTATTAGCCCAAGTACTTGCTACACAAGGATAGTTGAATTTCCATTTCCTATTATGTAAATGCATCCTTATATTTGAAGTTATAGTCGGTGGTTCGATGGAAAGTGTGAGGAAATACACTTTCTCCGCATTCGCAACGCGTCGATCCGTCTGACGCAACCTGCGTACAGCCATTACTGCTAACAACTATACATCAGAAGAATAGCTTTGATTTGATTTGGAATTCGTACCTAACTACACCTCTAGTAGATATAATCCAGTATGGTTTTTAAATTATTCTTCTAATATTTTTTAAATACTTTGTTTCTCAATCTTTTTACACAAATTTGAATAAGTCAAATGGCCACCAGCTCTCCTATTGGTATAACTGTGATAACTCCTCAGTCGCATAAATCGCATTTCAATCCTCAGTGTAGTATCCTTATCATGGCCGCCAAAATAGAGTTATCTGCAATGTTTTCCCCCATTATCTTGATCTACATAGAGCGGATGGCAGATGGCAAAAGTCCACTGCGGAATGGCGACCCCGAGAGGGGAAGAGATCGGTTGGCAGACCACCAGCCAGATGGTCCGACGACATAGCCCAAGTAGCCTGGTTGCGCCTGGCACAGGATCGTGAGAGGTGGCGTGAGCATGAAGAGGCCTTTACTCAGCAGTGGATGTTAACAGGCTGATGATGATGATGATAATGATGACATAGAGCGGTAGACAGAGTCGTATGGACCAGTGAATTTCGCTACAGGTCCTGCTAAGTCAGCTGAGCTAGACTTTCGTCGTATGTTTGTGAGGAGCAGTAATATCGCAATTAAACCCTGATACTTATAATCGGCTCCATTAATCGGCGGGTGGAACTAGTTTCCATAATCGCGCCGCAAATCGGCCAGATATTAATCCTTTGCTGCAATAAAAATTACACGTTCAGACTACTAATTTATTCGTGTATTTACACGTTTTATGATTCAGCAACTCAATACTCTCGGCTTATGCTTGATTAACGTATTAACATTATTGTAACTCAATGGATCTCAGTTATCTGAATAAATAAAGATATTATTTTTATTATTAAGGTCCAGTAGTAGGCACAACTAGCGACACCAATGAAAAAAAAACATATCTTCATTTTGGATTCGTTTTTTGCTAAAAACTCTTCAGTAATTTCTCAACGCGAGGCTTAACTATTTTTATTTAGGACCTAAGGTTTAGATCCCAGATCCTAGAACCTACGAATGAAGTCCTGGCCACTTTTCTTAAGAACGGAGTGGCTTTATTGAGTACCTACAGTAGATTATAAAGGGTAATTTTTAAATAGCTTCATTCCTTAAACACGTCAACTTTCTAAATGTCATTTCCAACGGGAAGTCGGTAAAAAAAAGATAAGTTTTCCACCGGGTACCTCCGTTAAGGCTAGTATAAATCAAGGAGCCCCAATGGGTCCAGGGGTCCGGATGGCGAGTGTGGGCAAGTGTACGGCGCCCGGCCGGCGACATCTATATGATTGCGCCGCCGCCGCGCGCGGGGGTAGGCAGACAGGCAGACAGCGGTTAAAGAACGCGCGTTATTGATGTACGCCCGAGTGATCGATTGCTGTGAATACATTCAGCGGTAGGGCTGGGGCTTTTGCTCTTCTATTTTTTGGTAGGGATCTTTTAATCTGTGGATGGCTTCGATCAAGGATAAAACTAGATACAACATAGAACTCTGAAATGTGTCTGGAAAAATTGATGTCCAAACTGCCTTTGGGAGCTTATTTGCTCGTAGTCTATACAATTAAAGTAAAACTGTACACTAATGCAATAAGGTTGACATTCGAATATTAGACGTATGGTCGAAATGATGTTTCGTATTGTTCTATTGCTGATATCATTTGTTTCTGTGGGGACAAGTTTTTATTGTGATTTTATACGTAATGCGGATTCTATGGGATTTAGTTCGGTGGTGGATGGCATTAATAGTCATCAGCTCAAGCTCGATAGTAGGTGATATCAGAAAACTAAATTGGCTAATGTCAAGCTTGAGAAGCTATCAGCATATTAAGGCTCTGGGCATAGTGAATTAGCCCGCGCGCAAAGAAAAATGCACAAAATCGATTCCTGTATCAAATACACAAAAAAAATCGAAAATGTTCACATATCAAACCCTGGAATTAGGTGAGACATATCTAAAACAACCAGTTTTGTGTTGATATCCATAACAGATTGCAAGATATTTTGCTTGAAAAAAAGTGCGCCGCCTATTTTTTTTCAAGCAAAATATCTTCAAAACGTTTATGAATGTCAACACGAAACTGGTTTAGATAGGTAAACCTAATCACCTTAGGTATCACCTAATTCTAGGGTTTGATATGTGAAAATTTTCGATTTGTTTAGTGTATTTGATACAGGACTCGATTTTGTGCATTTTTCTTGGCGCGCGGGCTATTCACTATGCACCGCGCCTTAATAGACACTAACTTGAGCTTAACATTGACATTAGCCAAGGTCTCAAGTCGGTGATTTTGTTTTCTGAGTTCACCTACTTGAGCTCGGACTTGAGAAGACGACTATTAATGCCAGCCTTAACTACCTAAAACTTGTGATGACGAAGTCTATAATGGTTTGGGACCCCGATTCCAACTTTCGTTAAGAAACAAACTACCTAGCACACGGTAGACATTATTATAGCTTCATCCATCGCACCGTCCATATTCATGAATATTCATGGCTAAGATCTTAGAAAGGTCTCCAGATTCTTAGCTCTAACTTTTCGTTTCCCGTAGGGGGTTTTCTTGGCCTTTAAAACTTGGCTTCAAATTTTCTTTATTGCACTTATCAAAATAAATGAGTGTACAGCAAGCCCTGACTCTTAAACTAGGAGACCTGTAGAGGCTGCCTCAAGTGTATCCGTAACTGATTGATGTCACGGGTTTTTTGTCACTTAAGGGGTGTCTCCGGCAAATATTTATCGAGGTCGTCTCTCTATCTTCTTCTCGGCCGGCCCCGTCTGCGATATCCGTCTTTGCGCACCCACTCGGTGGCAAGTCTAGCCCAGCCAGGCCAGCCCAGGTCCACTTTAATTTTGCCGTCGCAAGACCCACGGTCCCAAGGTCCCAAGGTGGTCGGAGGTGGCTCAAAAATCTGGGCTGAGAGGGGGAGGCCTTTGCCCTGCAGTGGGACACCATTAAAAAAACCTAAGGCCTTTGCATCTACGTATTGAGATGATTTATACAGCGTCCAGTGGCACCTTCACTCACACAAGATGGGTGAAGAGACCACTCGGCGCTGCAGTGCCTGGGACATTGTTTTAGATGGAGTAGGCTTGCCCAGCCCCTATACCATCCTGACAGCTTAGTCGACCTGGAAAGACAGGTCAATACGTGTGGAGCCAACTGAGCCGTGGGTTTCCTCACGATGTTTTCCTTCAACGTTAGCGAGTGGTATTGCTACTACAAATTCACAAATGTACGTAACTTTGAAATTAAACAAAGTCATAGATTCATGCCCGCACTGGGAATCGAACCGGGTACCTCGAGCGGTGGTGGTCTAGTGGGTAGAACAGTGGACTCTGAAGTGGGACACCATACAGGCTACATAAAAAAGGCGTGTCTAAAGTCTAATTCTTTATTCAGGATAGTAAACTGACAGATGATAACTGTCACTTTGCAAAATAATGTTGCCATATTTATTGTAATAGTGATGCATTCCACTCGTTGTGCGATTCATCTCAGTCACAAAAAAAAAGCGAAATACGAAATTCCTCATGGTAGCCCATGCGTCAGGAATTCCGGTCGGAAAAAAAAACGTTCGGAACGCAATATTTCCGTAGATCATTTAAAAAACACAATTTTTAACGCATTTAACATTCCTCAAAAAAAGTGGACCAAAACACACTTTCTCATTCCTAATTAATAAGTTTTTAGTTAATTTCATATAATATGCTCTTCATCAATGGGCCTATAAATCGATTATATCGATTACGCAATTCGATTCATGTCAAACTTTTTGTCACCACACTATTTAATTTTCACCAGAGACTGGTCACACCGTAAACGTCAGTGTACTATCTTGAATGAAGAATTAGACTTTAGTTTAATTTCTTTTTTTTTTTCAGTCATCTGTCACCCCTAGCGGCTGAACCGAAGTGACAATATTGACTCTGGCGCTGCGGGAATCACTCGCCTTATGAACCGCGAGTGCGCTGCGCGCGCGATAAATACGCTCCGCCGCGTGACGTCACCGCGTCGCCGACTTTATGAAAAACGTTCGCCCCGAGGGTTACCATTTAGGAATTTGAAAAATCCTGGCAAGCCGGACATTTCGTTAAAGGTCCGGACTATTTAGTCACAAAATGGTTACATTACCCACTTACTGCCGGTTTCTGAATTGAGAAATTCGCTAAGCAAATGGGTAAGTATCGTCCTGTCTCTGCAGATTTCTCACAAAAGAGCGTGACAGACCGATAGTAATGTATTTGCTTAGCAAAATTCTCAACTCAGAAACCGGGCCTTAGTTCGCCGAAGAAGATTTTATATTTAGTTTTTTGATAAATGAGAAGTTCGCTGTCGATTAAAGACTGATTTTATATTAGATTACTTAATAAAAGTTAAGTAAGATGTAGCCTGTACATTTGTACTAGCTGGGCAAAGGCCTTCTCTCAGAGAGAGGGTTCGAGCTTAATCAATCACCACGCGTGCTCAATGCGGGTTGGCGATTACTTAATATGTAGTTTTATTACTCAAATTACATCTAATAAAAAAAACCGGACAAATTAGAGGGCCGGACAAAGTCCGGACAAGAGTCTCAAATTTCGTACATGTCCAGACTTATCCGGACGGATGGTAACCCTACGCGTGAAGTAACAGCGTCGCCGACTTTATGAAAAACGTTCGCCCCAAGCGAGTCGCGAGTCGCGCCTAATTTTATTGGAGGCTCACCTCCGCCCTCGAAAGGGTGCATTAATCCGCCTTAGCTTTTTGTTCTCTACAGATTTACCGGCGAGGACATCGCGGGCTGTGTTATCCTTTCTTATTGGCCTCAGAGAAAATGGACTTATCCCGCAAGTCTGAAAGCAAAATGCTTCATGTCGTTTGTACGTACTCTATCTATGTATCTATCCAGCCCATGAATGTCGCCCACTGTTGGGCATAGGCCTCTTCTTTGTCACGCCAACCTACGGTCCCCTGCGTACTCGATAAACAGACTTATGAATAGTATTCTTTTGCACGTTCGTACATACTCAAAGTGATTGATTTTCAGGAAGGTACACAAGACAGCATGTCGACGCTTTCACGCTAACAATCTACTCGGTTTCGTTACGGGCGATTTTACAACAAAAGTGTACGCTCTGACGTGTTGTCATTTGTGTAGGAAGGTTTTTCATGACAGCATTCTAGCTCTATTACCCACGTAAAATATGTCAGTTTTATGAAAATACTCGTGTAACCTGCAGCCGTGTAACTGTCAGTTGCGAAGGCGTGTGATGCCGGTCCGGGCATCGAACCCTGTCACTGGGCTCATACATCCATACTCTTGCGTAACGACTAGCGCACGAGCCGACTTGCATCTCAATTTCTAATCTAAACGTTGGTATAAACTAGGCAAGGCTTGCAATAAAAATAAAAATATTGTAGGTACTGTTAGAAAGCGGTTCACCGTTGCAAAATTTTTTTGGAAAGGCTTCCGAGACAATGATGTTAAAGTAGGATAGTGGTAGTGTAGTGCTGAAAAGGGAATACTTCGCAAGAAAGACTATCTTTCCTCAAAGCAAGTGCTAGAACTCTACTCGTACGTACCTACTTACTCGTATGATAAACCTGACTGCACAATGCCTCACACACAAGCAGATTGATTCGACGTAAAAAAAGCAATCACGCACCCACACACACGCATGCACATAAACAAGTGATTTTCATCACTCACTTGAAAATGGGTAAAGCATTTTTCCCATTGAAATGAAAAGAAAACCGAACAATGGCCGCACCGCAGAAAGGAAGTTATTTTCTACCCGCGCAAATCTGAAAATTGGATCGGAAACCATATTTATGAAGTCGCCTTTGTAACGGCGGCGCTTTTCCTTAGTAACGTTTATATCTTCGACGACAAAGAGGTGCAATCTATATTTTACATCCCTCCGTGTTGTGGTTACCGCTCACGTTATGGTGAACTGGTAAAAGAAAACCTTGTAGGGAATCCTTAACGTTTGTGGCTCTCTGTTCGTGGCTCTAGGTACCTACAATCTTCAAACGCTACGCTTTTTCTCTAAAAGGCCATCAACAAAATTACGTTTCTATTTTATCAGTTGTTCCAACCTACAGTAACAAACAAGCACCGTCGACCACAGTCACAGATACCCCATGGCAGTTCACTGCGCGCGGCATAAGGGCGTCAATTGAACAAAAAGGGTTATCCTAGCGTGTCACTGTAGCCAGTTAGCCAATTTACATGTTTGACAATAGTAAGCTAAATAACCACCAAGCAAAAGGAAAAAGTACCACTGGAAGAACTTTTCCATTCAATATTATTTCCTGACACGAATGACAAAACCCATGTCACTGAAGGTAAAGAAGTAAGCAAACAATGCAAATACCTAGAGGATGCGCCATGGAACTTCGCGTGTCATTCTAGAGTACAATTGCTGCCTAGAAACAAGTTTTATGACTCAGGCGAGTAGGTATAAACAAGTGAGCATACAGGCAGGTTATAACAATAAAACCTTCAGTGGCTGTTTCCAATTTCCTCTTATCGGCGAGTCGTTCGTTTTACAGCTTTGTTTACTGAAAACTATTGTTGGCGCGACGCCGCGCGGCATGGAAGGACAGCTTGCTCTTAGTTTGTTTGGTCGTTATTAAGGGTAAAAAAGGGTAAATGAAATTATGGTGGTTTTTTCTAAAGCACTAACCCGTGCTAGGGAACATCTTCTAAAGTACTAACCCGTGCTAGGGAACATTTTCTAAAGCACTAACCCGTAAAATATAGAATATGTAGACAAGACAAGACAGTGATCGATGTATATGAACCAATGGTGGCCTAATATCTACGGTAACATCTAACAAAGAATAATAAAATCGTCAGATATAAGACGCTCGCCAGGGGAGGCACCCTTGACTCTTCATATTGACCAAGTTTTTTAATTAATTTCTCTTTGAAATCACAAAGTCATGCTTTTATTTTATATACTTTGCAATGTTTAATTGTTTATTCAAATGTAATAAGGCAATTTTGTGGATTGTGAAATATTGAATTTTGTATTGCCCGTCTGTGGTTGGTAGCGGCGACGGACGATGATCAAGTCTTGATCAAGTAGCATAAAAAATCTGGTATGGCCTAGAAAATTTATATCCAGCCATTATACGACGCCATTATACTGACATTTGGTAGAGTACTCGTATCGAATTTTAGTATGGAACAGCAGATATTATTTTCGAGATTTCGCACTTGGCCCCGTAGTAAAAGTGGCTTCTGTTGATGAGTGAAGCGACTCCTTTCAGTGTCACAGGACCTTTCAGAGACACCATGTATAAGTAAGCCACATCACAAGTCCACCACCGAACTTACTCCAAGTTTGCCGCTTCGTCATCACGTGTGGTATTTCCTCGGACCTCGGAGCACCCGGGAATGAAGAGTGAGGATGTACGCGATGTTATAGCTGCAAACTCATAGAGGACGGGTTGTCCTTCTGGAGTTCTCAGGGACGATCCAGTACCTCCCGCCTATTGTGAGCAATAGTGTGTTATTTTCAGCTGGAGCTAGTGCGGCTATCGGCTCGTGACGTCACCCGCCCCGTGACCTGCGCAACTGCGCGCGCGTTGACAATCGCCGATGGGTTTTGGCCTGCGCACTGATTGCTTCTTATCTTCGGTGCAGTTGAGCGACGGCCTTGGAGGCGTCGTCAAGGATTGTGACTTTTATTGCCGGTCGTAAACGCAGCTCCTACTTCCATTTATTGTACCTAGAGTGCCACAGTACGAGATAGATACCTGTATGCAGAAGTATGCCTGCAAGCGTAGCATAAGGCTGGGTATGTATCTCACTCTTTCGTTGACGTGGAGCGGGGTAGACAGAGTTGTAAACCCATAGTTAAGCTACCAGCTTTATGCTACAGCTGCTGGTATCGAGCTAGATGTAGTTCAATACAATGCTCTCCCACACTTTATCAAACGGTACAGAACCTTGGTACAGGTACAGGCATTGGTGCATAAACTTCAATATGGCTGGCCATCGGAATCCAGCAGAAGTACTGAAGAAACTAGCTGGAGGAAACCCAAATACTCACTTCCTTTAACGTGGTTCACCGTGCTGGTAACAGACGAGGCAATGGCGGATGAACTACTCAAATGGCTACTCAAGTTCTCATCTGACCAATAACCGATTGGCCCAACGTCGTACCTACAAAACATATCAGATCAAACATTTGATACATCAAAACAATCAAAAGCAATTTCGGAAACGTAAACCCATATTAAATGGTAACCACCACTTCCTTTTCAGCATTTCAAGGTCATACAGCCTATATCAATGGTGCTCAACCCCAGGCCCGCGGGCAACACTGTGGCCCGCGAAAGAATTTTAAATGGCCCACGCAAGTATTTTGAAATTCGCACCATTGCGCACGTCCTGAGAGTAACTGAAATAGGTATTCTCAGTGGCACATCGTGAACTTCTGAATCCACAGTTTGGCCCGACTGTTAAAAAGGTTTAGCAGCCTTGGCCTATATCATACGACTAGTGACTAGAAGCAACCGATCATCGATAGGTATTAAGTATTATTTATGCCCTAGGTGTCCTCTATCGGTTGCACACACGTCTCGGGCTGTTAAACACACAAACACCTTCGTATCTTCCGAGGCGCACCATAAAAGTGTCTCGCGCCACCATCAAATTACCATAATACGTCTTCAACGCGTCGTAAAACGCAAAATATCGCCATATCTCTTTGACACACTAGTTTTTACCCTCTTACCTTATACGCGCACGATTCACACAGAAGAACAGTTTCTGACCAAAGCAAAAAAACTGTGATGGCCTTCTTAATTTTACACTAGTGTATTGTTTTAGCCAATGCTACGAACACAGACTCGGATATCTGACATAACTATCTCTCTGTGTTAAACAAGTAAGTACTTTGAGTTCTTTTATTTCAAACCGTTGGATTTATAAACGGATATTTATATTAGGTTGTCAGAATCAGATAGCGTTGGCGCAAGCTAGCCTTTAACTTCTGAGCCGGTGGTGGGCGGAAATAGTCATGGGTGGGACCCCGGGATGCAAAACGACAACCAGACAAACTAATTTGGAGATGGTGCCGAGGTGCCGTGTTTTTCTGGGGCTGTCCAAAACAGACTTTTAAGAGCTTGTTCAGCAGTTAATCACAAAATATATTGTCTTCTGTTGTATTTATTCTGTACGCCGTGGCTGCGTCCATTCCTGCCATTCCATTTGACAGATAGGCACTTTGGAAATTACATCGTCTACCGTTACTACTATTTTGTGCACGTATAAAAAAGAGAAACCGAAAAGACTTCTTTGTCATCAGAATCCAAGTAAGAAAATCTTTTAGGGTTAAGAAGTTCATTCATATTTTGATATTCTGCGCTACCTCTACCTCTACCTCTAGCAATAAAGAGTGATGGACAATATTTTTGAATAATGAATAAAGTCTTTCATGCGGTAGAGATACACTACGAAGTAATTAATTGAACTAGCGAGCGAAGCGAGCGAAGTTCTCCGAGTCTACTTGAACAATCCGGCGTTTGCATGTATGTATGTTTGTATATATGTATGTATGTTTGTATGTATGAATGTCCGTTCGACGATAACTTGAGTAAAAGTCGGATCGTCATGAAATTTGGTAGGCGTGTAAATGAGGCAAAGAGAATTTTTAAGTTCGGACATGAGCCAGATCGGTCGAGGGGTTGCTGAGATATAGGGTCGCGAGCTCATAGTTCGAGGCGAACTACTAGTTTAAGACCTCGCGAAAAGCCGAAATTATACTGCCATTACGAAAGTTATCCACAAAATGTCGATAGTAGGTATTGGTGTCAGCGGTGTCTTCTGTTCGGTCCCTATTATATCGTGTCAATTAAAACTTTTTCTAGATCGCAGTATAATGTATAAACAACAAACTGCCAATGTATTTTATGTAACAAGTCATTAATAATAGTGTTAGTTACTTTTACATAAGTGGAGCTACAGCTCGGTATGGCGTGATAGCTACCGGCTCAGCGACGCATGCGCATGGCAACGGCAACGCACTTTTTTGCCTCTTGATGATTGCGAGCGCTCTTTCAAGATGTCTACTTGTCTGTTAGTATGATGCCTTATTAAAAGTTAGGCTATAAAAAGTTATAAGTATTCATTAAAATTCATTTACCATCACTTAGGCCTCTACAATCGTCGATGATGCCTCTGCGTGGTCATAAAGGAACTTGAACACATACAAATTACAATAGGTACAATATTACAACAATATTTACACACACACACATACATTTATTAAAGGCATAAAAATTAAATTATAACTAAGTAAGCTTATATTGTATACCTTAAAAGTTGCACCAAAAATTGATGTTACGTATCTCGAGAGGTGGATGCCAGTAGGAGATCCATACCAGTAGCACGGGTCTTACCTATTTTGGACTCCTATTTCCCACTGCTCCTTTTCTAAAAAAAATTGTATTTTGCATGATTGAGTATATTTTATACTGTGATTGGGAAAAAATATTTTTTTTTGTATATTTTTGTACATAAGCAACTTTTATCAAGTTAGTTATTTATATCATAAGTTAACAAATGAGTGTGGACTTTACGAAAAGCTTGATCCTTTTTAATTATTGAACGTTTCTTATTCATCATTTCTACCAATCCAGCGCTGCCTGCGCGGTGCACTTTCGTGCCCCTTCACTCTCTACCACCTTTCCAGCCTATTTATTACACAGCGACAAAAAAAACAAAAATAAATTTAAAAGTTTTTCTTTGCATAAAAAATACAAATTGCCCTTTCACCAAAGTCATAGAGCAAAAGTTTTTGGAAATCACATTTAGAAGTTGGGGTGTTTGAAGAAAAAAGCTTTTAGAAATTGCCCTCTAAGTATAAACAACATTGCCATCATTTGCTTGGGCCGTTTGGTAAAAAGATGACACCCTAGTATCAGCTCTTCATTGTCCTATTTGAAAGAAAACTTCGAAACATTGGCGGAAACTTAGTAGCTATTAGGGTCCCGTCGGCACCGTTCAGGTATGGAACCCTAAAATATCGTTACGTAACCAGTATATAAGGTCCTTACAAGCATAGTACTTCTACTTGTGGAGAGGCTTTTTAGTTAAGATTACATCAGCACTCAAAATCGCCAAGTCACGAATGGTGGTTATACCCACATTGTACCTCTGAGAGAAGGTAAGTATTGTAGGTACAGTCGGCCACACGAAGGATACCCGTTTTTGTTCGATTGGCGCCCTTATATGCAACACCCATACAAATCATGCGGTTTAGGGGTGTCAAGCAACTATGTTTTGTTAATATTCTAAGAAAATAAATTAAAAAATATATACATATAAAAAATAAATCACACGTGCTAAGAGCTACCATGGGGTATCCTAGACTGTGACCGACCGTACTCAGTTTACCAATGAAATTTAGAGCCTGACAATTAACGAAACATCGTTCCAATCAGTAACTTAACCAAATAACAGCATTTACTTTAGGCATTTACGTCTATTAGTCTATTAATTGTAGAGTTTCTTTCCGGCAGCGAAATATGTTCGTATACTAATTTATGCAATTAAGGTTCAGTGAGCAGAACGGGGTTGTTTTAAGTAAAATTGTAAGCATGCTCCGGACTCTGATTCAGACTAGAAAATTGTATACATAAGCAAAACGTATTTTCAAATGGGTAATTTTCAGCAGAGAAAACAAAACTAAAGCCTTTTTGCATCTACGTTATGAGATGATTTATACAGCGTCCAGTGGCACCTTCACTCACAAGTCACACTAGATGGGTGAAGAGACCACTAGGCGCTGCAGAGCCTGGGACATTGTTTTAGATGGAGTAGGCCTGCCCAGCACCTATACCATCCTGACAGCTTAGTCGGCCTAGCCCACAGGCAAGACAAGTCAATACGTGTGGAGCCAACTAAGCCGCGGGTTTTCTCACAATGTTTTCCTTCACTCTTAGCGAGGTGTTTTGCTTCTACAAATTCACAAATGTACATAACTTTGAGCTAAAAACCACCTAAATAAATGGTGCCATCAAAATTAGGTAATTATTTATCTGCTAAAAATGACCCAAATAGTAAACGTTCCAAACTATCACGAAAAATCAGTATCTATGTAAGTAGAGCCCAGAATTTATTCCTGAAACTATCGAATTTTCCTCTTTATACATTTTTCAGTCAGTGCTGCCATGGTCCAGCTAGTCCACAGTTAAGATGCGAGCCTAGCTCACGCTTCGTTGGGCTCGAAGTGAAAAGTAGCAAAAAGCGATAATATCGAGTCTAGAGCCATGTGGAGACAGCGCGTTGCGTTGCGCCAGACACCGTTCGACCAACAAGCAACAAACAACCTAACAGAGGTACATACCCTCTGAAACTTAAAGAAAATCCTTTGCCTTTACTTTGAAAGGCTTTCATCTATGTCGTATTGCTCCAAGTTGCTTTAGATGCTGCTGCGAAATGTTTAAAATGAAGTAAGCTTGCCCAGTATCTGTACCGAGCCTATACCACCCTCTAAGCTAGTCCACAGCGCAGACATGCAGCCGCGGATTTCCTCAAGATTTTTCAGTTTCATATTATATATCGTAGTTACTTCTCATTCTCAAATTGGAATGAAAGCAAAGTTTTTCTTCTGTCATCTCCACGCATGGTTTGGAGAGCCGTTTGTGGAGCGCCGTGGAAAACCTAGGCCGGTCGCACAAGGCGATAGCATCCGCCATTTAAACTATAATTCCATGTGCCGACAAGTTTTTACCCAACAAGTCTCCGCTACAGCTAAATAACCTAGTAAATTGATGCGATTCTACAAATACCTGTACCGCGAGATTGGCGACCTCGCGTCTCTTGTCATGTCTGCTATTCATTGCCGAGATTTCTCTGCCTTTTTCATCCTCTACCAATACTGAACCAGCAATGTGCACGTAGGATTGTGGTAAGGAGCATCGAGGTAGTGAGGTCGGAGCGTTGCAGGCACAGAGCAGTAGATCGGTTGCCTTCACTTCGGTTGCTAGGCGCAGCTGCGGCTGTGTGGGTGAGTACACTGGCCGGGGCAATAGTGTTGGCCTCCGCTGTCGACTCGATGCCTTGCAGGCACGCTTTCGATATAGACACCTTCAGACCAGAGGGGCGACTGTCGGGTATCTTGAAGACGCAACTATCGAAAGGAATATCAAAGAAAAGGAGGACACTCCCGGGAACTGCCTCTTATACAGGATCATTGAACTCGTAACTGCGCCATATTATAGTGCTCTCTCACGCTGATGATCTAAATAACAGGTACTAGACAGTCAGCAGTTTATCGCACTATCACAGCTCAATATGATCTTCCTTCGTTCTTAACTCCTACTATAGGTAGCTCAAATGTTACTGGGTGAAGTTCTTGATCGTGTGTCGAAATGAGATTAGGAAACGGAGTTTATTCTCAAGGAATGGACCAAATTTCAGCGAGCAAAATCTGCATAGTAACAGCATCTATCGTGAAACCGATTGCGCAAGCGATAGCCCCATCCTTAGTGCTTGTTTTGAGCTACACTCACACCACGCTGCGCTATCGTACGATGCAGAGGCAAAGAGTGCGTTTAGACTGTACGAACAACTAGTAAGCCACGACTTCCAAGTCCACAACATGTTCGTCTAAGTTGTCATTTAGTACCGAGGACCTTAAGTCTTTTACAAGATTTGGTTTGAAACAAACCAGTCCCTTTATCTTTTACTTGTACGAAATGTTATTAAAATCTGTACTTAGTACGTACCTAAATGTAACAAACCTATAGCAATGCAACACCTCCAAAAGCAGCAGAATCTAAGGAATACAAGTGCTTTAGAAGAGACCGTACAATAGTATACAAAAGTAGAATAGAATAGAAAACTCTTTATTGTACACGAAAAAAATTTACAAAGGAATTCTTAAAACTAATGAACTAAACTGAAATACTCAGCGAAATAAGTAAGCATACAATTGGCGGCCTTATCGCTAAAAGCGATCTCTTCCAGGCAACCATTGTAGGTTTCCAATCCTGCACTGTCAATGTTCGCGCAGTGTGAATGTGTCACAAAAGTGCACACTTAGTGAATGTATTTCGCACACAAGCGCAAAAGTCGATGACCCTTCTCGAACCTACCTCAATGCGAAAACACTCCGCTATCCGAGCGCGCTATAAACTAGCAACTATGTACTAACTTCTACATAGGTACTAGATACTTCAGTATTCAGCTACCTATCTCTGATGTATAGGTATAGATCGACATACTAATGTACCTACTTATTGTATGTTATTAAGTCAACGCTTCGAGACGGTGACAGAGTTTTTTGAGCAACTGCCAAGAGTAAAGAACTATATCCGAAAATGATATTGCTTTCAAACAGTGTTGATGTTGGTTTTCCATCAAACTGTTTTGACAATACCGAGCTTATTTCTCAGGAAACAAGGTTGCTTTTACAAAAAAGCTGTCATAGGATAAGCGATGTAGAGTCTCATAGATTTTTATAAACCGCGTGGGAAAACTGAACCTATAGAAATGGTTCAAAATATACGAATGAAGAAATTTCTAGCAAGTAACAAGTTTGGATTTGGGGTCCGTCATAGATGGATGCCTACGCAGAACAATGGATCAACCATTCAAATAAAGAATTAACTATGCCCGGATAAGAACGACTTGCTTTTTACCCGACTACGCGAAGCAAAAAGGAGGGTTATGATTTTAGCAGCGTATGTATGTATGTATGTGTGTATGTTTGTGTATTCATCTGTTCCCTCACAGAGCTTTAAACTAGTCGGAGACCATCACATTCACATTTGACGAATAAGATTAATTATCTATAAGTCTAATTTAAGGATAAGAGGTAAGCCTTTTAGTAGTTGGGTTTTAGTTTTTAACTTCTATTTTTTATAAATCATAATTTGACGCATTTTGTCCAAATTCTCAGCGAAATGTAATCATTCAATGATTAGTATAATGCCTAAGCTTACTATCTAAATATGTGTGTAAGTGATAGGTGATGTTTGTTTCAGATAGCACAGACAAACAGATCGGCAATCTAACTCCACCACAGAGGCAAACACCGGACCGGCCATTAGAGATGGATCCGATATATTCCTATTAGTTAAGATATCACTAATATTGGATGGATTCATGTATTAGAATCCGACGAATTCAAATATGCTAATAGGACAGTATTCACTTCAACTGTACACTGAACATTACGTATGGGTCGCTTAATATCGCACTTCGGCTCTGATTCGTCACTCCACGCGATGTTGACGTAGCTCACACTAATACATATTAGTGTGAATATTCTACGAGTCGCAATTTGTGACTGGATACAGGCACGAATATAATATCGAGTTGATACCAGCGAACGTGACCAACGTGATACGATAATATTGTACGAGTCGCGCAATCTGTGATTGGATACAGTCGTGAATCTAATATTGGGTTGTAAGCAGCAAACCAATGAGACATCACCGATATTTATATATCGGTTGGGATATTATAATATTACTTTGCTTGATATTCAGTATTAGTAATACTCGAAAATATCGGTATTAACCCGGCATTACCGGCCATCGTTATCTCGCTAGCCCATACATTACTCACTCGGGACGTGTGTTTCCAACCAGTGGCTACCGGCAGACGGGTTAGCATAAAGGACCACATCTGATTGCGCGATACACCACCCCATGTAGAGCTGATATTAAGTTATGCAGTACTCTCTCTGCCGATTTCTGAATTGAGAAATTCACTAAGCAAATACGTAAGTATCGTTCTGTCTTTGCAGATCTCGAAAGAGCGTGACAGAACGATACTTAAGTATTAACTTAGTAAAATTTTATATTCAGAATCTCTCAGTCTTTTGAACTACCTGCAACTCCAGCAAGCGCAGGAAAAGGCTGGGTTAGGCAGTACACACGACAGCACGTCAGAGTGTACACTTTTTGTAGTAAAGTCACCCGTAACGTAATCGAATAGAGTGCTAGCGTGTAAGCGTCGGCGTGCTGTCTTGTGTGCATAAGGGGTTATAACATGGTCATAACTATATGCGTCTCACTCTTTTGTATTACGTAGAGCAAGGTGGATAGAGTTATAAACCCATAGATACGCTCTAACCTAGCCTAATAAATATGTAAAATAATGCTACGCTTGCTGGAGTGGGATTGACAGATATGTAAAGATCGTCGAAACTAAAACTGTGTGTAGTGAGCACTAAACCGGTAGCCTTCATTAATTGACAAAATAACTGTCAAAATGGTCATAACGAATCCATCGAAACATCGGTAACGCTGCGGTAACGACGGTAAAATGGTGCAGCATGGAGGATCAACATAAAACGTTGGTTAAAACTGGGCCTTTATTCGGGTGTGCTTATTGGCACTGAAAGTTCAGTTAAACTTCACGACCGTGACACTTTTGACAGTGTTGGTATTCTACACTGTCAAAAGTGTTGGTATTCTACACTGTCAAAAGTTTTGGTATTCTACACTGTCCAAAGTGTTGGTATTCTACACTATCAAAAGTGTTGGTATTCTACACTGTCAAAAGTGTTGGTATTCTACACTGTCAAAAGTGTTGGTATTCTACACTGTCAAAAGTGTTGGTATTGTACACTGTCAAAAGTGTTGGTATTGTACACTGTCAAAAATTTTGGTATTGTACACTGTCAAAAGTGTTGGTATTCTACACTGTCAAAAGTGTTGGTATTCTACACTGTCAAAAGTGTCACGGTCGTGAAGTTTAACTGAACTTTCAGTGCCAAAAAGCACACCCGAATAGAGGCCCAGTTTTAACCAACGTTCTATGTTGATCCTCCATGCTAGTCGCACAGGACGTGTTTATCGGGCATGGGGCAGGTGGCCCACCGGACCCGTTTACAGCTTCCTCCGCCATTATCTCGAGATACTAAACCAAACGGGTTTCTTTGTACTTGCTACAAACTACATACAAAGTCGCGCACTGCACTGTTGTATTACTTACAATGTTGCTTATCATCCCGATGTGTAGGAAACTCATTTGGACGCTTCTGTTAGAGCAGTTATTGTTCTTGGTGATTTATACTATTTCCTGGTGAAGCTTTTGAATAAGTAAGTACTTAGGATGGCATTAATAGTCGTCAACTCAAGATCGAAGGCTCACTTGCATTTTTTTTACCGACTTCAAAAAAGGAGGAGGTACTTAATTCGATGAGTATTTGGTTTTTTATCTTTGTTACTTACCTCAGAACTTTTTTCTACGTGAAGCGATTTTTATCACTCCCTTTTTGTTAGAAATGGTATACTTCCCATGTGGTCCCATAAAAAATGGTGAAGATCTGATGAAGAACTTCGGAGATGGAGAACGGAACTCCTCAACGGACCTCAGCAAATCACTTGAAATCAGTGCAATAGCCGTTTCACCAGTGAAGTCGGTATTTTTTTGTTATGTTTGTGTTATAATCGAAACATTCAAACGAAATTATGTGAATTAATCGCCACCAAAAAGCACTAAAACAACGCAAATCAACATTTCAAATAACACTTCACGCAACCAAGCATGTAGTTTTTTCTTCATTTGAAGCTATTTATCATCAAAGTGTGAATATCTTATTAGGTTTGGTAACTGGATCTGCTACGCACCTTTTTTTCCAACTGTTAGCTCCATAATTAGACTATTAATACATCCTTTTACAAGCAAAGGCTTAGACAAGGTAATAAATTAAATGCTAAAAAGTAAACGACGGCTTTTCAAACGGCTCTGCAAACAAGATTATTCCTCAAAGTACAAAACAAGTCTAGAGAGAAACTTGCCATGATGCAACGAGTCACAGGTTGTCTGGAAGTCATTTGTTCTCGTATGTAAGCCCGGGCGCTGTTGCTAGGTGCGATAGTGGCTGGTACAGGCGTGCACATAACTCTTTACGAAGAAACGAAACGGCTCTCAGCAGAGGTTGGCTTCCTTTGTTTCTAACTTATGTTGAATGGGCTCGGCATTACGTTTTTGTTTGCGTGTAGATAGTTTCCTATAAAAGTTTGTATTGGGAAGCATCCAAACGTTTACAAATAAGCCACTGCAGAGTTCGATTCCTTTGTTTCTAACTCTACAATACGAACTCGTAACCGGCGAGCTGCATACAGGGGTTGAATGCGGATGAAGCACCACTTTGGCACAATACAGAAAAAGACTGGTATAGATCAGGATCGTGGCAAGTGGAAAACTA
Organism: Zelleria hepariella; assembly: GCA_949319315.1. Lineage (NCBI taxonomy): Eukaryota > Metazoa > Arthropoda > Insecta > Lepidoptera > Yponomeutidae > Zelleria > Zelleria hepariella. The sequence continues at coordinate 217,730 of OX439394.1, forward strand.
TACCTTCTTCCTATTCCTTCAAGATTCAAGCCTATTTTGAGTATGTTTATCCACATAAAAGCTGGATAAACCGGTTATCACCGGTCTCCTCGAGATGTATTCCTAGTAAATTAGCCCGTCGGTAATAATGATCTTCCCACATGTGTCGTCGCGGGCTCGGTCCAGCGTGCGTGCGCGCAGTGCCGTAGGTCCGGGCCACACCGGGGCATCGCCCGCTAGGACGGGAGAGTAAACACACACATTAGTTCACACCTACGCCTCATTTGGACGAAGATGTCTGCAGTGTCCGAGACTGGTTAACATTGTGTACTTCGTAGAGCTACGAAATACAAATGTTGAAAAGCATCCATTATATTCGGTACTAGTTTTTTCCCGCGACTTAGTCCGCGCAGACTTCGTTTTTTTCCCGTTATCACAATAAAAAATTGCATATCGCACTCAGCGATAACGTAGCTTCCCATTAGAGAAAGATTTTTTAAAATCGGTTGATTAGTTTTTAAGATTATCCCCTACATACATACATGCAGTGCCTGCACTGCAGCGCCGAGTGGTCTCTTCAACCATCTAGTTTGAGTGAGGGTGCCACTGGACGCTGTATAAATCACGAGGCCTTGGTTTCTCCCGTCCACTGCACGGTATAGGCCTTCCAGACGCAATAATTGATTTCAGTGCCTACGTGTTTGGTGCTAAGTTCATCAACATTACGCGTTGGTCAGCAGTAGTGGATTTAGAGGAAGGGCTTAGGGACTCATGCGCCCCCAAAAGCGTCCCTGCATGAAACATTTTTGGGTCCCAGAACGCAGAACTTTATCTTGATAAAACCTAACCTCATCAAGCCCCTTCCCAATCAAAATCCTGGATCCGCCACTGTTGGTCAGTATTAGTAGCGGCAGTGACAGTGGTGTCGGCGACGGTACCCGAACATTAGAAAGCAACCGGCCGGCGCCTGCGCCGTAATTATACCGATCGGCCGAATCACAATATATTTGAAAGTTGTTTGTCCGTCCGTCCACCACATGCGTGGACCAGAAGCTTCGATTCCAACTATTCAGTTAACTTCTTACACCCTTACCAACCATCCTCCACAGTGCAGCTGGCAGGATATCCTGGAGGAAGAGACATGCACATACAATTCGGGTATCAACTGGGTCCATAACTGGATTTACCCAAAAACTGAGTATACAGGGTGTTAAAAGACCTCTAACAGACCCGAAAGGTATGCATACTAAACACCAAAACAAAGTACTTTTTCGATAAATTATTGCTGGGAAATGATTTTGGTTTTTTAGGTTATAATTTTGGAAAATATTTTATCACGCAACGCAGAAAAGTTGTTGTAACGCAGAAAAGTCATACTGCCCAAGTGTTGACATAAACTTGTGTTACTTACGCTCGAGGTGCCGATGTTCAATAGACAGTGTAATAATGTAAGTAAATAACAGCTGAAAGTAACCCCTTTTTCGGCGCGAAAAACGCATCGCTCTAATTTCTTTCAGACAATTTCTTTTATTATAAAAACTATTTGAAAACCTCCGTATTGGTCATCTACTGATATAAACCAAGTTTCAGCAAAATCCAGCCTGTAGTTTAGAAATTAAACCTGAACTACGTTTGTATGGGAAAATGGTTCTCTAGCGCCCTTCATAACCAGTGTAGCTTTTCACCAGTTGAGTTTTGTTTTTTCTTTATTGTGTGGTTATTTTTATAACTGTTTTCTTCTATACCAATTGTTCTACTCCATTGCCTGTCGCCAGCCCGTCGGTCTCTACATCTACGAGGTGGCCTTTTCGCCTGCTCGTTCTGGTTACCTACACGTCATAATAATAATAAGAAATCGAAGCTCACCAGAACGTCTGGTTCAACGCTATACATAAGGTTCTGCTGATGAAAGAAACACACTAATATCGACTGGTTTAGTCATCCGTTTCAGTGTCGTAATCGTAATTCGTAATCTATGCAAATTATTGCCAGTTTAGCATAAATAAATAATGAATAAACATTTTTGGGGTTTGTTTTTGGCACAAAGGGTTTTGTGATCATCTTTTGTCATGTTTACAATCAATGTTTGGTCAGGTAAACGAGCGAGCGAAGCAAGAGTTTATCGCAAAACTGTGGAGGTGGGGAAGGGGGGAACTATAAAAAACATTTTTTTTTGTTGAAACTAAAGGAGTTTGCGGGTTTAAGTCCTGTCCCACCCGAGTGATTATTGATAGATAGATATATAACACTTTATTGTAGTACACCAGAAATTAATTATTTACCAGAAAAATCACATATGATTTCTATTTACAAGATTTATTACAAATTTTTACACTAAAATATGCATAGAAAATATCGACTCTACTCTTTTGACCTCACAACATCGATCACCACGAAAATGCAACAACGTCGAACAACGCACAAGTCACGTCACGGCACAGCATGTAGTCCGTCCGTCTGTCCGTCTGTCTGTCCCGCTGCGGCTGACATGACTACACTGACAGTTGCTCGGATGACGAACGACGTCGCCGGTCCTCGCCAGCGAATTGATGTTCACTGAAAGAGAGATGCCCGAGCCAAAACGGCATGAAGTCAATAGCTAGCTATATTATTCTCTGAATAATTTGACACATAATAATTATTGTCCAGGAATAATAATTCTATTTTGTATTTTATTTATTAAGTATTCGTAAGAAGATCTACATTCTGTCTGTGAAGAAATCTCTCCTTTTGTGAACAAGTATTTTTTAAATCGCTTGTAGAGAATCTTGTACGGTCGGCCATAGTCTAGGATACACCATGGTAGCTCTTACCACGCGCGACATTAGGGCGCCAATTGAAATGAAATTTTGAAATTTGTTTATTATGAAATTTGAAGAAAAAGGGGTATCTTAAGTGGCTGACTGCACCTACTGGCACTGACGTATGGTACAGCCGGCCTCACCCAAAGATACCCCTTTTTGTTCGATTGGCGCCCTTATGCCGCGCGCAGCAAGAGCTACTATGGGGTATCTGTGACTGTGGCCCAACGTACAAAACAAACACAAACCTCTTTTCTTTATTTTACTATTGTATAATCGAGTCAGTATCAGGCCTATTCACTATCGCAGACTACTAAACTTGTCAACAACAAACTCGTAGTTCGTTGATCCTTTAGTGACGTAACTAAATTGATATGATTTTATATGAGCGTAATGTGTTTCAATTTCTAGTAGCAATACCACTCGCTAACGGTGTAGGGAAAACATCGTGAGGAAACTTGGCTCCGCACGTGTCTTTCCTGTGGGCTAGGCCGACTAAGCTGTCAAGATGGTATAGGTGCTGGGCAAGCCTACTCCATCTAAAACAATGTCCCAGGCACTGCAGCGTCGAATGATCTCTTCGATCATCTAGTGTGAGTAAAGGTCCCAGTGGACGCTGCATAAATCATCTCATTACATAGATGCAAAGGCCTTAACGTGTACCTAGTGGTTGTCTGGTGGTACAGCGGTAGCTCTACAAATCGGACAGAATAGGCCTGCCGCCTGCCACTTAAGTTTAATATCCTTAAAGCAGAAATGACCAAGCCAGAAAAACTTAAGGCGCCGTGCAAAGTGAATCGCCCGTGCGCAAAAAAAAAATGCACGAAATCGATTTCTGTATCAAATACACTAAACAAATCGAAAATGTTCACATATCAAACCCTAGAATTAGGTGAGACCTATCTAAAACAGCCAGTTTCGTGTTGACATTCATAAACGTTTTGAAGATATTTTGCTTGAAAAAAAATAGGCGGCGCACTTTTTTTTAAGCAAAATGTCTTGCAATCTATTATGGATATCAACACAAAACTGGCTATGTTAAAAAGGTCTCAACTAATTGTAGGGTTTGATATGTGAACATTTTCGATTTTTTTAGTGTATTTGATACAGGAATCGATTTTGTACATTTTTCTTTGCGCGCGGGCTAATTCACTATGCCCAGCGCCTTAATAAACATTGTAATTGCAAACAGCCATATTAAGTACACGTACTGCCATAAAGAAAACCATTAGTCGGTTTCCCTGCACGCAATCAGCTGAATAAAACTCGTGTGTTGCGATATTGAGAGCGGCATCGCGCGAGATTAGATTGGGCGCGATCGGCGACGCTCGGGGGAGCTCGGGCGAGCTCGGGCGCACTCGGCAGCCTTCGGCCGGCCGTCGACCCGGCCCAGATCCGCGCGCGCGCTGTTGCCAACGGGCCTAGTTAGACCTCGACACCGAACGGAAAGTTCCAGAAGATTCCCTCCATAGGCAATTTGCGAACACCGAAGTCAGCCGGTTGCTGGGGCGGTGATAATGTAGAGCAGTTACCTAGGTATGATTTCATTTTGTATAGTAAAACCGACGTTGGTATTAGGGAGGGGAGCTTACATTCAGCACGTTCCATTTATCAACAACGAGGTAAAAAACACAGTTAGCGTTGCGGAATTAAAGATAAAGATAAAATATTATTTATTGTACACCAATATAAATACAGGCTAGGAAAAAAACTTAACTAAACAAGGTACAATTGGCGGCCTTATTGCTAACAGCAATTTCTTCCAGGCAACCACTGATGGAAAAAAGTGCTAGGGAATTGAGAGACGGGTAGTTGGTGCAATTATGAATAAAAACCGATGATATAAACTACTTAAAAGTAAGTAGGAATTCTGGGCTAAAACCATTTCAATTAGATTAAGATATCGGTCTGCCATCGACACGCAAAGAAGAAGAACGAGGTCAACCAGAAATTTGTGCAACCAGTAGCATAGGTATAAAAAATCCATACCAACTGAGTAGCTACCACGAGTGCTTACTGTCACTGTCACTGAAAGTGATAAGTTGGATAAACAACCTTACTACTATAGTATTAGGATACATGACAGACGTCCGGCAGACGTCCGGCACAGCTTTTTCGCACTCGTCGTAGCTACTATGAAAAAAATTGAGCTGGCCTGTACTATTATTTGTATTCTGTGGAGCAGGTCAGCGGTTTTTATGATTGCGAATCTCGTTTACCGATAGGCTTTAACAATCTCTGACTGATTTGATTATTATAAAACACAGCCAAAACAGGTAAAAATAGGTTTCATGGTTTTAAAATTATCTCCTGTCCCTGTATTCTCTAAAATATCCACCGTAAAAATAACCGTTTTTAAATGTAAAAAAAAATATTGTTAATTAATTTCAATAAGGTCTATTTTAGAATGTTTTGACGCTCAAAGGTTGGGTGTTTTTTTTTTTAGTAAAACCAAGGGAAATAAAGGGGGTCGGAAAAAATTGTGTGAGATGTGTTCATTGGGACGAAGTTGCGGGAGCATCCTGGGGTCTACCGGCTAAGACGAAGCCGATTATCATTGGCGAAAATCGAAGCTCGATTTTTGAAAAATATACTGCCACTCTGTTAATTTTACTGCCACCTAGTAAATTTTTCATAAATCGAACTTTTATTTTCGCCAATGGTAATCGGCTTCGCTTTAGCCGGTAGACCCCCTGATCATGATTGCTGATGATGATGCAGTGGAAGTTCTGTGTTTCTACTACGCGACCTCATGGAGCGGGCTGCGGGCGCACATGCATCGCTTAGGGAGTCGACGTCTGTTGACAACTTGACGTCTGAGGAGAAAATCTAGTGCTCCCTCGGCTTCCTTATTGCTGGATTAAAATATGCTTGCTGCAATGCACTGCAGGCGGCTTTACAACGCATGTTCTAGAACTCTACATTAAACGTTTTCTTGCCCCGGTTCGTGGTATGACTTTTCTTTCTGTTTATTTTTCAGTGTCCAATCAATATTTTCGGTCTTACTATTACTACTTAGACCGTTCTAAGTTAGGTTAGGTGATTTAAACAGCATTTAGTGGCACCTCATTTCACACTAGAATGGATGAAGCGACGAAAGGACGCTGCAATGCATGGGACATGCTTCAGATAGAGATAGATAGATAGATAGATAGAGAACACTTTATTGTACACAAGAAATTAATTATTTACAAGAATTTTCTTAACCTAATAGTACAGACGGCGGTCTTATCGCTAAGAGAGTAGAATTTCCCAGCACCTACATCCGATCGAAAAACAGTATAAGAGAAAAAACAGCTCTCGCTCAAAAGCTGTTGGAAACCACATTTAAAAGTTGACTTGTTTCAGGAATTAAACTATTTAAAAATTACTCTGTATACGATACCTAATATTTGCTAGGTTCTATTTAGTGCAGTATAGTTGCAGTGCAGTTTGTTTAGTTTCGAAGTTACAAGCACGTCAGAGTGTACACATTTGTTGTAAAGTCCACCTTAACGTAACCGAGTAGAGTTCTAGCATGTAAGGGTCGACGAGCTGTCGTGTGTACATTTTTGAATTTGTAGTAGTAATTCCACTCGCTAACGGTGAAGGAAAAACATCGTGAGTAAACCCGCGGTTTAGTTGGCTCCACACGTATTGACTTGTCTTTCCTGTGGGCTAGGCCGACTAAGCTGTCAGGATGGTATAGGTGCTGGGCAGGCCTACTCCAACTAAAATAATGTCCCAGGCACTGCAGTGCCAAGTGGTCTCTTCACCCATCTAGTGTGAGTGAAGGTGCCATTGGACGCTGTATTAATCATCTCATTACGTAGATGCAAAGGCTTTAGTTAGTTGCAGTGCTCACGAAAGTTTAAGTTTAAAAATTGAAGTTAAAAACTAAAACCCGACTACTAAAAGGCTCAAAACAAGACCTGTTCATCCTTAAAATAGACTCATAGATAATTAATCGTAGTCGGAGGCCATCGGTTTATCAAATGCGAATGTGGTGTCCTCCGACTACGATTAATTATCTATGAGTCTATTTTAAGGATGAACAGGTCTTGTTTTGAGCCTTTTAGTAGTCGGGTTTTAGTTTTTAACTTCAATTTTTTTTTTTTGAGCTTTTTAGTAAGTCATTTTGGACGATCACCCAGAATAGAACCAAGAAGGGCAAAAAAAAACACATTTTGGAATTTTTTGTTCTATTTGTTATGTTGACGCTACATGTGTTATACATTTTTGAAAAGGTTTTTTAAAGCCCTTTCATTTGATGCCCATGACGATGGTATCCGATAATTTTTATTTTTAGGTCCTCCACTTTGGGGCGCAGCACAGCCGCCATCTTGTTTTTTTTTAAAAATTAAACTATCCTATGTTACCTGGGTGATTAAGACGAATCCAACGACACCTCATTTGTTGAAATCGGCCGAGTAGTTTAGGCTCTGCGAGGGAACAGATGAACACACAAACATACATACATACATACATACATACGTACATACATACATACATACATACATACATACATACGCTGCTAAAATCATAACCCTCCTTTTTGCTTCGCGTAGTCGGGTAAAAAGGTTCTATTTAGCTGCCTTTACAGGCGACTTTGAATGCGTATCAGTTGTCTGAGACATCACTCTTACGAATGAGCTTAGCGTATGATATCACATTGACATTAATAAACCGCCAATGTATTCAGGTCAGCTGAAGTCGCGACTTACCCTTGTGGAAGACAATGAATGCACAGGTGTAGGTGTCTGTGTGCGTGTGTATGTTTGTAGCCGCGCCGCTGTGTGGGTGTGTCGCCAGGCTGGCTGCCGGCCTTAGCACTACTCTGGGGGCTGATTTCCTAACTTCAACATCTATCACGAATAATCACGATCCTTTTTAATTCGGCATTTAAAGAAGCACGCCGCAATCATTGTCACAGAAATCGCGGTTTAAAGTTCGTCAGTAAGTATCAAACAAATGACAAATTGAAAGTAATCGTGATTGGTGTTGATGTCATACAATTAGGCCCCTGGTGAGCACTATTCTTGTAGAGTTTTAGGTTCCGTACCCATCAGTTTATTACTAAGCCTATGTCACCGACTTGCTGCCTGACTGACACCTTCCACTTTCGCGTCGCCAATGAAAAAAAAAACAGAAAAACGGGCCGCCAAATGCGAATCCCTACAAATAAATCCCGCACAAGTCAAAAGTGGCAATTTTTTTCTTGTGCTGGATTTATTCGTAGGTTCTAGGATCTGGAATCTAGGCCTTAAGGTGGAAAGATGGCGACGTGGCGGGAAATTCAAAATTTTCACCGTTTTTTACATTTTGTAGCTAAACTGAGCTATTTTTGTTCAGCCATTTTTCGTTCGCGGCAATAACATAGTATTCTTTTCATTATTGTAAACAAAAGAACAACAATAATTCAGCCGAGTATGTGTTCTGGTCTACGACAAGTTTTTTGGGATTATTGTTGTTCTTTTGTTTACAATAATGAAAAGAATACTATGTTATTGCCGCGAACGAAAAATGGCTGAACAAAAATAGCTCAGTTTAGCTACAAAATGTAAAAAACTGTAAAAAATTTGAATTTCCCGCCACGTTGCTATCGTCTACCCTTAAGTCTTAAAAAATAGGTAAAAAAACTTTTTAAGTTAAACGGTTTTATGTTAAACATACATTGCAATGTTTAAGATAAATGTACTAAAAACCAAAAAATAATAAAATAGATACAGTCGTGGGAATTATAAACATATGCATAGACTAGACTAAAATAAAACCGTGGGGCACGTCAACTGCCTAATTATAGTGTAACATTACAAAACAAACATTTTAATCAACGATTGTAGACAATTGACGTGCCCCACGGTTTTATTTTAGTCTAGTCTATGCATATGTTTATAATTCCCACGACTGTATCTATTTTATTATTTTTTGGTTTTTAGTACATTTATCTTAAACATTGCAATGTATGTTTAACATAAAACCGTTTAACTTAAAAAGTTTTTTTACCTATTTTTATTTTCTAGTTTTTAGTTTTTATTTCGCATTCTGTTTAATTCATATAGTACATTGTATTATACTGGTTAAGCACTTTCATTTGATACCCATATTGATGGGATCGATAAAACCTACGTTATCCGCCATTTTGTAGCGGCCGCCATCTTGTATTTCAATTTTTTATAGTATATTGTATTCTGCTTGTTGAGCCCTTTCATTTGATACCCATATTGATGGGATTGATAAAACCTACGTTATCCGCCATTTTGTAGCGGCCGCCATCTTGGATTTCAATTTTTTATAGTATATTGTATTCTGCTTGTTGAGCCCTTTCATTTGATACCCATATTGATGGGATTAATAAAACATAAATTATCCGCCATTTTGTAGCGGCGGCCATCTTGAATTTATAATGATAATGAATAAACATAATTGTATTGTCACCAAAATCCAAAGTGTATACAAAATTTCAGATTAATCGGTTGACAGGAAGAGGGTGAAATTTGAATTACTAAATTTGACCCAAGAAAGAATAAAGAATAAATAATAAAACAAACGGGGTGAGCTAAATAAAACCGTTTAAAAATAGTTAAGCATAGGGATCCTCATTTGATGGCTCAAATGAGAATCCCTTAAAGAAGATTTTTTTTTTGCATCTATGGCGCTTGTGTGCCTTGGCCATTACATTAAGGCGCTGGGCATAGTGAATTAGCCCGCGCGCAAAAAAAATGCACAAAAACGAATCCTGTATCAAATACACTAAAAAAATCGAAAATGTTCACATATCAAACCCTAGAATTAGGTGAGAGCTATCTAAAACAGCCAGTTTTGTGTTGATATCCAAAACAGATTGCAAGATATTTTGTTTGAAAAAAAGTGCGCCGCCTATTTTTTTTCATCAAAAATATCTTCAAAACGTTTATGAATGTCAACACGAAACTGGCTGTTTTAGATAGTTCTCATCTAATTCTAGGGTTTGATATGTGAAAATTTTCCATTTTTTTAGTGTATTTGATACAGCACTCGATTTTGTGCATTTTTCTGGGCGCGCGGGCTATTCACTATGTACAGCGCCTTAAAACTCAGAATAATATCTGGAATAGAAACGATAATACTCAAGACTTACAATGTCAATAATACGTAACTAAGTTGTTTGGATCTTTCCTACTCGACGAATACTATAAGTGGGCCGCGGCACGCCAACTACAAATTACCTCTATATTATTATTCTATTATAAAGTTCTCGAAGGGTTCATGGTTTCATGGTTCTTAGATTAAAGTAGGCATTAATAGTATTTTCGCTTTATGTTAAGATAATGTCATATGAAATTTTGTTTTAATCAAACCAAATTAGTTAGTGCGTACAAGATTACCAAAACGAGTGAGAGCAAGAACCTTGTACCATGAAAGTATTTGGTCCATGTAACATTATAAGATATCGCAAATGTTAGCGATGCTGAACATTCAACATCAACAAAACACCTACCTTCGTATGGACGTACACTAAACATAACCACAACCAAATCCGCCCGCCCGCCCTAGCCCACACCTCAAATGTACACACGACAGCACGTCAGAGTGTACACTTTTGTTGGAAAGTCGCCCGTAACGCAACCGAGTAGAGTGCTGGCGTGTAAGCGTCGACGTGCTGTCTTGTGCACTCGCTTGATAGCACACGATACAGACCCATTCTCTTATTCTGTCGCTCACCCAGAGCAGAATAGACAGCAATGTATCGAGCTGTCAAAAATAGATATAGGTCTGTCTGTCTTTGAAATAGCTGACGTCGTCTTGACTTCCCGCTATGATGTCCTTTACCCACGGGTCCATGGAGCTGTCGGAGCGATCTTGCTCTTTCTCCTTGGCGTCTTCAAAGCTCACATTGGCCTGATGGCAATCGAGGAGCGGGGTCTCGATGTGCGTGACATAGATGTTCCTGACATCGTCCAGAGAGCTGTACAGATTGGTTATGCTGTCGCTCTTTACCTGGACTGAGAGGAGATCCTTATCGGGTATGATAATGCAAGACCAGATAGACGCATACCTATTACCCCTTTGGACGGAGGTCACCAAATTCGGAATAGGTTCAATCCTGAACTTTCCAGTTTCTCATTTAGTCAGCTTCTATGTAGCTACATCTTTTCATAATCCAGATGTTTCCACTGACATCTAAGTATGCGTTATCCGTATCAATAATTAAGTGGAGCCATTGGTAAGCTTTTGTGTGAAACTAAACTAAACATAGAAGTCGACTAGCGCCGGGCCGCGACTCCGCCCGCCGGGCGACGCCTCTCATTGTGTGGAAAAACATAACAGTAGAGTGAAAGCGCCGGGGAAATTATGAACAAATGAACCATTTGTCCGTTTGTGTGTACAGGGCGCTACATTAATGTTCTCTTATACTTTGCACTAACTTATAAAAATGATTTTAATTCTGGTGGGAAGTAGCCAATTATAGAACACAGGAACTAGAAAATACGGCCGTTTTGCTATCTATGTTTTTGGCTCTATAGAGGTTGCTAAAAAAATTGTTACCACGAGGATGAATATTTCATCGTTACACTATAAAAAACCGAATGGAAGATATTTTCCTATGATGTTGCTATAGGGCAGTAGTTCCTGATAAGGCAGAATACTACTATTGCAGCACTCTGTATAGTACTGTAGCTTTACAAAAGGAACAGAATTATACCTCTCTACAACGGATCTGAATGTGGGGAACCGAAAAAGTGTCTTTGAACTGTGGCAGGTAAGTGGTAAACAATAGTCTGTGCCCACTCCCTTGGGGTGTGGGCGTGAGTGTATGCATGTCATTAGGCACAAGCAAGTTGATGCAACCTCTTGATTTTACATGAATGTGTGAGAATAGAGCTACCTACAGGTTTTATCACCTTTTTGGCTTCTGGTATCACAATCGTTTTTCTCTTGCAGCGGATTTTCCAATCGCTTTTTCCACAAGTGAGTTTTTTTTTTGATAGTATTTTAGGTTTTTTTATAATTTTCATTTAACCTTTTTAACAGGTTTTTTTAAAATCTTTATTATTACGTCAGTAATTATTATTGTACTACCTACCTTGTTTAAGGAAGGCACTGGTTCCTGAAACACAGGTTACCCTTCTTCAGGAACCAGGGATTTAATAATTGTGACACAGGTTGTGCAATTAATTTAATTTATTTTCCTAGTTCGCATATTTATAGTTTGTATTTAGTTATGTTCTAATAAAGTTTACAACGTGGAATTTTAGTGGTTTTAAAGCCGAAGGTATTTAGTTGCACCCGTGATTCGGAGCCAAATTCTAAAATTTTACTTCAAAACGAGCGAAAAAAAAAACACTTCCCAATACAAACGGCTATCGCCAATCAACACCATTTAATTTTGTATGGAGAATGATTTTTTTTTTCACGCGTTTTGGAATGAAATTTTGTAATTTGGCTCAGAATCACCGGTGCAACAAAATACCTTCGGCTTTAAAACCACTAAAATTGCACGAAAGATATCACTGAAAAAAAAAAATTTTTTTTCGCGTTCTTAATTTTTTTTAAATTTTCAGGTACAAATTTCGTTCACATCTTTTTCAATTATCATTAATGTATTGATATCATTAATGTTCAACAGAGTTTGTCTCGTATTTCACATGCTCGATTGAGGCCCGGTTTCTGAATTGAGACTTTTACTAAGTAAATACTTAAGTATCGTTCTGACACGTTATTTTGTGAGAAATCACTTAAGTGCTTGCTTAGCGAATTTTTCAATTCAGAAATCGTCAGTGAGCCAATGACAGTACCATACATTTTTATGCCTTGAAGAAAAACGACAAACATATGCTTGTAAAGCATTTTTTATCTGGAAACTAGCTGCACAGCTCGGAGGTACATCCTAACCTAGTCGAACCACCAAGTTAACAAGATTAGTTTAGTTGTAACCTAACCTAACCTAACCTAGTCGAACCACCAAGTTAACAAGATTAGTTTAGTTGTAACCTAACCTAACCTAACCTAGTCGAACCACCAAGTTAACAAGATTAGTTTAGTTGTAACCTAACCTAACCTAACCTAGTCGAACCACCAAGTTAACAAGATTAGTTTAGTTGTAACCTAACCTAACCTAACCTAGTCGAACCACCAAGTTAACAAGATTAGTTTAGTTGTAACCTAACCTAACCTAGTCGAACCACCAAGTTAACAAGATTAGTTTAGTTGTAACCTAACCTAACCTAGTCGAACCACCAAGTTAACAAGATTAGTTTAGTTGTAACCTAACCTAACCTAACCTAACCTAGTCGAACCACCAAGTTAACAAGATTAGTTTAGTTGTAACCTAACCTAACCTAACCTAGTCGAACCACCAAGTTAACAAGATTAGTTTAGTTGTAACCTAACCTAACCTAACCTAGTCGAACCACCAAGTTAACAAGATTAGTTTAACAGTCTGACACGTTTTCCTCAATCGATGGCGAGATGGGCCCCCCTGGGAGCCTCCGATCAGACGCAGCCGTGTGCAAAACCTATAGCACCACCAACGGCCCCGAGCCAAAGTGGGGAAAAATGGAGCAGCAAAATCGTAGTTTACTAATGAAAAAATAGGTAAAAAAACTTTTTAAGTTAAACGGTTTTATGTTAAACATACATTGCAATGTTTAAGATAAATGTACTAAAAACCAAAAAATAATAAAATAGATACAGTCGTGGGAATTATAAACATATGCATAGACTAGACTAAAATAAAACCGTGGGGCACGTCAATTGTCTTCAATCGTTGATTAAAATGTTTGTTTTGTAATGTTACACTATAATTAGGCTGTTGACGTGCCCCACGGTTTTATTTTAGTCTAGTCTATGCATATGTTTATAATTCCCACGACTGTATCTATTTTATTATTTTTTGGTTTTTAGTACATTTATCTTAAACATTGCAATGTATGTTTAACATAAAACCGTTTAACTTAAAAAGTTTTTTACCTATTTTTATTTTCTAGTTTTTAGTTTTTATTTCGCATTCTGTTTAATTCATATAGTACATTGTATTATACTGGTTGAGCACTTTCATTTGATACCCATACCTATTGATGGGATCGATAAAACCTACGTTATTCGCCATTTTGTAGCGGCCGCCATCTTGTATTTCAATTTTTTATAGTATATTGTATTCTGCTTGTTGAGCCCTTTCATTTGATACCCATATTGATGGCATTGATAAAACCTACGTTATCCGCCATTTTGTAGCGGCCGCCATCTTGGATTTCAATTTTTTATAGTATATTGTATTCTGCTTGTTGAGCCCTTTCATTTGATACCCATATTGATGGGATTGTTAAAACCTACGTTATCCGCCATTTTGTAGCGGCCGCCATCTTGGATTTATAATGATAATGAATAAACATAATTGTATTGTCACCAAAATCCAAAGTGTATACAAAATTTCAGATTAATCGGTTGACAGGAAGAGGGTGAAATTTGAATTACTAAATTTGACCCAAGAAAGACTAAAGAATAAAACAAACGGGGTGAGCTAAATAAAACCGTTTAAAAAAAAAACCTGTTGTTAGCTCTCCACTGCATTGACCAACTGAGAACTAGTTGGTTCTTGGTGTAAGTGTTGGTAAAGTCTAGCCCTATTGAAGTTACAAATGTTTCCCTGGCACGGGTTACTTAGTGCTTTAGAAAAAAAAAAACGGAAAGCTTACATACTTATAGGGTGTTCAGCAAGAGCTCACTTTTTCATACAGATCTAATTTTTCAAATTCTATTTCTATTTGGCGGGTTTTTCTTTTTACTTTTGTTATCTGAGGTTGTCTCGATTCATGAATATGGAACGGTATATGACCGAATAACGTGTTAATATTGTTGTAACGTTTCAAACAGTCCTTCATCACAAAAACCGATTTAATTTGTTAAATCGTCATCGTGGTTTTTCCATTTATTTTTAATTTTGATCTATTGTCTGACCAACATTTCGGTATTTAAGATGATTTCTTCCTTATTTTTCACCATATTTAGATTGAATTTTAAAAATGTTGTTCCATCAAATAATATTGTTCCAAAATCATTAATCGAGACAACTACAGACAACAAATGTCCAAAATGTCATTAAAAAGTGCGCTCTTGCTGGGACACCCTTTAGAAGAGAAGTGCAAAATGTCATTACAAGCACGCTCTTTGAATCCAAACCGCAAGGTCGCGATTAGGGCACAGGTACAGTCGGCCACAGTCTCAGATACACCTTTTTGTTCGATTGGCGCCCTTATGCCGCGCGCTGTAAGAGCTGCCATGGGGTATCTGAGATTGTGGCCGACCGTACTTGTACGTGTGACGGCAACACGGCATCAACAAAAGGCGCTACAGGGTGAAATGTCGCAGGATGTGTACCTGCACATTGTACGGGGTGTGTGTAATTACGGGCCGCTTTCGCGTGTCGGCTGCCATAACTTCTGATTAACATTTAACCGCTCGAGGCACGTGTCCACTTTTACACGAGTTGAGGTGCAGAAGTTTGAGTCCGGACGGGGTTGTGTCAACCATAGACCCAGTAGCATGTATCGACGACATGCAGGCTATGGCCGCTCGCTACAGTACTTCAAAACGCGTATAGAGTCGTGCAAAGCTAACTTTGCAGTGGAGCGTCCGAAATAGTAATTTCCGTACGTTGCTTTTGTATGTTTTCACCATATTTTCAATGTATTCCACAAAACAAAATTGTAACAAACAATAACTGACGTAACATGTACCACCGAAAAATTGTGAAAACATACAAAAGCAACGTACGGAAATTACTATTTCGCATGCTCCACTGCAAAGTTAGCTTTGCACGACTCTAGAAGCGGAGTTAACTTTGAATTTAAAAACCTTTATTTGCATAAACCACACACACACACACACACATATTCAGAGAGCACGAAATAAGGCAAAGAAAATATTTGACACAATATTAAATTTATTAACATTTTATGCGTAATGGGGACTAAAATGCGAACAATCTCCTTTGTTCACTTTTGCCTGCTCGATAGTCTCGAGACTTGACCCGAGAATTGAATGGACCCTTGGCCCAATCAATCAGGGCCGGACACTGAGCTTCGTTAGAGCTTTGAATATAATTATCTTTGAGACATCGGCGTGCGTATTCCGTAATACCACCTCTCGAATCTAATTCCGTCATAGCGAACTTCTGTATCTAAAAAGTACATGACGTGACCCCCTACTCTCCCAGCCGCGGTCCCCAAATGGAATATTAAATAGCGCAATTAAGCATGCAAATCGGACTGCGCTTCTGTTGTGCCAGCGAGCTTTTATATTTGCATTTTTGACACCTTGCGCACTGAGAGAGGATGTTAAAAAGGTCCGCTTTTGAGCTGAAAATTATCATCCAATCATCATGATGATGTTGGCCCCCTCGTCATATCCTAGCATGTGCTCTTATATGGCTGGACAGGCCGAATTTCGTCTTGAAAACCCTGTCACATTCAGCGCATTAGAGCTGTCCGATGTCATAGTTGTAGGAAGATTTAGGTTTTGTCTTCCAGGTTATAAAGATTAGGCGTTTTGCTTCGAAGTTTTGCTGTTGCTGTGCTGATCTTTCATGCTGTGAACACTTCTTTACTCCTCGAGTAATTTTTTGTTAAAGAATTCAGTGTCACCTTGATGGTCGATAATGAGTACACAGCATATGACTGAAACACGTTTTATAAGAGTAGCGTTTTCTAAAAACCGTCTATTTCACCGTTTCTTGATGGGCCATTAAGCGCCGCCGGGTGTCGATTGTCACATTTACTACCGGTTTCTGATTTGAGAAATTCGCTAAGCAAGTACTTAAATATCGTTCTGCCTCTGGGGATTTCTCACAAAAGAACGTGACATAACGATAGTTAAGTATTTACTTAGTAAAAATCTCAATTCAGAAACCGGGCCTTAGTGCCGTAAGATCAATCACAGTTTAAACTCAGACCTTAGATTAAACCTCGCATTTTGTATGAAAATGTATCGACAGATAAAGTATGAACTAGCCTTTTTGGTTTAAACTGTGATTGATCTTAAGGGCCTTATGCGTTTGACGGGGGAGATCCGGTATGTACCTCGGGCGTACTGAAAATTGAATCAGAAGTGGTTCATCTGTTAGTTCATCCCGATTCCGCCAGCCGGAGCGATAAATAAGGATAACCCTTCTGCCGGGGATATTTGATTTATTCTGTTATGTTTCTGCCATTATGTCACCTCGCTGTTCGAGCCGTTACGGGTTTAGCCACCATCGCCATCACGTACTCGTAGATAACTGGGCCCTTAGCCTGTAACGCAATGGTGCCAAAATGGGCTCCCAGTTGACGGTTTCAATTACGATTTATTAATGCTGTCGATCCAGTGTCGGTCCTTTTAATGTTTTTGTAGTACAGCAAAGAATATTATGAGTCTAATTCTAGAGGATTAGTTCGCTGGTTGTAGAAGAACAACGAAAAAATCCCGGTTTTGTCCTTCTACCTGGGACGCCATTGATACGCCATTGTGTTACAGGCTAAGGCCCCTGGTCAGCCGACCGCCGACCCTCCGCCGACGATAATGTTATTTTTGCAGCAGGAGATTTGCAATGGGCTTAAAAAAGGAATACATTTTACAGTATTTAATCTGCGTGTGCCATTTACACATCTGTGGCATTCAGCCACAGCGTCGCAAAATGAGCATAAAAATTGGTTCTCTTCAAAATTATGTTATATACCATGTTATTTAGAAGAAGCCGCAGACCGCCTCTTACAGCCTCTACTTTTCTGTGAAGTAAAATGATGATCAAATGGTGATGAATGAAAAGACTACTCAACTCAACGATATAACGCTTGGGACATGCCTACTATTACAGAGTCCGTACAAATACATTTTGGCCCGGTTTCTGAGTTGAGAATTTTGCTAAGCGAATGGGTAAGTATCGTCCTGTCTCTGCAGATTTCTCACAAAAGAGCGTGACAGAGCGATACGTAAGTATGTGCTTAGTAAAATTCTCAACTTAGAAACCGGGACTTTCTCTCTCTACTACGTGGCTCTATTCGTCTGAAAAGAAAACAAGTAGAACTAACTAGTTTCTTCACATTTGACGTCTTTTCATTAGTAGTGTTAATTTATAGGACGTAGGCTTACAACGAATGAAAATAGATGTGCTTAATAAAAGCCCAGCATTTTTAAGTCGGTTAAAGAACTGCGCCCGTATTATTAGCTCGAGCCAATAACCGTAAACATGTCACTCGCTCCACTCCACTCTACCACCGCCGTGACTCGGAATAAACTAGATATTCTACAGGGTAATTTTTAAATAGCTTTATATCGGACCCACGTCAACTTCTAAATGTGATTTCCAACAAATTTTATTCTTCGGCTTTGGTGAAAGCGCAATTTTATATTTCCATGCAAAAAAAATAATTTAATAAATACCTACATTTTTGGAAAATTTTGCTGCGTGGAGTGGCACATAGTAGCATGAGAGGCTGGAGAGGTGGTAGAGAGTGGAGCGCTGAAATGGTACAAATGTAAACTTTTATAGATAAGAAACGTTCAATAAATAAAAAGTATCGGGCTATTCGAAAAGTCGTAAAACAAAAGTTGTGGAAATCACACTTAGAAGTAGACGCGTTTCAGGAATAAAGCTATTTTAAAATTACCCTGTATGAATATCGCAGAGAAATGGATAAGAATCCGAAAAACGCCATCAATTAACAACGCTAAGAGCCGAAAAGCTGAAATTAAATAAAACACGACTCTTTGGAACGTAGAGTGTAGAAGCCCTGCTTCCATTTTCTGAAGATGTTTATGACCTGCGCTCACATCAGCAGTTACGGATGCATGCACCACCTTTAATACGCTCAGATGTTGGAGCTTTGTCATGGAACTGGGCTAGCGGCTGGTCACAAAGGCCGTATGGGTCCAAACCACAGCCTTCCTTATCCTTTTCACCGGAACTGCGTGGTGTCCCCAGTCCTGAGCTCTTTACGAGTTTGTGCTGAAAACGCTGAAAATAAAATAAAATTACGTGCGTGGCGACGTAGAAGGAAATTATGTTAATACACAAATAACGACTGTCTTGATACCTATTCCTTTTATTGGAGTCAATCTTCTGTGTTTCATTCTTTCTCAGTATCGGGCGCTCTATTTTCGCCGGATCCGATTCATTCGAAACCGGTTTGTGAGATTAACGCGTATCGCGCTATCGGTCAGCGGCCTCGGAGCCTGATAGTGCTCCGAGTCGCGACGCAAACGTGCTTGTTCAGTTTTGTGACTAAGGCCCGTAAGATCAATCACAGTTCAAACCAAAAAGGCTAGTTTAAACCCTATCTGACGATTAACTTTCATACAAAATGCGAGGTTTAATCTATCGATTGAGTTTAAACTGTGATTGATTTTACAGGCCTTAGAAAATCTCTTTACATTACACGGTATCTCGGAACTCAGTACAGAGATTTTTCTAAGCCTGGTCTTTAAAAACTTTGCTGGTGTGGGTGGGACACGCCTTAGATAAGACAGATTACTAAACCCATGGTCGCTTACCAAAGCTAACATGGAAAAGATCCAAATTGCATAAAGAGCTATGAGGCGGGCCATGCTAGGCATCTCACTTCTTAATCGTGTCCGCAACGTCGACATTCAGCAGAAGACCAAAGTCGAAAATGTGGGCGCGCGAATCTTAAGATTAAGTGGAGATGGGCAGGTCTGGCTAGACGGAAGGAGCGACGGTCGACTGGGGCAGTCACGGAATGGGTGGACGGTCGGTGGGTAGACCGAAAGCTCAATGGGTTGATGATGTTGTCAAAACAGCGGGAGGACAATGGACGATATTGGCATTAGACCGAGGGGGTTGGCGTGAAAAGGAGGCCTATGCCCAGCTTTATGGCCCAGATTATTTATGGGCTGGATAGATAGATAGACTAAACTCCTAGAACTAGATAGCCTGGGACCTATTTTAAATGAAAATGGCTTATCCAGCACCTATACCCTCCACTTAGTCACTCCAGTCCACAGAAAAGACGAAGTCAATAAGCCCTGAGCCAAGTAAGCCATGCAAGCAGATATACAACAGGCTGGTATAATATAGGCCTGGCAGAAAGCAGTAAAGTTTACAAGTAGGTTCTGCTCCAATCACCTCTTTTGGTGGTTGGTGATTGCTTTGCATCGACAAGCTAATAATATCATTAGCGCATTAGCTCTATTTTCTCAACATTCCTTCCACTACAGGGTGCATTCTAAGTCGATAGCGGAACTTTAAGTAGGCTGTCTACTGATCAATACAAACAACTTGTACTAGGTGGTGACAAAAATGGATCGAAAAAAATATCTGCTGTTTCATACATTTGGCGCAGTACTGAGTCGACCTTTTGTATGGAACAGCTGATATTTTTTTCGCTCCATTTTTGTCGCCACCTAGTACAAGTTGTTTGTATTGATCAGTAGACAGCCTACTTAAAGTTCCGCTATCGACTTAGAATGCACCCTGTAGAATACTAGAAGTACGTCACAATGCTGAAATGTAATCAAAAGTTAGTCCCAAACTGCACTATTCCTGGCAGCAGCAAAGTGAAGTCACGGGACAAATTCTCGGGATTGTCGCATTCGACACATCTCGAAGAAAAAATCTCATATTGCGACAAATGTCAAATCTCCTATTCTCACGAAGTCAACCTCGAAGCTTAGTGTGTATTTTAGAATTTAATATTGCATGTACAAACGACAGCACGTGAGACTGTACACTTTTGTTGTAAACTCACCCGTAACGTAACCGAGTAGAGTGCTAGCGTGTAAGGGTCGACGTGCTGTCGTGTGTACCTAATAATGTATTGACAAATAAATAAATTGGAGAATTGATCATTGAGGAAACAAAAACCTCGAGTTAAGGCACGACTTTCTGCGAGATGTTTGCCTTTTTCGCTCGACATGACTCGAGTGGTCGGGAGCAGTCGAGATCGAAATTGCATGAGGTTTTTCCTTCGAGATTGTGTCGAAGGCGAGATTCCCCAGAATTAGCCCCCTGGTGAAGTAGTGCAAACATGTGTCTAGTGTAATTAGTCGGATGAGTCGTCGAGATGTTTGTGAGAGCTGCCGGGTCAACGACCTCTTTATGTTCACGCTGCGAGCCGCGGGGGCTAAACATCCGCGCTATAATCAACGGCACTAGATTCATTCGTGGTTTAGAAGGACTGCTCATTAGAAAGAACCAGGATCTCTATTCTCTGAAAAATCCACTCAACTGTTGAGCGTCAAAACACTCGAATATAGCCCTTATTGAAATGAAGAATCTTTTTTTTTTGCCATTTAAAAACGGTTATTTTACGCTGGGTTTTTTAGAGAATTCAGCGGCTGGAGCAATTTTCAGGGATGAAAAACATAGTTGAAGGGTAAGAAAGAAACATTGAGTGTTCGACTTTCCCCAGAATCAGCCCCCCTGGGCAAGCTTTTGGCTTGGGTGCTTTTTAAAAAGGCTCATATCTGCACATGTATTCTCTAAAATATCCACCATAAAAATGACCGTTTTTAAATGTAAAAATAGTACATTACTGCCGCGATCTGTAATGAGTGCGTTTCTGGCGCGCTTTTGATGGCCGACAGAGCGCAGCGTAGCGCAGCTCAAGGCCCTCACAGTGCGGTCAGCATTGCAGCCCTTGATGGACAAGCTGAAATGAAGGCCGAGACCGAAGGTCGAGGCCTTTATAGCGCGGCCAGCAAGGGCTGCAATGATGACCAAACTTGAGGGCCGAGAGCGTAGCTAAGCTAAGCTCGAGGCAATCATAGCGTGGCCAGAAGCGCACTCATTGCAGACCAAGGCTTGTATAGTGCTTTACTCAAACAATGCGAGTAATTAAAATATTAATTAGAACAGTAATTAACATAGTAATTTAATTAGCTTACCATTTGTCGTAGATTAAGTACTTTTTGTCGATTTTCCATTCCGCAAACTTTTTGTTGGTAAGCTTGCTTGTATTTTTCTTTTGACTTCGGTGGCAATAAATTTCCAATTACTAATTTCGCTTGATTTTGAATGTCCGGCGGTGTTAAACACATTAAATCCGAGGATTCGTCGCTTTGAGAGTTCACTTTTTCAACAAAAACACAGAAAAAAATCACTTCGAACAACGCGCGAAAAGTCGAAAACAATATGGCCGCGCTTTTTTTTTCTGTGCAATGTGTCGACTGCCAGTACCCATACAGCCTAATTCTAAATAAATACTTTTTGCACCTGATGTTTGAGTTCTATTTATGAAACAAAACTCGACATTAATGTTTTTCTGGCCGCAAAACACAAGACATTAATGAAATTCCATACAACTTTTCTGGCGCCTAATCCAAGTAGCCCGCAAGTCCGACTTTGCTCAAAGAAGGTTGTCGAATTAATGTCCACATTACGAGCTTTTTTGAGTAAAAAAAGATTATCCATTTCAATAAGGGAGTGTTTTGACGCTCGAAGGTTGAACGCCTTCAGCCTAAGTATGTTCATACTCAAAATGTTTTTATTTAATTACATTATCTATGTACTTAATGATAATTTAATCACTATACAACGTGTTACAAAAGATACAAACTCTTTTTACAGGGTGTAACCTGCTGGTCAACATAATGCCAATACTGCAAAAAAAAGGTGAAGAACACAACTTTTTTTTTATAACCTCAAAATTGTAAAATTTTCAAAACTTTTTTGTTTTTGGATTTAGCTCCATTTAAAAAATATGATTGTTTGCTTAGCTGTATTTTAATCGCTTCAGGCTGTTAAAACATAGTGAAAGTCTATGGAAACAGTATTTTAAAAATACTTTTCTCCCGTCACAGCGCTTACATTTTAATTATTTAAAAATCAACGAAACGTCATAGAGCTAAAAAAATATTTTGGCTGTGATCCTTATCATCAGGTACCATGACCCTGTAAAAAGAGTTGGCATCTTTTGTAACACCTTGTAGAAGGACACAGGCCTTTAGTATCCCACGTGGCCCTTCTACCCCTGTCTGTGTAGTAGTGCGCACTAGGGCCCGCCCGCGGCTGCGCCCGCCCACGCCAACCCAGCCCGGCACACAGTCACACACAGTGGCT
The DNA here is from genome assembly GCA_949319315.1 of Zelleria hepariella. Lineage (NCBI taxonomy): Eukaryota > Metazoa > Arthropoda > Insecta > Lepidoptera > Yponomeutidae > Zelleria > Zelleria hepariella. The sequence goes on from OX439394.1 coordinate 240,524, forward strand.
CGAGGAAATGTCTCATCATCTTTATAGCGCTATTTACGTGCCTCAGGGACTCTAGAACTTTCCTCATTCTGAGCAGTACAGAGCTCGCGCCTGCCATTATTAAGGCTGGAAGATAGCAGCGTAGCGGGAAATTCAAAATTTTCACAGTTTTTTACGTTTTGTAGCTAAACTGAGTTATTTTTGTTGAGCGATTTTTCGTTCGCGGCAATAACATAGTATTTTTTTCATTATTGTAAACAATGTGTTCTGGTCTACGACAAGATTTTTGGGCAGTGCCACTGCTTCGTAGACCAGAACACATAATTGGCTTAAATATTGTTGTTCTGTTGTTTACAATAATGAAAAGAATACTGTTTTATTGCCGCGAACGAAAAATCGCTAAACAAAAATAGTTTAGTTTAGCTACAAAATGTAAAAAACTGTGAAAATTTTGAATTTCCCGCCACGTTGCTATCGTCCACCCTTAAATACCAAAAATGTATTTAATCCAGGGTAATTTTTAAAGAGTTTTATTCCTGGGGCCTGAGTCTGTAATGCAATGGTGCCAAAATGGGCTCCTAGTTGACGTTTTTAATAACGATTTATTAATATTGTTGGTCCTTTTAATGTTTTTGTAGTAGAGCAAAGAATATTCTGATTCTAATTCTAGAGGAATAGTTCGCTGGTTGTAGAAGAAAAACGAGGAAACCTCGGTTTTTTCCTTCTACTAGGACGCCATCGATACGCGATTGCGTTACAGACTTAAGCCCCTGAAACACGTCAACTTCTGAATGTGATTTCCAACAACTTTTGTTCTGCGACTTTTCGCATAGCTCGATATTGTTTATTTACTGAACATTTCCCTTGTAAAGTTTGCATTTGTACCATTTCAGCGCTGCCTGCGCGGCGCACTTTTGTGCACTTCTACTCTATACCACTTTTCCAGTATATCCAGGTCCTATTTGTTACTACGCAGTGCAAATATTATAGTATCTTTCTTAATAAAAAGAAAATATGGAAAAATTAAATTGCGCTTTCACGACATTAGTAGAAAAAAGTTGGAAATCAAATTTTAAAGTTGACGTGTTTCAGCTCATTTGAAAGGGATTGAAAGCAAAAGTTTGTAACAGAATTTAATAAGTTTATGAACTTTACGCGAATATAAAATATCGTAGAATATAAAAATAAACTCGAAGTATCATCCATCTTTTCATCCAACTCCGGCAAAGCCCAAAAAGAGGCTTAACTTGTGGGTATGTCCTTTCGTATGCTCCTATCTCCGCCTAGTGCTCTGATTCTCCGTTCTTCGTACTACGCGCTCCGAGCCCAAATCGTGCAAAAGAAAATGATACGGTCATGAAGAACTCTACATTGTTATTAATCAGAAATCTTTGAAGACTAAAATGTAGCTTCACTTTGGGATACTTGACATACATAATAAGACAAACCTACTAACAATCTATACTTATAATAAAACTCTAGCGAAGTCAATTCTGTACATTGAATATTTTTAGAAAAAAACTATCAGGGGTTACTAAGTAAACTATACTGAATACAAAAATGCAAAAAAAAACGGTCTATGTCTGTCTGTCTGTCTGTCTGTCTGTCTGTCTGTCTGTCTGTCTGTGTGTTACCTCATCACGCGAATACCGCTGAACAGTTTTCAGTCAAATTTAGGATCGTGATAAGTCCTGGTTCTGGGAACAATCTAGGCTATCCGATGTTCAGAATACATTGCGGGTTGCAATTTTAACTTCGTTTTTTGTAAGAAATATTCATAATTTTGATATAGCTTCTTGAGAAGATATGTTAATAACGTAATACAGAATACATTTCCGAAAAAAAAAATGCATTTCCGGAAAAAAAAATCCGACTCTGAATCTCATTATCTCGGAAACCGTTGATTTCCTAGGCATAGTTCCTTGGGCAAAAATGATCGTTATGATGAGGACTATACAGGGTGTTAAAAGTCCGCCAACAGACCCGAAAGCCACTAGACACCAAAACAAAGTACTTTTTCGATAAATTATTGTTGGGAAATTATTTTGGTTTTTTAGGTTATAATTTTGAAAAATATTTTTTCACGCAATGGACGTGTAATGCACAGAAGTCATATTGCGCAAGCGTAGGTATCAGATTATGTTACTTAAGCTTGAAGTGCCGATGTTTAGAATACATTGCGGGTTGCAACTTTAACGTCGTTTTTTGTAAGAAATATTCATAATTTTGATATGGCTTCTTGAAAAGGTATGTTAAGAATCCCCTGAAGCTCTGCAGCCCTCTCGCTCGCACTTTTGAACATTTTAATTTATTGTAAGAGAATGATTCAACTTTGGACGATAAAATATAGTTGCAGACATAGATAATAAAGCTATAGACATGTAGACATACTTTAAATTTCACATTTATCGTTTAAAAAATAAATTACTGAACTACTACTTTTAACCGAAGTTCAGTGATATTTTTTTTTATTAGTAGGAATATGAAATCAAAAGTGTGTCCACATGTCGATAGCTTTATTATCTATGTCTGCAACTATATTTTATCGTCCAAAGTTTAATCATTCTCTCACAATCAATTAAAATGTTAAAAGTGCGAGCGAGAGGGCTGCAGAGCTTCAGGGGATTCTTAAGAACTAGACACTGAATACATTTTTGCAAAAAAAAAGTTTTGAAAAATCCGACTTTGAACCTCATTATCTCGGAAACCGTTGATTTCCCAGGCATAGTTCCTTGGGCAAAAATGTTCCTTATGATGAGGAAAATACGTGGTTTCCCGCTTTGTTGGCGGTCTTTTAACACCCTGAATGTGGTCTCCCACTTGGTTGGCGGTCTTTTAACACCGCTCGGTATTCAATACAAGCACTCGCCGCAAACAATAATTTTGCATTCTTGCATAACAAATAACTATTGTTTACCTTTCAGCTGGATAGACAGAGTTATTAGCCGTATACTTTGCTTGCTGGCTTAGCATGAGAATGAGTAAGACCTTATATATGGGCTTATAACTTTATCTATCCCACTCTACGTCGAGGGAGATACATATTATAAACTTCCTAATACTTACTTCCTAATCAATTCTTATGCTAAGCTTCCTGGTATCTTATCACGGGAGATACCTTAATGTAAACAATACATATTTATTATTAAATTTATAAATGTATTGTTTAGATTAGGGTTTTTATTCTATTGCTTTCTTTTGAGCCCTGCTACCGCAAGTTAAGAAATAATAACTATTAAAATACCCCCGACATTTTAGCTTCGAATAAGCATATTTAATAAATTGCTGAACCAATTTTGACAAAACATAACTAAGAACATTCGCTAGAAAACCTGCTTTCAAATTAAAAAAAAAAAACCTAAAGCTTCCAAATCGTTCACCCATTTAAGAGCTACGGTGCCACAGACAGACACACCCTCATAAACACTTATACAGACACACTCACAAAGCTGTCAAACTTATAACACCCCTCTTTTTTGGTCGGGGGTTAAAAAAACCTTCCTTTTGAGTTTTCCTCCACAGTCGAATTTAAATTAAATGTCAAATGTGTAAAAACGCATACGAAGTCGCGGGCACAACTAGTATGTAAATATTTCAATGCGACACCGCTGCGCCAACATTGTTGCTGGTATGGAGCATCAACTCTCATTGTTAGAGGCCTCCATACGAAGTTTGACAAGTCAGACCATCTCGACCCATCCATCACTCACCAAGCCCATACACATAAAATATTGATGTGAAAGTGCACTCCTTATCCTGGGGCCTGAGTCTGTAACGCAATGATGCCAAAATGGGCTCCCAGTTGACGGCATCAATTACGACTTATCAGCCGTCGGTTCTTTTAATGTTTTTTGTAGTACAGCAAAGAATATTATGATTCTAATTCTACAGGGTACACTCTAAGTCGATAGCGGAACTTTAAGTAGGCTGTCTACTGATCACTACAAACAACTTTTACCAGGTGGCGAAAAAAATGGAGCGAAAAAAATATCAGCTGCTTCATACATTTGGCGCAGTACTCAGTCGACCTTTTGTATGGAACAGCTGATATTTTTTTCGCTCCATTTTTTTCGCCACCTGGTAAAAGTTGTTTGTATTGATCAGTAGACAGCCTACTTAAAGTTCCGCTATCGACTTAGAGTGCACCCTGTAGAAGATTAGTTCGCTGGATGTAGGAAAAAAACAAGGAAACCCCGGTTTTGCCCTCCTACTGGGACGCCATCGATACGCCATTGCGTTACAGACCCCTGGGCCCTTAGCCTGTAACGCAATGGTGCCAAAATGGGCTCCCGGTTGACGGTCTCAATTACGATTTATTAATGCTGTCGGTCCAGTGTCGGTCCTTTTAATGTTTTTGTAGTACAGCAAAGAATATTATGAGTCTAATTCTAGAGGATTAGTTCGCTGGATGTAGGAAAAAAACAAGGAAACCTCGGTTTTGTCCTTCTACTGGGACGCCATCGATACGCCATTGCGTTACAGACTTAAGCCCCTGTTTGGCGGGTAGGCCCCGAAGTTCGCTCGTAAAAAGCAATCGCATAAATGCGCTTGAACCAAATCAACAGGAAACACAAGAGAAATGGCCGCGCTATAAAAACGTTAAACTGTGTATTCGCTACCGGATATTATTTATAGAAGCGGGTTTTTTTTATGGACACGTTAATTAAATGGTACAAAAACAGTTGAAGCCGGCCACTTTGCCTGTATCAATTAGAGATCCGCTGAAACGTTAATGAAACCGTGTTATAAAACATACTTCTCTACATTAACCCCATATTACCTATCCATAAAATGAATCAATAGGAACCAACAGCTAAATTGAAGAAAAACATCGTAAATGGGTTAGCCAACATGAATAAATAGCCAAAGGGCTATAATAATGATTTGTTTGTAAAGGATGGGTACCTCTTTCGATCCATAAAGGTACGTATACCCTTTGATGCTGTTTTTATTTAACTTATACCAACATGTTTACTTTGAGGTGCTTTGAGGTAGAGGAGCTAACCTATTAGCTATTAGACTGCAAATTACCCCTAATTACTGAACTGGGAGGGTGGAGTTGGTATTTGTTACTAGACTCAAAGGTTGGTTCGGTATTTGAACTATGCATTTGAGAGTGCAGATAAATTGCTGGAAGCGCGCGGTGGTGACAATATAATTGACACAAGATGTTATATCTCTTGTCCCAAGCATTGCAAAGTCGATTGACTGATCACTTTTCCCATCTAACCAGAGATTGTGGGAAAAACTGTCATCTAAAAACAATAATAACGAAATGATTGCAGGGCAGTAAAAGATGCTCGCCACTTGCAAAAAAAAAGCGTTATTATCATGTAGGTAAATACATACATTCAATCTCTAATGCAGTGCAGACACTTCGAAACCCAATTTACCTAGAAGAAAGTCGAGCTTTTCTGGTTTGATTGCGCATAAATTATCGGGCGGCCACAAATGATGTAATTTAAATATGAATCCGCTCGTTAAAGTTGTTGTTCATAATGTTCACTGATGTTCCCACACTCTGTCACCCAAGAACAGTATCTCTAAGCCACAAGAGTACGAATACAGCTTTTGAACGTAGAGCAAATAAGTGCGAGGATCGAACAAAAGTGCTGCGCTGCACGTTGTGTCAGATGATACAGTACAAATGTAAATAAACATTAAGAGCTTAGTGGATTAATCCAGTAGTTGTTGCTCTATAAATAAACAGAATGATTAATTAACTCTTACTTACTGAACTAACTGCTTGTTAGGATTACTGATCTCTTGAGGGTTTAGCCGTACTTACGACAATGTGCCGTACATACCTACTATGTGACAAGACATGTTTATGATTTTGCTTAATTTAAAGTTAGAACTCAGTACTTACATTTATTGTTGTGAAGTAATACTAATAATAATAATCGTTTTATAATAACAATCGTTTATTTCATAATTTACAATTTTAAGATAGGGCTAGAATACACCTGTATCAAGAAGCCAGCCCCGCTCTTCCGCAGTTGGACATGTAGGTATTTATCTTAAACAGAATTTATATAGGTAATTGTATGATAAATTTTCTAATTAGGTAGGTTTAGCGTTCTAAGTTCTCTTTAACTTCTCTTAAGTGTTTGGATATTACAACACATATCACTTAAAACTTTTATGACAGGCTTTGTGCATCTTTAACTCAATGATGTAAGGTGTAATATTGGCTAGAGGGCTTTTTAATAGGACACACGACAGCACGTAAGTCTGTACCATTTTCTTGTAAAGTCACCCGCAATGTAACCGAGTAGAGTGCTAGCGTATAAGCCTTGACGTTCTGTCGTGTGTACCTAAATGTAAAGTGCACCACGAAGACTCGGTTGGTTGGTGCCAATAGCTGGCTGCGTGGGCGCTCTGACCCACTCCACCATCAGACACTGTTTATTACACCGATCAATGAGAACAACTATCCGCGGCCTCCAAATGTAATCTTTTCTTCAGTACCGAGGCCTCGCGTACATTACGATAGCAATTGAACAAATAAATTACATTGAGTCGTTGTAACAAGCGTCGAGAAACATCTCTGATATTGGGTTAAATGTAGAGCAACGATCATGTGTGTAGAAGGTCATACACACACGGCACGGCACGATTACACCGACTCTACAAGTCTAACATTATAAAATGACACTTCACAACGTTTCTCCTAATGGCTTAAAACCCAACCCCAAGAAGTAATTTACCTTCGTAGGGCTAGGAGGAACGGTCACCCGATGCATACAATAAAGGATGGTAAGATCCGAAAGGACGAAGACGTCTTTTTTCGAACGTCCCTGGCCAAGATAAAAAGTAATTTATACTCCGTGGAATTTAAGTGGTTTTAAAGCCGAAGGTATTTTGTTGTACTAGTGATTCTGAGCCAAATTACAAAATTTCATTCCAATAAGTGCGAAAAAAAATTCACTTCTCCATACAAATGGTGTCGATTGGTGATAGCCGTTTGTATTGCGAAGTGTTTTTTTTTTTGCTCGTTTTGAAGTAAAATTTTGGAATTTGGCTCAGAATCACCAGTGCAACAAAATACCTTCGGCTTTAAAACCACTAAAATTCCACGGTGTATTAAGACAAAAAGTAATTCAAGTTAGGCTAAGAATTTTTCTAGTCGCATATCGAGTTGCCATGCTGAAAATTAAAGATCTAATGTCAATCGTGTTGCGATCTAATAGATGGAGTATTCAGGAAAGCTAACAATTATTAATTAATATATTTTGATTCGATACGGGTCGAATCTCGGTTAGTTCAGTTAGTATGTAAACGAATTATAACCTTTATTATCCCAACGTTACGCGCGACGACCGCGATTCGACCAGTTTCGAACCAAAATTATGTGTGAATACCGTGAATCATTAAAAGTTAAGTACTATTCATTAATTATTTAATAAATTTTTATTTCAAACGGAATCGCAACACCCTATATTTTAACAGTCTGTTTGTTTATACATATGTTTCTGTAAAAAGTCTAGATGGAAATCTTTTAAAAATAAATCAGAGGACGTCTATAAGTAAGAGCAAAGGGTGAAAAACATAATTTTTCAATTTGTTTACGTGGCTGAAATCAAGTGATAATTATACACTCGGCGCTAGCCAAAGAACTCTGCACTAGAATGTTAATCTTAGCAGTGAAGGGTACTCTCAACCACAAAACGTATGTGAAATTTTTCCTTTTGGGTATGATTTCAACGGTAGACAGTATATTATTCCGGTTTTGGTCGGCTTTAAAATGATTTCAGTCAGCAAAAATAGTGCATTGAGCGGCAAACAATCGCCAGCAATATTATCACAAAATTGCTCAGCAATTAATGTCATAATGGGCTGCTCTAAAATTGGTTTCATAGCTAAATAAATATATGACCCATCAACATTATTGCTTACAGATATTATTTTTCAAGTAATTATTTTGCCAATCATTTATTTATCTCGCGAACCAAAACATTACTAAGTGTACCAAGATTTTTTTCTTGCTGTCAATATTATATTTTTTGCTGACCACATATTGAGAGTATTGCGACACATATTTTTTTTTATTACCGAAAAAACACAATACGCTGCTCAAATAAATGAAAAGCTGCATTTTCTTGCTGACCATTTATTTATATTCATCATCATTATAGTTAAGAGTTATCCTCTTGTCGGTGCAGCATTCTCCATGCACTTCGATCACAGGCCAGTTCCTTTGCAGCCTGGTATAATTATATTCCAGCCTAAAATTTACTTCCCTCCTTTTCACAGCTTCTCGGTAAAATGCCAATCTTGTCATATGTCCTCCCGCTGTCCTGACAATATTATCATCGACCCATTGAGCTTTTGGTCTACTCACTGACCGTCGACCATTCTGTTGTTCATCAATAAGAAGAACTTTATAATCATTTAATTTTTTTCAGTGAATATCTACACATAACAGCGAGTATATGTATGAACTGACGGTCGCTTCAGCCAGCCTTCAGCCGCACCTACTGTGCTTCAGATTTGTTGATTTCACTGGCAAAAAAGCTTGCTCTTGCACTGGTTTATGATTTCGTTTGTAAAACTTAAACTTTCGTAAGCACTGCACATTTTTATATCGCTTTAACGGTTTCCGACAAAATAAAAGTAAGTGAAACCGTTAAAGCGATACAAAAATTTCATTTGTAATATTGTAAGCCCACATTTCCTTAGTATTGGATCTAGTATTAATATTTTATTTTCAGAATGCATGAGACACAGCTCAAAAATCAAACTCTTCAGACATGAATGATCTTTCGTAAGCACCTGGATATTTTGTATTTTATCAACGGTTTTTATTTTATTTTAATAAATTGTTACAGAATATTTATTTCGTTTTCCGTGTTGACTGTACTTATCTACATTCTACGCACAGTGTCTAAGAAAAGTCTGCCACGACGGATAAAACGTAAACATCCATTTATTACAATAATTCATGTGGCGATATGTCTTCACTTACATGGAATACGCGTACAAATAATATTCACTCACTCACTGAAGAAACAACGTTATGAGGTTTCTAATAAAGCATACTTTGGCTTAGTTTAACTCTTCTATTCCACGTCAGTAAATTACTTTATGACGCCAGTACATGTCCAGCTAATATTTTCTAGACACATTTCGAGGACGACTGAAAAAAATGTTGGCAACTTCCTCCTAGGCCTAAAAGCAAAAGAAGTTCGTTACACTATTTATTAAAGAACAAGATGGATCGTGCTCACCGAGCTGTAAGTAGGTTAAATACCACAAATTCGTTTATATTCGCGCCAACGAGGCGGAGCAGCGAATCGAAATACACTCATAATAACAATATGCAAATGCCTTAATGTCGTCATGAATTATCCTCTGGAAAACCCTTTTACGCCCACGTGATCCGAAAAAATCCTGTCTAATTTATTCCCGGGTAAACAGCAAATGCCCGACCCGAATAAAAAAAGTGAAAAATTCAAATTAGACGGGGGTGGGCGGGGGCTGGGGCGGGGGCTGGGGCGGGCGGAAGCGGAAATGTGCACTCTGCGCCGCGCGCTCGGTACAGACACGCGCCTCAGGGCCACTGGACCCTCACCCCTCACCCCTCGCCCGCCCCACGGCCTCCAAAGTGGCCCAAGTTGGCCCAACTTGTCCGCGCGCCGCTGGCCGGGCCACCGGGTAGGGTTGCCAAGCCCAAAAATAAAAAATCCGGACTCAGGTCCATATTTAGCCCTGTTTTTTTAATAATAATCAATTTGTGTCTTTATAATCAGTGTGAAAAGGCATAATATTTTTCTTCTTGCTTGTCATCGCGAAGCGCGCCCGAAAAATTGCCCGAAAAATTCAAGTCTTAGATGTATAAATAAAAAAATAATAATATAAGTTCACAGGCATAAGCTAAGCGCTAGAAATAAATCATTTTCAAAACCGAAATCAGTTTTTAAGAGTACCTAGATGAGCGCGCCCTGCGCCCTGAAAATCACCGATTTTTTTGTAAGGAAATAAGTACAATAACAATCGACTAAAACAAAAGCCGGACAGGCTGGACTTGAATATACTTGAGTATATTTGGCAGGACACGACTGTAAAAAGGAGGACATAGCCGGATATAATAATATGGCAACCCTACGGGCTCGGCCTTCTCAAGTGATTTGTGGAGACGGCCTACCCGTTCGCATGGAAAATCTACACAGAAACAACTTTCTTCTTTTACATTATGCACACAGCAATATTTTGCTTCCGTCAATATTTGAGTGAGACGATACCGAATTAGATCGCGCCCGCCTCTTCGCTCCATCTTTTCGTCGAAAGAAAAAACAAACAATTTAGACAAACAAATCGTTTAATAAAAAAAAAGAAACCACCCCTGATAAGATTAAGGCCGTCAACACTTACCCCCCGACCCTCGCCCCCCGTGTTGTAGCTTGTGCTTCCGTATTTTAATTAGTAAAATATGCAAAGTACCGCCTAGCCGCTTGTCTACAATTCTTTAAGTCGGAAACAACGCGGAATTTATGCGTTTTTTCGAAGGGTTTGTTTCTGATTCTTTTAATTTAGGGCCCCACTTGTTATTTACACCCGTCGGGCCTGTACTGAGTGGAGGGGCGATTAGCGGCCATCAGGCGGCCGCTTCTATTATCCTCGCCTAATTATTACGATTCTTTCATTCTAATTGCTATCTGCGTCATTAACACCACCCTACTCGATATGATCTATTGTGATAATATTACCGCTAACAATCGCGATAGCCCATCAAAAATTATTAGCATAATCGCGATTGTAACTTCTCGATTACTGTTCGAGATCGGGGCCGTTTACTATGGACTTTTTGTAACTATAAACTGTATTAAGATTTAATTTAACCTAGTTTAATTACTGTTTCTAGATTGATAAAAAATATATATATTGATATATCTTTTTCTAAACCGCGAACCTGTGCGTCTTGGGTTGCGGGTTCAATCCCCATTCCTACTGAATATTTTAAATTTGTATAATAGATTAAAACTTAAAATAATGTACCTACCTTAATAAAATGTATGTAGGAGAAGTTTGAATGCTGGAATCACTGAGCGCTCTGTTATCGAGTGATGGTCGTAGCGTGAAAATCGCGAGTGGGGCACGCACGCACGATAGCTCAGAGCACAGAACACCTATGCTCAGAGACTGCTCGGCGAGCAAAATTAAAAATATCTACCCGCAATAAATGCACAATAAAACTTGTGCCATGGTTTTTGCAAATTAACTCGTAAGTTAATTGTTTTGTTTTTCTTTATTTAAATTTTAGTAAAAAGTGTTCACTGTTCAAAGTAGACACAGTCAACAAATTTATTGATGTTAACATCTGCTTCCTAACTCTAAGTTTAAAAAGTAATATAATTATCATGCAATAAGTTTTAAATAGGTGTCCTAGCCTGGGAAACGAAACGAATATTTATGTTGTGTTCCTGCTTTACTATGTATTGAATGAACTATGTACCTATACCAAGTTAATAAAAATCACCGTTGAAATTGAGTTCACTTTTTGTCTTTCTGTAACACGTTCAAGATTATCTATGTATCCAGCTCATGAGTGTCGACCAATGTAAGTTGGGAATAGGTCTCTTTGTCCCGACAACCTCCTCGGTCCCTTGCTAGTCGTTATAGTATGGCGTACCAAAAATTATCCAAGCGATCAAAAGCTAGTCAGTGGAAAATTGGTGTGAGTTTTTGCTACGTGAGCTTTTTGTCAGTGGGCCGAGCACGATCACTAAATATTGATTCATTACAGCGAGTTAGAGCCGAGGTCCGAGTGCGGAAGCCCTTTTGTACGAGAAAAACCATGCGCAAGGTCTCGCCACGAATATCATAGAAGACAAGCTTCTACTGATACCAAACTAGGATACAATAACAACTTTGGTGATAATTCTATTTCCCTCGATGGTAAGTTTATAACGTCACAAACATGAACAACTCCCATTGAGTGAAGATTGAAGTCTCCTACCGTACCTTCTCTATTCAATCAGATAGAGTTTAGACCTAACTTATACAAAAAGGTAAGATGAACCCTGTTTAATGACTCACTGGCTAGGCACAGGCCTTGCATCTTACGGATTGGCGATTTTCGAGTTTATTGACGATTGTGCGCCTTTCATGTGTACAATTAGAATCTACGTAATGAGATAATTTATACTGTTTATATTGCGCCCAGCCTAATTTATACACCTTAAAGGTTGGCGTCCACTAGGCGGATCGGGCCGGCCGGGGCGCATCGCAAAAATCCCCCCTGCCTGTATTTATATGAAACAGGGTCCGCTAGCGGCGGATCGGGGCGGGGCGGGCCGCAGCGCAATAGTCCGCCGTTAGTGGACGCTGTTTTATATAAATACAGGCAGGCGGATTTTAATTATGCATGTATTTATGAAATAAATTGATAAATTAAAATTTTTCTTTTATTTTGCGGCCCGACCCGGCCCGACCCGGCCCGATCCACCGCTAATGGACGTCTAGCTTTAATCACACTAAATAGGTGAAGTACTCGGACATTGCATTGCATGGGATATTGTTTATTGTGTTAATTGGTGTACAATAATGTCAAACCTATCCAATGCTATCGTTCTGTAACGCAGACCTTCTGTAAACTCAGAGGCCCTCCGAGATAGATCGGTGGCCTCGCGTGCAATTATTAGATTACTCTTAATTATTTTGTTTGTTCAGATTTCGCCGATGGAGGGAGTGAGGCCGTTTCGAGTGGCTCTCATGGACGATCGTTGGGAAATCTCATCACAGCGAGGTGAGAAAACAAGCAGATGGAGTACACAAATACTACATTGCTAACTGTTACTTGCTTGGCTTTTGCTGGTCATTTTGATGGTCGATAATCTGACAAGTATGGCTACCTGAAATGATGTGATTGTGTTTGTGATTAGTGATTAGTTGATTACCCAAGAAATCTGCTTTATCAATTTATTTCATCGGCATAAACAATACACATTTTAAAGATAACAAATATATTTCAAATCATTTTTGTCTTTCCCGATTATCGGCATGAACGAAAGGAGTCAATATAAGCTGTCATAACTTTTCTTTTCCATTTATGTTTTACCCAGCTTTATAATATCTTCTCTAGATCTGAAAAACGTTTGCTGTTTGCCTCTCTGCACCTTACCTGCAAATCCGTCCACGCTATACTCGATTGAGAAACAACCATCCCTAAGATACTTTTGTATTCATAATAATAGTAAGACATTAAATATTTTGACGTGTCGAAAGATTTGTGCTATCTAAAACGGCTCAGCTGCTCGTTGATTGAAGATGGTGTTTTTATTCTGAAGCCCTTGCAGTTTAATGGTAGCCATAAACACAAACTACATACAACAGTAAGATGGCTCTGAGACTTGTCTATTTCATTCAGTATCTAGGACGCGATAACATTAACACGACACCAAAGTGGTATTTCTGTTCTGTAGTTTCGCGCCACAAATTATATGTTTGTAGCAGGGCCGCGACATGCGCGTATAAATATTTATTGTCCAATAAATATCAAACGTTGCGCCACTTTGAGCTTCAGAATCTCTCAAAATTTTCAAGAATGTATTTTTAATTTCTCTTCGGTGTTTATAGAGGAGTCTCTACTATAAATTTATTATTTCAGAATAGGCACTCAGCGCTTCCTAACTGACGTAGAAATGAATATTACATAGGTAGGTATGTATATGAAGTTCTCAAAGTATACACTTCCCTCTCCAGACTACCTCTTTTTTATTATAGTGGCCCTTTTACCGACAGCCTAGGTCATGAAAAGGGCACACTTAAGTCCAACAAACGATCGAAACCGAGTGCCGGGACCTATGTGCGGTAGGTCTTGCGAAGTATACAGCCATACAACCACTACCAGTATACATACACGTCACTTTCAGTTAAAATCCAGTACACTTTTATCCCGCTGACTCTTTTATGTCCTGCCAACACCAATATCCTGACAAACTCGGCAAAAGCGCCTGCTCACAATGGAGATGATATTCCGTTTGTTTTGAACTAATAATATACGAAAAGTGAAGGTAATTACGAACGTAGGTGGGCGCAGAGTTGATACACGTGCGCTCCAACTTTAGGGATTGACCTCCGTAGAACAAACAAAAACAAAACATGCAAATATCAATTTTCAAACGAAGGGAAAACATACTTAGCAAAACTTGCGGCAGCGCCCGGCCATCCATCCTTTTTGGGACAACCTTTTTGTTCCAACCACAAAATAAACGGAGCAGAAGTGGGCACTTGGCTGAACCTTGAGTTAGTTTTTCACGTGTTCCCTTGCGTAAGTTTTTCATGTTTTTGAAGGCTTGTTTGCCGCTTTCAATACACATTGCGTGTTCCTCTTGCTATTCTTCCAGCTTGCTTAGCCTTGGTTACGCAGTACATAAGGGGGTTATATTATAACTATATGCATCTCACTCTTTTGTTTGACGTAGCTCGGGTTAGTTAGAGTTATAAACCCATGGATACGCTCTAACCCAGCCATGCTACGCTAGCAGGTCCTAGGTATAGCAAATCCCCACTACGTGCACGTTGTCTTACGGCACGATACACACGCGTGGTCTTATTGTTAATTTTATTGTCATCCTATCACCCACGTGTGTATCCCAAAGTGTGTTAAAATAGCCCGGGTAAGAGCTTTATCCACAAAATTCCTTCTAGAAACTTCGGTCATAAATAAAAGTCCTCAACAAATGCGGTTCTTTATTTTCAGTATCTTGTCTCTGAATTACTCGGGAAGTATTCTGCAAGGTGAGATTTTTCAGTGATGACATCACTATACCATAGTTCATTCCTGAAGTTTGTTTGCGATACCCGAATTGCTTTAATTACTTATCAAGGTTTATTGGCGTTATTTATGTATTTGTTGAAACCATAACCTACGCCAATGTTTCTGTTCTTGAATTATTATAATGTTGACGCCATAAGAACCTGTCCACTTAGTAACTTGTGATAATTATTCGCGATTTTCACACAATTTTATTCGAAACAGGTCGAGCTACGGTTATTTATTTTGTACTTTGAACCGGCCCGTAATAAATAAACTGATAAATAACTAAGTAACTTACCTACTTCATATTCGTAATATTTTTTTCTGGTATACAATAAAGTTTTCTTTATCTATCTATCTACTTTTTTTATGTAGCCTGTACGATGTCCCACTGCAGGACAAAGGACTATGTATCTACTTACTTAAGTAATAACTACAAAACAAGGACTTTATTTCTATGTTTTGCAAATCCCTTGATTGAATTTTGACTGGCTAATCGCCCGTGGTTCGGAAGCGGCCCACATGTTTTGAAATGATTTTACGTAAGTAAGCTGTTCAATCTTTTAATAGCCCCTCTGTACATTTTATCTATTCGATGAGCCCCAAAAATACAATCCTTTATCAAAACACATTAGGAAAGCGATTAATTTGATTGTACCTCGCGCTGGGCCGTCCAATAAACAAACCGCGTGCGATAAGACGAGGGGCGCTTTTACAGTAGCCTGCACGACACAGGTGCGACGCCGACACGACAAAAAATATGCAATATTAGGGCAAAAAAGCAAGTTCTACACAAGTGCACAGTAACAAATCGGTTACGGTTTCTTTCAGTAACAATATAAAATTGACGTGAGTGAATTTCTGTTTAACTCGTTTCTTTCAATGTGGCATAAATTTGACACTATTTGATATCAAATTCTGTTCCAATAACTACTAAATTAATTTTTTTTTAAAACAGCCTGCACTTTAACTTAAAATTAGAATATCTCATAAGTGGCTGAACTGATTTTGATGAAACATGTCTAAGAAGACTCACTAGAAAACCTACTTTCAAATAAAAAAAATCGCATCCAAATCGGTTCACCCGTTTAAGAGCTACGGTACCACAGACAGACACACATAGCGGTCAAACTTATATCCTCTTTTTGTATCGGGCATTAAAAACTGAAATTGATTATGTGGAAAACACAAGTGTTACACCATGCATTTTGACTTTATTTTACCCGGTGAAAAAAAAAACGCACGTCCGACGTACTTACCAAACATTTTCCACTAGCTCGTAAAATAAACGCCCCGAGCCCTTGGCGTGCCGGCCGCTGTAAAAACGCACGTTCTCTTGCGTACGGGCGAGTGGACCGCGGCGGGCAGCACGCGCTTGGCACGCTGACAGCAGAAGCAAACAACCTCGTTCCTATTTCAAGTGGGTTCCTCGGCTTCCTCGCATACCGGCGAACGCGGAAGACGGCCGGAGAATTCACTAATTCACCTAGAACAATATGTAGAGCTATCTGGGGCTATGTATGTAGGGTAGTTCTAGTATCTAGGGCTTTTAGGACTATAATTATAATTTTAAAAGATCTTTTTATTCAAATTCCCCTTTCATAAATCGATAACGGTTTTCACCTAGCTTGGTGCTTGGTGAACTTGGTGGAAACCATTATCGATTTATGGAACCCCTAATTTGCGTTAAAAGGTCTTTTAAAATTAGGGGTGTTTGGTGAAAACGGGCTGGCCCATAAGCCGTCAAAACGGATATGGACACAGATAACCATACCAGGCATTCAGATTCTGAAAGAAAGTAGGTGGGCAATAATTAATCTCATGCTAAGCAATCATGAAGTTTGGGCCACCCCGTGTCAGAGTTTTTAGAGTTTTTGTCTTATGAAGACAAGATATTACTCTGGCGTGCAATAAATGAGTTGTCTGTCTATGTATCTGATCTTGTGATCTCATCTTCTTCCTATATTTTTATTTACCAAATATAATAACTGGGTACATTATCTTTGATCTCCGTAAGTGATGAAGAAAATAACATTAATTCATGGTGAACCCCAACCCACTAGTCAAGTTGTTTCAAATCGTTACGCCGTTCGAAACTAGACTCTATCTTCCTTCACAAACTGAAACAAACAACTAAAAACAACTTTACACCCACCGGTGCAGCTACAACAAAAGTCGAAAAAAACCCTACGTAACCCTTTGGGAACCGGCTCTAGTTCAAGAAGTTGGCAAAAGTTGGAGGCTTGTGTGTTAAGTAAGGCTTATTCACACTAGGCCACCACCGATCTTATTCACTTAAAAGAGCCGACCGTGTTCACACGGTCACTCGCTGTTCAATGGTAAATTGTTCCGTGAGAGGGTGCGATGATGAGCTGCTTCCGAGTGCTTTCAGGATGTTTATGGATAGCTTTCATAGTCAGCACTATTATTTACATGCCTAACTACTTCAAATTGTAATTGAGGAAGGTTTGGCAGTGATTTATATCTGTGGTGCGTCAAATTTCACACATTCAAGAGATTAAAGAAAATTGTATAACTGTCAAAACTTCAATAACTAGTGTTTGTCTTCCACGCCAGTCTTCTAGTCGAGAGCTGCTTTTCGAATGTGGTGATTGGATCGCTACAGAGCACATGATCTGGTTTCCTTCACAGTATGCGGAGTAAACCTGTCCTATAAGCTTTAGATAGTGTCACCAGCGGCAGTAGCGAGCGTGTGCCTGCTCCCTTAGATTCACCTTTTTTATCGTTTCACTTTATCATTCGTTTTTATAGCGGCTCTATCTGAACTAACCTCATTTCCCTGGAGTGCGCTCGCGGGTAAGGCTCCGCGCCAACCGAAGTGATTGAAACATGTTCTACTACTTAAAGATTTGTTATAAGATTTTAAAAACTCACTCGGGACAGGTCAGAATACCTTATATTATTAACCTTCGAATGTTTCCCTAGCACTAGTTAGTGCTTTAAAAAATACAAAAATACTACTTGTTAAAAGAACAATGTAGAGTTTTGCATTCGTTTTGTTGTATCGTTGTCTACCATAAATTGAAACAAGGCATTGTGCCCAGCTAGTGGGACATTTGTGTGTCTACTGTACACTTGAACATGCTATCTACTCTTACTTATGTTACTTACTATACTTTACTTTCCATATCTTTGTCGCACGTAAAATTTGTGAGATTCGAACATTTCAACAGAATAAATAAACTAGTCAAAGTCCAAGTTATTACAGTGTTATCATCAATTTATAGTGATATCTTGGTCACTTAATTTTATTTCCTGATAGGTCGATGACATTGTCAAAACAGCGGGAGGACAATGGACGAGATTGGCATTAGGCCGAGGGGGTTGGCGTGAAAAGGAAGAGGCATATGCCCAGCAGTGGGCTTTATTTATGGGCTGGATAGATAGATAGATTAATTTTATTTTACCAGCCGCGTCATGGTCTTTAGTTGTCGCGTTTGGTGTTTCATCGTAGTGGCGAGCGCGCATCGCGTCGGTGTGAGCGGAGCTCGGCGACCACAACTCACGGACGACATTTGTGGCTTTTTTATGCAACTAATGAAAAGCTGATTTACTCGCCCGCTGCCTACGGCTGCGCCACTTCACTAACATCAACTAGGTGGATAATATTACAAATTAATTGGAAAGGCTCTCCAAAGCATCTAATTTAGTTAATAATGAACTAAAATATTTTATGATACTTAGCTACGAGTATTAAGTAACAAAATGTATAATTATAATTGTTCGACGTGTAATGAAAATTACCAATAAATATCTGTATCTGTATCTGTATCAGTAATCACGTGTGACTTTGACTTCGATGTGTTTATGCAAAAATGCGAATTTACTCAAATACGTTTTTTTTTATTAATATAAAAATGTGCAGTGCCTACGAAAGTTTAAGTTGTAAAATACGTTATAGTTATCTAAACATGTCCCAGGCACTGAAGAGGTGCCATTAGACGCTCTCGACGGTATATAACTCACTATAGACGTCAAAAATGCTGATAAACCGCCATTTTGTTGGATAAATCCGCCTCGATAAAAGTCATGCTACCTCCGCTGATTACGTGGATGCAAAGGTCTAAGTTTATAGTTGTTTTCATCGATTAATTATGCCAATAATCAGGTAATATTAACATATTAAAGATACGTCTGAACCATCTTCTTAACTGTATCTAAGCGACCTTTCAACCGATCTGCCGTCAACATGGAACATAAATAGAAAGCGTTAGGTCACCTTAGCGATAGCAAAAACCTGCCCTAAGCAACGGCTATCATGATTGTATCGCTGGAACGCAACAGGGGGCTAATTCTGGGGAATCTCGCGTTCGACACATCTCGAACGAAATTCGCATTTTGCGGCAAATGTCACATCTCCTATTCTCACGAAGTCATCCTCGAAAAGCAAAAGATGTCTGCGAGATGTTTGCCTTTTTCGCTCGTCAAGACTCGAGTGGTTGGGAGCAGTCGAGATCGAAATGACATGATATTTTTCCTTCGAGATGTGTCGATTGCGAGATTTCAGATAATTATTATTAGCCCCCTGGGCCCGAGTCTGGCTGACTTAGTAACACGCCTACGACTCTGAGAGCCGGAGATAGCCTAACCTTACAGATATAGTGCTCTGCAAGCGTAGCATAAGGATGGATTAGGCAGAACATAAGGGGATTATATGTCGTAGACAAGACCACAGATGGGGTAAAAGGGTACTGGAGTGGAGACTCAGAACAGGTCGTAGAAATGTGGGCAGGCAACCGACCGCAGGACCGACGACCTGGTCAAAGTGGCAGGAAAAGACTGGATGAGAAAAACCCAAGACCGTAAAGAATGGAGTGCAATGGAAGAGACCTACACTCATCATTGGGTGGCTATAGGATGAAGAGGAAGAGAAGGGGGTTATAACTCACTCTTTTATTTGACGTAGAGTGGGATAGGTAGAGTTATAAACCCCATAGATACGCTCTAACCCATTCTTATGCTAAGCTTGCTGTGCCTTACAGATAGAAAAGCGGACGCTGTTTATCACTGCTCGTTTGAACCTAAGCTTGATGACGTTTCATTCACCAAACAGTTTGTTATTATTATTCAAGCCTATATTTCAAAACTTTGTACAAACAAATCATTAGCTTCGTTCATATTTCATTCAGTAGTAAGTGAATAAATACCACAGGCATCAGATATCAGAGATACAGAACTCTTTTTTGCTACCAGAAACGTAGAAAATATTCCGCCAAATGCAGCTGATATTTGAGTGTTTCAGACTAGCCTTTTCTAAAAGTTGTTTGTATTTATAGATTGAACCCTCAAGTATGCCAAGACCTCTCTGTAACACCCTGAAGGATTAATAATCGCATAAGTCAGCAAACTACGCCAAGCTAGTGTTCCCGTAAGTCACGTATTCGCGAGCACTTCCATAAATAGACCGGAACTGGCTGAAACGATGCGACACATCCAGCCCCTTTGTTCCTGAAACAAATCGAACGTGCTCGCGGAAATAATCGAAATGTCTACTCCGTGCAATTTTAGTGGTTTTAAAGCCGAATGTATTTTGTTGCACTAGTGATTCTGAGCCAAATTACAAAATTTCATTCCAAAACTTCACTTCTCCATACAAATGGTGTCGATTGGCGATAGCCGTTTGTATTGGGGAAGTGTTTTTTTTTTCGCTCGTTTTGAAGTAAAATTTTGGAATTTGGCTCAGAATCACGAGTGCAACTAAATACCTTCGGCTTTAAAACCACTAAAATTGCACGGTGTATACTGGGCCCAGTGCCACCACATTACGAGCCATTTTGGAGTCAACTGCTTACTGTACACACGACCGCACGTCGACCCTTACACGCTAGCACTCTACTCAGTTATGTTACGGGCGACTTTACAACAAAAGTGTACAGTCTGAAGTGCTGTCGGGTGTACAATTGTGTAATTTTAGTATACCTACTTTAAAACCATTAAGTTTACTTTCTTGGCAAGAGTACGTTCCCAGAAATGTGATTTGATAATTCTCGCTCGATAATTCTTTTTATCGTAATCAGTGCATTTTTTCGTGTTTTTCTCTGTAATTTCGTAATAAACTCTCTAGTTTATTTCTCTGAAATATTCAATTTACCTCTGAAATATTCACAATAAAAAGAAAATGTAACGTTTAGTACTACTAAGTTCTTTTATTTTATTCAAGCTGATTTCTCTTGAACAAAAGGGACAAAAACAATAAAAACGGGCAGGAACATCTAGCGCGATTGTCGTAACCGCCACGCTGCAGCGCGACTTATTTTGAGCGTTATTTCGATTGTGCTTCGGGTGACATTACCACTTGCGTGAATGAAGTTGTTCAATCCTTCACTTGCAATCCTGAATCTGTTTCGCAACTAAGTGTTATGGGAACTTCGATTATGGGAAGCACAAAATTAATCGGTTCGGACAAAGCCAATTAAAGACGCGTGTTACCGTTCTCGATGTATTAATTTAATTAAAAACAAATCATAGTTCTTCTCTTCTTTACTCCCTTTACTCCTCCGTGGAGTCTGGGGCTGACACAAGGGCTTTCCATTTGTCTCTGTTCATGGCTAGGGAGGGTAGCTCTGGCCAAGTTGCTCCCTTCTCTTTCGTCTCTGAGAGAACAGATCTCTTCCACGTCTGGGACGGTCTTCCGGGTCGTCGTGAGTCTCCGGCGGGTTTCCATTCGAGAGCGACCTTCGGGATGTGGTGATCGGGTCTACGCAGGTATGTCCCAGCCAACGCCATTAAATCATAGCAATTATAAGTAAAATACTTCAATCCAGCGAACGGAACATAAATCCTTTCAGGCTTAATTGTCATGAACAATCAGCAAGAGTTTAGATGAAATCCGGTAAAATCTGATCCATAGGATCCACGACACTTTCAGCCCCTTTGTTCCTGAAACAAATCGATTGTGGCGGCGGAAATAATCGAAACGGCAGTTAAAA
This sequence comes from Zelleria hepariella, assembly GCA_949319315.1. Classification (NCBI taxonomy): domain Eukaryota; kingdom Metazoa; phylum Arthropoda; class Insecta; order Lepidoptera; family Yponomeutidae; genus Zelleria; species Zelleria hepariella. Next base: position 262,214 of record OX439394.1, read on the forward strand.
GCTAAATAAAAAGCTGAGCGCGACCTTTATTGCTTATGAAGGTATAGTTAATGGCTATTTAGGGATGTAGCCGCTATAAAAGGGTCTATTTTATTGTTATTACGAGCACTTATTATTACGAGATACGATATCCGATGATGCATGGCCTCTTGAGAGACTTTTGTTTCAATACAGCCCCACGTTAAAACGCCGTTTACTTAAGCCTAATTGCCCGTACAAAATATCTAAAACCCTCTGTTTAGGTACCTCAGAGATATTATTGAAGTTTCTTTACCATGCTTCTTCTCCAAGAACGATCATAGCTAGTGAAGCTGGAGAAACAAAAGTAGCTAGATACTTACTTAGTATTAGATAAACTCTAATTTTTAATTCGAGTCCACGGAATGACAGTTGTTAGTATGCTACTGTCAGATAAAGCCTTTGTAGCAACTGTCATTCCGTGGACTCGATTTAAAAATTAGAGTTTAGTAATAAGTATTTGATTTATATACTTTTTTTTACTTTTGATAATACCTATTTTGACGTTCAATGTAAATAATTTATTTATGGCATATTTGATGGTATAGGTGCTGGGCAAGCCTACTCCATCTAAAACAATGTCACAGGCACTGCAGCGCCGGGTGGTCTCTTCACCCATCTAGTGTGAGTGAAGGTGCCATTGGACGCTGTATAAATCATCTCATTACGTACATGCAAAGGCCTTAGTTTTTTTTTTATTTAATAAAACCTTTTGACTTTGACTTTGACTTTATTGTAAAGTTACGTAAAGTTGATTGTTTTACATGGTAGTGGCTGGCTGAGTTTGGAGCAGTAGGTTTGTAGGTAGATGTACGGTCGGCCACAGTCACAGACAGCCCATAGCTGCTCTTACTGCGCGCGGCATAAGGGCGCCAATCGAACAAAAAGGGGTATCCTAGCGTGTAGCCGACTGTACTCCACTCGAAAGTTAAAAAAAAATCTAAATTGTCTCGTATTTTTTTATTTATATTACCCCCTCTGAGTAAAACCATGATGATAAGATCTGTGTTGTAGAGTTGAGTTGTCCCACTTCCGTGTAAGAAAACATTCAGAAACGCTAAACAAACCGTCCACAATAGATGCAAAGCCCTAATGTAACCAAATCGTAATCTTTGTTTACGAGACAACGAACCATTCGAGCAACCTCGAGAAACCCATAATAACTCAACTAGTGAAAAACAAAATCATTATTCAAACCCAATTTCCATGAGTAGATTACAATAATAATGTAGTAAAGTTTATCATAAAATTATCATTTACCGAGTTATAATAAATTCAAAGTGGCTGGCTGGTTCGCGAGGGCAGCACTCGCCATAAACAACAATAGTGTATTCGACCGGGCCTTGACAGACTCGAACCGGCAGCGCACTTGCGCAACCAACTAACCAACTACCGAACTACACCTATTACTGTTACTAGGCGGCCTTAGAACAACTACCTTACAGACACGACACTCCATCCATTCTGTCTCTTGGAGACTCTTTGAGATCAGAATTATTAACGTACATTTAGATGTAATTATGTGCCGTGGGATGGCACATACGACCAATTTGCTTGTACCTAGATAGATATGAAAGTGTGGCGTTAGCGATCTTATTTTTTTCATTCAGTTCATTCACTCCTTAGACCTAACTTCACCTAACTCATCTTCTCAAGGAATTAGTACCATCTGGCCGCATAAATCATCTGCAACAGATGTAAAAGCTTTAATACTATTTGCCTGCTAAGTAAGCGATAAATTGGCACTCCTCCGCGCAATATGTCAGCGCCCGTGTATGATCTGGGCCCGGTCCAAGCGGCCCATTCGTCATCGATGTTCCCAGCTCGCCCTCACTGGGCCCAGTGCCACAAGCGGTGACAACGACCGATGGCTCCACGTCATGTCTTCGTTAACCTATGCTAAGTGAGTGAATTATTCCCTTCACTTGCCATGATGTATCTGTTTTGCAACTAAGTATTGCACAGGACAGGAAGGATGAAATTAATCGGTACGGACAGAGCCAGCTGAAGACGCTTGTTATTTCTTCTCGATGTCTTTATTTTAATATGTCCTAATAATTAGTGTCTACCAGGGCCTCCAGCCTGTAACGCAATGGTGCCAAAATGGGCTGTCAGTTGACGGCTTCAATTACGATTTACTAACGCTGTCTGTCCTTTTAATGTTTTTGTAGTAAAGCAAAGAATATTCTTATTCTAATTCTAGAGGATTAGTTCTCTGGTTGTAGGAGAAAAACGAGGAAACTCCGGTTTTGTCCTTCTGCCGGGACGCCATCGACCCGCCTCGTTCAATCACTTAAGGATGGTTTTAAAACGGCTTCCAAAAAGGAGGAGGAAGGTAGGTACTTTATTCGATCCGTATGTTTTTTTTTTATGTTTGTTAACTATGAACTTTTTTCTGTGTGGACCGATTTTATAGATATTTTTTTCGTTTGCAAATGTATACTTCCCGTGTAGTCCCATAAAAAATGGTGAAGATCTGATGAAGGACTTCTGAGATGGAGAACGGAACTCGTCATGTCCGTTGACAGATCAACAGATCACTCGGAATCAGTGCAGTAGCTTAATAACCCTTTAACCCTTTCACCAGTGATAGATTTTTAAATTTTTGTTAATTGTTCGTGATAGAGTAGAGGTGCGTTTTTTTAAATTGACATTTACTTACATTGCACGGGGCAATCAGACTCATAGGAGCAAAAAAATATATGTTACAGTATCAAAAAGCCTGGCAGAACCCGGCTAAACTAAACGGAGTGTCATGTCTGAAGAGTGGATCTGTGGCGGGTCGCTGACCCCGCGGCCTCGTGATGTATACTGAACAACAAACAGCTGAGCAGCACAACAACACGGCCCGTACCTCTCTCTATCGCTATCTCTATCTAGCTATACTGCCAGCGCGGGGTAGAACGGCACAGAAGGAGCTGTTGGTCTTAGGAGCCTATTTTTAACCCCCGACCAAAAAAGAGGGGTGTTTTAAGTTTGATCGCTATGTGTGTGAGGGTGTTTCTGTCTGTGGCACCGTAGCTCTTAAAGGAGTAAACCGATTTGGATGCGTTTTTTTATTTGAAAACAGGTTTTCTAGCGAGTATTCTCAGATATGTTTTATCAAAATCGGTTCAGCCGTTTGTGAGATATGCTTATTTGAAGCTAAAATGTCGGGGGTATTTTTTAAATTTCTAATAGCTATAACGTCCCACCCACGCACCATCGATTGCTGGGCACCAGCCTTCTCCATAGTAACTACTACGGCTACGTAATGAGATGTTTATACAGCGTCCAGTCGCACCTTCACTCACACTAGATGGGTGAAGAGACCACTCGGCGCTGCAGTGCCAGGGACATTGTTTTAGATGTAGGCTTGCCCAGCACTTATATCTACCATCCTGACAGCTTAGTCGGCCTAGCCCACAGGAAAGACAAGTCAATACGTGTGGAGACAACTAAGCCGCGGGTTTCCTCACGAAGATTTTACTTGACCGTTAGCGAGTGGTTTTTTGCTACTTCAAATTCGCAAATCTACGTAAGTTTGAAAAGAACAAACGTTAGTAACATGCCTGCGCTGGGAATCGAACCTGGGTCTCTCGCTTCCGAGTCCAATGTTATACCACTATGCCACCAACGCTGATCAACCATAAATTCAACCATCCTAAGGGTGGTATTCTAGAACGCTACTTAAACTCAGTTCAAACTAGAACGCTACTTAAACTCTGTTTAAACTCAGTTCAAACTAGAACGCTCCTTGAACTCTGTTTGAACTCAGTTTAAGTAGAGTTTAGTAGTGTCGACTGTCGATAAAACAGTGCATGTTTTGATTTGAATATCTCTCCCTTCATATCAAAACATGCACTGTTTTATCGACAGTCTAAACTCTGTTTAAACTGAGTTTAAGAAGCGTTCTAGAATACCACCCTTAGGGACTGCAAAGTTAATACGTGCTGAGCTACTCGAGTGGTTCTACTGTGTGTTTGTTTATATTTCGTGCTATAGGCACGAGGCACGTATCTATGGGTCGTTCTATGCACACAAAAGCTATTGACACTATTTCACGATAGATAGATACTTAGATATGTTGCATCGTCGCTAGAGATGGCTGCTGATACCGCGCGCATAATAACAAATTCTACGTCAAACGTTTGCGGGCTTCTACAGGGTGCACTCTAAGTCGATAGCTGAACTTTAACTGTCGGTTTCTGAGTTGAGAAATTCGCTAAGCAAATGGGTAAGTATCGTCCTGTCTCTGCAGATTTCTCACAAAAGAGCATTTGCTTAGCAAAATTCTCAATTCAGAAACCGGGCCTAAGTAGGCTGTCTACTGATCAATACAAACAACTTGTAAAAAAATGGAGCGAAAAAATTATCAGCTGTTTCATACATTTGGCGCAGTACTGAGTCGACCTTTTGTATGGAACGGCAGAATTTTTTTTCGATTCATTTTTTTCGCCACCTAGTACAAGTTGTTTGTATTGATCATTAGACAGCCTACTTAAAGTTCCGCTATCAACGTAGAGTTCACCCTGTAGAGTCGCAATTTTGCTGGCTACAGAATAATGAGGTGTAGATCATAAACTAGTGGTTTGCCCCGAACTATGAACTCGCGAACCCATATCTTGGCAACTTCTCGACCGACTTGTGACTTGGCTCATGTTCAAATAAAAAAAAAAACAGTCTCATTTACCCGCCTACCAAAATTCATGACGATCCGATCAACGATACTCAAGTTATCGTCGAAAAACATTCATACATAGGTACATACATTCGAAGAACTTCGCTCGCTCGTTCAATAATACAATTTATCACATTTTTAACGTTACGAGACCTTTCGAGGCGAGTCCTGCATCTTTAGTTCAATTATACATTCACGATAAACGCATGTTGAGAAAAATTAGACAGATCGTAAGTGTAAAGTAAAATTCTAAGAAATATTTGTTTTTAAAGTATTATGTAGAGATAGCCGTAACAAAAAACTGAAGAATAAATACACAATAAGTTACCCATGTTCACATTGCACATTTTTTTTTCTTTTATTCAGGGTCTAAAGTAAAATTCTAAGAAATATTTGATATTAAAGTATTATGTAGAGATAGCCGTAAGAAAAAACTGAAGAATAAATACACAATAAGTTACCCATGTCCACATTGCACATTTTTTTTCTTTTATTCAGGGTCGAAAGTAAAATTCTAAGAAATATTTGATTTTAAAGTATTATGTAGAGATAGCCGTAAGAAAAAACTGAAGAATAAATACACAATAAGTTACCCATGTTCACATTGCACATTTTTTTTTCTTTTATTCAGGGTCGAAAGTAAAATTCTAAGAAATATTTGATTTTAAAGTATTATGTAGAGATAGCCGTAACAAAAAACTGAAGAATAAATACACAATAAGTTACCCATGTTCACATTGCACTTTTTTTTTTCTTTTATTCAGGGTCTAGAAGTGGTGTTGACGAACCACGGAAAGCTACTACCAAGACATACTACAGGGTGCACTAAGTTGGTAGCGAAACTTTAAGTTCAGAAACCGGGCCTAAGTCAATAGCTGTCTACTGATCAATACGAACAACTTGTATGTACTAGGTAGCGAAAAAAATGGAGCGAAAAAAATATCTGCTGTTTCATACATTTGGCTCAATACTGAGTCGACCTTTTGTATGGAATAGCAGATTTTTTTTCGCTCCACATTTTTAGCCACCTAGTACAACTTGTTTGTATTGATTAGTAGACAGCCTACTTAAAGTTTCGCTACCAACTCATTCGCTATTGACTTAGGCCCGGTTTCTGAATAGAGAATTCTACTAAGTAAATACTTAACTATCGTTCTGTCACGTTATTTTGTGAGAAATCCGCAGAGGCAGAACGATATTTAAGTGCTTGCTTAGCGAATTTCTCAAATCAGAAACTAGCAGTTCGAGTGAACCCTGTAGAAGCTTGAAACGAAAGGAAGCAGGTGTATGCAACCATTGATAAGAAATAGTGTTAATAGTGATCCAGGCTTACGCAACGCAGTAATGACCCACGTGATTAATGGCCCACTAGTCTTAACTAAATTACCAACAGCTAATTACCATAAACCATTAGAGTGAATTGTAGCAAACAGGGCCTCAACCACGCGCGTTATCGAGCCACCTAGTGACATAGGGTGGTATTAATAGTCGTCAGCTCAAGTAGGTGATCTCAGAAAACAAAATCACCGACTTGAGACCTTGGCTAATGTCAATGTCAAACTGAAGCTAGTGTCTATTAATATGCTGACAGCTTATCAAACTCAAGCTTGCGACTAACGCAGAGCTTGAGATGCCACTATTAATACCACCCTTAAAAGGGACACGGGGGACGCCCGATATAGAGCAAAATAAATGGCCAGAAGCTACTAAATTCCTAAATAGTTTTGCACTCACATAATAAATGAAGATAAGTTTGAATCAATACGAGGAAGGGGAGGAAGGTACCTACTTTAAGAAATCATTTTCATAACAGTGCAAGGAAAATATGGTACATTTTAAAGATAGACGGGTAACTGAAGAACTCTTTATTTTACGTCATACATATCGTTGTATTTTTCATCCCGTGCTTACTACAAAGGAACCTTCCTATACAGCACCGGTACCACGAGTGCTTATATTGTCTGCCGGATGTCTGCCGGACGTCTCGTCAAAATATGGTATTGTAATGTTGGTTAAACTGCTTCACTAATTGATGTAAAATGCATCCTAATTCTTTAGTAGTAAGGTTGTTTATCCAACTTGTCACTTTCAGTGACGTGTTTCCTTGATTAACTAGTTTGATTTAGTAACCTTAATGTAAGGTAATAGGTATTATTTTACTTTGAATAGCGCTTTTGGATTTAAGTCACAGACTTGCAGTGAACAATTGGACAAGCTATTTGCGAGTACTTATAGTAAATCTGACAGCTCCTGAATTTATGAATCTTGGTGGTCGGTATTGATTAAAATGAGTTCTATAACATTACCATTGTATATCGCACATAGAAGCACTTTTGTATTTTTAGCACGTTTATACTTAAATTGGAACTTATTAGCATCGCGTTTTAAATGACACGTGAACATAATCTAATTTCAATCGATATACAACGTGTTACAAAATATCCTAACTCTTTTTACAGGGTGTAACCTCGTGGTCAACAGGATGTCAAATCTGTAAAAAAGTTGAAAAAAAACATTTTTATTTTATAACCTCAAAATTGAAAAAAAATCATAACTTTTTTATTTTTGGTATCAGCTCAAATTTTTTAACGAGCGAGCGAAGCGAGCGAAGTTCTCCGAGTCTACTGGAACAATCCGGCGTTTGTATGTATGCATGTATGAATGTTCGTTCGACGATAACTTGAGTAAATTTAGTCGGATCGTCACGAAATTTGGTAGGCAGGTAAATAAGGTAAAGAGAATTTTTAAGTTCGAACATGAGCCAAATCGGTCGAGGGGTTGCTGAGATATGGGGTCGCGAGTTCATAGTTCGGGGCGAACCACTAGTTAATTTAAAAATCAACGGAACGTCATAGAGCAAAAAAAAATTAGGTTGTGATCCCTATCACCGGGTGCTATTACCCTGTAAAAGGAGTTGGTACTTTTGTAACACCTTGTATTTGGCATAAAGGTTTCTGAAACTAATTGACTAATTGTATACCTAAAAAACTAGTGGTTCGCTCCGAACAATGACCTCGCGACCCCAGTTACATATGTGTAACTTTGCTTACGCCAATCGCGCAGGCGCGCGCGCGCTTTGCATATAAACTATACAACCCCATATCTCGGGAACCCCTCGACCGATTTGGCTCATGTTCAAATTTAAAAATTCTTTTAATTTTATTTACCCGCCTACCAAATTTCATAACGATCGGACTAAATTTACTCAAGTTATCGTCGAACGAACATTCATACATACATACAAACATACATACATACAAACGCCGGATTGTTCAAGTAGACTCGGAGAACTTCAATCCACTGACTTGTGTTCTTCAATTCCGGAGAAATCAACAATACATCATCCCACAGCCTGTCCAATGGTTACTTGGAAAATTGGTCAATGATTTTACAACTTCCGGTGAGCAGCGTACCTACGACATATTATGATGCCGCTACACATAGGTCCGGCATGGTACGCGAGCCAAACACTCACGCTTGTCCTGATACCAAGGAGGTATGTTATGTTGTAATACTTTTTGACAAAAACTCTATATCAGTCTGCAAGCTTAGCATAAGGACGGCAATGCACGTCCGATTTTTCCATTCGATTGTCTGATCAGACTACATTTCTATGGACAGGCAATACACGTCTGATCCGATAGTCGGATCGTACGTCCAACTCGGAAACAGCGTACGATTTTATGGCCGATCCGATTGTCTGAAGGCGCGGTCTGCATACTTCTGCATAGAGACACAATACACGTCCGATTTTTTTCGTCCGTATTGCCATTTTGGCTCTACAAGGTGTTACCAAAGATCCTAACTCTTTTTACAGGGCAATATCACCCGGTGATAGGGATCAAAACCAAAATTACCAATACCAAAAACAAAAAAGGTATAAAACGTGTCATTAAAGAAAACATTTAGGATGGACTTCAAAACACTCGCCCTCTCGCTCTAATTAATACAGTCAAAGCGAGACAACGCTAGGTTTTTAACTCCGTCCTAAATGTTTTCTTTAATGACACGGGTTATATGCTAAATTTTCAATTTTGAGGTTATAAAATAAAGGTCGATTCTTTCAACTTTTTTTTAATAGAATTCACATCCTGTTGACCAGTAGGTTACACCCTGTAAAAAGAGTTAGGATGTTTTGTAACTCGTTGTATATCGTTCGTGACACTGAACGGACACATGCACGGAATATTCAAATAATACTTATGCCTTTGAATTTAAAGTAATGATATGACTTATATAGCGTCAAGTAGCACCTTCACTCACACTAGATGCATGTAGTGACCACTCGGACTATGCAGTGCCTGGGACATTGTTAAGCCTACTACAGGCTTGCCAAGCACCTACTTATACCATCCTGCCTGACATCTTAGTCAGAGCCAACGAATCCGCGGGTTTTGTCACGATGGTAAGCGAGTACCAACAGGGTGCAAACTAAGTCGATAGTAGGCTGTCTACTGATCAATACAAAGAACTTGTACTAGGTGGCGAAAAAAAATGAAGTGAAAAAAATATCAGCTGTTTCATGCATTTGGCGCAGTACTAAGTCGACCTTTTGTATGGAACAGCTGATATTTTTTTAGCTTCATTTTTTTCACCACCTAGTACAAGTTGTTTATATTGATCAGTAGACAGCCTACTTAAAGTTCTGCTATCGACTTAGAGTGCACCCTGTAGTATTGATACTACAAATTCACAAATTTACGTAGGTAACTTTGAAAATAGTCCGTCATAGGTATCTCAGTTTAAAGTCCAGTCCATTGCTACCTATGCTACCGCCGCTTATGCAATAAGTAACAGTTTCATCCTTCCGCTCCGTATGCAACCATCAGGATGATAGCTCGAGAACGACTGAGGTCAGAAAAAGTCGGACGAAAAAATCGTACGTGTATTGCCGTCCATCCGATCCGATTGTCTGATCACTTTTGACCGACCCAGCCACGGTTCATAAAACTACAAATCCTCATAAATAGGTTTCAGTTCTTAAGAAAACTTTTTTTCAGAACTTCTTTTTTGCGTAACGAAAAATTATTGATCTGTACTTTATGTCAATGTCAATAGTAGGAAAATGGAAATTCTGACTCTCATAAGAGAAGAAAAACGACATAATATATATTATTTGGAAGATTTTCCTATACTTTATCCCGCGAACTAAAGTTATAGCATGGAAAAACGTGGCTGACCTTAGGCCTACTCCGCAAAGACTGGAAGTCTTTGCGAGATACAGAAAAACTGGAAAAAAAGAACGACGGTAAGTACCTACTTACTTCCTAGTGAGAAACTATGGTGGAATCATAGGTACAGTCAGCCACACGCTCGGATACCTACTCCTTTTTGTTTATGGGTATCTTAGACTGTGGCCGACCGTAAATCCTGTTCAAAGGTACTTGTTTAAAGGTACTCTTATTAGGTACACACGAGTGAGTGAGTGTTTCGTGACCTAAGCTGTCGGTAAAAGGGCCACTATAATAAAAATAGTAGTCTGGAGATGGAGAGATTTTCGTTTCATGCCTGTCCCTTGCTATGCTTTGGTTCATCCTTCGCTTGCTCGGTTTTCTATACAATCACTCGCACACACCTAATAATAGTTTTACAGCCTTGCATAACGAATAACTACTTACCTACTGTTTCAGAAAAAAAGAGAATAGAAGACGGACGGTCTCCGGTGGGGGCACATCCTGCATATTTTATGAAGAAGACAAAATTATATTTAAAATTATTGGTGTAGTGTAGGCTCACCAAACCTAGGGTTGCCAGCCCCGGAGTCGAAGGTAATAACAATACCACAATAAAACCTTCCTCCACTACCACCACCTCTACCACCAAGTGTTCTCTCTCTCTCTCTCTCTCTCACCGCCACCAACCCTTTAAAACCACCAACCTTAAAAAAATATTAATTTGGTATACTTACCTATTGCTGTGGATTACGATGCTGGTTGTACAATTAATTAACACAACGTATGTATTTAAGGCTGGAAGATAGTAGTGTTACGGGAAATTCAAAATTTTCACAGTTTTTACATTTTGTAGCTAAACTGGGCTATTTTTGTTCAGCGATTTTTCGTTCGCGAGAATAAAACCGTATTATTTTCATTATTGTAAACAACAGAACAACAATAATTCAGCCGATTATGTGTTCAAGTCTACGACAAGTTTTTTGGGCACTACCACTGCTTCGTAGACAACACATAATCGGCTGAATTATATTTGTTCTGTTGTTTACAATAATGAAAATAATACGGTTTTATTCTCGCGAACGAAAAATCGCTGAACAAAAATAGTTCAGTTTAGCTACAAAATGTAAAAGTCTGTGAAAATTTTGAATTTCCCGCCACCTTGCTCTCGTCTACCCTTAATCTTTAAATTTAACACTCCTTTGTACTGCTGTTTGTTTTCCTTAATAAATAAAATAAAATAGTCAATCAGACGAGATAACTCAAAAATAATGAATCATCATTCGACAACGAAAAAATACTATTAAAAAAACCGGCCAAGTGCAACTGGCACTCGCGCACCGAGGGTTTCGTACCATCATTCTCTGCATTTAATTGGAAGAAAAAAAAAACATCCATCGCGCTCTAGCGTTGATATTTGTAACTAATATAGAGGGCGCTAGTTTCTATGTCATGTTACATTTCTAGAGACCCCATTTTTTGTAGTATCTTTTGATTCTGTTGACTTAGAAGCTTGATTTTTTTAAGGCTCAAAGAGACTGCAGACCTGAGTATTTTGATATCAATTTTAACCTGATACCTCCACGCGTTCTTGAGAGAAAGGTCTTTACAGACAGACAGACCGACCACAAAATGATCCTATAATGGTTCCGTTTTTACTTTTTAGGTCCGGAACCCTAAAAACGGTTGGGAAACAAGAACACTTTGTTGGCCTGACAAGAACTATATATCATCATTGCTAACACGTGATAGAAAGAAGGGTAGAAGGTAAGAGAGGTAGAAGAAGGCCACGGCGAAGGTATTTTGATCAAATTTAAGAGAAGGCTGTGGTCTAGACGTACCAGGCTGCGAAGGAACTGGCCTGTAACTGAAGTTCATGGAGAATGATGCACCGACAAGAGGATAACTCTTAAATACGTTTATAATGATGATGACAAGCCCTATATGAAAAGAGAACTGCGAAAAATGAACCTGGAAATATTGCTCTTAGAGTAGCAGGGGGCGAGACCCGAACAGACCGCTTGGATGGCCTCCATCAGCAGACTCAGTAAAATTGTTCAATTTACCAACAGTGGAAAGTGAAGTCAACGAAAACAGAGACGTTTAGTTTTAGACAAACCAGTAGAAAGTGAAATAGTGATTAGCTTATTATTATTATTAGCTCTATTCCTAAAAATAGTTAAGAATAAAGTTCGTTTTGTGCAACAAATCACCTACCTATTTTTTTTTTAGTGCAGCAGCACTTTCTCGATTAGTTTAGTGGATCCGTTACACTAATCTACACTTCTACACTAATATTGTAAAAAGGAAAAGTTTGTAAGTGCGTTGTTGTTGTTGTTGTTTTGTTGTGGTTCTAACTTCTCAACATAAGACCTTATTAGGTATCTATGAAGAAATAAAAGAATATTTTAAGTACAGATTCCTTTAATTTATTATACTTACAATAGGTACCTACAAAGTCACGAACGCAAGTCCCCTGCATACGTTTTAGAATTCAAAAATACTGGAATCATGTTTTTCTCCAGGTTATCCAACGTGGTTTATTATAAGATTGGAATAATCAGCCACTGTCGAAGGCCGTTTCCACTGTCGCCCAAAATAATTGCGTCTGGAAATGGCCTCCATCCATTCTCCCATTGCGTGTACAATGAGAAAAACTATCATGCACAGAGCCTGGCCAGCGAGCACGTGCATTGACCTTGACGGACCAATTTCAGGATGCAGTACTTAGTTGCAGGTCGCAGCGGCATCCAGTCGTTTGTTTCCTCATTGGAGTCTCCATTGAGTTCTGTCACTGCGGTATCACATCACGGCACTATCAAGTCATCGGAGGGTTGTGTGGCTCATGAGGGTGCTTTTGGATAGCTTTATTCATTTGGTAACTTAAGCACAAGCCATAAAATATATTTGTAGCTTAATGACTTGCTTGACATTATTTGTAAGAGCCAGAGTAGATTATGCTTGTGTTTTCAGCCCCGCTTCTTGGCAGGGTTAGGTTTCCTTGTCTTCTCCCTCTATATTTAGCTGGATTTGTGCCATAAATTCATGCCCACAGCACTGCACTAAAGGCGCATTGTATGATCGACTCAATGGATTTGTTTGAGGTTGGTTAATTATTATCTGCGTAAACTTGAACCTGAGTAACCATCTGCCGAGAAGTACTACGGCTGTAAATACATTATTTAGTTTGGTTTCATTTCCAAAAGATTTTCCAGGTTTTCTCTTGAGTGAAAGTGAGTGACGCATGACTTATGTCAATTCTGGCAAGTATATGGTCAAGTTGGCAGCACACTTTCATTTGTTTTCACGTCGCGTGGTCGTCTGCCGGACGTCTGCCGGACGTCTGTCCAAACGCACTCCTGGTAGACCCTCTGCACTACAAATAAAATTACTACAAATGACAAATCGAGTACAATCGCGCACACAAGTGGGCCCCGCACGCCATGTCATGTCATGACGTGTACAGACGCACACACAAGCGAGTCGCGTGTCACGCGACAATCTCGCGGTGATAAATCGGCCGCGAGTCGCGCTCAACCCGCGTCCCGGAAAACGGCAAGAAAACTCAATTTTACTTTAATGTCACTTTTAAGCCGCTTCATTGCTCGCGACGCGCGGCTCGATGGGGTGCGTTTAAATTGCTACAGTCTTAACTTGTTAAGCCACTGCATTGCGTGGAGCGGAGTTACTCCTCCTTTGAATATAGCTGCTTACTATTTACTTTGCCTTTTCAGTAGACAATAAAGTAAATACTTACGCCTAGTACATAGAGCACTACGTATACCGAATAAGTAGGAAAATACGCCAAGCTTGTTTATAACTGCACTTTATACCTAGTTCCTCGCAATCTCGGGAAAAATGTAAGTAGATAAGGTTGACAGCTCAGACCAGCCCATAAAACTGACTTAATTTAACACTAACATCACCCTCTCGGCTTATCTGATCTACCAGGAGGCCATAAAACGGCGTAGCTTAGGATGTAATTAGCAATATCTCACATCATCCCCTGGGTTGTACTTAGCCCGGTTTAGTAGAAAGCTTTTATAATTATAGTAATTACTACGAGTATATAGATAGTTTTATCTTCAGACCCACCTGTCTTACATCCACGTTGTTGATGCCGGGTTTTAACTTGCTGGAGGAAGTAACTATAAAAGTATAAATGTCAAGCAAAGGCAATAGGGATGTGCATCGGTAGGTAGGTAATCTTATGAGGAAGTGGCCAACCTTGGTGAAAGAATTTTTATCTTTACCTTTGAGTGCCAGGAAGCTTTGTCAAGATTTAATAATTGTTCTTTCGATTGTTTCGATATTTCTGTATCTTCAAAAGTTAAGCGATTCTGAAGGAGTATTCTAGAACATCAAATCCCGCATAACGTTGGCAAAGGCCGTCTATTTTGGCCGTTCGAAATGTAATCTGCGAACGTAATTGATGCTGTCATGATGTCATCCGTCAGTGGCTGCGCGGGCGCAGGTCGCTCGGTCAACCACTCTCTGACACTTGGCACGGGGCACGGGTCCGCGCGGCTCTAGACACCTCGGTGCCAACACGGCTGACGTCCCTACAGACACAAGCAGAATGATACGAAATGAAACGTCCACTTGTATTTTCTAAAGCACAGACCCGGACTGCAACCTCTTGCATACCGTACAGACTCTCTACCAATGGGCATCGTCAAATCCTATTTTTTATTCTATAAATCGAAAATATAGACAAATATAAGAAACTAATTTGAATATTTTCTTAACTTATTATGTAATTATTTTTTTATTAATTATTTAAAATTTCTAAAAGTTTTGTGTATGACGTCACCACTGGCATTATGTACTAAGTTCATTGCATTCATTCCTGCTTTAAAAAATTCCGCCCTTGTACACAATAGTCCGCCCTTGTACACTTTCTCTTACTATCCTGTTATTTAAGTCTATTTTTTTTTTGTGTGCAATAAAGTGTGACAAACAAAAAAAAATATGTTGACGTTTGACAAATGTTAGTGTCAAGTCAACAAGAAGGTTATTTTCTCAGTTATTTGACACATTTGACAGTTGTGGTTGACGAATGTATTTTTTTAAATATTTGTAGGCAATGGAACTACCGCATTAGAGGCTATGATGACGTCATCGAAAGAAAAATGAAGTAAACATTTTTGGCGATAAATATTAATAATCCGTTTTAATTTTACTTATTTAAACCCCTAATAGTAATCAGTATCCCTATTCCTCGAAATGGTTTTCAATGTACGACAATCGATGCCTCACTGATCAATGCCCATTGAGCTACCGAGCCAAGTAACTGTCGATGCGAAAGGAAGCACCCCAACCTCATTGATACTCGCCTCGTCTTTGTCGTAGGTGTAGATTAGTGAAAACGATCACACCAGATGGCGCCCACCGTACCAGACCACAGCCTTCTGTGACCAGACTCATCCAGTATCCAGATTCATGGTGCTCCGGAGTGCAACCTCTGTACACGTGAGTGTTCTGTGTCGATAGCCGGTCTGAAAGCTACAGGGTGATGTAATGAGTATAATTAACAGCAGGTGATTGCCAACGGAGACTTGGCCGCGCTGCTCGATCTCGAGAGACAATCCCACTCGGAACATTGTGAGGGAAAACGACGTGGGAAAACCCACAATGTGGTCGGTGACATTGACCTGTCACATCTGTGGATCATGCTATCGCTGCCGCTGCCAAGCCGCGGTGGGCCAACATAAGCTTCTGCTCTACCTAGAACACTACAGGGTGCACTCTAAGTCGGTAGCGAAACTTTAAGTAAGTAAATATCAGCTGTTTCATACATTTGGCGCAGTACTGAGGCGACCTTTTGTATGGGACAGCTGATATTTTTTTCACTCCATTTTTTTCGCCACCTAGTACAAGTTGTTTGTATTGATCCAATGACATTCCAATATTGATCAGTAGATTGCCTACTTAAAGTTCCGCTATTGACTTAGAGTGCACCCTGTAGATATTTGGCGTAGTTTTTTTCCAAATTATCTTAGATTTATGTTTTTTTCTCAGATCGTCATGAAATTTGGTCTCGTATCGTCATTAAATTTGGTTGGTAGTAAGCATAGCGATTAAGAGGATATATCAGTAGTGTTTTCTCCATAACAACGTAGTCCCCGATTTCCACCCTGGCTTATTGATAACTTATTGTTAGCAAGGAGTCTAGGACCTTCCAAAACTAGATGGTCCGACATCAAGAAGTTTCTTGTGATAATAAAACATTTTTCGAAATCGGAAAGGTTTGAGAGAGGATAAGGGGGAATACGAAACCTCGATTTTGTAGATTTTCTTCAGGTTTTCCAAATCGCTTAGTCCCTTTCGCTCAGTGTAGAGTTTATGAGGGGTAGAGCGCACGCGAGATAGCCACAGATTTATCAGTTATCTATACTCTGTACTAGTATACGGTCTTAAGCCCTCTCTCTCTCTCTCTCTCTCTCTCTCTCTCTCTCTCTCTCTCTCTCTCTCTCTCTCTCTTTCCCTCCCTCTCTGTGCCTTCCTGGGACATGTCTTATTTATAGGCTACTACTAATTTCTAACTGTCCCTGTATTAATTTGGTGATAGAGAAACTATAGATCTAGAGTTACGTGAGCGAAGGGCCTTTGAGTGCCTGTTGTCAGCGAGTGTACACGAGAAGGGTCAGCCGGTATAAGCTGATAGCTAGCGATAATTTGTCGCGCGACAATCAGTAATTAAACGCGGTAATTAATTCAAATTGTATTGTTTGTGCTGGCTTGTTTGCTACAGCGGCGGCAGCGCAGGCGCAGATCACCAATGGACACAAGCACCACGTCGTGAAGCTTACAAGCAGGAAACGAGCGATGGTAACACCCAATGATCCAATGGGAACAATAGTAAGATGTAGCCTGTACAATTGTACATGTCCCACTAGCTGGGCAAAGGCCTTCTCTCAGAGAGAGAGTTCGAGCTTAATCACCACGCGTGCTCAATGCGGGTTGGTGATTTTTGCGTTGAGGGTATAATGCCTCATGCGCTCAGGTTTCCTTACGATGTTTTCCTTCACCGTCAGCGATTGGTATTGCTACTACAAATTCACAAATGTACGTAACTTTTTGAAATTAAACAAAGTCATAGATATATGCCCGCACCGGGAATCGAACCTAGGACCTTTCGTTTCAGAGTCCACTGTTCTACCCACTAGACCACCTCCGGGAACAATGCGAATTACTATGCGAATTCAAAGAGATTTTAATTTTAAAACTTTTTTAATTTGATCGCAATAGCGTCAAAGGTAACCCCCCTGGGCACTGCGGTGGTCACTTCACCCATCTAGAGTGTGTGAAGGTGCCACTGGACGCTGCTGGACGAGATGATTTAACTTATTTCCCATGTAATTTGCGTGTACGAAGAATGTACGTACATCCATAGGCCAACGTCACCTTCTGTACGACCCATGGGTACTCGCTCAGAACTCTTGTTGAATTATGTATTTTGGGATGTGTTTTGTTTCTTCCTCTATTGTTCGCGAGTACAATGTTGTTTTTGTTTTTGTAACACTTATGGCAGGTATGAACGAGTATGTATGGCTACATTTCTATCGCTGTCGTAATAAATCAAACGAGTTAACTCATTTGCTAGCTATTAAGTTTTGTTATTAACATAGGATACAATCGTGTGTGATTTAAGGGTATACAGAGGCACCAAATTACTAAAACTATCGTTCCTGAGTCGGGTGTCACCGACAAAAACAACACCCTGTATTTATATGCGCAATATTTCTTCTTTGTACTCATTACTCCTTAGTGGAGTCTGGGGAAAATATAAATTAACAAACAAATATTTTACATGCATAATAGTAGAGAATATCAGGTGTCCCTACCACATGCACTCGTGCCGAATTCTAATTATACCTAAGCTTTCCAAAAGCGCTCGTTAGCCGTCCGTTCGCGGGTTTATTTGTTTGTACAGATAGAACGTCGACCCTAACACGCGTGCACTCTATTCAGTTACGTATTACGGGCTACTTTGCAACGAAAATGTAAAGTTTTACGTTCTTTTGAGTGTACTATATCGTTATCGAGAAGACATCGCTTTGTCGACGCGCTGACGTTAATTGCCGGCTTTATTTAGTGTTTTGTGTTGCAGCCGCGCGTTCTGGGGATCCGCAGGTAAAAATAACAGAAACCTTTTATTAGTTTCACGAAACGAGTATCAAACTCTAAAAAAGTGTAGTTTAAATTATACACATTGTTTCAAATACGGATCGCATGCTAGACAACTGTTAAGTTCATATAACGGTTCCTTAGATTCTCAGACATAGAGCCTAAGTTTAATGTTCAGTACCGACAAGATTGTAACTTCACGTCGGAATACCCGTATACTGGATTGATTAGTGCCTATAGTTATACCGTGGTGTCCGAGCGGTGGTGGTCTAGTGGGTAGAACAGTGGACTCTGAAGCAAGAGGTACCCGGTTCGATTCCCAGTGCGGGCATGTATCTATGACTTTGTTTAATTTCAAAGTTACGTACATTTGTGAATTTGTAGTAGCAATACCACTCGCTAACGGTGAAGGAAAATATCGTGAGGAAACCCGCGGCTCAGTTGGCTCCACACGTATTGACGTGTCTTTCCTGTGGGCTAGGTCGACTAAGCTGTCAGGATGGTATAGGTGCTGGGCAAGCCTACTCCATCTAAAACAATGTCCCAGGCACTGCAGCGCCGAGTGGTCTCTTCACCCATCTAGTGTGAGTGAAGGTGCCACCGAGCCACTGGACGCTGTATAAATCATCTCATTACGTAGATGCAAAGGCCTTAGTTTATAGTTACACCTTAGGGAAATGGCTGTATGACTATGTTTGTGTTTGTGATGAAGTTAAATCTGCGTGTAGTCGTGGAACTCTCTCAAGTACTAAAAGCCAGTTTTAGGCCCTTGGCGAAGTCGCTTGCTGCGGACCCCTTTGTGAATCTAATTAAGGAACCGGTTGGGCTATGAAAGGATAGTTTATAGTTCGTTTAATAAAATACATTAAAATGGCCGTGCCCTAGATGCGGCGGACTCGCGGTGGTAAATTGTATCGCCTGGCGAGATAAATAAATACGCCGTCGACGATACGAATATACATCGCTATACAAGAAACGTATGTAAACTACGAAGTTTTTTTCCGACATTTCAACTGCAAGAGCCCACGCAGTAACAGGAAGGTATATGTGGATAAAAGTTGAGACTTAATTCTGACTTAAAGGTCAACTGTAGCGATATTTTCACAAACATGAACAATTTTACGTAACGATATGTTTATATTATTTATTTTAAGAGGCCGACAGAATGTCAGACTGCTTTGTTGTAAAGTCCCCGGTAAAACTGTGTACACTGTACTCATAATTGACCTACCTCTAGACTCTAGTTCAAACCATCTGACATTACTTACGTTATGAGAGAGAAAATAAGAAGTTAGTATACTTGTACGTGTGGCTGACTGCACATGAAAATAGAAGACAATCGCTGATGCTAAAAAGATAAACTAATATGTGTCGAAAACATATGACTATGTAACAATAGGAAAGATCTAATGAATGCTCAGTTAGCTATTCCCCGCGATCTCGCTTGCCTGAGCACAAAGCCACCTCGCACCAAACCTTTAAGTATTTAAGTATGCCGTAAACACACGATGAGGTAAGCGATATGCAGTATCCAGGCGAGCATGGCACAAATGGAGGCGTATTTACACAACTCGGTTTTTTTTTCGTTTGGTGATAAATAATACTAAATCGATAGTGGAAGCCGCAAGGTGCAATAAAAGTGGTGCGGCGCGAATGGGAAATGAGTGGACAGTATACCCGGGTGGACTAGGTAGAAATCCGAGGGTGCTCGTTGGCTGCACAAAATACTCGTACAGTCCACTCATTTCCCAGTAGCACCGCACCAAAGTGAGCTAAAAGTAAAGCTAGATTGATAAATGACCACTCCACTAATACTATTGGCACCGGCGATACTTCCGGAAATACTCGTACAAAGAGATATTTCAAAGGGTTCGAGAACATCTAGCAATGTTTGCAATGTTCCACGATTCCCGCTTTATAATCTTAAAATGTGCCAAGTGTAAAACCTCTTCGTAATTAGAGCATAAAGCCAGCATTAGAGTTTTCTAGTCATCGATTTAAATACCAAGCAAATAAAAAAGAAGGGTATTTGAATCGATGACTTGGGTATATAAATTCTGAACTATCGCGGGTTATTGTTATTATTAATTTTGAATTTAGTGAATCCAGTCGTATAATTACCTACTCGTTTTACTTTTAAATCGACCCATGTAAACATGCTAGAAGCGCATCACAAAATAAACACTCAACAGAAATACAAACATGTACAGGGTAATTTTTTAAATGGGTTTATTCCTGAAAAACGTCAAATTATAAGTATGGAATTTCCAACAAATTTTGTTCTACGACTTTTCGAAAAGCTCGATGCGTTTTGAACGTTTCTTATTCTTTCTTTAACAGTCGTATTTGTCAAGCCCTGCCTGCGTGGCGCTCTTTCGTGCCCCTCCACCACTCTCTACCACCTTTCCAGCCTCGCCTATTTGTTACCCCGCGCCAAAATTGAAAAAAAAAATTTTGTAAAACAAAAATGCGCTTTCTCCAAAGTCGTAACACAAACGTTATTGGAAATTACACTTACCTAGAAGTAGACGTGTTTCAGGAATAAAGCTATTAAAAATTGCCCTTTACAAAGAAAAGAATGTGATTGATATTCGGGCTTTAGTTCAGAGGGTTCTAAGGACCATAGATTTTATGAGAATTAATCTACAAATATACCTTATTTAAATTGTGATTAACATTACGGGCCTTACTCCAGAAACCGGGCCTGTGTGTTGTATTTTGTTCTGTTTTATGATATCTTACGGCCGGTCCATCCCTCTGTTTCCCCGCTGCCTTAGCCGACGCAAGTTGGAGCAGCCCAACTCGATCCACTCCGACACAAACAAAGCAGTTAGCATTCGTAATGATGTTGTTATTTTTACACCAACTGGTTCTCCGGTTATGGTACACTGACGGGCGTCATGTTGCTTCTCTAACACACGTTTGTGCTCCATGCTGATTGATGTTTAGTCTCTTCCCTCCTTACAAGAGAAGAAAGGTTTAGGCATAGTCCTAAATTGGTTTAGCGACTCTTTTGCTGTCGTACATGGACCACATAATATGTACGTTTGATGTTTAGGACTTACAGGGCGTCTATTTTTCTTTCAGATAACTTAGGCCTTTGAATCTTCGTAATGTAGATGATTTATACAGCGTCCAGTGGCACCTTCACCCACACTAGATGTGTGAAGGACCACTCGGACGCTGCAGTGCCTAAGACCCTGTTCTTTGAGATAAGGCATAAGATTTACACAACGTCACTGAGTCCAACAATCGTCAAAGGAGAAGGTTTACGAGATTTTAGTTTTTTCGTTGTTTTTTAAGCAATCTAAGGTATACGCCATCCTTAGGTACAGTCGGCCACAGTCTCAGATACTCCTTTTTGTTCGATTGGCGCCCTTATGCCGCGCGCGGTAAGAGCTGCCATGGGGTATCTGAGATTGTGGCCGACCGTACATAAAATATGGCATTAACGAAACCCTTTCTGTATTTTAAGCTTACCTTTTCTATATTTAGATTTTCCGTGTGTATTTTCGTACGGTCGGAGACGGAGATGCTTCAAAGATCGGTGTACGATAATAAATTACACCAAATTTCGGCAGAGCATTCGGCTTTACTTGTCTCCGTGATTTCCACCGTGTATTATGTAATTATAATGCTTAGTTGAAAGAACAACATACAACGTGTCACAAAACATCCTAACTCTTTTTACAGGGTGTAACCTAGTGGTCAACTGGATGTCAAATCTGTAAAAAAAAAGTTGAAAAAAATAATTTTCATTTCATAACCTCAAAATTTAAAAAAAATCATAACAGGGTAGTCTGAACCATTTCTCTGCTGTTACTCTATTGTATTTACCTAACTACCTGCATTTTTTTTTAAATAGTGATGCCATGTAACATTGTAACAGCTATGTACACTATGTTTATGATCATTAAAGAACTTTTATTATTATTATTAAAAAACTTTTTTGTGTTTGGTATTAGTTCAAATTTTAAAATATGTTTGTGTGTGTCGGTGCATTTACATAGCTTTGAGTTGTTAAAACATTGTGAAAGTCAATAAAAACAATATTTAAAAAATACTTTTATCCCGCCACAGCGTTCACATTTTATTAATTTAACTAGTGGTTCGCCCCGAACTATGAACTCGCGACCCCATATCTCAGCAACCCCTCGACCGATTTGGCTCATGTTCGAAATTCTCTTGGCCTCATTTACCTGCGTACCAAATTTCATAACGATCCGACTAAATTTACTCAAGTTATCGTCGAACGAACATTCATACATACATGCATACATACATACATACATACATACATACATACATACAAACGCCGGATTGTTCAAGTAGACTCGGAGAACTTAGCTCGCTTCGCTCGCTCGTTCAAAAATCAACGGAAAATCATAGAGCAATAAAAATATTTAGGTTGTGATCCCTATCACCGGGTGCTATTACCATGTAAAAAGAGTTAGGTACTTTTGTAACACCTTGTAGATTGGATAGACCTCTAACTTCCATTTACTTTGCCCATAATATGTTTAGGAAAGTGAGTATGCTAGTAACTTCAGTGTACACACGCCGTGGACTCGCCGCTGTAAATGTATCTACAAAACCTTATATCAATTTGACGTTAATGATAAAAATATTAAGGAAACAGTAATATTTCCTTGACCTTTGAATAGGCCTGCAGTGCACAGTGTATCTCCATATCTCGAGCCGCGAGTGGGCGAGCCCCGAGCCCGAAAATAACAGACGGGGCTTCAATTTATTGGACAAGAATAGCTGCTTTAAGTATACTTAAGTTTTCATACTGCAGTGTGGCGTCGCTCGTAAGCCGAGAAAAGTGAGTTTGTTTAAAGCCTTCCGTAAGCCTGTCAAGAAGGAGACAGTTGCTGTGGCGAGGGCCGATTTTAATTAGGAGAGTTTCGACCGAAAAGCTGCAAATAGGAATATAAGCTGAAGGACAACGAATATAAATTATGAAATTGGAATAAAAAGTTAGTGAACCAGTCCAAAAAGAATATGGTTGAACTAAAATGTACTATACTTTACTTTGATTCCTAGTAGTTGATGCTAGCTAGTACATGGAAGTAAAGAGTTCTATTTTTCAATACAACTGTCTCGTAGCTGGGTAATCGACGCTCTACGTTTTTAAGTATATTTCAAATAACAACCCTCACATCTAGGTTCATTCATTGTACTTCTTTCATATTCTCTCATCCACGATAAAATTAATACTTTACTTACTACATTCTATGAATAGGCCAAAAAATAAGTCCTGCAACTCCAACACAACAAGTCGCGTAATTTCTTCCTCCGAACAAATGTACAGGATTATCTCTGCTCGGGCGAGGTCCGTAACTTTCCCATCGGTGCTAATAACCATAATCCAGCGGCATCTCGCCGAAGGGCTGGTATCAGATGGTCGAAAACACAAGTGGCATGTGGTATATGGAAACAGCTCGTCAAATAACCTTCCTTCTGGGTCAGTCGGGTAAAAAAAGCTACCTGTCTAAGAAGTATCTCGTCAGAAATCATTTAGGGTGGTATTCTAGAACGCTACTTAAACTCAGTTCAAACTAGAACGCTACTTAAACTCTGTTTAAACTCAGTTCAAACTAGAACGCTCCTTAAACTCTGTTTAAACTCAGTTTAAGTAGACAGTCTGAACTCTGTTTAAACTGAGTTTAAGTAGCGTTCTAGAATACCACCCTTAGACAATTTAGCAGTTTTCTCGAGAAGTAACCTGTCTCGGTAGCTATTCGTCTAAAGATGTTATGTGTACCCATTTGCAACTTGATTTTTTTTATACGATGTCAAAAGATGTTTGTAATCTCAGATAATCAATAGACATTCTACTTATGGAATGAGACTTGGATTTGATTTTATGTTAAAATTATAAAATAAAATTATTTTCTTACAAGGTGCTTCTTAAACCAGTTGCTTTTTTGACCTGCTGTTGCCATAGACCTGTTGCCATAGCCATAGTGTCTTCGACCATCTGATACCAACCCTCTATGAGTTGAGTCGCCGCCTCCGCGCTGTGGTGGTAGAGATGACGCACGCATTATGCGACCCGTCGACAACTCGGTCAAACTAGCTGTCGATAGCGATAAACAAAGGAACACACGGAAGATCCGCTCTAGTCTAGAGGCTGCAAAAGAAATGGTTGACAGAGTGAAAATTACTACATCTAGGCACCAACTTTTCGAGATCCCAGAGAGAAATAACTGTAGAATGAAACCTTCAAGTTTAAGAGGTTATTTCTTTTACACGTTGAAGAGAGTGATCGAACACAAACGTTTTAGCTGATCTGTTGCTTTACTTATTGCCTACTACAGCAGCTTCTGCATAAGCCACATATTTTGACTAAGGTGTAGAGTTTGTGAAGTTATTAGAAGCTTGGCTCTACATGAGATCTGATAGCTTTTTGACAGTATGAGGTGTATGGTTTCGTCTTGGTTTTTTTTTACATGAAAATGTTTTTGGTGGGATGCATATTTCTCCAAACATTATGTGGCTTTGTTAGCTCTTAGATATCAACGATTGAAATAAATTGGCACTTGAACTGATAAAGAATGTCTGATGAGGTTATATCGTCGTCAGACGGACCTTCCGAACTATGTTTAGGTGCTCTGTTGCCACCCAACCACACACATTGGCAAAAGCGCACTGGATATCGCCACGCATACAAATCTACACAACCAACTTGCACATTCACTCAACCTAACCCCTAAGACGCTAGTTGTAGAGACAACGATTGCATGGCAAGTGGAGTTGGATAAATAAGTAAGGCTGTGTTTACACGGAGCGCGCGCTGCCGTGAATACACATGTGCGATAATCGGCGATCACTCCGCCCTCTATTGGAAATACGTGAGGCTAATGTGCAGGCCGGGAGCTCCGGTCACTTCGCACCCACTAATTAATAGGAGGTAGTAATAATAAACGCGGAATTGCTCCTTATTGCGAAAAAAATGTCTCAGCTTTTACTGACTGATCACGTTATTAGTGATGATCAGTTCATTAATATGCTTAATCTTGTACTCATCTCGCCAGTACTGCGCCATCAATAGTACATTGCTGCCGCGGTCTTTAATGGGTGCGTTTCTGGCGCGCTTTTGATGGCCGACAGAGCGCGGCGTAGCGCAGCTCAAGGCCTTCACAGCGTGGTCAGCATTGAAGCCCTTGATGGACAAGCTGGAATGAAGGCCGAGACCGAAGGTATAAAAGACGCCCCCGAAGCAATCGAGAACAATAAATGTAATTTGTGGTTTTAGATTGACGACGAGAATTGCTTACCAATATGTAGTAATTTAAATAGTAATTATGTAATTTCCCGGCTCTATGAAGTGTCTATGTACAAAAAAATCACATCAACCCATGGCTCCCGCCGCAACATTGGAAGAAGAAGGAGAAACAAACGCATTTATAAAATTATCGTTACGATATCCAGCACCTGCCGAAAGAGGGGACGAATGAAATGGTCCCTAATAAGTTTAAAAAACAAAAAGCCTTAGAGAGTCCTATTCAATATCCGGCGCCAAATGAAGGCGAGTCCCGAGGGAAATGGAAGGCGCGTAAAAACACAAATGAACAGCATTGCCATTGCCACTGGGGCGAACAATACTTGGCAGACGAAATGTGTCCAGCTACAGAGGGACCGCTAGGTCAATAACGCTCATAATGGCGTATCTGTAAACAATGAGCAGGCAGGCACACACGATATTTGTGAGTTTGGCTGACGAGACCTCGGACGACAGTACCACTAATCTGTTGTACCATCTGCACGTCTAACATGAGCTACATTTATCTATTCTAGTGTAGGTATATAAGGTAATATCACGCGGTATGAAATGTCATGAAATATATCATGAATATGATCCTGAGTGCTATAGTCCGTTTCCAGGGCAGGCGGAAAAGCGATCATTAACCTTTGAGCGGATCACAGAAATAAACAACATTTTTTATGCCAAAGGTTTTTTGAATTTTTGACAAGTTTACTACGAACTGGCACATTAATGAGCGATGAGGTTTAGTAATTATTAAACAATTATGTTAAGATGAAACGACACCAAAGTGGCAGAAAAAAAAACAGGTTGGTATGAGTATACATTTAAACGGGGATGTCACGTTCATCAGTGTCAGTTTCACAATCGTTTTCTGATGATGAGGATGTGCGATTGTACACACTTGCGCAGAAATCCCCACCAGTTTCGTCGAGCTCTCATAACTCGTGACGCTACCTGTAGCACGTTGAAACAGGTTTTTTATCTCTGACTGACCGGAACTCTCACCCCACACCGTACCTAAAAACACGCTTCGATATCCAAACGATACAGAAATGTAAGGAGAGTGACGGAGTGCGACACGAATCGTTATATTTTTACGGTAACATAGTACTTCGTATCAATGACCGCTTTTCCGCCTGCCCTGGAAACGGACTATAGGTGCACAGAGCTGACCTTTCACCAACATTGTATTTTGTCGTCGGCGCTCCCGGCCTATAGCTCGATATTTACGGCGCTGCGTGCGTCGAGAATAGCAATGCTTCCAATGCAAAGCTCGATTAGAATAAATAAAAACATCGTCATAATTAATATTATTTTATTCCGGACGCGCCGGGCGGAGCGTTTCGTAAACGCGCATTTGCATTTCGTGTTGAAAATTTCTAAGCTCACTTGTTGTTTACCTTTCTAGGAATCGCTCTTCAATGTCTTGTTATTTATGTATAGCTCACCTATAGCCTATTGCTTTCCGATACTTGAACAGAATAATCCCTCCTAACTAACAGTTTTAACAAAAAGGCCAACTTATCAACATATCGACTAGAAATATTATGTCATAGTCTAAACTATGAGGTTAGGAGGTCGTTCTAAGATACAAACAACTTTTAGGTGTATGTCCCAGGGCGTATACATGTATCTGGATAACCTAATACCATCAAGCTAAAATTTGTCACATTGAATACATTATTGATATTGATTTCATGCTTAATGTACGAAATGTAACATAGATAGAATATTCTTCTAAGCACATATTCAGTTTCTATAGTAAATCTCAAAAGAATAATACGTTGTTTTGCTTGTTTTGTTCTCCCAAGACCAAAAAGGAAACCTACGCTAACAGGTCTATCAAAACAGAAAACCTGCTTGCTATTGTTAGGTCGTCGATGATTTCACGATCTTTTGCCTAACGACCATAAAAATAACCGTTCCAACGATAAAACCGCCAAAACACTCCCAACAGGTTTTCCAAAACGGGCTACCGTTCATTACGTGCAGTGTGTTTTCGTGTTTTTACAACAAACCAATGGATCCTCTGGTGGTCTAGTCATCGCACTAACAGTACGGGAGCCATCAGGTCACCAAAAATGTAACAATTGCGCTGTTAGAGGCCCAAACTCGAAAATAACACAAAATAGAGAGAAACAAGCAGAAGTATTGCATCAGATATCGATCAATATGCGTTGCCGGCCTAATGTAGAACAAATTAAGTACTTTGTCTAAGATATCAATCCATCAGCCTTCATTCGTTCACTATTTAATGCGAATGCTCGAGAAAGGACAAGAAAGACCTTTCTACTGTCGAGATAAAACTCCTGAAACCGACATTTCGGCGGCGACAAAAACCTTTTCAAGGATGCATGCAAAGGGGCTCGTTGTCTTACCCCGTACACTCCACAACTCGTGAACCCTTTGATATCCTCAATTAGTCAAGAAACAATTCTGATCGTCAGCACAAAGAATAGGCGGGATTCATGCGCTGCTACTTCCAATTCTGGGTCAATTCTCTTCTCTACCATTTTCTTAGCTCTCCTTAGAGCGAGCACCTTCTATCTCCTCCTATGGTCCACTAGCCTCATGTGTGTTGTAGTTTATCGGTCGTTTGTATGGTAATTCCGGCGCCGGCGCCGCGACCACGGGCTAGACAAGGTTTTTGTTTTCCAATTACAATTTACATGCCCCGTGGAGTGGAGTGGCTGTCGCAACGGCCGAGGGCATAAGCTGGCCTGCGTTAGGTAGATAAGGGATTACGCAACGCGAAAAGCTTATTTAGATACTTATGTTGCTTCGTTTGCAAGCGAAAGACGTCTTAGGGGTACCATTCTTAAGAACGTCTTTTGTCACATGTCCGTATTTTCCAACCGAACTGCCTTTCCGACGACCGACGACGCGCAAAATGTTTCTTTGGTAGATACTAACATCGCAGTGTCCAGCCCAAAATAAACAAACCTCTTACAGAAGAAAATAAGAAACTCAAAGCTCTCCATAAGTAATTACTTACAATATTCAGTCAGAAAATATTATGTTTAAACCGGAAGTTGGCTGAGAGCATCCGCAAAGTTGAGGCCCGTTGATTTGGTGCCTTCATCTCTCCAAACTTTACCTCTTTAGAGCTGCCTCTTAACAAAATGGCGTACAAGAGAACCCCATCGCGTAAACAGCGCTAATTTATGCACAAAAATTACAGAAATAGACTCGATGGGATGGCGACAGAGCACCAGCTTGACTTTGAAGATCCTACGACTAAATATTACTTAAAGTTAATAGCAACAAACGACGAAAAAGCACACGAGGTGACGCAGAGGTCGCAGCTATGTCGTGACTCGGGCAAAAAAAGTGTATACCTACCTCAATACATATTTTGATGTTTACCTAGAACATCAAATTTAAGCTCAATCGGTGCAGCAGTTTCGGAGCAAATCGGCTGTGACAGACAGACAGACAGACAGACGCACGAGTGATCCTATAGTGGTTCCGTTCTTGAGTATTTTGAAGTCCGGAACCCCAAAAAGGGTCAATACCAGACATACCTATTTAATCACACGCATTTGGTGTAGCCTCGGAATTTGTCGAGCGTAATTACTTTTAGAAATAAATTCCATAGCTTCAACATTTCAAGATAATAATTTTAGGGGTATTGTAAATTATAGTTAATCCAAGCCGAAGCCAACCTGCTGTACTTCGCGTTGTTTCTTGGTTTTGAAATTTCAGCTTCTTAATGAATTCGGGCGATCATCCGCTGAGTGGGAAGTTGCGCAACTCTCTCGCCGGCAGATAAGGAGTGAGGGCAAGGCTTACTTCGCCAACACGTTGAATCTTTAATCAACACTTGAGAACACCATCAAGGAGGTCCGCTTATAATTCTATACAAATATAAAATTCAAAGTCCTGATTGACTGACTGCGATATTCAACGCACTGCCTAAACCACTGGTCCCAGATACATTAATTTTTCAGGGTGTCATCTTTATAAAAAATATATCCACTAAAAAAGGATTATTTGTAATTCCACCCCTACGAGTACTTAGGGTTACTTTTTTTACCCACTTGGGTAAAAAGAGCCACTAAAGTTCGTACAGGGAAATATAGTATTTTATTATTATTCAATTCTTTAATTTTCTTAAATTTTACAAAGTGGTATACAAACAAAGGCGTACTTAATGCTAGATAGAATTTTCTACCAGTCAACCTTTACTCGATTTATGAGCTTTAAATTGCTGGCTTTTCACCTGACAGACATAGATAGCGGGAAAAAATAGAGCTGCAATTTTTTATCTTAGCGCAAAAGCTCGTATGTTTTTTATAAAAAAAACTCGGGGAAACTCTTTTGCTTTCTTTCTTTCTCAGATTTCATACTTCAACATCGGCTGTAAAGTGCTTGAAGCAACAAAAAGCACCATTTTGTGAAGCAACAAAGTTTTCCGTAAGAATAATTTTGAAACAGTTTTTCTTTCTCCTCCGGTCTATTATGTTAGGAGTCGGCGGCACGGCGCTGCGCAATGAGCCAGCGAAGTGGAGATAAAATATTAATCAGGAGAGTGCACCGCGCACCGACTGTGCCAGATGAACACTTTGTTCGCACTCGGGAGCCCGCGCTGGTGTCACAAACCAGGGAAGTCACAATAGTACCAATTCTAACTAGGCTACACTTGTACTGCTGTAGGTTCTACTAGGCTGTCACAGATATAAAAGTAGGTAAATTATATCTGTTTACTTCATCGAGAGGAGAAGAGATCGGTTGGGAGATCACCAGCCAGATGGTCTGATGACATAGCCCGAGTAGCCGAAGCCCAGTCCTCTTTTAATTTCCCCGCTGACTAGGGTCGGATAAGCCCTTCGTCCTCGGCGACCCTCCGTCCTCTGTCCTCTGTCCTGCGACAATGCAAAGAAGGGCTAAGGAGGATAAGGGACCGGCTGGATGGACCAAGCTATTTGGACCTGATTTGGACACAGTTTGTGTTGCCAGTGGTCCGATGACATAGCCAGAGTAGTCGGAAAGCGGTGGTTACGTCTGGCACAGGATCGTGAGCCGTGGCGTGAGCATGAAGAGGCCTTTACGCAGCAGTGGGTGTCAACAGGCTGATGCTGATGATGATGAGGACTAGTAACTGTGCGGTTTTTGTTAACAGATTAAGCATACAGAACTTTCTCTCGATCTCAAAGCAAAAGAAGCTGCTACAACCCTCCGCATCTCTCTATGTGACTCCTCCTAAGTGATTGTATCAGCGCGCACCTGCACCAACGCTAAACTGCACTTA
Organism: Zelleria hepariella; assembly: GCA_949319315.1. Taxonomy (NCBI): domain Eukaryota; kingdom Metazoa; phylum Arthropoda; class Insecta; order Lepidoptera; family Yponomeutidae; genus Zelleria; species Zelleria hepariella. Next base: position 292,717 of record OX439394.1, read on the forward strand.
TGGCCGTAGCATCGTCTTCTACGACACCGTTTGAGTTTTTAACTCGCTCATTTTTCCTACTTATCCCTTTACGAGCTCGTGTGTGACAAGGACAGTAAACAACACACGTAATGGCTCTAAGTAAGACGCAAGATAATTGGATTGCCAAAAAAGTGCTTCACTTTATCGTAATAATAAATGAGTGCCTAGTGTTTTTTTGCGAAAACAAATAATTCATTGTTAGTGGTACAGTCTAAGCGCACGTAAAGTTATCGTGTTTCTTCGTTCGCTTCGGATAATACTTTTGTCCTTCGCTCTACAATAATAATGGAATATACAGTAGGTTTTTAAAAGCGATTATGGCCAGCGAAGGATACGTAGTTTTACTTTCTAGTCTTAATTTATTCCCTAATTCTAATTTATTCCCCTAGATTGATGCCTACAATAACTATTTCAAACAACAAAATCAATATAATATCAAAACATTCAACATCATCAATGATGAGTTTAGAAAAGAGTTTTCATTGCTTTTAGTGATAGGACGGTCATTGGATGATGGACTTCGGAAATCATGTACTACGAATACTACGATACAATAAAGACTTGTATTTTGTTTTCGACCCATGTCTACCCGTATTCTACTGTACTAGAGTGAGGGGATAATATTTAATTATAAACTTGTTTTTTTGCAATAAAATCCCGTTAAAAAAAATTACCACACATATTGCTCGCTATCAAGCAGACCCGGAAGAATGGTCAGTGTTTACACCGCGCAAACAGACGAAAAACGTCCTTAGCACAGTATTTATAGAGCACCAATACAAATTGGGCATACAAATCGCCTCCACTTATTGAATAATAGCTTTAAATGGCTCCACACTAGAGTCGAATTTGAATTTTTATTTGACGTTGTTTTTCTCGTTCCAGGCCACGTGTTTTCGGACTCACAACATTACGCCCTCAACGCAACGAGCCAATATCACCGCTAACAGCATTGGAATAAAGTGTACCACTGGAGATACAAATAAGCTGGTTAGGCACGGTGTATTTCCGTCAAGGCCGTGGTTTATCATATCAGTACGTGAGCGCGTGTTGTCAGCTCCAAGCAGATGTCAATGCCAGAGGGGACACTTAGGGTCCTCGCAGACGGACGGCGTCCATGCTGGCTAGCGTCCCGCGTTCTAAACGCAGCAGGCATACTGGACACCTGAAGAAATTACATATCAAAGAGCAACCGTAAGAACTCACCGCCTTTTCAAAGGTTGTCTGGTGGAGATGACTTTTAGCAATAAGGCCACCCATTGTACCTATATCTACTAATTAGTTGTAAGAAATGTCTTTGTAATTCTTTGGTATATGCACAATAAAGAGTATTCTATCTATTGTATCTATATTTTCTTCTGCGAAGACCCTAAAGCTATATTTTGAATTTTGTGAAGAAGTTAGTACCTAGCCTAGCTCGTACGATGGTCCCCGTGCTTTACCAGATGATCATAAACAAGGATTGAAAAAAATTACAGTTCGCGATCACAGTGTGTACGCATCTCAATAACGTAGAGAAACAATGACTCTGGTGATCTAGGACGTCATTACGACTAGTTTATGGGCGAGGCGTCCAAAAGTGTCATCAATTGGTGATTGACCTACAAAGGCACTAAAGGTCTGCCATTGATTTTAACAGTCATTTATTTAACATTGTGTTTAGAACGCGTGGGCGCCCAGTAGGTCAAACGATTTGTTGCTTTTCTTTGTCTTCACTCTTACTAAATAGTTCCTATCCTGTAAGGTTTGCTGGAAGAATTTTTTACAGTCGGCCACACGCTAAGATACCCCTTTTTTTTTCGATTGGCGCCCTTATGCTGCGCGCGGTAAGAGCTGCCAAGGGGTATCTGTGACTGTGGCCGACCATACATGTCTTGTATTATCTAATGTGTCCCGTAATGTGTTTCGTGTTTAATAAAGTATAATAATAATAAATAGTGTTACAGAAAAAGTTCCTATCATACTGAAGGGTGTCGCTTAACTCATCAATACAAGCCACTTTTACAAAGGGATCCACTGCAATATCTCAGCAATAAAAAATTGCTGCTCCATATATTTGGTGCAGTAGGTATCAAATTTTAGTATGGAAAAGCAGAAGCTTGTATTGATTCGTTATGGCAGGACCCTTCTGTATCACCCCGTATAACAACATGTTTATTTCAAAAGAAACCTCCTAAGGTTTCTGTTTACTTGAATGGATCCGTGGCCTTCAGCGAAAGCGGAATTAGATTTAAGCTGGGTACAGATTACGTGCAACACAACATGTAATGTAATTTTCAATTTTTTCCATACACCATTCCATACATACATTTTTTTTTCTTACTTTCCATACATTTGAATATGTACGAGAGCGCACTGCGCGCACTCATTGTATGGAAAATGATGCATTGCATGTTGCATTACATGTTGTGTTGTACGTGGATTTAGTGAGCGGCACAGTTTTCAGCAGATATCAGACACTAACAAGTGTCTGTAACACTAACAAGATAAGTTAACTTATTAACTTATCTTCGTTATGAACGCAAGGCACTGTTTTTTATATTGCAAGGTCAACAACCCTTCTAAAAATTTCATTTGCCTGTGTAAACTAGCCGAGTCAAACTTTGAACATCAATTTATCCTAAATTGTCTGCTTTGTGTAAATAATTCGACTGTTAAAATTCAAGAAGTAATTTTTTAAATAGCAAACACTGTTATAGCAGAAAAAAAGGAGAAATTGTGTTTTAAATTGATTTGAGAATTTTGTATGTATCCCACCAAAAACATTTCATGTAAAATGTTGCCAAGACGAGAGACCCCGCACTGTCACTGTCAAAAAGTTATCAGATCTCATGTAGAGCCAAGCTTCTAGCTCTAAACGCCCTAACTCTACAAGCCCTAACTTCACAAACCCTACACCTTAGTAAAAATATGTGGCTTGGCCGTTTCGTTGGCGTGAAAAGGAAGAGGCCTTTGCCCAACAGTGGGCATTATTTATGGGCTGGATAGATAGACAGATAGACAGGACAATGGTTAACAATTAGTGAGTACAGTACTTTACTGCATATAGATAGATAGAATATTATTTTCAAGTAGGTGTAGCTTACTCTTTTAGAGAGTAAGTACGTATGTGTTTGGAGTATGGTACAGTCGGCCACAGTCTCAGATACTACTTTTTGTTCGATTGGCGCCCTTATCCCGCGTGCGGTAAGAGCCGCCATGGGGTATCTGAGAATGTGGCCGACCGTACCTGCACAAAGGAGATCTAAATATAAGTCAATACAATGACTGTGTCAGGGTCAGAGCGTGCGGACTCGGAGGAAACTATCCGTCAACAGAATGGGCCTTCGGAGGAAACTTACACAAGGCCGCACAAAGAGATATGCTTTGGATATGTCAGACAATTTGCAACCGCCTCAAGATTCTTTACAAAATAAACAAAATTAAAAAAAAAACGAGTTCACTGTTGAAAAGGTACACTAGCGGTTACTATTAAGTTATCGCACTGATTTGCTGCTGTCCGTTGACCACATGTATTGTAAAGTATAACTTTTCAAACAAAAAAAGAATGATCAAAATCGGTTCACGTAAAAAAAAGTCCTGAAGTAACCAACTTTAAAAAAAACGCATCCCCTCCTTTTTTGAAGTCAGTAAACAAAGCGTTGGATTATCTTTCAAAAGTTGGGCTTCTGCACCAACTGACTAAGAGAGGAAGAGAATCAGCTACTGTGGACGAAGCCAAGATTCACAAAGGGTTGCAGGAAGGAACTACGAGGTGAAGAATGAAGTTTGAAGTTGCTTTGTCTCCTCCACTATTGCTGGCAGAGCAACGATCACCGAGCGGAAGGCTACGTGTGATTTCCTCAACATGAATGTGCTACACGCTCGGTGCCTCAATATCAGATAACTCACGAGTAACCATATCCCGCATCCCGTTCCACTTCAGTGATTACTTTGGAAGATATCGCCTGCGGGGGGAAAATCCTTGGATTACAATGCACGATGATTACCTACTTGGGACGGAACCGGCGGGCAAACTATTTTTGGAACATTTTTGGTACATTAGAGCCTCTGTATTTTTTGGGAAACCACTGTCATCTTTACCCAAATTTTCACGGATTTTTCTTCAGCGATATTTGTTTTACGAACATTAAATAGTTTAAAAAAAAATCTAAACAACAGAACAACCAAGGCCAGGCCGATTTGTACCATTAATGTATTAATAATGTCTGTCCATAAAATGTTTTCTAGTACAATAAAGAATATTCTAATCTAATCTAATCTAACAACAATAATTATGCCGATTTGATTGTCTGGTCTAACAACCAGTGGTATTATTATTATTTTGTTTATGATAATGAATACAATACCATTTTACTGTCGTGAAACAAAATTCATTGAACAAAAATTTCTCAATTTAGCTACAATATTGAAAAATTCATGAAAATTGTGCATTTCACGCCACGCTCCTTTAGTTGAACCTTAATAGAGCCACTACAGGGTGCACTCTAAGTCGATAGCGGAACTTTAAATAGGCTGTCTACTGATCACTACAAACAACTATTACCAGGTGGCGAAAAAAATGGAGCGAAAAAAATATCAGCTGTTTCATACATTTGGCGCAGCACTGAGTCGACCTTTTGTATGGAACAGCTGATATTTTTTGTGCTCCATTTTTTTCGCCACCTGGTAAAAGTTGTTTGTAGTGATCAGTAGACAGCCTACTTAAAGTTCCGCTATCGACTTAGAGTGCACCCTGTAGTTAGCTGTCCGAATCATCTCGAACAGATTTATGGGCCTCCTCTTGATGAAACACCATAAACACGGCACCCATGACACGTAATTGATTTGATAGCAGCATTGATTGCCGAAACAACAGGCCCTTCGCCCATGTGGAGCGTACTAGCGTGTAGGGTGACCACACATGCGGCGGGAGGTTTACGAGCCATAAACCGTTTACGGCCGATCCAGCACGACTGGGAAGCAGCTTGCAGCACAGCCCTTCTCAACATTGTGGACAGATCTAGGAGTAGAGAGAGAAGTAAAACAAGACCGCTAATGGTAATAATATCTGAGCAATTCCGTGCTTCGGAAGGCACATTAAAGAGGCCCTTTGAGCAGCCTAATTTTGACACCAGGGTTGGCCACTACCTCATACCATTAAATGTGGGATTTAACACTCTATCATTTTTTTGACACCTTTGCAGGGCTTGTGGTGGCGGAAAACTGAAATTATGCACTAACTAAACGATATGGTGTGTTTAGAAAACGGTGACGAAAACTTTCTTTTCTACTTCCTCGGGATCGGAATATTGTCTGGAAGAGATTTCTTTAAATGATTGATAATACACATATCAGTGTTGTAAGGTTTACATTTTTTTTTGATAAATAAATAAGTGATCTATCTGACACTATTTCTCCACTCTACAATAACTTGTTCAATCAATTTTTTAAGTTTGAGAGCCCGTGACTTAACGAATTAGCATGGAAGCAACACCTTTCTCCTTATTTACGATTTGAGGCAACCCTCTTCAAAATATCAACCATATTGTTTGTACCCCAAAGGTAGGTTATACTCGCTCTTGTTGCATTCGAGAGTACTGCAAGTAATGGTCCTGAATGCACTTAACTTACCGAGGCAGACTGGGCTATCGAAAGAGGGGGAAGCTTTCTAAAACCTTAACAACAGAATATATCAGCAGGGGTCAGTGCGAGCAGGAAAGTGCACACTACAGCACGTCGACCCTTAGACGCTAGCACTCTACTCGGTTACGTCACGGGCGACTTTACAACAAAAGTGTACACTCTGGCATGCTGTGGTGTGTACATGGAAGAAGACCGCGACGCGAAGTATAAACACAAGTGGCGACATCTAGTGGAGGCCAAGACCCACTTCGGCAAGCAAGCGGCTCTCGTTCCACCAATGTTAATCAGGCGCAACAATCGGTCTTTGTGAAAGAACAATAACTGGCTGCCTCCCGGTAGGAATACGGAATGACGTCATTAACATCTGGGCGCGCCATACGCTGTGAATAGCGAATTCGTGAATCCATGTGGAATAATGAGCCATGTCGTATTCAGGCGCGGCGGTGCATTATCGCTGCGAAATTTCAATTAATATTTGCCGCCCGCTTTTAGTTTCCAATGATCCCATTAATGGGTCTTTGGAGAGACCGTGCCGACGCACTATACTCACTGAGTAGTCAGAAGGTCTAACTAATCTAAGTTTACGTAAACTACAGGGTGCACTCTAAGTCGATAGCGGAACTTTAAGTAGGCTACAAACAACTTGTACTAGGTGGCGAAAAAAGCGGAGTGAAAAAAATATCAGCTGTTCGTTCCATACAAAAGGTCGACTCAGTACTGCGCCAAATGTATGAAACAGCTGATATTTTTTTCGCTCCATTTTTGTCGCCACCTCGTACAAGTGGTTTGTATTGATCAGTAGACAGCCTTCTTAAAGTTCCGCTATCGACTTAGATTGCACCCTGTAGTTAGTGGTATCTAAGTATTTTAATCCTACCATATCTCTGCCTTATTGTTCATCTACTTGCTACTTTATTTCCGCATCCAGTCCTGTCCATCCCAAGGAAGAGATAGCTTTTAGCTATAAGGCCGCCATTTGTACAAAATTTTGTTGTAAAAGTGATTGTAATATTCTTTCTGTTGTGCAATAAAGAGTTCTCTATCTATCTATATTATCGAATCTTATGAAGCGATCCTAGCCAAAATTTCGTACCAACCGCTGTAGGAGAGGAACCTACAGTGCGTACGCATTGGATGGTATAATAATTTTTAAATTAATTCTCATAACTAAGCAAAATTCTCCCTTCTTCGATTCCGACCAACTAAACAGACCAACTGGTTGGTCGGAATGGAGTTTAGTAAAAAAATATATACTTCGAATAAATTAATTTCACGGTTACGTTATGACTTTTACACAACTTCGTTTACGAATTTTTCACAAGGATTCGAGTCATATGTTAGTCGTTACATCAATGCTAGAACTGATGACATCGCTGCGTGCAGCGTTATATTTTTGCACTTAAACTTTCGTGAGCAGTGCACATTTTGTATTTCGTAACGGTTAAAATTACTTGTATTTATGTCGGTGTAACCGACTAATTTTGGTTCTCATTCTTAGGGTGGCATTCATAGTCGTCAGTTCAAGCTCGAGCTCAAGTAGGTGATCTCAGAAAACAAAAATGCTAATGTCAAGCCTTGGCTAATGTCAAGCTTGAGTAGCTGTCAGCATATTAATAGACACTAGCTTGAGCTTGACATTGGCATTAGCCAAGGTCTCAATTAGGTGATTTTGTTTTCTGTGTTGACCTACTTGAGCTCGAGCTTGAGATGACAATGCCACCTTTAAGGGTGGACAATAGCAACGTGGCGGGAAATTCAAAATGTTCACGGTTTTTTACATTTTGTAGCTAAACTGAACTATTTTTGTTCAGCGATTTTTCGTTAGCGGCAATAAAACAGTATTTTTTTCATTATTGTAAACAACAGAACAACAATAATTCAGCCGATTATGTGTTCTGGTCTACGACAAGTTTTTTGGGCAGTGCCACTGCTTCGTAGACCAGAACACATAATCGGCTGAATTATTGTTGTTCTGTTGTTTACAATAATGAAAAATATACTGTTTTATTGCCGCGAACGAAAAATCGCTGAACAAAAATAGCTCAGTTTAGCTACAAGATGTAAAAAACTGTGAAAATTTTGAATTTCCCGCCACGTTGCTATCATCCCACCTTAATCATGGAGCTGAGACGGCCCTCGCGGCCCCGCCGCAGCCAGCCTCAGACCGACATAAACACATTTTCGGTTCATGATAGAAAGTTCTTATCAATCTATCTAAATGGAAGCAGTCCTTCGACTGGTTCCCGCTCGCAATCGGTACACACTCCGCAGTCGGTAGTCGTGTTGATATTAAATGTGGCATTTACCGAAATACCCGCTGAAATTGCGTGACCCACATACGTTAGCGCGGCGGAGCTGCGAATCTGAAGCAACATCACGTTGATAGATTCAAGATTCAAGATTCAAATGTTTTTATTCAATATGCCATAAATAAATTATTTACATTGAACGTCAAAATATTATGTAAAGTAAAAAATTTATATAAATCAGATACTTATTACTATAACCCGTGCCATTAAAGAAAACATTTAGGATGAACTTCAAAACACTCGCCCTCTCGCTCTAATTAATACAGTCAAAGCGAGACAACGCTAGGTTTTTAACTCCGCCCTAAATGTTTTCTTTAATGACACGGGTTATATCTAATAATACGTATCTTCCTACTGATATGGCACACGGCTTCACACTTTTACGCCTTTTATCCCCAAAGTGGCAAGTAGAGGCTTCAGCCGAATATGCTGCTTCGTGGCAAGTAAAAATCTTGAACAAATACCAGCTTTCTATGACCAAAAACCAAAAGGACAATTTAAGATCGAAGTATTTTAAGCAACAACAGTAAAACCACGTTGGTTGTACTATTATACGCATAGTAACAAAGAAGATGTAGCCGGTACAGTGTACGAGTACGATATACGGCCTTTGCCCACTAACTGGGCAAAGGCCTTCCCTCATAGTTTGGATATAATCACTACGCGTGCCCACTGTGGATTGGCGATTTTTGCGTTGTGGATATTATCCCTCAGAATCTACAGGGTGCACTCTGGTACAAGTTGTTTGTAGTGATCAGTAGACAGCCTACTTAAAGTTCCGCTGTCGACTTAGAGTGCACCCTGTAGTTTTCTCACCATGATACGATGTTTTCTGATGATGTTGATCTGCATGCACTAAAATTCCACAATATAAATAATCTCCGTTATCACTTATCTCCACCGAACTAAATCCCATAGAATCCGCATTACGTATAAAATCACAATAAAAACTTGTCCCCACAGAAACAAATGATATCAGCAATAGAACAATACGAAACATCATTTCTATTTTTTTGGGCGGTAGGTGTGAAAAAAGGAGCACCTAAAAATTTTGACCTCCACCAAAAATTTTAATTAAATATAATAAAAATAAAGTAATCCAATATTTACATGTTGTAAATTACTCACAGTGAGCTGCTACCTGCCACATATTATTATCTCAGCTGACAACTTAGGAGAAAAACTACACTTCACAACACCACCATGGACTCCATCAAGGACACTCTTGCCAGCACGATGTCTGTGTTCACATCGCGCATGGCACTTTTTGAGGAGGAGCTGAAGAAGTCCACCACGGCGACACCCACATCATCGAGTCTTGCAAGTGACTTTGATGTCTTCAAGGTTTTTATTATGACAGCCTTGCAGAGTCTCCAACAACAAGTCGAGCTACTGTCACGAGAGACGGATCAACTGGAGATGCGGGGCCGGCGGAAGATTCTTCTAGTGCACGGCGTGGCGGAAGACAAGCAAGAGGACACGGCTGGTGTTGTTGCGGGTGTGTTAGTGGACAAACTGGGTGTCCCCGGCTTCAATGTCAGCGGCATCAGTCGGTGTCATCGAATGGGGCGCTCCACCAGCAACCGGGCCAGGCCAATATTGGTCAAATTCAGGGACCTTGCCACCCGCGACAAGCTGTGGTTCTCAAAGTCGCAGCTCAAGGGCACAGGCGTGACTCTGTCAGAGTTTTTAACGAAGAGGAGGCATGATGCCTTTATGGCAGCCCGGCAGCGCTTTGGAGTTTCGCAGTGCTGGACGAGGGACGGCTGCGTATTTGTGACCACGCCAGACGGGACCCGGCATCGCGTCACCACAGCAAGCGAGCTGAACGGTATCCCGGATACACCGGCCGCCGTCGTCGCCGCTCCAGCTGACAAGCCAGCCGCGAAGGTGTCTGCCGGTGCCAGCTCTCACAAGCCACAAAAGCCGGCAACGGAACGCTCCGTGCGGCCTGGTAGAAAGACCTAGTTGTGTAGTTAGTTTTTAGTTTTCCATTTCCACCGTCACGTCGTTTGCGAAAATTCTTTGGTTTGTTTACGTTCATTTTTTATTTCTCTGTTGCATGTTCGATTGACTTTTTACTTTTTTTTCTCTCGATGAAGTGTCAAACGTCACTGGGTGCGTTCCGATTCACGCAAATGAACGCCCAGTGAAAAGTTTTTCTCCATACTGCTGGCGGGTGGACGTTCACTGCATCATTGCAGTTAAACCCATATTTATTTGTTTTATATTATTATATCTATCGTATTTATATATTTTATTTTATACAACCTATATTTTATTTTATAATGCAACAGACCGATAATAGTGATGAAAGTGACCTCTACCAATCTCTTTCTACTTCCTCCGATGGTTTGAACAGAAGCGATAGTTTTCATAGTATACCCTCACTAGCTGACACACTAGACTCCAACTTCTCTCCATTTGCAAAAAACTTTAATGTTGTTCACATAAATGCCCAAAGCATTCCGGCACATTTTCCTGACATGCTGGCATCTCTTGATTGTAAAAATATTCACGCTATCCTCGTCTCAGAAACCTGGCTGAAACCGTGTCTCCCCTCTACATCTTACTCCCTCCCAGGTTTCACACTAATTAGGAATGACCGTCCACAGGGTCACGGTGGGGTTGCAATATACCTACGTGCCCATATCCCCTACTCCATTATCAGCATGTCAGCGCAGCCCCCTCCCGCCAATGCAGGTGAACACCTCTTTCTTGAACTTCTCCTTTCTCATACCAAAGTCCTACTTGGTGTCTACTACAGCCCGAACCGATCACTTAACTTCTTTTCATCATTTGAGAATCTCTTGGAAGACCTCACTCCCTCCTACAGTCATTCAATTATCATGGGTGACTTCAACACTTGTCTTCTCAAGAATGACTCTCGCTCAAAATCCCTAAACTCAGTATTCCGCGCAAGCAACATGCACATTCTCCCACTTAGTTCCACACACCATTTTCCAAATTGTATTCCGTCTCTTCTAGATCTCATAGCAGTGTCTTCCTCCGTTCATGTTGCTCATCATGGCCAAAGTTCCGCCGCCTCCTTTTCTTATCATGATTTAATATTCTTGTCTTATAAAATCCGCCCTCCAAAAGCTAAGCCGAGAATCCTCATGCAGCGTAACTTTAGTAGCATGGATCACAGCAAACTCCGAGATGATGCCTCGTGCATCGACTGGTCCTCAGCTACGGCTGCGGAGACAGTCGATGAACAGGTTGATATTTTCAACAGTCTCCTCACTCGACTGTATGATGTCCATGCTCCAATCCGAGCAGTTAAAATGAGGCATCTTCCGACACCATGGCTCACCGACGACATTAAAACCCTAATGTCAAAAAAATCCCTAGCCAAGTCGAAATACAAATCTTCCCCGACCGATGCCAACAAAGAAAAATATACAACCGTTCGAAATCGCTGCAACAAGGTGTGTAGGGATGCACAAAGACGCCACATTCATGAATCCGTTGAGAACGGGGATCCAGCCAAGGTCTGGAAATTTCTTCGATCACTAGGAGTTGGAAAATCTCGACAAGAATCCATTCCAAAAGATTTAAACCTTGATCTACTGAATCAACATTTTTCCTCTGCGTCTACCTTCGACGGTACTAAGAAAGCTGCGACTCTCAATTATCTTTCCTCACTTCCAACTCCTGACTTCTCTGCTTTTAGTCTTAGTCAATTCATCTATTGTGATGTTAAGAAGAATATCATCTCCATTACCTCAAATGCAGTCGGTAGTGATACTATCAGCCGTAACATGTTATTACCTATCCTTGATATCATCACCCCCGTCATCACCAAAATCCTTAACAAATCCATATCCTCTGGGTCATTCCCGACGGTATGGAAGGAAGCCCAGGTCACTCCTCTTCCGAAAAAACCCAATCCCAAATCATTCTCTGAATATCGTCCAATATCTATCCTGCCATTCCTCTCCAAAGTACTTGAACGTTTAGTCCACGCCCAATTAAGCATTTTTCTCACCAAAAACAATCTTCTTAATCCTTTCCAGTCCGGTTTCCGTCCTGCCCATAGCACTGTTACGGCCCTAGTTAAAATCACCGACGACATGCGTTTAGGTATGGAGAACGGTCAACTAACGGTTCTGTCACTACTCGACTTCAGCAACGCTTTTAACGCAGTTGACTTCGATATTTTGCTAGCTTTACTTCGTTCTCTTAACATATCTCCAACGGTGATTGACTGGTTTCGTAGTTATCTACACGGGCGCCGGCAACGTATTCGTATTGAGGATAACTTTTCTAGTTGGGATGGATTAACTGCCGGTGTCCCGCAAGGTGGTGTGCTCTCTCCGCTTCTTTTTGCCATTTTCATTAATAGTATCTCTTATCAGCTCTCTTCTTCCTACCACCTTTATGCAGACGATCTACAAATATATACACAGGCATCTCTCGACAACCTCAATACAGCCATTGATACAACCAACATGGACTTAGCGCGTATTCTTGACTGGAGTGAATCTTATGGCCTGAAGGTGAATCCCAACAAGACACAGGTAATTGTCGTTGGCAGCCAGTATTTTGTGTCCAGACTTGATTTATGTTCTCTCCCTCCGGTGATTTTCAACGGTATACCCATACCATACAGCTCGGTTGTCAAAAATCTGGGCATTCTGATTGACAGCACCTTATCATGGAAACCACAATTGGATATGGTAAGCCGAAAGATGTTTGCATCAGCTGGCTCCTTAAGGCGACTTCGCAACTTTCTTCCCACTGCTACTAAGGTTGCACTAGCACAATCACTCCTCTTACCAATTCTCGACTATGCTGACACCTGCTATCTCGACCTTACTGAAGAGCAACTAACGAAGCTTGAGCGTCTCCAAAACTTCAGCATTCGGTTCATATTTGGCCTTCGCAAATATGACCATATTTCCGAATATCGCAATAAACTCAAGTGGCTCCCTATTCGACTCCGCCGGAATGCTCATATTCTTTGTCTCCTCTATAGCATTCTGTTCAATCCAGCTACCCCATCCTACCTAAAAGAACGCTTTCAGTTTCTCCATTCCACCCACAGCCTTAATCTCCGTTCATCACACACCCTTGTCCTCAGTACCCCATCCTATACTACTCAACTTTACGGTGCTTCCTTCACAGTGCAGGCAGTACGACTGTGGAATGCTCTGCCTGTGGAGGTTAGAAAAGCTAAATCCTTACCTATTTTCAAGGGATTGGTAAAGAGTCACTACCTTGCCAGTAAATTGTAATACATAGGTACATTTCTACTGTTGTTGCATTGTATATATCTTGTATATATTATTTTGTATGTGTGTATGTGTATGCTTATGATAACTATATGTATTAATATATCTTTACATATGGTTATTTACGTCTATTAGTTTATGTACTCATATAGTATGTAGGTTTATACTATTATTAAATGGGTAATGTTTAACTATGTAATGATTATCACATCTATTTATTTTGCTACTATATTTAATTATGTATGTTCCTATGTTCCATGTACTTACACTTACCTTCCGTCTATTTTATTATATCCCGATCTCCATCCAAAGGTTGTCTGGAAGAAATTGCTTTTAGCAATAAGGCCGCCCATTGTATATCCAGTAAGTAGTTGTAAGAAAATTCTATGTAAATACCTGATTTTCTTGATGTACAATAAAGTGTATTCTATCTATCTATCTATCTATCCATTTCGACTATGCGTCTAATATTCGAATGTCAACCTTATTGCATTAGTGTACAGTTTTACTTTAATTGCATAGACTACGAGCAAATAAGCTCCCAAAGGCGGTTTGGACATCTGGGGGCACGGCAGTGCCCCCGCCAGGTCGAGCGCGAAGCAAACACTGCCGTACCATCCTTTACTGGAACCATTTCGCCGCATTTTCAGCCCCCTATTTGAGAACCTCTGGATAAGACGAGAACGCAGAAATTTTCGTCATCTAGTAAGTTATATTCACATACTCAAAATCCAAAATTTCAAGTCTGTAGGTCATTTAGTTCCGAAGTTAAGCGAAAGCAAAGTTTCGCATTTATGACACACACTCACTCATGATCATCAAAATAGAACTAGTACTTCCCATAAACACAGAGAGCTGAAATTTGGTACAGAGTTAGGGTTTAATGGCCACATAAAGGGAAAACTATACTAGTGGTTCGCCCCGAACTGTGAACTCGCGACCCCATATAAACCCCATATCTCGGTAACCCCTCGACCGATTTAGCTCATGTTCGAACTTAAAAATTCTTTTAATTTCATTTACCCGCTTGCCAAATTTCATAACGATCCGACTAAATTTACTCAAGTTATCGTCGAACGAACATTCATAATGTTCATAAAAATTTTCAGGGGCGAACCACTAGTTGAACGAGCGAGCGAAGTTCTCCGAGTCTACTGGAACGATCCGGCGTTTGTATGTTTGTATGTATGTATGGTTGTATGTATGAAAGTTCGACGATAACTTTAGTAAATTTGGTCGGATCGTTATGAAATTTGGTAGGCGGGTAAATAAAATTAAAAGAATTTTTAAGTTCAAACATGAGCCAAATCGGTCGAGGGGTTGCCGAGATATGGGGTTGTTAAGTTTATATGGGGTCGCGAGTTCACAGTTCGGGGCGAACCACTAGTACTTACAAGTTAACAAGAAGAAATAGTCGAACGATTAACTGTATTCTACTCGAACATTACACAAATTAAAAAACTGTGTCAAATCAGAAATAAATCAATATGCCCACGTTTCTACAAAAAGAAGTGAAATCCCACCAAAAACATTCTGTAAAAAACTAACCAGGTCTCGATGGAGCTACTTGTTTATCTCTAAAAAGTAATGAAATCTAGACAAAGTCGTGCCAAGTCTAAGGTTCCTTACTGCGATTTATTTATTATTATAGTTAATGTTGTGAGACTTGGCAGTTGAAGGGTACCCAAGGGTACAAAACCGCACCATGACGCAGGTGCTCCATGACACCATTGCACCAATCTGTCGCCAGAACCGCTTGTGTACCCTTCAACGGCCAAGTCTCACAACATTAACTATAATAATAAATAAATCGTAGTAAGGAACCTTAGACTTGGCACGACTTTGTCTAGATTTCATTACTTTTTAGAGATAAACAAGTAGCTCCATCGAGACCTGGTTAGTTTTTTACAGAATGTTTTTGGTGGGATCTATTTTTCCAGACACATTTCAGAGTTCTATGTTGTATCTAGTTTTATCCTTGATCGAAGCTTATCTCAATTAAAATGGTATCTTAGTAGCTCCATGTAAGAGCCTTGCCGTAGACTCAACGATAGCAGATGTTGTGTTTAACGAGTATTGTATAGATAGCTTGTAGGTACCTTGTGTACTTGTGCGTCTCTACTATTGACTTAGCGCTGAGTAGAGTAGGTAGTATGCATTCACCCGGCGAATTCTCATTACAAATTAAGATGTGGTTTTGACGGGAAACAACGTTGTTGCTGCGTACAACCGGCTGTGAGAAATAGGAACCTACTATATTTTGTATTGTACGTATAGTATACTAACATAGGGCCTATTCATCTATGTACTGACATAATTTATACAGCGTCCAGTATATACTACATGGATATACTAGAATATATACTAGATGCATTACTAGAAACAACATAACATTGAGACAGTAATTTTATTAAAAGCCTTTTAACCTTACAATAATTGTACAGGCTACATCTTACTTTTTGTAAGGCTTATAAAAGAGGTCAATATTAGGTTAATGTTAACTAATCTGCTAATTTCATCAATTGTTACTATACATTTTGTGCACATTTAGATTTGAAAATAAAGTTACTCGTATTTCAACCTTCCCTCATAATTACCTAAAACACCCCCAAACTCGCTTGTTTAAATTGAACACGCGCCGTGTGCCGCATTATAAGACCATTGTAAGAAGTAATCAAACCACGAACTCCGCTTTGTGGCAACACTCGCGACGACGGCGTCTCAGCTGACAATCTGCATTTATATGGCAAAACATTGCTTTACCAACACCACTTTTTACGTCGGAGACTCTGCAAATCATTACAAGTTAGACGGCAACACACTTTACTTTGACTCAAACCTTAACTAGTGGTTCGCCCCGAACTATGAACTAGCGACCCCATATCTCAGCAACCCCTCGACCGATTTGGCTCATGTTCGAACTAAAAAATGCTCTAAATTTACAAAAATTACTCAAGTTGTCGTCGAACGAACATTCATACATACATATAACAAACATACATACATACATACAAACATACAAACGCCGGATTGTTCCAGTAGACTTGGAGAACTTCTCTCGCTTCGCTCGCTCGTTCAAATATCTAAGTGAACTAACCGCTGACTCTCAATTCGGAAGGCAAAGTTTTTTGTTCGAAAGTCCGTTATTGGCTTAATCTTATCTTTAGACAATATTGAGAAACTAATTTAAATATTTTTTATTTTGGTCCAGAAGTTTTGTTTTTATGCGCTAAAATGTTTTGTTTCTATGACCGCCAACAGTATGCAGACCGTCGCGTGACGTCATAAAACCGTATCTTTGAAACGTTGTAAAATCCAAACTACTGAACCAAAATAAAAAATATTGAAATTAGTTTCTCAATTGATGGATTAGGGCGAAAATATAAACTCTAATCCTCGATTAATATAGATTTATTTGGATTTATCCACACACAACAAAACAACAGACGGAGAGAACAATTTGCAAGGGAAGTGACAGCTGATACAAGGTAAAGCTGTCATACATAGGCCCGTTAGAACGAGTAAAGCAGCAACACAAGTTTGGCTTATTTTAATACTCCAACACTGGCCCTTAAACCAAACATTTTGTTCATAGTTAACTTACAGAAAAACAAACATTTTGTTTATAATAAATTAACCTACAGAAATACCTGAGTTTAATTTCTAATAATCATTCTATGTGAATAGATTATGAAATGCTAAGCAGAAACCAAACATTTTGTTTATAATTAACTTACTGAAATACCTGAGCTTAATTTAATTATTCTATGTGAATAAATTATTAAATACTAAGCAGCAAGTAATGTTTTTCTTTTGTACACACTATTTCAATAAACTGCTAACAAATTTGTTATGTTTCAATACAGGAAGAGGTTTAGTTAATAAGTCAGCTGGCATTTCATCTGTAGGACAGTATTTCAAAAATAAAATGCCTTCATTAACAACCTGACGTATAAAATGATGTCTTACATCTATATGCTTTGTTCGTGAATGAAACATCTGATTAGAACTTAGCTTTTGAGCAGATTGGTTGTCATTATACATGGTGACATGAAAATGTTTCCCTAAACATTCATATAAAAATGAGCGGATAAACAATGCTTCCTTGCAAGCATCAGACAGTGCCATATACTCAGCCTCAGTACTACTCAGCGCAACAGTTTTCTGTTTTCGACTTTCCCAAGATACTAAATTATTACCAATTTTAAAAACATACCCTGTATATGATTTTCTATCCACTTCACTAGCTGCCCAGTCAGCATCAACGAAAGCAGTGAGATCAAGTCCACCTTTCTCGAAGACCAAGCAATGATGGATAGTACCTTTTAAGTAGCGCAGGACGCGCTTTGCAGCTTTCCAGTGCACCTCACCATAGCAGTTGTTGAACTGGCTCAACGAACTGACAGCATATGCAATGTCCGGCCTTGTACAAACTGCAACATACATAAGTGAACCGATTAAGTTTCTGTAATCAAAATTATTAGATTCCTTTTCAGCTTTATGAAGTTTAAGTCCCGCTTCCATGGGGGTAGAAGCTGTCTTGCAGTCCGTCATTTGGAATTTGTCCAGAACATTCTTAATGTAGTTTGACTGATCTAGGGTGATTCTGCCATCCTCCCTGGTAATCCTCATACCTAGTATGTGGTGGGCAGGCCCTAGGTCTCTCATGTCAAACTGCTGCATAAGTTTCTCCTTCAGTATTCTCTTTTCTTCAGTAGACGATGAGAAAATTATGATGTCATCGACATAAATACTTATTATCATAAGTTTTCCTTGATGCGATTTGAAATAAACACAAGGTTCTGTTGTAACTTTCTGAAAACCAAGCTTTTGTGTTAGCACAGAATTCAGTTTATCGTTCCAAGCTTTAGCAGCTTGCTTGAGACCATAAACAGCTTTGTTGAGTTTATATACCTTGTCTTTTCCTCCTTTTACTTCAAATCCTTCTGGTTGTTCCATGTACACGTTCTCGTGCAAATCTCCATTCAGAAAGGCTGTTGTAACATCCATATGGTCTATCTCCATGTTATACTCAGCTGCTACAGCTAATAACATCCTTATAGTAGCATACCTCACAACCGGTGAGAAGGTTTCTTCGTAGTCAATGCCGTACCTCTGCGTGTAGCCTTTTGCGACCAATCTAGCTTTGTAGCGAAGAACTTCACCTTGCAGTCCTTTCTTTTTCTTGAAGATCCATTTACATTTAACTGCTTTTTGATATTTTGGTCTATCTACCAAAATCCAGCATTTGTTTTTAATAAACGACTTGTACTCATCTGACATTGCGACTCTCCATTGATCAGCATCGCTTCCACTCAGCGCCTTTGCCACAGTGGTCGGCTCATCATCGTCACAGCTTGCCATGCTGCAGGTGAAGCCCGAAAAGTTTTCGTCGCATTCTTCATATTCTGCATCCTCAAGTGTTGAGTCACCTGGAACGTATGTAGAATCCAAAGGATCATCTGCTTCTTCAGAAGATTCAGGTTCGCTTCCTTCAGAATCATTTATTGAAATTATACTCTCCCTCTGTGAGGTTTGTGAATGGTTTGTGTCAATCTCTGGTAATCTATTGTCATCAGATTGATTTAAACCCTCAATAGATGGTTCTGAAGTCGATGTACTTGGGTGCTCCTGCAAGTCTGTCAAGTCATTTTTATTTTGAGGGGGGCTTTGTATGAACATTTGGTTCATTTTATCATCATTTGACAGATTATTGACCTTAAATTTATCCTCAAAAAAACATACATCCCTTGCTTTTAAACAATTTTTGGGATTTGAAGGATTTATCAGTCTATACCCTTTACTTTCCTCACAGTATCCGACAAAGATACATTTTTGACCTTTTGGGTCAAGCTTCTTTCGATTTACTAATCTCAATTTGTAAGCCACGCATCCAAACACTCTAAGATGACTGAGATCTACCTTTTTATTGGTCCATTTCTCCTCCGGAGTAGTGCCCCTGACGGCCTTGGTTGGACTTCTGTTTTTCAGATATACAGCGGTGTTGACCGCCTCTGCCCAGTATGTCTTCTCCAAGCCAGCCTGCTGCAGCATGCTGCGGGCTTTCTCCATCACGGTGCGGTTAGCTCGCTCCGCCACCCCGTTCTGAGCAGGAGAATGCGGCACAGTTGTCTGATGCCGGATCCCATTGGTCTTCAGGAACGCCTGAAATTGAGTGTTGATATATTCACCACCTCCGTCACTTCTTAAGATTTTAATCTTTTTGTCTGTTTGGTTCTCCACAAGAGCCTTGAAATTTTTAAAATGCTCAAAGGCTTCGCTTTTAGCTTTTAGAAAATAGACAAAAGTTTTCCTCGTGAAGTCATCTATGAACAGCAGGAAATATTTTGCACCGCTGTGAGATGACTGCTGCATCGGTCCGCACAAATCTGTATGCACTAAACCCAAAACTTCAGTTGCCCTATTTTGAGATTTAGAAGGGAAAGGAAGTCTATGTTGTTTTCCCTCTACACATGAGACACATGATTTATAATCAGAGTTATCATAGTCAATACCAATTGCCATACCTTTTTTCAGTAGCTGCATATTGCGAGAGCTGAGGTGTCCAAGCCTGGAGTGCCATACCTCTTGCGAGACATTGCTGCTCGAGGACGCCGCCAAGGAAGTTGAATTAATGACTTCCTCCTCCAACGCACCCCTCGCCTCACCACCTGCTGTTTTCTGTGAACTGTCTAAAGATTTTCCTGACCCTAAGCATGGCTGAACTGCTGATGCTGCATTACATATTGTGTTGTCGACTACGTTTAGTTGGTAGACACCATTGATTAATGTGGCAGTAGCCAGCACTTCTTTATCGTCATATACGGTACAGGATTTCTTTTTGAAAATTACTTTGTAACCTTTCTTTGTCATTGCACTTACAGACAGAAGGTTTGCAGTTAAGTTAGGCACTAGAATTACATCACTTATTGTCCGTAAAATGTCTCCAATCTGGATCTTGACTTGACCTACGCCAGTGGCAGTTAATGTTTCACCATTTGCAACGCGCACTTTTAATGGGGAATTTTCCACGAAATTATTCATTAATGACCGATTATTGCACATATGATTCGTTGCGCCTGAATCAACATACCACTTTTCTTCGCTAACACTTACAGTAAGCGCTGTAATAAGTGCTTTATCCTGTGTTCCGTGTCCTCTGTCATTGTCCTTGGTCTGTTTAAACGGCTTCCCTGAAGATTTAGGTTTCTTTGAATAACAGTCTCTCGTCAGGTGGCCTGCTTTCTTACATTTGAAACACTTCAGGTTTTTCTTCACCACGAATGCCGAGGCCTCTGAGGATTCACCCTTGTCCTCTCTTCGTCGATCCTCCTGTAATAGCTTGGCCTTCACAGTCTCACTGCCAAGCTTGATGTTGGAGTTCTCTAAAGCCATGATCAAGGGATCAAAGTCTGATGTTAAGCCGCTTAGCATGATTACGCCCAGGAAGTCATCTTCGAGCGCCGAGCCGATGTCGGCCAGCTGCTGAGCAGCATTAGTCATCTTCGACAGGTATTCCTCCATGCCTGAGCATTCACTTAGTCTTGTGCTAAACAGGGATCTGAGTAGGTTCAATCGCCTGCATAGTCCTCGGTCTTCAAAAGCATTTTGAAGGTTTTTCCACGCTTCGTATGCGGAGACAGCATTCCTGACAAATGGAAAGGCCGAACTATGCACACTTAGACATATCTTGGCTAGTGCTTTTCGGTCTTTCTTGGGGTCGGATTCCTTTTTCGGTGCAGCCTCGACGCACTCCCATAGATCCTCCAGGATCAGAAGGTTACGAACCGAAAACTTCCAGTTATGGTAGTCTTCTATGCCACGCAGCTTCTCGACGTTGACGCCGTTCGGGAACGCAGACATGACTTTGTAAAAAGCCGGCCGGCACGCGATTTGAGGTTAATTTGACTAAGTGAAATTTTGTGAACAATTCGTGTGGAAATCTGAAATATAGACAGGAACTACGTCCTGGGCCCATAACCTGATGGATTAGGGCGAAAATATAAACTCTAATCCTCGATTAATATAGATTTATTTGGATTTATCCACACACAACAAAACAACAGACGGAGAGAACAATTTGCAAGGGAAGTGACAGCTGATACAAGGTAAAGCTGTCATACATAGGCCCGTTAGAACGAGTAAAGCAGCAACACAAGTTTGGCTTATTTTAATACTCCAACATCAATATTGTCTAAAGATAAGATTAAGCCAATAACGGACTTTCGAACAAAAAACTTTGCCTTCCGCAATCGGCCTTGTGAAAGAGCGCGAAAGTTCAGCCAGTGTAGCGAACGAGTCGCGTATTGCCGTGGTGTACGAAACAGGGACGCACGAAATAGCGGCGTTGGATGGCGAAGGGTAACGTAGAGGGTTGCGTAGCAAGCATCTTAGCGATTTCGTAGAGGGAGTTGTAGCGAGCGCCGTAGAGGGTAGCGTAGAGGATGGCGTAGCAAGCGTCGTAGAGGGTATCCTAGCGATTTCGTAGAGGGAGGTTTTGGGTTCTCGTAGACTCCACCACCCTCTACGACGTAGAGGGTGGTATAGCGATGACGTAGAGGGTGGCGTAGCATCGTAGAAGGAGGCGTAGCGATAACGTAGAGGGTGGCGTAGCATCGTAGAAGGAGGTGTAGGGATAACGTAGAGGGTGGCGTAGCATCGTAGAAGGAGGCGTAGCGATAACGTAGAGGGTGGCGTAGCATCGTAGAAGGAGGCGTAGCGATAAAGTAGAGGGTGGCGTAGCATCGTAGAAGGAGGCGTAGCGATAACGTAGAGGGTGGCGTAGCATCGTAGAAGGAGGCGTAGCGATGACGTAGAGGGTAGCGTAGCGTCGTAGAAAGTGGCGTAGAGATTACGTAGAGAGTGGTGTAGAAAGCGTTGCAGAGGGTAGCCCTGGGGATTTCTTGGAGGGCGGTGTAGTGATGTCGTAGAGGGTAGCGTAGTGATTTGCATATTTCCCTGCACAGGCGGAGCGTCCCGCTAACGCTTTGCTTCGGTTTCACCCGCAATGTACTAAACACGGTAATTCGCCGGATGTGTGCTGAAACTCGGATGAAATTGTCCCCGAAACTCTCTTTACTCCCGAAGCTTTTGCGCCTTCCAAGCATGTTGAATAAGAATTTTACCATTACGCGTCTGATTTTGATCCTATTAAAAACATATTTTTTTATATCAAAATCAAGTTTTTTTCCTAGCCTGTATTTATATTGGTGTACAATAAAGAATATTTTATCTTTATCTTTATCAATCAATGAAAAGTCATTTACAGGGTTTTCATTGTAAAAAAAAATATTTGAAATCCAGCGCTGTAGGTTGCTACACTAACATGCTATTTCTATTTTACTTGTTACTATTTTTGGGCTAATTAAATGTCACGGAGATTTTGGTATCAACTAATGAACATAATAATATTTTTATATCCAAAAATATTCGTCCATTTATTTCTAGCAGAACAAAATGTAAACTCAGCACCACGTAAAATTTTCTAATGTGATCAAAATATGAGACCCAGCCGCCGAAACCCACATAATTCCAACAATTTCTTTCATATTTTCCCCGAATTTACTCGGTGCCTACTGAATTATTTATGGTGTGCGTCTATGTTTAAACATGTATTGTAACTAGGCTTTGAGACGAGCCTTTTGGGGCAGGTAGTGGGTTTGATCTTGTTTGATCCCGTCCGGCGAGAACAAAGTAACTGGAACGGTTTGTAAGTTGAAAGGTTTTTGAGGACCTTATCTATACAGCATGTGTGTGTGTCGGTCCTTTGACCCATCGCCACCACTGAGAGCCAAATAGAAAAACGGATATGAAAATACAAAAGAATTCCTTGCCATTATTATGATTAACCCGTTTACACTCTCCAGACACAATAGCTGCTTATTAATCACCGGTTTGATGATGATGATGATATCCTTTTATCCCTCATCAGGGACATAACGCTAGGGGTAGGTAATCGTATGAGGTAGTGGCCACCCCTGGTGTCAGAGTTTTTAGGCCACCCAAAGGGTCTCTGACATGGCTTAACGATTGTTATTAATCAACAACAACCGGGACCAACGGTTTAACGTGCCTTCCGAAGCACGGAAGCGCTCAGATATTATTGCCACAGATCAGATCAGATATTAACGCTCAAATATTAACGCTCAAAGAAGGGATCTCCATTTTTCGCGGTCTTGCGCGGCAGCCTCTAGCTCCTTCCAGCCGAGTCCAGTCGATGCAGCCTCTTTGTGACTGTCTGGTCTCCACAACGCGTGTCTGATCCAGCGTCATGTTTAATACAGTTAAATATCTGGCATGTGTTCTGACTCTCTTGTCCTCTCTCGAGGACGATAATCTCTTATTCGTTTATGAATGATTAGCCGCAGAACTAGCCAGCTATGATTTGTGATGTTCACCAATACCTTATTTGATTCCGGGGGTCTACCGGCTAAGACGAAGCCGATTACCAGTGGCGAAAATCGAAGTTCGATTTATGAAAAATTAACTGAGTGGCAGTAAAATGAACTGGGTGGCAGTACATTTTTCAAAAATCGAACTTCGATTTTCACCAATGGTAATCGGCTTCGTCTTAGCCGGTAGACCCCCAGAACTAATAATTAGTTTAAAAATCGGATTACAATTATTGTAATCCGATTTTTATCACCAAATGTAACCGTGATTAGACCGTATTCATTTCAGACAGTAATTTATGCTCAAAATACGTGGCAGACATTCTGTGCCTACTATTCGTGAGAGAACCTATCCAATCGCTGGCTCCAGTCCCTATAGGAAGTCATTGCGGATAACTCGTAAAATTGTATGTCCGGTAATTTGTATAATCACGCCATGCTATTAGGGGGCAAGCAGGGATGGGATTTGGAATTGTATGCATTAAACATTTTCCTTTCTGATCAACATATCGTTTCGTATGGTAACGACACGAAACGTCCCGTTATGTCCTTAATATACGAGTATTTACACGGCGTTTTCCTTCGTTATTTTTGTGCTGCTCTTTTCGGGGGTTTGTCAGAGTAGAGATCGTTTAAACTTGAATAACCATATCTCGCGCTTAACCGCTTGTAATAAGAGCTACCACGCGCCACGCACAGTTCTTGTGGCCCTCTAGCCATAGATTAGAGCAAAGATTATTAAGCAGCGTCTACGCTCTCATATGAACCATGAGCTGGACGCGCTTATAGACCGAGAAATCATCGTTGGGTTCTGCATCTTCGATGGGCCGGTCACCTGGAGAGATTGATAGCCACAAAGCTAATGACCAAATGGAAACCACAACAGAAGAGACCAAGAGGCAAGGCCCAAAAAGCGTTGTATTGACTGCATCGAAGATGAGCTCAGAAAGATGGGCAAATTTATACAACGAGAGAGGCAAGAGGCAGAGATAACTGAAAATCTACTGTGGAGGAGGCCAGACCCACCCAAAGGAAGTAAGTAATAAAAAATAACTAAATGCCTGTTGCTATAGCCACCAAGCAAATGTTTTGAATTGACCTGTTTTATATTTGTTTCGATTTTACATATTGCTGGTTCACTTCTATAAGTATTTCTTTTTGTTATATTTATGTCGTGTTGTTGAACCCAGGCATCCAAGAAAACGAGAGCGTTCTCACGCCGCTTTTATCACAATAAACAAATGGAACACATTCACACATGTTTCAGTAAAAATATCCTGCCGGGCCAATGCCGGGCGGACTCTGCTCTTCTTTGTTTTATACATCAAAACAAATAACTATACAACGTGTTACAAAACATCCTTTCTTTTTACTGGTCAACAGCATGACAATACTGTAAGAAAAAGTTGAAGAAAACAATTTTTATCATAACTTATTTATTTTTGGTATTAGCTCTTTAAAAATATGTTTGTGTGTGTAGGTACATTTGCATAGCTTTGAGTTGTTAAAACATTGTGAAAGTCAATTAAAACAACATTTAAATTATACTTTTATCCCGCCACAGCGTTCACATTTAAAAAATTTAAAAAACAACGAAAAAAATATTAGGGTGTGATATACGATCAAAAGAACTTCGTGAAGCGAAGTTCGATCATTATTATATTAGTCGCTTCATTCGAAGATACAGTTAACATAGGTAGTGTCTTTAGCCTACACGAGGAATTCGCACGTTTAGAGAATCGATTCGATTCGTTTTTTTTTATATTTTTTACACCGTCTAACTGCCGTCGGTCGGTCAGCCGGTTGTCACTTCATTCTTGTTCAGAGATAATTTCACAGAAAAAAGTTTTTAGTTGGGGTATGGGCGGGCGGGAACCCTGTATCTTCGAATGAAGCGACTAATATAATAATGATCGAACTTCGCTTCACGAAGTTCTTTTGATCGTATATTATATTTCGTCGCTTCATTCTTCAGATACAGTTAACATAGGTAGATGTTCAGAGACTACTTAATTCAAGATTTAATGGACTTGTGTCAATAAAACATTAAGATGAATTAGTAGAAAAAACTTTTTTATTTTATTATTATATGAAAGTTTGTGTTTTTACAAAAAAATAAACTTGACTTGTGTTGAAAATCAAAATTAATTAGACTCTAGAGCCGAAAGGCGGCTTATTTAATCATCTCATACCTTACAGCAACTTATAACTATACCATAGTACCTGCTAATCGTTTTGTACATGGTTATCTTATCTCTAAATTTAATATTTATTTATATTTAAGTATTTAATGCAAAGACGGAACGAGCATAAGCTCCTTCGTCGTCTGTTACTGGCCGGTTATAGAATCTAGCGAACGTCGTAGATGAGGTGGACCATCCAGCTGTTTTCCTTATGGTATCAATGCAGACTCCAGCGGAGGCCGCCGCTGAGGTGGAGGCGTGACGTGTGCTGTGTGCACTGAATATTGTTACGTCAACGCCTGACTCCGCTAGAGTTTGTTTAATCCACCTACTTATAGTTTGTGACGATGCCTTTTTATACGGTTTTTTGTGTGTGATCAACAGACTATCGGTACCTTCAGGTCGCAACCCTGCTGTTACATTAAGATAGTCGTCTAGGGTTTTTGCCGGGCATATACTTGGGTTATCCACAAAATAAGGGAGGAATAGTACTGGCTGCTCTCTATTTGGAGCAGAGGTCTTTATAATGTCGGATATAGAGATTTTTATACCTGAAGGGGACCTAGAAATGTTAGAGGTCCTAATTAGAGAAAAGGTTTGTACACGATGAGATGTGCACAAAGCCAATAAAATAGTTAATTTTTTTGAAATTTTTGCTAGGTTTAGATTACTATTGGGATACCATTCTGAGACGTAATCTAGTACTACTTTAGGGTCCCAAGTAGTGTTATATTTGGGTCGAGGTGGTTTTTGCCTATAAATTCCTTTCAGTAACCGTTTAATTCGCTCATCTGATCCTACGTTATTCCCAAGGAGTAATGATAGGGCAGATCGGTGACTATTAATGGTACCGTAAGATGCTCCTTTATTGAAGAGGTCTACTAGAAAAGCTATAACTGCTGAAAGAGGAGCTTCGTATGTATTAAAGTTATTTTCTATGCAAAATTGCCACCACAACTTGTATGTAACGGAATATTGTTTCATAGTGTTGTCGGAGATAGATGCTAACATTAGGTCTAGTGCTATGTCTGGGGTATTTAGTCGCGTAAATGCTGTCCTGAGAGCGTCGCTGCCCCCAGGGTAAGGCTGGTGTGAAGCCGGTGACGTATTCTGAAACGTGAACGCAAAAGGTCCCCGTTAGGTTGAAAATAAATAATATCAGATGTCAGCATTCTTGTTAGCAGTGGAAACCAAGCTTGCCCAGGCCAATAGGGGAACACTAAGATGCCATTGGCTTTATCATCAATAATTTTTCGCAAGCATTTTAGAATTAACGAGAAAGGTGGAAATGCGTAGAAGAAAGTAGGGTTCCAACTAACTGTAAACGCATCAACTGTAACTGCATCAGGATCAGGCTTCCACGAGATGTACTGAGTGCATTTTGCATTTGTACGAGAGGCGAAAAGATCTATTTCAGGATCTCCCAGAGTGCGAACGATCGTTTTGAACGCCCAATCCGATAGCTCCCACTCTGTATCCTCATTTATTTTTCGCGACTCTTCATCGGCTTCTATATTATCGCGTGTATTAATATAAGATGCAAATATGTAGATATTTCGCCTCTCGCACCACTGCCAAATGGCTTTGGTCAAATCATTTAAATGTGGAAACTTGATTCCCCCCATGCGATTTATATAGCTTAGGGCAGTTGTATTGTCCACTCTAAGCAAAATAGAGCAATTAGAGTGTGTATTGGCGAAGCTTTTCAGGCCCATGAAAATAGCAAGAAGTTCCAGGTAGTTGATGTGAAAGAGTAATTCATCATCTTTCCATCCACCGTTTGCTCGTCTCCCATCACAAAATGCCCCCCAACCAGTTCTCGATGCGTCAGTATATATTTGCAGAGCAAATTGTTTGTCTATTCTCAAAGAATTGCTATTTGTCATGATATTTTGTCCCCACCATTGAAGGTCAGGTAAGATGACATTTGATGGTTTAAATTTTGCTTCGAAATTATCGTATTTAAGAAGAGCTAAATATTTCTGACGTTCGAGGGTTTTGGTGTATAACCATCCATACCTTACGGCTGGACAGGCTGCAGTAAGGACCCCGATTAATTGTGAAAATTCCCTGATGGAACACCTAGGAAGGTGGGAAAACTTTCTAACCAACTTAATGATTCCTTGTCGTTTGTCATCTGGCAAGCTAAGTGACATATCGACAGAATTATATATAAATCCTAGAAACCGACAGACTTGTCGAGGTTCAAGGTTGCTTTTGTCGTAGTTAATAACGAATCCTAAACATTTGAGCAATTCTAATGTCCTGCTTACATTATCACTGCATTCTATGTAAGTATCCCCTATACATAAAATATCGTCGAGATATATTACTGACCTATAACCCTTTGTACGAAGGTGGTTAATAACCTCTTTCATTAGTTTAGTGAAGACCCTAGGAGCCACGGATAATCCGTACGGTAAAGCTGTGAACTCGAAAAATGTTTGATTAAATTCGAAACGAAGATATTTGCGATGTTCTTTTGCAATAGGAACTAAAAGATATGCTTCTTTTAGGTCAATGTTTGCCATAAAGCCAGCTTTAGGTACAAGCTTAGCCGCAGTCCTATGGTCTTCCATCTTAAAATGGGTGGTTAAAATAAATTTATTAAGGACTTTTAGATTTAGAATAAATCTTTTAGATCCGTTGGGCTTGGGAGCCAAAAAAATTGTGGACACAAAATCATTTAAGGATCTATGGCATGGAGTAATGGCGCCGAGGTCCAGCAGTTTATTGATAGACTGTAACATATCCGGCTGCTCGCTATTAGACACAGAATTGTGAGGAATTAAGACTTGCCTCGCTTTTTTACAAAACGGTATAGAATACCCTTTTGAAATCCACTTTAGTACTTCAGAATTTTTAGTAATTGAAAGCCAACAATTATAAAAATACTGGATTCTTCCAGCGTGTACCTCTATTGTTGTTGGGACGCTGCACGCTGTTTGCTCTGCGTCGATGGCTTCTGTTGAGCATTGTTGCCTGCTAGAGGTCTCCGGCTGGCTGGCGGAGTCTTCTTCGGCCCTCCCCTCCCCCCCCGATTCGACGAGAAGCGAGAGGGCCCTCCCCAGTTTCCCTGGGGGCGTGAGCGGCTTGTCGACGGTTGATTGTATGAAGTAGATGGCGGCTTTGGGTTAGGAGCGGGTTTCTTGATTTGTAACCCATGCTTCTCGATAACCTTTGTAGCTTTAATTTTTTCAGAAAGCTTGTTTCCGAAAAGCATCTCATCGCGGTCGACATCTTGCATAATATTTAAGAAGGATTTGTCCAATCCTGGGGTTATGAACTTTTTTCTTGCCTCTGTTTCTACAAAGTGCAAGTCACACAGCAGCCTACAGCTGTCGCTGAGGTATTTGATGGCTTGAAGTCTGTCCTTGCCATCGTCTAGAAGGAGTTCCAAACCTTTATTAAGGGCGGTTATACCCTGTCCTAATTGCTGCTGTACGGCTTCTACTTTTTTGTCCCGAGCTCGGGCCCCCTCATTTACGGCGGCCGAAATTTCGGGGTTAAGTTTTGGCGGTTGAAGTAACGGGCAATTTTTCTGGCACAAGGTACTCTTTGGCCAGTTTCTCTTTCGACTCCTTATTCATTCCCTTTCGAAGAATAGGTAACCACAACCGTGATAAACTTTCATGAATTTTCGCACCAAATTTTGGCGCCTCTTCAGTGGTCTCGCCAAGGGCGGTGAGAATCTCAGGGTCCAATTCCGGTACTGTGACTGGTTCTTGGTTTGTCTCCTCCGTGTCCAAAACGTCGATTGTGTCGTTTTCGACGGCATCCACGGGCCCTGAGACATTGGCGTTATTTTCGTAATCTAAAAATGAAACGATAACGAATGTTACTGATTGAGGGTAGATGAGAAAAAAACCCAAAGGAAATTATTAAATTTTCGCTTTGTGGAAATTTTAACATTTAAATCACATTATTTCAACGTAATTCGAAGGATATTATTATCCTTGATTGCCTTCGTGAGGATACTCGATCCACCTCCAGGCCTTGTTTGGCGAAACATTATCCATAGGTACAGTTTTTATTCAAACGAATCCGTTTTTTAAACGGTCCGAAATACCGTCGTGTTAACACACGGTTAACCTCCCGGCAAAGAATCTACCTTCGTGATGACACACGGTCAACCTCCAGGCGAAAAAAAAAATGAAGCAATAGTATAGATATCACGTAATAAACACAACTTCACTAACCTGAATCTTTGTCGGAGTCTTCGGACGAAGAATAAATAATACGGTTATATTTCCGTTGCTCCTGCTCCATTTTTCGAATTTTTTGTTTGTACCTTTTGATTTTCTCTTCATTTTTCCTTTTCGGCATTATATTGAGTTCCAATAAACGTATTTTTCACTACGAATAAATATTTTTCACTTTTTAGGTAAGGCACGTGCGAACGATGCCTCGCACAAGAAAAGAATGAAGTGACAACCGGCTGACCGACCGACGGCAGGTAGACGGTGTAAAAAATATAAAAAAAAACGAATCGAATCGATTCTCTAAACGTGCGAATTCCTCGTGTAGGCTAAAGACACTACCTATGTTAACTGTATCTGAAGAATGAAGCGACGAAATATAATCCCTATCACCGTGTGCTATCACCCCGTAAAAAGATAACTCTAGATAAAACGATAGGATATTTTTTAACACCTTGTATGTGTGATGTTTTTATAAAGTCAAGCTTATTCGGCAATCTTAGGTTAGTTTACACTTTGGTGAGTGACAGGTTACAAAACGGGTTTTGACAAGATAGTAGCGAACTTCGGCGATTATGGGCAAGTAACTTGCCTAAGTACCATCATCGTATTTGCGTGCTTTCGGAGATTGGCGACCATTTTGGCTATCTTCCCTTCGAAGTTTCCAGACGAAACAAAGGCCTGTTACATCGTTCAAACCATTTTAATGTAAGTTTAGGTTTACACACATCAAAGCCTTTTACATGCTCTAACTATTATACAATTACTAATGTCTATTTATAGAACCACTTATACAATATTATACCTAACATCATTAGAAGCGGTCGAATAACAGATGCACATAGAAGTTCCTCCGGGTGGCTTTATGTTTCTGGTAGAACAGTTGCGTATCCATCGAAAGGTATCCGGTAATAAATCCGCTTGTATCACCTACCAACGACTTTATTTAAAAACAAAAAAAAGAATCATCAAAATCTGTTCACATAGAAAAAAGTTCTTAGCTAAGGCTGGTATTCTATTTATCAAATATCTTTGTCCAATGCACATTGCACACTCGATCAAAGAAATTGGGACGACTTCATCATCATTTTGTATTAAAAATGTTGATGAAGTCGTCCAATTTCTTAATAGGAATACCAGCCTAACATACGTTAAAACGTAAGGGCTGAATTGAGTACCGCGTCCTTTTTGAAGTCGGTAAAAATAATGCTTCTATCTGCCGGTTTCTGATTTGAGAAATTCGCTAAGCAAGTACTTAAATATCGTTCTACCTCTGCGGATTTTTCACAATAGAACGTGACAGAACGATCTCAATTCAGAAACCGGGCCTATGTGTGTCTGTTATTACTATTTCTCAGTAGCAATACCGCTCACCAACCATGAAGGAATACCCGCGGTCTCTAAGAACGGGTCTTCTATCTAGCTCTATTTCCCGATGTAAGTGCTGATAGGGTAAACCCGATACGGTTATCGGCGTATTGTTTCAGTTCGAACTTGACCTCGGCGCGATTAGTCACACAAACTCACACTCACACTCACTCACACGGACGGCGCCGCCGCGCAGTCTGCGTGCAGCGTTACGTAACTCTTGCAGCTTGCACATAATGCGCAGAATCCTAAGATTATGAGGGCTTTACATTTTGTTCTAAATAGTTTTACAGCGTCTAAATTAAGGCCTTTGCATCTACGTAATGAGATGATTTATACAGCGTCCAGTGGCACCGCGATGAGACCACTCGGCGCTGCAGTGCCTGGGACGTTATTTTAGATAGAGTAGGCTTGCCCAGCACCTATACCATCCTGACAGCTTAGTCGGCCTAGACGCTGCTTTACCTGCACTAAACCATTTAATTTTAACAATGATTTAAGTAA
Organism: Zelleria hepariella; assembly: GCA_949319315.1. NCBI lineage: Eukaryota > Metazoa > Arthropoda > Insecta > Lepidoptera > Yponomeutidae > Zelleria > Zelleria hepariella. Next base: position 324,554 of record OX439394.1, read on the forward strand.
CCATGGATGTTGCCAGAAAAAGTACCTGAAACGTATTTTCTTTGAAGTTCAGATAGATAGATAGAATACTCTTTATTGTCAAAAAATTACAAAGAAATTACTTACAACTAATAAGTAGATATAGGTACAATGGGCGGCCTTATTGCTCAAAGCAATCTCTACCAGACAAGTTTTGGATGGAGATCGAGGATATAATAAAATGGTAGATTGCAGAAAAAAGGGAAAGACTAGCATCATAAACTATCAGAAATTGGCCATATTTTCCGCATTGTCATATTATCTTCAGCTGGCAAATCCATTGTCTAATCTTCTACAGGGTGCAATCGAATTAGATAGCGGAACTGTCTACTGATCATCAGAAACGATTTTTAGGTACTTACTAAGTGGCAAAAAAATTAATAGAGCAAAACAAATATCAGCTGTTCCATACATTTGGTGCAATATAAGTCTACCTTCGTTGATAACTGGAGTAGATTTATAGACGACATAAGTCGGACAGACTTATGTCGTCATCAGAGTCCGGCCAACCGCAGGAATGAGGCGCGGAGTTGGTGAGGCTTTGGTCTACATTCAGCCTAATGGACCTCTTATAAAACTTAGCATATTCTCTTTCCTATGCCTTGCGAAGTTTTGATCGTTTTTCTTATCAAAATCAAAAAATTGGATGGAGGAGGTTTTCACTGTCATGAAATGCTACAAAATCATCTGGCACCTCTGTCGCTCTTATACCTGGGAAATAATGTTTTTGGCTAAGATAAAATATAAATAGACTTGGCGAGCACCTATCATATCGAGCGGAAATTCAGAGAAGGGTCAACTAAAGTAGCGTGGCAGGAAATGCACAATTTTCAAAATTGCTGAATAAAATATCTCATATTAGCAACAAAATTGGAAAAACTGAAAATTTTGGCGTTCCCGCCACACTACTTTAGTTGACCTTATAGTTTTTATATTATCAAGCTTGTATTTCCTGTGGACTAGGCCAACTAAGCTGTGAGCATGACGTCTTTACCACAACACAGTATCAGCGTTATCTCGGCCAGACCACTCCAACCGCACATAAAGGATCGGCTCGTGGACATAATGACATAACCCATCGTGATTAGAGTACTAAGTAAGTAACTAGCGATGGATAGTTTGCATCATGTCCACAGATAGAGATCACAGAATGCACACATAAAGGTCTGGTTACATGTTTAATCTTATTTATTAAAAAGATTACTTAAAAATGCAAGCAATTTTTTTCACCAAATGAACAAGCGGAAAAAAGCTACTTCATTAAAACCGTTGGAATGAAATCTCGAACTATAGCTAAAGTTTCTAAAAGTACATAACACCAAGCTTTACCTAAATTATTACTACTATACTTATTGCTTGTTTCTGTGCAGTCATCACTAGTTCAAGGTCAAAAGCTAGTATTATATACCAGCTAGGTGCTAGTAGTTAGAGAGCTGGTGACCAATCGAGATATTTTTTCGTACAAGGCTAGGAGTTGGTAGGCTTATAGAGTAGACTTCGCTGAGTCTGGGAAAAATATTTTTTTGGCACGGTCGCGGTTGAAAGTTAGATTTTTTCAACTTTGAAAGTTTAAATGTATGGGTTCAGTAGTTTTTTTTATCGTACAAGGCTAGAAACTTCTAGTTTAGTTGTTGAGACTCCGTTGAACAAGAAAATATTTGTTTTTTTGGCCGAGCGTGGTTGAAAGTTTGAGTTTTATAACCCAAAAATTCACACTTTCTAGGTTATAAAAAACAATATTTCTACCGCATTTAGCTAGTAATTAATAGTGATTTCGTGATCAGCGGAGACTAAAAAGGCAGCCTAAAAACTCCCAGCCTTGTAGACAAAAAAGAAATGACTCAACCCATACATTTAAACTTTCAAAGTCGAAAAAATCTAACTTTCAACCGCGACCGGACCAAAAAAATATTTTTCCCAGACTCAGCGAAGTCTACTCTATCAGCCTACTAACTCCCAGCCTTGTACGAAAAAATATCTCGATTGGTCACCAGCTCTCCAACTATAGTAACAGTATAATAGGAAGCAATATTTTTATAATTTATGGTTTACACATGCAAATAGTTGCCGTGTGGGCGACAGCGCGCCATGTTTTTTGTGCAAACTTTGCTTAAACAGTTTGCGCTTGCAAGTCTGCGTGGCTTCAATGTAGTGTCTGTTGGAGGTACCACGTGTGACCTTGCGGGACAATGATAATTAAATACAGTCGCTCCACTACACGTGGCCGGCTTGCATATACACACACTGCTTCATGTTTATTCACTCGACGCTGCTTTATTAAATGGCCATGAAATTTATGTACATTGTTTCCGAATTACGGTGGCTTGTGGCTGGTCATACTTAGGGTGGTATTCTAGAACGCTACTTAAACTCAGTTCAAACTAGAAAGTTACTTAAACTCTGTTTAAACTCAGTTCAAACCAGAAAGCTCCTTGAACTCTGTTTAAACTCAGTTTAAGTAGAGTTTAGTAGTTTCGACTGTCGATAAAACAGAGCATGTTTTGATTTGAATATCCCTCCCTTCATATCAAAACATGCACTGCTTTATCGACAGTCTGAACTCTGTTTAAACTGAGTTTAAGTAGCGTTCTAGAATACCACCCTTACTTACTCCGATGGCTTAGCGACCCGAAGTGGGTCTTGGCCTCAGACACAAGAAGTCGCCACTGGTCTCGGTCCTGCGTGGTCTCCTTCCAGTCGCCTGCTTGTAGGTCGCGCAGGTCTTTGCCGACTTCATCCCTCCAGCGGTATTTAGGACGGCCAACTGGTCTTCGACCGCTTGGTATTCCAAGGTAGGCCCTCTCGACTGCTCGATCCTCCGCCATCCTTTCCAGGTGACCAAGCCAACGGAGTCGGTGGGATTTTATTTCACCGATGATATTGGGTTCGGAAATCATGTAGCTGGTCATGTTGGGGTGATTATGTTTTACCGATAAACTAAATCACCCCAAAGTGGTTTAAGTTAGAGGCCTTGGCAAACTTGGCTCAGCACGGCCCAGTTTAAGGAATTGGTGCCTCTGTGTACCTTTCCCGGTGTGTGTATTGCGGATTGTGTTTTGTTTCTGAATTTAAACGTAGATATCACTGTGCCGTAGATATAGGCCCGGTTTCTGAATTGAGAATTTTACTAAGTAAATACTTAACTATCACTCTGTCACGCTCTATTGTGAGAAATCTACAGAGACAGGACGATACTTACCCATTTGCTTAATGAATGTCTCAACTCAGAAACCGGGCCATAGACTTTGTCAGATTACTGGACACGAGCAATATAACTAAAAAAACTGCGCTTAATACTCTCAGAAACAGACTGTGCAAACCCATAGTAGAATCACTGTGCCGTACCGTGTTGAGCAAATTTCAATTCGAAGAGTTAACTTGCAGTTAAGTTTACAAGATTGAATCATGCGGGTAAAGTATAATTTTGTCATATCAATGGTATACCATGGCAAGTAAATATGCAACAGTCTAAAGTTCGTCAACCAAACGAAACGAAGTTTGATATGGTATGGACACGAAGTGAATATCTTTATTCGTGCAAAAAAATGACAATAAAACAAAATAATATACAAAACTACTTTACAGGACACAAATGAAGTTTCAAGTGGTATCAAGTGACATGAATGGTCAGAGCAACAATCAAGCGCAATCAGAACCGGCGATAAAATTTGCAACCGGAGCCACTCGCGCACACGCGCCAACACAAGTCAACACAACACAGCAGCGGATTATTTTTCAGTGTCTCTGAAATGGCTACACGTGGGACCTTGAACTGTTTTACATGAGCTGCAGTCAGCCGCTTGGACGGCACAGAAAGTTCGATCCACATAGACAGAATATCAAGACGGCAAAACTTGATTGACGATGTTTGGGCACAACTCTTCCGAGCCGCAACATCACGGGCCAAAGTGGCCGTAATGATAGCCGATCTCCGATAGGAGATGGCACCAAAAGAAGAAGAAATAGTTATTTGTTATGCAAGAATGCAAAATTATTGTTTGCGGCGAGTGCTTATATTGAATACCGAGCTAGCGAAGGTTTCTAAAATTGAGCCACGAGCGTAGCGAGTGGTTCAAAAAAAGAAACCTGAGCGTAGCGAGGCATTCAGAAGCTCGAGTCGCAAATAATATTGCATTCGTGCGAAACACAAAACTTTTCATCTCACAGAAGCGAGGAAATGATTTTCTTAGCCAAGCGTGACAAACAATAGACATAGGTAGGTAGTACCTACCATAGAGGTTAGTGAAACGAGTTTCCTTCTTTTTTGCTTCTTCACAAAGGAGTATGTGGCGTTGCCTAGCAACGGGTTGTTGATTACAAATCGTGTCTTCTTGAAGTGTCATTAAATCAACAACCCGTTGCTAGGCAATGCTACAAGTTGAAGGAGTTCCTTATTTTTTTTTTTTATTAGGGCGTCGAGTTCAAATTTCGAAGCGCACAAAAATACAAAGCGTGGTTCAAAAAAAGAAACCTGAGCGTAGCGAGGTATTCAGAAGCACGAAACGCAAATAATATTGCATTCGTGCGAAACACAAAACTTTTCATCTCACAGAAGCGAGGAAATGATTTTGTTAGCCAAGCGTGACAAACAATAGACATAGGTAGTTAGGTACCTACCATAGAGGTTAGTGAAATGAGTTTCCTTCTTTTTTGCTTCTTCACAAAGGAGTATGTGGCCTTGCCTAGCAACGGGTTGTTGATTACAAATCGTGTCTTCTTGAAGTGTCATAAAATCAACAACCCGTTGCTAGGCAATGCTACAAGTTGAAGGAGTTCCTTATGTTTTTTTTTATTAGGGCGTCGAGTTCAAATTTCGAAGCGCACAAAAATACAAAGCGGTTTAAAAAAGGATCTTCTACGATCGCATGTTTAAAGTAACAGGGTACTTTCCGAGCATGGGAGATGAAATAGTTATTTGTTATGCAAGAATGCAAAATTATTGTTTGCGGCGAGTGCTTGTATTGAAAACCGAGCTAGCGAAGGTTTCTAAAATTGAGCCACGAGCGTAGCGAGTGGTTCAAAAAAAGAAACCTGAGCGTAGCGAGGTATTCAGAAGCACGAGACGCAAATAATATTGCATTCGTGCGAAACACAAAACTTTTCATCTCACAGAAGCGAGGAAATGACTTTGTTAGCCAAGCGGGAAAAACTCTATAGACAACTACTTACAGGCAAAACAGGTGAGTCAAATAAGTTCCTTTTAAAAGCATATTTTACTGTAGTTACGGCTGCCGCACTAAAGTTTTGAGCTTCGTTGGTATTAAAACCATTCGTTTTATTAATAATTTCCTGAAGTTTATTTATCCAGACACAAAAATAATGTAAATAAAAGAATGTTTTTTTTTCCGGGTGCATTCTGAACTTTTACCATATAAATTAAAAAATTCTAGGAGATAAAAAATGAAATTAGTAATATCGTTTGAAAAAATGTATTTAACAAACCAAAACATAATTATCTATTTGATAAAACAGAAGCGAAGCCTTTTTTTATTTACTGGTATTATAAAATAAATACGTGTACAAAATATTGAAAAGACTATAAGAAGAAACCGCGTTTCTGAATGTTCTATTCCGTGACTTTACCTTTTTAAAAGATGCTTATGCACCATTTACATTCACAGTTTTGTATAGAGAATGGGCACGAACAATCACTTTCACTGAAGTACGCGTGTAAACGAACTATGAATGAGGTTTTATTTTCCGTCGGGATTCGGCATCTACTAAAACGGCCAGTGTTTTTTTCTTTTTCAACACCATAGGGCGCGGGAAAGACTGTCCCGGCGTCGCGTTCAAATTTCGAAGTGCACAAAAATGCAGATAGTTTAAATCCGGCCTTTACACGATCGTAAGTTACTAGTAACAGCAAACTTTCCGAGCGTGGGAGATGAAAAAGGTATTTATTATTCCTTTTTGGATTTTAATTTAGTACCTATAACATATTGCGGTGGTGGTCTAGTGGGTAGAACAGTGGACTCTGAAGCGAAAGGTCCTCGGTTCGATTCCCGGTGCGGGCATGACTTTGTTTAATTTCAAAGTTACGTACATTTGTGAATTTTTAGTAGCAATACCACTCGCTGACCGTGAAGGAAAACATCGTGAGGAAACCTGAGCGTATGAGGCATTATACCCTCAACGCAAAAATCACCAACCCGCATTGAGCACGCGTGGTGATTCTCTCTCTCTCTCTCTCTCTGAGAGAAGGCCTTTGCCCAGCTAGTGGGACATGTGCAAATGTACAGGCTACATCTTACTTTTTACATATTTTAAAATAACTATCTTATTAGGTATATCTTGAAGAACATACAATCAGAGTGCCCGAATTCACGGATTTCTGATATACATACAGTGTGAGTGAGATATTTATAGACCATGCATAAAATTAAATTATCCCGCGACATCCCTTTCTTTATCTTGGCTCAAGCATAATTATAATGTTGCATTTTTTTCTCTAAGCGTCTTTTTATATAATTTGGTTGAATATTGTGTGGAGATGCACCTCTGCACTTTTGTGCAAATGTTGTAATTGTCGACTTAATCAGTTCTTCTGTTTATGGTCTATTGTTCAGGTATTTAGTTGATTAGTGCTGTAATGAAGCGTCAGTCATCGGACACTGACTCGTGGTCGAGCTTTCTTAAAAAACTGCGTAGTAAATAGTAGTTTCTGTCATGTAAACTACATATTCTCTTTTGAATCTGTTTATCATGATTATCTCTACAAGACTCTACATAGAACCTAACAGAACTAATTATCCCCTTCTAAGCTACGGGTTTCCACACAGTGTTTTCCTTCAGAATTCAATTAACAAAGGTGTAAAGCCACAACTTTAATGAGTGACTGTATGGCTATAGAAAATGGTTCCTTAGCATTTTAACCTCTATAAACAGCTGGTAAAGGTTTAGTATTGTACATGCTGATTGTTGAATATAGTAGGGTGTGGGCAGGAGATGTGTCGTCGAGTTAAATTATGAACAAACGTTTAAAGCCCACGCATAGGAGACCCGAGAACAAAACTCTTTACACTCCCTTTAATTTCGTATATACGTTAAGTTCTTGTGCTAATCTCTTGTGCAAAGTCTTGTGTAATAATTTTCAGGCAACTTAATTTTGAGCCTTAGTTCTTGAACTCTGTGTAATAATTTTTGGGCTACTTCATTTTGAGTCTATTTTCCTGATCCATGCAAAGGCGCTAGTTCATTGGATTGATTGGGCCCACATATTTCTAGAGATTTCTTTCGTAGTAATTCATAATTCTGCAACCATATTGAGTTCCCTTTTTCGATATTATTCATCACACCCACGGTGTCAGCGATTGTCAAAAACAATATTTATAATAATGACCAAGAACTTTTTGAGAATGTTAGTAATTACATCATAATAACGGAGGGGTGCGTCAATTCCAACTTGACACGCTATCAATATATCGCAAGTTTTCATATACCAAATTGGGGCGCTTGCCACCCTACCCCTTAACACGGTTAAGGCGCAAGGGTGTGATATTTACATACTATGATAGCAAACTGTGATATTCAAATGTTATTGTTAAAGTTATATCACTTTTGTAGGCAAGCGTACTTCACCTGGTTGCCCAAGATGCGTCTATGGAGCGAGCTCTTTTTATGGCGTCTTTAAAATAAATATAAAACTACTAAAAAACAGCCTTTAGCCCAAATGTAACCGGTCCCGAACGGTTTTGGATTTAATTTGTTTATTTTTATTCTATGGCACTAGTGTGCTATAAAATATCGACACGTCTGTTTCAATCAACATTATATTATTTTCAATGTTTTTGGAACTAACGAGCACGATTTTACTCGCAAAAAAATATGTTGTTATTGAACGTAACTTATTAAATATTGTTCTTGATATATGGTGATGGACTGATCATCTTTGCGTTAGGACTAATCTCGTTAAGATTCTTGCGGTTCTAACCGACTTAAGGAGATGGCCAAAAGTCCTTAGGTCCTAAAAAATGTTAAGGCTAGGGATTCTTATTAAAGCGCTCGTTTTTAGCAAAAAACGCAATCAAAAAGAAGATTATGTTTTTTTTTCTCACTGGCAGCGCTAGTGGTCGGGGTACCAGGTTCTAAAGTGAAATAATAGTGTAGGTGTTGAACAAATTTACTAACTCTATTTAAACATTGCTCAGGGACACAACAGCGGCTGAGGAGTCAATGGTATCTTAACTTAAAAAAACCGGGTATATCTGCTCTATAAATAATCTCAAAGATGTAAAGGACTGCGTTTTCATAAATTGTATCTATTTGTTCCTGTCCACCGCTGTGACAAAGAAACATCTGACGTCACACCGTCGTGCGATATTTATGACATCATAAAGCGAAGACATTTCATCGCACTCCACCCTCCCAGTTGTGGAGACTCTATCACCTCGACCGGCCCTCTTTACTGTCGCCCCATAAGAACGCTTGACTAAACACATGTTAACTTCAAAAAAGTCGCTGGAGTGCAAACTAGTAGGAAAATGCTCGGTTCCAAATAAAATAAAGGCTTCCAGCGGAATCTCAACTCATACTTTTTAGATGTGTGAAGTTATCACTCGAACGCAGCTCGAAGCTGTTGTAACTTGGATTGGGCATGGTTTTAAGGCGGTGGTGGTCTAGTGGGTAGAACAGTGGACTCTGAAGCGAAAGGTCCTCGGTTCGATTCCCGGTGCGGGCATGTATCTATGACTTTGTTTAATTTCAAAGTTACGTCCATTTGTGAATTTGTAGTAGCAATACCACTCGCTGACCGTGATGGAAAACATCGTGAGGAAACCTGAGCGTATGAGGCATTATACCATCAACGCAAAAATCGCCAACCCGCATTGAGCACGCGTGGTGATTAAGCTCGAACTCTCTCTCTGAGAGAAGGCCTTTGCCCAGCTAGTGGGACATGTGCAATTGTACAGGCTACATCTTACTTAATGGGGTTAGAGTCCACTGTTCTATCCACTAGACTACCACTGCTTAGGCCGACTAGGCCGACTTAACTGTCAGGATGGTATAGGTGCTGGGCAAGCCTACTCCATCTAAAACAATGTCCCAGGCACTGCAGCGCCGAGTGGTCTCTTCACCCATCTAGTGTGAGTGAAGGTGCCACTGGACGCTGTATAAATCATCTCATTACGTAGATGCAAAGACCTTCGTTTTTTTTAATGGGGTAAGCTTGCCCCTAGCCATAGCAGCTTAGTCGACTTAGTTTACAGGGAAGTCAAAGTAATAAGTCTGGAGTGCGGAGTTATGCCATGACGATATTTTAAAAGCAACGCGTTCTCATGCTGCTGTTAATTCAACGTTAAAACTACACCGGAATTCAAGCCATTTGAATCAAATCACAGAAAAAACTGAAGCCTTTGCATCTACGTAATGAGATGATTTATACAGCGTGGCACCTTCACTCGTGGGTGAAGATACCAATCAGCGCTACAGATCAGCGCCTGGAACATTATTTTAGATGGAGTAGGCTTGCCCAGCACCAATACCATCCTGAAAGCAAATCATAAAACAATGTACCAACCAAATCGATAGCGATTTGAAAATCGCTCGTCCAGGGGACCCTTAAAAATAAGCAGCAATAGAATCGTATTCGGCAGTTTGTTTGTGCTTCCAAATGGCGAGGGATGCCTTTGATATGATGTGTTTACGCTCGGCAGATGCTGGCGGTAGCGGTGTTTGTCTAACCTACGGCCGGCTATTCTTGGCCTGCTTGTTTTTTCACAGTTTGAGCTTTGAGAGGAGAAAGATAGATTCTCAAATAGGGGCCTGAAAATGCGGCGAAATGGTTCCAGTAAAGGATGGTACGGCAGTGTTTGCTTCGCGCTCGACCTGGCGGGGGCACTGCCGTGCCCCCAGATAAAGAACGTGTAATATACTTAATATTTCTCCTCTCGAACAATACAATACACCGTGGAATTTAAGTGGTTTTAAAGCCGAAGGTATTTAGTTGCACTCGTGATTCTGAGCCAAATTCCAAAATTTTACTTCAAAACGAGCGAAAAAAAAACACTTCCCAATACAAACGGCTATCGCCAATCGACACCATTTGTATGGAGCAGTGAATTATTTTTTCGCGCGTTTTGGAATGAAATTTTGTAATTTGGCTCAGAATCACCAGTGCAACAAAATACCTTCGGCTTTAAAACCACTAAAATTGCACGGAGTATAGATTCAGACTCAGATTCAGATTCAAATTTTTTATTCAATATGCAATAAATAAATTATTTACGTTGAACGTCAAAATATTATCTACAGTAAAAAATGTATATAAATCAGATACTTATTACTATCTAATACTAAGTATCTAGCTACTTTTTTTTCTCCAGCTTCACTAGCTCTGATCGTTCTTGGAGAAGAAGCATGGTAAAGAAACTCCAAGGATCTCGTGCTTAAAAAAAATAATACATTTTGTAATGCAGGTAGGTACTTAAAAAATAACACATTGGTAAGTGTGGTGATCGTGCGCTGAACTGGTTTAGTGCCAGACTTCTTTGTCATTTAGATATTCATCTATTCTGTAATAGGCCTTTTGGCACAGGGTGTGCCTTACACATTTTTTGAATCGGGCCTCTGGTAAACTTAAGATACCGAGAAATGAGCTTCTAGCCTTCTTAAGCCTAAGAGTTGGAATTGTAGGCTTGTGCTTCTTCCTAGTATTTATATTATGATGGCTACCTAATGTATCGAACTCTGCAATATGCTTCTTAGCATAAACAATGTTGGCGTAGATGTATTGACTTGCAACTGTCAGGATGTCAATTTCTTTGAAAAGTTCTCTTAACGACACTCTACTACCTAGTCTATAGATGAATCGGATGGCTCTCTTCTGCAAGATGAAGATGCTCTCAATATCTGCTGCCCGACCCCATAGTAGTAAGCCATATGACATAATACTATGGAAGTAACTAAAGTAGACAAGCCTAGCAGTTGCGACGTCAGTCAATTCCCTGATTCTTTTTACAGCATAAGCTGCAGAACTGAGCCTATGAGATAATTTCACAATATGAGGGCCCCATTGAAGCTTTGCATCAATAGTGATGCCTAGAAATACAGTTTCTTCTACCAGCTCTAATTTATCTTTTCCTAGTATAATCTGGGGGCACGGCAGTGCCCCCGCCAGGTCGAGCGCGAAGCAAACACTGCCGTACCATCCTTTACTGGAACCATTTCGCCGCATTTTCAGGCCCCTATTTGAGAACCTCTGGATAAGACCAGAACGCAGAAATTTTCGTCATCTAGTAAGCTATAATCACATACTTAAAATCCAAAATTTCAAGTCTGTAGGTCATTTAGTTCCGAAGTTAAGCGAAAGCAAAGTTTCGCATTTATGACACACACTCACTCACTCACTCACTCATGATCATCATAATAGAACTAGTACTTCCCATAAACTCAGAGAGCTGAAATTTGGTACAGAGTTAGGGTTTAATGGCCACATAAAGGGAAAACTATAAAAACTAGGATAATCGAAGATCTGGAGTACCTGGTGACCCTGATTAGAAAACACAAGAGCCCTAATAGAACTAGTACTTCCCATAAACTCAGAGAGCTGAAATTTGGTACAGAGTTAGGGTTTAATGGTCACATAAAGGGAAGAGTATAAAAGCTAGGATAATCGAAGATCTGGAGTACCTGGTGACCTTGATTAGAAAACACAAGAGCCCTAATAGAACTAGTACTTCCCATAAACTCAGAGAGCTGAAATTTGGTACAGAGTTAGGGTTTAATGGCCACATAAACAGAAAACTATAAAAACTAGGAAAATCGAAGATCTGGAGTACCTGGTGACCCTGATTTAAAACACAAGAGCCCAACCAAACTATTATAGATCGACATATACCGCCCTTACAAAACATATTCAACTTGGTGGGCCGCTTCATTTGATGTCAAAAATCGAAGGTCTGAAGTATCTGATGAAGAACCCTCAGCTGGTCTCAACTGTATCTTATAATCTCTTGATTATGGTAATGCCCCCTTCAACAATTGGTACATAAAAATATCGACTGTCATTGCAGAAATCCAGCGTAGTGGGACACATCTTCTAATTTAATCTAGCCTATAGCGTCCTACTGCTGGGCGAATGCCTCCCCTTCTGCTTTTAATACGCATATAAATAAAATTAAAGGAAATCTCTGGATAAGACTAGACTGGCTTTTATACTTATAGGTACTTACAATTTAACAATGTTGTGTGACTTGGCCGTTGAAGGGTATACAAGGGTACAAAACCAGGTGCTCCATGACACCATTGCACCAATCTGACGCCAGAACCACTTGTGTACCCTTCAACGGCCAAGTCACACAACATTAACTGTAATACTAAAGAAATCGCAGTAAGGAACCTTAGACTTGGCACGACTTTGTCTAGATTTCATTACTTTTTTAGAGATAAACAAGCAGCTCCATCGAGACCTGGCTAGTTTTTTACAGAATGTTTTTGGTGGGATATTGTTTTCTACCTGTATCATATTCGGAAGGGTAAACTTTATACATTTTGTTTTTTTAGAATTTAACAGTAAATTATTGGCTGTGAACCAATCTAAGTAATACACGTGAGAGAGCAGTATTTGCATCACTTAGGTCATCTTCTTGTCTCCTTATTTTAAAAATAAGTGATGTGTCATCAGCAAATAGTACTATCTCAGACATGTTCTCCACCATATGTGGCAGATCATTAATGTAAATAAGGAATAGAAACGGTCCTAAGATGGATCCTTGCGGAACTCCTATCTTCACCTGCGAACCTGCAGACTGTGTACGATTTATGTCAGCTTTTTGAACCCTCCCTTCCAAGTATGATCTCATTAGTTTTAAGCCTTTACCCTTTACCCCGTAGTATTTTAATTTTATGAGAAGTGTTTCATGGTCTACACAGTCAAATGCCTTTGAAAGGTCACAGAATACGCCTATAGCATCTTTCCTATCCCCCATGCGCTATAAATGTGCCTAACTAACATCACTCCCGCATCCGCCGTTGAGCGTCCTTTTGTGAAACCAAACTGTTGGTCGTGGAGAAGTTTATGTTTATCAAAGTATGATAGTAACTGAGCGAGCACGACTTTCTCAAATATTTTACATAATACTGGTAGGACTGAAACTGGTCTAAAATTTGTAGGATCTTGCCTATCGCCATATTTAAATAATGGTACAAGCCTACTATATTTTAGTGAAATATGTACATCCAGTTAGAAGTTTCTACAAGGTAAATGTGAAAAGCATTTGGAGATAAAAATACCTTCTTGGATAGAGAGGATAACAAGTACTTGCTTTGAGTTCCATCTTGTCATCGTTTATTTCCGCTGAATTCTAAAGATATCATCTTTCATATGTGTATTTGATTAAAAACTATTTAGATGCTGCATTGCTTGGGACACATTTGAATTGAGTAGGCTTGCCCAGCACTTACACCATTCGCTCAGCTCAGCCTAGCCCAAAAGAAAGTTAAAATATAAGACCCTCTCTACAGCATCCAACACGTGTGTAGCTGGACTTTGTGTCCTAGCGACGGAAAGATAAAACATTGTTTAACTGTCTAATATAGAAATGTCCAAGTTCTCTTTAAAATAGACTACTTTATAAACCCTGTCGTGAGCTTCTAAATTCGACAAACTTCGCAAATTGAGCGGGTTTGCATCGATCCCATTGTGCTGTGCTATTCACATTGTGTTGTGTGGTGCAGCGGGCTGGTTGGTTGGTTGCTATCGATGCTGCTGCGATGGCTGCGCGCGCGCAACCGGTCGTCGGCGCCGCGCAAAAGGTCACGCCCCTAGCACGGAGCGGAGCACGCTTCGGCGGAGGGGCTGGAGATTTAGTTGAGATTTCGACACTGAAATCAAAATATGGTACTAAAATAACTGCTTTAAAATAGACAAAAGTCGTCAAGCACTAGAATAAGTTTTGATAAAGACCTGGAGCACCTAAATAAGTTTTGGTAGAGACCATAGGGCTGAATATAAACTAGGGAAAGAGACAATGCAATTAAATTAAATTATTGTAGTACGTAAACTGTAAATGGAAGTCACTATTTGGGATAAAGAAATAGAAGGCTTTAGTTTATTTAACTATCTAGGGCCCGCAATATTAATCACAGTTTAAACCTAAAGGCTATAGTTTCTGTTCATACCAAAGGCGAAATTTAATATATGATATTTTGGGCCTTAGCAGTAGAATTGTGTAATATAGGGGTAGATATATGCTATTCTATGGCCGGCCATATATAGACGGAATTCCGGATGGAAAAAAATTAATCGGGATTCCGAACGCAGTGATTGCTTGTCTATGCTTAATTACCACACACATACGGTTTTTTCCGTCCGGAATTTTCATACATTTGTATGCAGTTGCTGCATTCGGAATCCCCATTCGTTTTTCCATTGCGGAAAAATTTAGTATGTGGCCGGCCTAAATGCCCTTTATTGTATTTTGGCTGTGGCAGCAATAATCAGCCCCAGAACTGTTGTTACATATGTGTTTACTCAAAAAAGCTCGTAATGTGGACATTAATTCGACAACCTTCTTTGAGCAAAGACGGACTTGCGGGCTACTTTATTAGGCGCCAGAAAAGTTGTATGGAATTTCATTAATGTCGTGTTTTGCGGCCAGAAAAACTGTATGAAAATCCATTAATGTCGAGTTTTGTTTCATAAATAGAACTCAAACATCAGGCGCAAAAAGTATTTATTTAGAATTGGGCTGTATGGGTACTGGCAGTCGACACATTGCACAGAAAAAAAAAGCGCGGCCATACTGTTTTCGGCTTTTCGCGCGTTGTTCGAAGTGACTTTTTCTGTGTTTTTGTTGAAAAAGTGAACTCTTAAAGCGACGAATCCTCCGATTTAATGTGTTTAACACCGTCGGACATTCACAAGCAAGCGAAATTAGTAGTGGGAAATTTATTGCCACCGAAGTCAAAGAAAAATACTTGCTTCAAAAGCTTGCTTGCTTACCAACAAAAAGTTTGCGGAATGGAAAATCGACAGAAAGTACCTAATCTACTACAAATGGTAAGCTAATAAAATTTCTATTTTAATTACTATTCTAATTACTATTTTAATTACTCGCATTGTTTGAGTAAAGCACTATACAAGCCTTGGTCTGCAATGAGTGCGCTGCTGGCCACGCTATGATTGCCTCGAGCTTAGCTTAGCTACACTCTCGGCCCTCAAGTTTGGTCATCATTGCAGCCCTTGCTGGCCGCGCTATAAAGGCCTCGACCTTCGGTCTCGGCCTTCATTCCAGCTTGTCCATCAAGGGCTGCAATGCTGACCGCTCTGTGAGGGCCTTGAGCTGCGCTACGCTGCGCTCTGTCGGCCATCAAAAGCGCGCCAGAAACGCACCCATTACAGATCGCGGCAGTAATGTACTATTACAAGACAATCATCTTGATACCACCTAGAGCAGGACCACTGAAATTCTCAATATGGTAATTTTCTAATAGCAATCGGCCGAGACGCGTCAGTTTACGCACTAGGGCGGCACTTTCTTCGCCCGCCGGGTCATTAGAAAGGGCCGCACGAACCGGCAATTTATATCGTGGCACAAAGCAACTGCACGCGGTGCTGCCCGCCCGACGTACTGTTGCTATGCGGCCCCAAAGATACCGCTGATCTATTCTAAATTATACTGCGTAAGGGAACTACATGGGCCTTTTAGAAAGATGCATAAAGATGGATATGTCAACGGACCATCTGACTGGTGGTCTCCCAACCGATCTCTTCCCCTCTCGAAGTCGCTATTCTACGTACAATAGACTTAAATATTCACTTTTTGAACAATTTTTCAGCAAAAGATCTTCTTTGTAAGCTGACAACAGCGCAGTGGATTTTAACATTTACAAAGATGCATGGAGAAGAGACCGAGAGGCAGGCCTAAAAAACCTAAAAAGCGTAATTTATGCCCACGTTTAGTTGCGTATTCCGCGCAGCTGGTGTAAAAAAAGTCAAGTGTAGGTAGCCTAGGTAGCATGAGCCCTGTGCCGACAGCTGAAAAATCCACTGCGCTGTTGTCAGCTTGCAAAGAAGATTTTTTGCTGGAAAATTGTTCAAAAAGTGAATATTTAAGTCTATTGTACGTAGAATAGCGACTTCGATAGGGGAAGAGATCGGTTGGGAGACCACCAGTCAGATGGTCCGTTGACATATCCCAAGTAGCCGGAAAGCTGTGGTTGCATCTGGCACAGGACCGTGAACCGTGGAGTGAGCATGGAGATACCTTTACTCAGAAGTGGGTGTCAACAGGCTAATGATGATGATGATGAGTGAATATTTAGCGAATAAGACAGCGGAGCTGATGACAGGGTCTCAGGCTCAGGTCTGCAATGTGTTTGATTTGATGAAACTTTGCTTACAATTACATCCATTCAGTCGTCCCCTCAATGCTGCGGATCGTAACCATCACTGAAGATGGCAGAGTAGAGTACAATCCCACCAAAAACATTCTGTAAAAAACTAGCCAGGTCTCGATGGAGCTGCTTGTTTATCTCGAACAAGTAATGAAATCTAGACAAAGTCGTGCCAAGTCTAAGGTTCCTTACTGCGATTTCTTTATTATTATAGTTAATGTTGTGTGACTTGGCCGTTGAAGGGTACTATTCTGATGTTCATGAGTTTGTGAGTGAGATACTGCCGGTTTCTGAATTGAGAAATTCGTTAAACAAATGGGTAAGTATCGTCTTGTCTCTGCAGATTTCTCACAAAAGAGCGTGACAGAACGATAGTTAAGCATTTGCTTACAAAATTCTCAATTCAGAAACCGGGCCTGAGTGTCATAAATGCGAAACTTTGCCTTCGCTTAACTTCGGAACATAATGACCTACAGACTTGAAATTTAGGATTTTAAGTATGTGATTATAGCTTACTGGATGACAAAAATTTCTGCGTTCTGGTCTTATCCAGAAGTTCTCAAATAGGGGCCTGAAAATGCGGCGAAATGGTTCCAGTTAAGGATGGTACGGCAGTGTTTGCTTCGCGCTCGACCTGGCGGGGGCACTGCCGTGCCCCCAGATTAATTAGATGCTATCAAAAACACACCCGAGGCCCTGATAATTCCCAAGTGGCAAAGCCCAGGCGTAGGCGGTAGCCTCAAGCGTGGCCACGAGGCCACGGGGTCCAAGCCTAGCGCCAGCTAATCTCGGGGCATTCTTCATCGTCTCGCATCCGAGCCATTCTTTTTAATGAAAGCTCCAGCCTCCGAGGCAACTCCGAGACACGTTCTAAAAAGTACAATAAAGTGAAAAAGTTAAAGTTTAATATCCCGAGGGCTCTGCGTTGACGCATAGAGCGGGGATTCACAGTAGGTCCACGGAAATGGACAGAGGGTGTATACCTAACAGTAGCGTTTTCTCTTTACAAACCTAGTCCCCGAGTTCCTCCCTGGAGACTGGCACTAGAGCATACATTTTTGGTATGCTGGGAAATGTCCACCCCTAGCGTGTTGGACTGTTTAGATTTTTTCGATAAATTATTGTAAACAGGAGCTAGGACCTTCCAAAAAATACAAAAAAATGCGTATTTAAAGTCTGGTTAACTGATTTAGCAACTTGAAATTTAAAAAAACAAGACTGTCCGACATCAAGTAGTTTTTGTGATATCAGTGATGAAAAAAGAGTAATTTGACGATGAGTTATTGAAATAGGCCTTGACGTAACGAATTACGTTTCTCGCAATATTTTCCTTAATTTTGTCGATTTATTTGATTAATATTTTTTAAGTGGAGCGTTTTGTGAAACAAGTTACCAAATGCTCTCATTCGGTTAAATTCAGAAAAAAATGGCTGGTGGGGATAAGAGCCGAGCCTTCGTGATAGAGTCAGAGCGTGACGTGATCTTTTGCAACGAGGAGAGCCAAGACAGTTGAAAAGCCAGGAAATGTTACTTTTAACGCTTATACAAATCTCATTTCCATTTCCATGCTAGCGAACAACATAAACGCTAGAAGCGTCCTTGTACCTACGTCGAACCTTTCGTATCATCCCATTATATCTCCCCCTCCCGTCACCCTCCCACCCCCTTTGGGCCTTGAAACGGGAGTTTTTAATATAGGCTCTTAGCGTGGGGGGCAGTAATATGCCTAATAAAGAATTATATTTTAAGGAAAAAATACAATAATTGACTTAATGGAGGCGCAGCGACGGACGCTTTGTTTGCGAAAGCGGATTCCGGTTTAAACCGATTATGTGACTAAAAATAATACATTTTACTGTCTGGTATTACGTTTCCTAAGTAGTCTTTGTTATGCAACGTCTTCAAGCTTGCTACAGAGTAAGAAACTATAACAAAAGAACCACTCACTCAAAATAATACATCCAATGCCCGTACACAAAGATATGAAGGGGTTTTATGACAACATATGCCTCACATAACTGATAGGTTAATAACAACCTTAAAATATTCACAATGCACCCATTTCTTTCAAAGGCTGGCCACCAAAATGTCTCGAATTGAAAAATCTCAGTAACCGTCATTGCTTCAATAGAATACCTTGATAGAATAGTAAAATATCGATGTATCAAACCCTAAATATTGTAATGAGCTGGGTTTTGTGTAATTCCTTATTTTGTGCCCAGACTAATAATAATTGTTATCAGTAACAACAACATAACACCAACTGATAACAACTCTACAATCATATCTCACTATCAAGTCCCCAGACCACTTTAAGTAAGTGTACCTATATCTGTAAAAGGTACCTTACAAGCATGGCAACCAATGACCTTCTACAAACACATACATAGCATGAATCATCATGATATTACACCGTCGACGGCTTGATCGTTGTTCAATTGTTCGTGATTGTTAAATTAAAAGGTTTCATTCCAAAACAGCACTGAAATTGTGTCCAACTCAAACACGTAAGAGTGGACCTCAAACTAAGTACCTACCTGGCGTCGCGCAGTCTAACAGAAAGTAAACATTCTGGGATGAGCTTGCAAGCTTGAGTTAAAGGCTAAATCGCCCTAAATAGAAAACTGTTGAGACCTTCGTCCCTGACTATACATCATGATTTTTCAGGAAGTCTAAAGACATCATTAAAAAATGCTGATAATATTTTACATGTCTGAATTTATTTGTATGAGTTGCTTGTTACCATGGTAAAATGCATAACTAGAGATAAACTCCGAAGCACATCATTGGGTATCCAAATCGGCTACCACCGCTCTAGTTGAGCGTTTTCCATCCGAGAGCATATATCATAAGCCCAAGGAGTCAATCGAGAATCTCCATGTTTAAAACATAAGCCTACTATAAAAAAAATCTTATGCGCTTATCCGGAGTGCGTGTAAGTTTGTTATTACAATAATGCAATTAGTAACCGAGGCCGGCCAAAATATATTTTTTTATGAGCCATGATATCATCGTTGGTTCCATTGGCGTCCGCGGTCAATGGTTTAAGAACCACTGCTCTACCGCATTACCTTTGAGTGTATTGATTTAGTGATAGTGGCCTGACACGGGTAAATAAATGGCTTCCCGAAAGGTACGACACACGGCACCATGTAGCTACACACTGCTACATACAGGGTGTCCCGTGTACACATGCCAATGCTGGCCGGAAGCCGGGGGGGTGGAGGCGGTAGAGGAGGGGGAAGGAAACGGATATAAACACAATTACTGTGCGCAAATATCGAATGTGTGTGTAATGTGTATCCATCCACTGTAGGCACACGTTTAAAATAGAATAGAAATGTATGGAAGCCTTATTTGTGGCTTGTGAATTGTGATCACCTTGTGATTCATATCTATAGCATATCTATAGATAGCAACGTGGCGGGAAATTAAAAAAAATCACAGTTTTTTTACATTTTGTAGCTAAACTGAGCTATTTTTGTTCAGCGATTTTTCGTTCGCGGCAATAAGATAGTATTCTTTTCATTATTGTAAACAACAGAACAACAATAATTCAGCCGATTATGTGTTCTGGTCTTCAACAGGTAAAAACCTTTGGGCAGTGCCACTGCTTTTAGCTACAAAATGTAAAAAAACTGTGAATTTTTTTAATTTCCCGCCACGTTTCTATCGTCCCACTTTAAAGCATATTATTGTAAAAAGAAAATCAAGTAAAGTTATTGTTGCGTTACGTTTTATAATTTACCATTTAGATTTTTTTCCACAAACCTTGATTGTGACTTTTTTGTCCGTGGTTAGTTTTCATCGTCAATTTGCTGTGTAACTTCTATAACACGGTATATAAGTTTCTATTATTATTTTCTCCCGTATCCGCCTACATAACAGCACTTGGTCGCGCACGCCAAATTGCGGTGCACAGGGTGTCCCGGTACGAATGTGAGTAATCTCTCTCATTGAAACTGTTGAGGGGTGAGCTATTTGAATTAATGATGATGAATGAAGGAACTATTCATGTTAATGAAGGAAGTGGCTTGGATTGAACCCCACAGTTCAACGAAGCTAGAAACGAGGCTCGATTTTGTTAAGTTTGCGTGTTTTTACCTGAGTACTGAAGATTTTATGTATTTACTTTACGCTTTGATAAGGTTTAGATTTATTTGGCTTATTATAATATAAAACTTATATTAAAATTTCGCTGAAAGAAAATTAATCAACTAGTTTTCTGATTTGTATTTATATCTACCCTCTTCTGGCACCCTGTATAAGGCGAAACAAGGAGAAATGAAAAAAAAAGCAGGGTGTCCTGAGACATATCAAGTGGCAATCAAACGTGCTGTTATTGTTTGATCCTCCGACCCGCGAGATCAAAGAGGCCATTAAAAATACACGAAAATATGAAACAAAAAGAATAATGATACAAGACGGAGGGTCGCATTAATATTATGAAAAGGAAGCGGCGTAATTTTAAGACAACATAGGAGGAATAAAAATATTTACCTGCCAACCTACCGACCCCCCGCATCTCAGAAGCTACCCCCGTCCCCAGCATGCTCTACATAATCATAATAATTGAATAAACATCAGTAAGAAGATTTTTTGTACATCGTTCAGACGTCAATGTATTTATCAATATATTTCGAAATAAAGTAAGTACTTTCGAAATAAAAACGTATCAAAGTTCTGTATTGTCGATTATCCGTTTGTCGAAATTCAATTTTTGAGTCCAAAATGTGACTACCTCATAGAAATACCTACCTACTTTTTTGTTTTTTCTAAAGCACTAACCCGTGCTAGGGAATATTTTAAACATTTATCATTTATCGCATCGACAGTTACATGACTCGGTAGCTCAATTTTATTGGTAGAGCGCCTGCACGGTATGCGAGAGGTTGCGGGTCAAGTCCTGTCCCGAGTGAATTTTTTCAACTTATCATAAATGTTTAAAATACCTACCTAGTTAGTTAAAATTAATGGAGAATGTATGTGATCATGTTTAGATCGTAAGAGCCAGTTTCACCATGTATTCTGCAAAACTGCAGATCTAAACGAAAACACCGCACACCTTCATCACATTGGTAACCATAAGAAAGAAAGAAAGAAGAAAGAAAAACGTTTATTCACTAGCCACAACACACAGTATACGCAAAGTAGGAAGTTACAAGGTAGGTGCATTTTCTTAGAATTAATTAAAACCTAAATAAGGTGCACTGTGTGCAATGGCCGTAAATAGGTCGCGTGGCTCAGCATGAATGCTACGGTAACCCGTAGGCCCCGTAGCGCTGGTATTCTGCCAGGACCTAAAAAATACTTAAAACTAACTTAACCTAAACAAAATAAAACTAAAATCCTAACATTTAGAACTATAAAAACTCACAGTTTAGGGCATTTCACTAAAAACTAAGTCTTAATTTTTTTTGAATAACCTCTGGTGATGTGGGGATTGGCGCGCAGTTTAGTTTAGTTTAGATTTGTCATCTAGTCACGATCGCCAGCTAGGCACTATTCCTAGGAATAATTTGAAAATGGAACTGAGGATTGAAAAATCAGGCGTTTATAAAACTACGTCTGCGTTTTTGTTTTATTTTTCCGTTATCGAATTCGCTCGCTCGGCAAAGTTAAAAATTGGGTAAGTTGGTGGGACTGTGTTGTTCTGCGGATAATGACACAAGCTGAGACGTGGTCTTGCCTCTGGCTGGCGGGTAAACGGATACGGCCGTGGTTAGCCCATTAGGTGAGGCTGTGTCGGCTCCTGTATTACCCCTAGGCTTGCTATTGTTCTTTCCTAATTCACTTTTTGCGACAAGAGGGCCGTTTCTTACTTTTTTAATGTTTTGTTTTGAAAAGGTCTTTATTTAACATAAGAAAAAATATACATTTCGTAAGATAGGTACATAAACACAGTTTAGTACATACATCATAAAATTACACACAATGGTATTTGTAACTCAGCAGGCTAGAGCGCCTATAAAAGTCTTTTAATAAAATTACAATTTAAACATCGTGAGGAAACCTGAGATTATGAGACATTATACCCTCAACGCAAAAATCGCCAACCCGCATTGAGCACGCGTGGTGATTAAGCTCGAACTCTCTTTCTGAGAGAAGGCCTTTGCCCAGCTAGTGGGACATGTACAATTGTACAGGCTACATCTTACTTTTTTTTTACTATTTATGGGATGTAGGTCCCTTACTTTTTTAATGTTTTATTTTTAATATCGCACATAAAGGGATAAAAATCCGTGAGCTTGTAAGTAACTTTTCTGTGACATAAGTAAATGTTATAATCTGTAACAACTTTACAGTTTCGGCGATAAAATGCGATTTCCGCGGGCGTACGCCTATAGGCGTAAAAACGGAAGTTAAAAAAATGACAGTACGCCTGTGCGCGTTCATATTTAATCCATTTTATTGCCAAAATTTAATTTCTGAATTGTTAACATGATCCTTCAAAAAATGGTGCCTAATGTCGATATGCTTAGATCTAGGCAAAAAACAATAATTAAGGGACAATTTAACACTGTATTTATTTCGAAGTCGAGCATTTTCACTTTACAAACGCTAGATGAGAACAAACCGAGACTAAAACATTGCCACTCACAAAAGCAAACTTCGCAAGACCCTTTAGTACAAAAAGTAATTAATTCAAGAAATCACTTTGGCAACTTGAACCATTTATTATAATTCAGCCGATTAAGTGTAAATGTAAACGCTCCAAGTTGAGCGTTTCAGCAGGTATGTGCACCGATGAGCGACGCACAGAAAGCCTTTTTTGCTAAGCTCTCTTTTTTTCTTACAATCAGTGACAATATAATCGATAATCATTAACATCAACCTTACTTACTACGTTGGCTCAGAGACCCGAAATGGATCAAGGCCTCAGCAACCAAAAGACGCCATCTCTCTCTGTCCTGCGCCACTTCTCTCCAATCTTCCACCTGGAGTTCGCGCAAGTCCTTTGAGACTTCGACAATCCAGCGATACTTGGGACGTCCAACTGTACATCGACCTGCCTTCGCCATATTCTGCCTGTCGTGCAATAAAGAGTTGTATCTGTTGTCCATCTATCTATCTTCCCAATAGCAAACACCTTTACCCTTTACATTTAAGTTAGTTGGTTTATACCAGCGTCCGGTGGTAGCTCTACTTACATTAGATGGGTGAAGTGACCACTCGGACGCTGAGTGCTTGCGACATGTCTACAGAGACGAAGTAAGCTTGCCCAGCACCTAAACCAACCTCTCAGTCTCAGACAGACTACATAGACAAAACCTCTCTGAATATAGTTACCACAAGTGGTACCAATTTTCAGCCTCATACTTTGTTTTTTATAGGGGGAGGATGTAAGAAATAATACAGTGCGGTTTGATTACATCATCATCATTATATTTAAGAGTTATTCTCTTGTCGGTGCAGCATTCCCTTGCCCTTTGATCACAGGCCAGTTCCTTCGCAGCCTGGTACGTCACGACATCCACATTCTCTTTAATTTGGTCAAAGTAGCTTTGTTTACATACTTAACGTGTTTAAAGTGTCTACACGATGTACTTCTGGATTTCTCTGTACCTTATGGTGTGGCAGGAGTAGATAGAGGGCGAACTTGGTCCATGAATTACACACCACTTCGCTACGTCGGCGCAGGGCGGGCGGGTGGGCGTCGGAAATCCTATCTGTTCCATTTAATTTAGAACTTCGATGGAAAGCCGTGCACGGATTGTTAATTCAATTGTTAGTTTCAGCTATGTTAGCCATGTAATGAAGTTACCGAACATCCAGATACCTTCTATTTAGCTCAATGGGTATTGTGCTTTGCTTAGGAATACTCTGCTAAGCTGTGGGTCTGGGGCGCTTCTGTATTTAATGTTTTTAAGTCTATGCAGTGTCTGGGAAATTGATTTAGATGGAGTAGCCTTGCTCAACACTTACTTATACCATCCTGACAGCTTAGTCGGCCTAGCCCACACGAAAGACAAAGCAATATGCCATCTCACTGCAAAGGCCTAAGGTTTTTTTTTAAGTCTATGACAAAATTGTGTAAATGGGGACTTTAAACCGAATAAGTTGGAATAAGTTGGACATAACAAACGCTGCAGGACTAAAGTCATATTCAATCGGTTATAGTTAGAGAGCTGGTGACCAATCGAGATATTTTTTCGTACAAGGCTAGGAGTTGGTAGGCTGATAGAGTAGACTTCGCTGAGTCTGGGAAAAATATTTTTTTGGCACGGTCGCGGTTGAAAGTTAGATTTTTTCGACTTTGAAAGTTTAAATGTATGGGTTCAGTATATTTTTTTTGTCGTACAAGGCTAGAAACTTCTAGGTTAGTTGTTGAGACTCCGTTGAACAAGAAAATATTTGTTTTTTTGGCCGAGCGTGGTTGAAAGTTTGATTTTTATAACCCAAAAATTCACACTTTCTAGGTTATAAAAAACAATATTTCTACCGCGTTTGGCTAGCAATAAATAGTGATTTCGTGATCAGCGGAGACTAAAAAGGCAGCCTAAAAACTCCCAGCCTTGTAGACAAAAAAGAAATGACTCAACCCATACATTTAAACTTTCAAAGTCGAAAAAATCTAACTTTCAACCGCGACTGGACCAAAAAAATATTTTTCCCAGACTCAGCGAAGTCTACTCTATCAGCCTACTAACTCCCAGCCTTGTACGAAAAAATATCTCGATTGGTCACCAGCTCTCCAACTATTACTCTGGGCCAGCACCACTGTATAATTATATTTCACCTATTTGTCTAGTTCATACGAAACATGATGTCAATCCACGGTTAATAATATGATGTTCATTAAATAGACTCAAATTTTAGCAAGTCTGGGTTTCCTATAAATATTTTTCACTGAAATTTAAACAAAACAGTATGAGGTAAACCTATTCTACGGTATGTTATGCAATGTGGCGGATCAAAATGAATTATTAATGTAATGCCGTCCCTGTTAGAAAGTTAAACCTCCGAACTCACGTTGTTGTGCCTTTGGCGGGAAAATAACCCAAAATATACATTTTAACGCAAAACGGATGAAATTAATAAAGGTAAAGTTTACGCACTGAATAAATAACTTATCAATCTTGTTTCATAGGATATGTAGTTACGAAAGGTTTACCTGGGAATTTCGATGAAGCACCCCTACATCTACGACGCTAGATAGTGTTAGTAAGTTTAATAATGAATAATTTATTCACACAATTGATTCAAAAATACCAATTCACACAATGCTTCGTCAAAACAAAGAGGGGGGTTAGTCAGACTTAAAAACACAAAAACAAAAAAAGGTTCGCCCGCTGCACCGTCAGGGAAATCCTCTGCGCCAGGTATGCCCCGGAACGGTAGTCAGAGCCCCGGTTCTTCAGACTCTGACCAATTTCCCGTATAAAAGATCTGCCTTCCTCCGCCCATACACCCATGGTTTCCACAGTCAGTGATACAAACAAATACCTACAGATGTATCAACTGCCTGTAGGTACTTATGGACCTTCTGCCTAGCCGCCGCTTTAGCTGCAGTAGCAGCTGTAACTTTAATTCCATTACTTTTTTTGTTAAGTAGCACTGTATTTAGTGTTACCCTATATACAGAACGTCGATGCGTTTTTATTTCGACAGTAGAGTATAAAGTCACAGTAGAGACAGTCCTGTCCGTCTACCTCCACTATGCTTTTAAGTGTGTCAAACCAATGCGCTTTGTCCTGTTTTGTTATTACAGTTGATTGAACCTTCTTCACCTTTTCACTTCGAGCTCAAGTCGACTTTGTCCAAAGTATTTAATAAATCTAAGGGACTTTGCGAACTTCACTGAAATCTTTGTTTTAATAGGAAATCTTACCACGTACAACGCTGTTACAGGTTTACATACAGCAGAGTATCAACAAGTAATGTAATTTACCAAAAGTTTTGAGTTGCTAAGTACGATGTTGTTCTTTGTGAAAATATATTCTTCGATGTTTTAGATCAGTGGAAATATCGCTCTACCGTTTAGTTAGACAAACAAAACTAATAAAAATACTTTTCACTTAGTGTTAATTACGGGGTTAATTACGTGAGGCGTTTAGGAGGGGGGTAGGAGGGGGGGGTCGGGCCAAATCTCAACTAATCTCACGTGGGGTAGAGGGGGTCTCGGCAAATATTCACGTAATTTTTTTTCACAAGGAACAGTCTGCAGAAAATAGGGTTAAATAAATTAAAAAAATGTTTCTCTGCATTTATTGTTTAAAATATGGCGTAATAAAATTTTTTTTTTAACTCGGCTATATACAGCGTCGAGTGTCATCTCCACTCGAACTAGATGAGTGAAGGAACCTCTCAGCCGCTACAGTGCTTGGCACATTAAACAACATTAGGTTATAATCATGCTGTAGAGTAGAATGAAACGGAATTGGTGAAGATTTGTTTAGCATGTTAGTTAGCAATGAAGCTAACCCGCTACTCCCGGTGAGTTATGTATGACGTCGCATTGTGCCATGCAGTAGTAACCCACATACAGCGCTGTTTTTAAATATTTGGCCTCATAAATCTTCTCTTTGTCCAAACCGTTAAACAAAACAAACTTACAGTCCACAAAACAGAGCTCGCAAAACTACATTGTTGAATATTACATTGTATTTTAGAGTAAGTCGTACGTTCGTTTCGATATTTATGGCATCACTTTGTGGTAAATACGTTAGAAATGTTAGATATCCATGTTTTAACAACGTTATTTCATTTACTAACTGTGAAGTGAATAAAGCCCGAACTCTCTCTGAGAGAAAGCCTTTGCCCATTTGGTGAGACATGTACAGTTGTACAGCTGAACAGGCATACATGTTACTTACCGACATATTTTGTAAATTCTTAATCGATTAGCTAAACGGGATAACCACTTCTTTTTTCTTAAGCACTAAGCCGTGATAGGGAACTTTATAAAGTTTATAACATTATAGTTTATAACATTATAAGTAAACTGGGCTAGCTTAACTTAACTACAAGCTTTTAAACAGGGTGTCTCGTAAATAGCCCGTCTCTGTACGTTTTATCGGCAGTAAGCTCGTCCGTCGGTCGCACAGTCCAACTAGGCTGTGAGCACTTGTGAAACTGCCCAAATAAATAAGGAGCTCATAGTTGGTTGGATGGAACCCTTACTCTTATTGGACCGTATAGGAAGTATAACTTTTCAAACAAAAAATAATAATAAAATCGGTTCACATATTTAATAGCACATTACTGCCGCAGTCTTTAATGGGTGCGTTTCTGGCGCGCTTTTGATGGCCGACAGAGCGCAGCGTAGCGCAGCTCAAGGCCTTCACAGAGTGGTCAGCATTGAAGCCCTTGATGGACAAGCTGGAATGAAGGCCGAGACCGAAGGTCGAGGCCTTTATAGCGCGGACAGCAAGGGCTGCAATAATGACCAAGCTTGAGGGCCGAGAGCGTAGCTAAGCTAAGCTCGGGGCCATCATAGCGTGTCCAGAAGCGCACTCATTGCAGACCAAGGCTTGTATTATAATGATTTACTCAAACAATGCGAGTAAATTAAATAGAACCAGCTTACCTTTTGTCGTAGTTTACTTTCTGTTGATTTTCCATTTGCAAATTTTTTGTAGATAAACTTGTATTTTTCCTTTGACTTCGGTGGCGATAGGTACCTTTTAAATATCTAATTTCGCTTCCTTTTTATGTTCGGCGTTGTTAAACACATTTAATCGCAGGATTCTATGCTTAAAGAGTTCACTTTTATTTACAACAATAACAGCACGCACAGAAAAAATCACTTCGAACAACGCGCGAAACGGTGAAAACAATATGGCCGCACTTTTTTTTCCAATGCAATTTGTAGACTGCCAGCACCCAAACAGCCAAATTCTAAATAAATACTTTTCGTGCCTGATTTTTGAGTTCTATTTTTGAAACAAAACTCGACATTAATGGATTTTCATACAATTTTTCTGGCCTCAAAACACGACATTAATGAAATTCCACACAAATTTTCTGGCGCCTAATCAAAGTAGCCCGCAAGTCCGAATTTGCTCAAAGGAGGTTGTCAAATTAATGACCACATTAAGAGCTTTTTGAGTATCCTCTTTTTTTTTGAGTCGGTAAAAAAGACATACAATTTTTTCTACAAAACCCCGCCCAGCGTGCTTCTCGCTGCAGCGCCCCCGCTGCACGCTATAATTAAAAAAGTTCCCGCGCACGCGCGCGAGCGGAAGCGGAAGCGACAAGCCTAATGGCCCATCAACTTTTACGAGCGACCGCGGGCCTAATGACGGGGACGTTATGGTCTGTAGCAGTAGTGCTACTCGGTTAACGTGAAGGAAAACATCGTGAGGAAACCTGCGGATGGTGGCTTTGGCTCCGGATGGTTTTCGCGTACGGAATTTGCGGCAGTTCCTGAAAGAAAATTAAGGAATAGACGTTTCGGGAAATCGTCCTAGACACTGGACGTAACAGGAGCTGACCGAACCGACCGAAAAGAACGCAACACGCAGAATACCAGGAGTATGACTCTTGTTCTTTCATATACAGGGTCCCTCCGGTCCGTAACGACCGAATATCATAACTCCTTGATGTCATTGTGCCTAAATTTCAATTTGCCTTTGTCCCAAACTGCCTGAAACCCGAAATGACTTCATTTCAGTTAGTCTAAACCCCAAATTAGTTCCAAAATGCCTGAGT
The DNA here is from genome assembly GCA_949319315.1 of Zelleria hepariella. Taxonomy (NCBI): domain Eukaryota; kingdom Metazoa; phylum Arthropoda; class Insecta; order Lepidoptera; family Yponomeutidae; genus Zelleria; species Zelleria hepariella. The sequence continues at coordinate 353,561 of OX439394.1, forward strand.
ACGTAGCTGAAACATGACTTCTGTCTGTGTGGTTCTGTCCAGGGTTGTCGCGTGCTCGGGAGACGTTTGAAACTGTTATTTTAAAGGACAGGACAAAGTACGGTAATGTTCACGCGACTGCCTTAACAACATCGATGCATGCAGCAGAAGTACAACTCAATCCTCGAAGGTTTAGATATATTCTACAGGTTATTCTCTAAAACTTTTACTTATTCTCATTTTTTATCCACCCTCACACTGAGACGTTTGTTAAGTTTTCCAAAGACACCCATAAGATATTCCAAAAAACTACTTTCGTAGATTCAGCTATGCGTTGTCTGTCAGTCAGTGTGACACGTTACTATTTTATGTCAGTAATTTTGACTCTGTACTATTTTAGGCAGCGATAGATGGATAGTCCTTGAGGGATCGGGTTGATGCGAAAGTCGTCCTTCTGTCGCACTTACCCTGTGACTCGCTTTCACGCGGAAGTACGGGCTCTATTAACGAACTAACGTTGCGGCGGCCCTTAAAATAAAATAGCAAGCTTGAAGTGTTTTGTTAAAAACTGCTTTTGAACTAAGCGAGGGTGCGCTCGCCTTTATGACTTTGTTTGGCAGCTGAGCTCCTACTATGTACTTATGACCCGACCTACTTGGCTACTTGTAGCGCTTAGCACCTGCAAAATGCAGTAAAACTTTTAAGGGCTCATTTATTCTATATTTTGAAAATGAATTGCATTTATTTTGTTGTTTTTAGAAATTGTATTAGATTTTTCTAGGCTAGATCGTTACTATTGATGATTCGCGATACTGACACATAAACATAGTAAACAAATTAGGCTCTAGATTTCTACAGATATGCAAAACTCATATTTCCCCATTTTTATATGTAAAACTGACTAATAAATGTAAAGTGTTTGCTTCTACTGTACCACCCGGTGCATCTCCACTTACACTAGATAGGTGAAATGTTCAATCGGGCGTTGCACATGTTTAGGTGAAGTAGGCATGCAAAAGCATCTATCTTTATATTTTGCACTGAAAAAGTACGTTGCTTAGGCTTTGTCTTTCGAGTGGTCTAGAACGAGTAACGTGAAAGGATCTTAAGGGTCAGTTTCATCAGAGAAATTATATTACCCAATTTTGGTAGCACTTTTTACTTATAGTTTTTAGCTAAGTTGATGTTCTCACTATGTGTGCACAGTTATGTAGTGGAGTAATCAATACGTAACTGTACTGCAGTAAGGAAATCATTTTCTCTAAAACCCAGTAACAAAAAATGCCACCAAAATTAGGTAATAATTTCTCTGATGAATTTTACCCTAAAAACCATCTCAGCCGCTGAATTCCCCGCATAACTCAAGTTTTCTACAAAGGAGCCTGCTGAAACAGCCAACCCCATAGCGGTAGATAATATTCAGTGAGTCGACGTCGCGTGCAATTTCATCATGTCGCAGCAGCAGGCTGCTCCGCTGCTATCAGCGACGCGCACTCCGCATACCTCTTCGTTATTGTACCCGGGAATAAATGTACTGTAGGTGGGTATAGAATGTGACAGAAGCTGAATGCCATGAAGCCTCATGAAGCCCCATGAATCTTGTTGCACATTTCATCAAAGTTCTGATATTGCTAGCCATTTATAGAAAACGCATATTACAATTTGTGAATCCACTTCATCCAAAGGTTGTCTAGAAGAGATCGCTCTCAGCGATAAGACCGCAATCTGTACGTACTGTTTGCGGTCTTATCGCTGAGAGCGATCTCTTAACCTATCTGTTACTGTTAGGTTAAGAAAATGCTTGTAAATATTTAGTTTTTGGTGTACAATAAAGTGTTCTCTATCGATCTATCTATTTTCTAAATTCACGAATTCTCTCCGACACATTAAGGGTGGTATTTTAGAACGCTACTTAAACTCAGTTTAAACAGAGTTCAGACTGTTGATAAAACAGTGCATGTTTTTGTATGAAGGGAGGGAGATTCAAATCAAAACATGCACTGTTTTATCGACAGTCGACACAACTAAACTCCACTTAAACTAAGTTTAAACAGAGTTCAAGGAGCTTTCTAGTTTGAACTGAGTTTAAACAGAGTTTAAGTAGCGTTCTAGTTTGAACTGAGTTTAAGTAGCGTTCTAGAATACCACCCTTAAATACCCTTCTAAAATCTTATATTTATCTTCTCACACTCGGCAGCAGTTTATTTTGCCCCATGGTTTTTAGCAAGTCGAAGTTGAACCATCCCTATGGTGGTCACCCCTGTGACCACTATGGGAATCCTTCTCATTTCTTGTTGTAATGGTAAAAATAGATAGAGCCTTACTGAAAAAATTTTTGGGCGTGATCTGCTCTCCCAAGATATCATGGCTTGAGAACTTACGCCATTGGTACCAACAATCCACGAGCTCCTTGTTCCGTTTGGCAGCCTCAAAGGAAGAAATAACCAAGATGATTGCCAACCTCCGATAGGAGACGGCACTATAAGAAGAAGAAGATCAGGGGCCTTAGCCTGTAACGCAATGCCAACTGGGGCTCCCAGTTGACAGCTTCAATTACGATTTATTTATGCTGTCGGTCTTTTTAATGTTTTTGTAGTTACAGCAAAGAATATTCTGTTTCTAGTTCTAGCGGATTAGTTCTCTGGTTGTAGGATAAAAATGAGGAAACCCCGGTTTTGTCCTTCTGCTGGGACACCATCGAAAGGCCATTGTGTTACAGGCTAAGGCCCCGTCTCTCCTCCTTTTCTTTCCGCTCCACCTTCTGTGTCCGTGTGTCTATAGGCAGGGCGGCGCCATATTTTCATTGCACAAACAATATACAGTAAAAGGCCGCGCCCGCACTAGTGAGACGAACGAACGCCGCATAAAAACTAACCAAGTGTGAAATTGTCTTCTCTAGCCGAGGGGCCCGTAGAGCCGACTCTAACAACTCGCTAGACTTGGGCCATTACATTTTTATATGTGGTGTTTGGTGTAGTAGCACCTTCACTCACACTGTGTTGGTGAAATAATCAATCAGACATCGAATTATCTTAGTCATATTTCGATGTAAGTATGTATTAGGATTGCTATCGAGCTTTATTGTCGCGAGCGAAAATAGTGAAAAACTTATAAGGAACGCTTTTTTTATGGCCGTTACCTACTTCATGGCTAAAATGTGTATCTTTCTATATATGCTTAGCTCTAAAAGTTCGTTGCCTATCAGAGAGAATTATGTATAGGTATGTAGATTATTCAACCCCAAGATTTTTGGTGGCCTCTATCTATCTACTGCTAACATCTCTCCCAATGCGACCCCAATCATTAACCAACCATCGCAATTTCCGGACGAGCCCCCGAGCCCCTCAGCTCTATAATATTCCACGTAGAGACTTCATCTGGCGAGCCTACGCAGCGCAATCTTTTGAAAAATGAACCGAACCCTGATTTCTGTTGAAATAAACGAGCGCCGCGTCTCGGGGCGAAAGGGTTCCTCCCAGTGGACGCGGAACCTAGGAAAGTCAATTTCAACCCTGCCATGACGTAATAGAAACTACTGAGCCCTTACTGCGCTCATCATAGGGGTGGGAATGGAAAGGGATGGTTTCGGAGAGGCTGCACGTTTGTATGAGGAACACGGGGCGCGCGTAGCATTTCATAACATTACACCACGAGCGTTTGGCGTGCGTCGGTTCTGCGACTCTACGACAGAGGTCCAGCTCGGTGCTACTTTGACGTAGAGTCTATCAACATGTAAGACAAGACAGCACATATTATCGACCATTACACGCTAGCACTCTACTCGGTTACGTTACGGGCGACTTTACTTTACTTTAAATTTTAAAGATTGTGTACCTACTCCCTACTGTGCCACCCAAAGGTGAGAGTGAGAAGCAATGGCACGAGTGGTTGAAAAAAAAAACTGCTCCTACTGTAGGGATAGTCCACCAAAACGGTCATTCTGTTTCTTACACAATATGTGTGGAGGATGTGCGCTCACTTTTTTTCTTCTTTTATTATTCTCTATGCAATATTGTTGGGGCCGTAAAGTTGACGTATTTTCCGTCGCAGTTATGAATATGTTTATTTTGACGCATAAAGGGAAATCGCACTATATTAGGTGCTTACCTTGCCTTGCGAGGAGAGGCTTTGGAGGAGAGGACATAAGCTTCGGCGAAACCTTTGAACCTTTGAGTTAACCCCACGTTAAGTGGAGCCCCGTGTTTAGTCGAAAGACGAAATATTCACACTAAGGCGTGACGAAATATTCACTGAGTAAGGAGTCAATAGTGTGAGTGAATGATCCCACCAGATGTTATTTCAGAGGCAATTTCAGTGATAGGCGATAAAACGTCGATTTGGCATGCGTTTTCAATCCAAATCCGGAATCTTACACCATCTCATTAATGCATAATGTTAAAAAAAATCACGCCACTCGATCACTTGTCCTCCCTAGGCTTGTGACTAAAATAAATGTTCCCTAGCACGGGTGAATACTGAAAAAACAAAGTCAAAATATGTGCAGTTCTTTCTCACGTTTTTTATCAATTTTTTTTTATTTGATGGTGTGAGCCCCATAACAATGGTCGTATCAATGACTAGAATAACCCCTGAAAGTATGTTAAGACCTTTTCATGTGGAGACGACTCTCGAAATGTAAGCAAGAATCGAACCCACGGCCTCACCCACTGGACCGAGACATACGTTGAAGCGTAAGCTACTTACCGAACCGAATCGAACCGAACTAATTTCCCCAATTTCCGATGCTCCTCCTAATGTTATCAATTTAATGCAAATATCTATTCTGTGCGCCAACTGATTACCGATTCGCTTTGATCACCCGAAGATTACCGTTAATTGCCAATAATCCGGTACAGTTAGTTAATCCCGTTAGCAACCCCACAGATGGGAGCTTCCCGCTGTTGGCTGCACGTAACTTCGAGTTTTACACGATTAAAATCATTGTAGGAAGGCGTCCATTGTCTAGCGACGAAGTTTGCTAACAATTCACCTCTCTTTATATTAATTGACCACTTCATATTTGGAGGGACAGGTTTTAGAAGTGTTGAGTTGAGTATTAGTACTTGGAGTACTAATACTCAAGTATTAGAACAAGAAGTACTAATACTCAAGTATTAGTACAAGAAGTACTTGGAAACAATTGAGCTTACTGGGCAAGGCAACGGCTAGATCGCTGATAGATAACAGAAAATTACATTCGTTCGAAGTAGTTACATCAAATAGTAAATAGGTAGGCATAAGTAAATAAACACTTAAATAGAAGCTGTTAGTTTGAAAGGCGTTTTAGCCTAAGAAATATTGTATAAGTTATCAGTAATTGTGCAACAGCGACTGTGTGTATTTAAAGTTAAGTTAAATAAATAATTTTGAAAAACAAACAGTTACATCAAAAAATTACTTCACTGGTGAAAAGGTACACTGATATTAAGCTACTGCACTGAAAGATCTGCTGCTGTCCTCGGAGCAGTTCCGTTCTCCATCTCCTAATTTCATGAATTTGTACCGCAATAAAAACATTTAGATCCGTCGTGGTCGTGCCACAAAGTATCACACGAAAATACACATAATTTCGAAGGCAAAAAGGAAAAAGGATGAAGGCTGGTGTGATGAAAAGAAAACTCGCACCTTTTTTTTCCAAATACATCGTTAAACCCTCTTTTAAAAAAACAAAATGATTTTGTTTGTACCGGGCACAGACTGCGGTTATTTTGGCCGCAAAGCTAATTAATTACCTTATTTATGGTTAATATAGAGTTCCTAATAAAGTTACGAGTGAATATAGCGAACCATTAAAAGTTAATAAAACATTTCCATCAATTAAATCCCCAAAGTTTGGAACACGAGCCTCGAGTGGGTATTCGTTACGGGATCGGGGGGCTTAAATCTGTAACGCAATGGCGTGTCGATAGGTCCCCAGTAGAAGGACAAAGCCGAGTTTTCCTCGTTTTTCTCCTACAATCGGCAAACTAATCCTCTAGATTTGGAATCAGAATATTCTTTTCCGTACTAGAAACACATTCAAAGGACAGATTGAAGCCTACATTTGGGAGCGTATCGCGGCACCATTGGGTAACAGGCACAGGCCCCATTTAAATAGAGCTCGGGTCGCGCGAACACTCGACAGGATTGGCCTTGTTAGAAGTTGGAGCAAAGCATTGAGTGGTGAAAACAACCTCGCGCTTGGTTTGGGGGATCTGTGGGGCTGAAACGAGACTGGGGTTGATAGAATGTGGGTATATTGCACCTCAATCAACCGCAGGTGCCTTGCCGATTGACAGTAAGTAAGTCAGTAACTCTTTATTGTACAAAAAAAAAAATTTTACATATTAGTTCAAGAGTTGTAGAAAAAAAAAAGTATAAAATGGCGGTCTTATCGCTAAAAGCGATTTCTTCCAGACAACCTTTGGATGGACAGGACTGAGAGCGAAAACACAGTCAGCATTAATAAATCGTGACACAGTCAGCATTAATAAATCCTGACACAGTCAGCATTAATAATTCGTGATACAGACAGCATTAATAAATCGTGACACAGTCAGCATTAATAAATCGTGATACAGTCAGCATTAATAAATCGTGACACAGTCAGCATTAATAAATCGTGACACAGTCAGCATTAATAAATCGTGACACAGTCAGCATTAATAAATCGTGATACAGTCAGCATTAATAAATCGTGACACAGTCACCATTAATAAATCGTGATACAGTCAGCATTAATATATCGTGACACAGTCAGCATTAATAAATCGTGAAGCAGTCAGCATTAATAAATCGTGACACAGTCAGCATTAATAAATCGTGACACAGTCAGCATTAATAAATGACAGTCGTGACTCTGGCAGCCAACGGACTTCTGTGCTTTCGCTTAGCACAGATTCATTTTGACACCCGTATTTCAGTTCTTCTACGGCCACGCCTGTAGGCGCTATGAAATGCTTTGTGAATTTGTGCTGAAAACGGCTCATTGAAGGACGAATGATTCCCTAAATTAAATAGTGTTCGCAAGAAAGAAGTCCTGAAACCTTTCACATGTAAGTAAAAGTGAACTAAAGTGAGTAGGTAAAATAGAAAATAAAGCATGTCTTCTCTTTGTATTGTATTTCTCTTGCGTGTAAAGCACGGGACGTACCAGTATTTGGACCCCATTTGTTGACTTCCTTTGTCGTCAATTTGCCATCACTTGGGAAACAATTTATAACGTTTTATTTTCGACAGAAATTCTCATCTGAACATGCTTCATAAACAACGGGATAACTTTCCTTTCATCTCGTGAAAAAGCCTCGGCATTTTCTTCCTTATTAAATCAAAAGCGTTAGGGATAAACTCCGGCGCACTCCCAATTCAACACTTGTTACGATGCAACTACACACCGGTGGCGGCGGCGGCGGCGGCGCGATCATAATAATTTCAGTGTGCTGATGCTGTAAAAAAAATCGCTCAGTTGCTAGTCTTCAAACCAGTTTTTTTTTCCGGGAATATAGCTCTTATAATTTTTTTTTTCCGCAATGAAACTGTTTTTGAGGATTAGCAATTTTTTAAACAGAATAAGCACACAGGCGTACTAAAGTCTGCAGCATGCACCTATCTGATTTGTCCGAGGCAATGACCCTTAGTGCGAAAATCGTCAATTGCACGGAATAACTTCAAGAGAAAACTTCAGAACTCTGGACCAGCATAGTAGTTATGTAACTCGGGACGGTACTCATTTTTTAATAATCATGAGACACCTGGGGCCTTAGCCTGTAACACAATGGAGTATCAATGGCGTCCCAGGTAGAGTCCCAGGGACAAAACTGGGATTTTTTCGTTGTTCTCCTACAACCAGCGAACTAATCCTCTAGATTTAAACTCATAATATTCTTTGCTGTACTACAAAAACATTAAAAGGACCGACACTGGACCGAGAGCATTAATAAATCGTAATTGAAAACGTCAACCGGGAGCCCATTTTGACACCATTGCGTTACAGGCTAAGGGCCCTAAAACAGACTACGTGATTTCATTTATTCATGCTTTCCACAAAAAAGTGAAAAACTAAAATCGTGAAATATCTCTTGCTTGTGCACTTCAAAGATTAGGTAAAGAAGCGCATTTTTTTATATCTTTTTTATTTCTATTTATTTTAGGTACGTAGTTTTAAGTTTTTCAGCGCGTTCAGGTTCCAGTTATTCTATTGATATTGACACCTTTGAACAGTCAACTGAGAGGTGTCTCTGAAAAACTGTAAAAAAAATGTGTTGCGTCACGAGTTCACGACACGACAGGAGCGTGTCGAGTGGTGCCGAGTCCGGGGCCGCGGGGTGATTTACAACATGCGGCGCGCTGATGGCTTCACACTGCGCCTGGGCTGGAGGGGTAGACAGAGACGCACAAGCTAGAGCTGCGCTGACTCAGAACCTAGTACCAACCTAGTACCTAGTAGTAGAATGCGGCCTTATGGCTCTACATCGCGCCTCAGATAGAGGGCTAGTCAGAGACACAGGAGCTGCGCTGTCTCAAATCCTAGTACCGATCGCCGTCAGCGACTTTAGGACGCTACGCGGTGCTAGGATACCCCATGGTACTATGCGGCATTAGTGCGTCAATCGACCATAACGAGTTCTAGCGTGTCGCTGACAGATATCTAGTAGGACTGCTCGATAGCTTAGTTGGTAAGAGACTATCTGCCGGTTTCTGATTTGAGAAATCCGCTAAGCAAATGAATCAGAATCAGAATCAATTGTTTTTATTCAATATGCCATAAATACATTATTTACATTGAACGTCAAAAAAGGTAAGTAAAGTCCTGTCTCTGCAGATTTCTCGCAAAAGAGCGTGACAGAACGATAGTTAAGTATTTGCTTAGCAAAATTCTCAATTCAGAAACCGGCAGTGAGGCCCGGTTTCTGAATTGAGAATTTTGCAGTAAGAGTGCTAGCACATCACGCGAGAGGTCGCGGTAACATGTCCCGATCGTGCGAAAAAATCAGTCTTCAATACGTAGCTGGGAACGTGCAAAACCCTATTTATAAAAAAAATACTCTTACAAGGTTTTGAAATGGCGTAGTAGGCGGGGGTGTAGAACGAGTAAACGCGACATAGCGCAGGTGAGGGTGTTGTTGATGATTTCATTTAGATTGGGGCGTAATTTGTGCGCAATAAGGGTTGACGACTGTATGCATGAAATATTATTACATTGTCGAGGAAAGATAATCTAATTCTATGACACGTTGTACCCGAAATTGCGTATGTGATGGAAAAGGCTCAAGATTGCTTTATTTGTCATGCCAGACAAACTCATGGTTTTCGTCAAGTATCCATCAATGTAAGACTAACCTAGGTTTCTCTAGAATCGTGTCTCAAGAGTGTAACCATGGGTCTGAACCGAAGAAATCCGGTAGCAAAACATAGACCGAAATCGATAGTTTGGTCCCAACTTTTTTCTTTTTTTAATTGCAGATAATAATATGTTTCCACTTTTTTACATTCCTTTCTTCAGGGGTGTAGGAGGCCAAGTGGGCCTTTTCAATTTACCAAGTTATTCAACCAAATATTTACAGCAAATAAGTACAATACTCGTACAAAATTGACTACTTCGCACCCAAAACGAAAAATACCAAACAATGTTGGTTCCCAGTGCCGTAGCAAGGCAGCTCAACAATAAATCATCCACACAGCAAATGTAATTTGTACACAGAAGCGCCCACCACTCGGCCGGCAGTGTTCCGTGTGCCGTGTTAGCCCGTTTGTCCACCACACCGAAACCGTCATCAGACACAGAAGCGCCCGCCACTCGGCCGGAAGTGTTCCGTGTGCCGTGTTAGCCCGCTTGTCCACCACACCGAAACCGTCACCGTGACCGACCACGAGATGACGCGCCCAAGTAGCGGTAGACCCCGCGTCACCCTGGGAACAACGCCTATTACGCCTAGCACTGGCAACAAAGTTTTTTCGCTTGATTTGCCTTCCCCAATCTCAACATTTATTATATCATAGTAACCGGGCAGGATAGAAGAAATTTCTTTAGAAATAAACCTGACTTTGTACACATTCTCTCAATCATGTTATTTAAGCCTATGTATTTTCTGTGTGCAATAAAGTGTAACAAACAAACAAACCTTTTGGTGCGTTGCGCTAGCACCGCGTCTGCTCGACTTCCGTTTTTGGCACGGGACTCTACAGGGGTAGGTAATCGTATGAGGTAGTGGCCACCCCTGGTGTCAGAGTTTTTAGGCCACCCAAAGGGTCTCTGACATGGCTTAACGATTGTTATTAATGAACAACAACCGGGACCAACGGTTTAACGTGCCTTCCGAAGCACGGAAGCGCTCAGATATTATTGCCACTAGCGGTCACCCATCCATGGACTGACCGCGGCCGTTGTTGCTTAACTTTGCCAATCGATTAAGAACGGCTAGTACAACTAGGCTGTGAGCGCTTCGTATACGGTGCGGTGGACAACCGCCCTTAGCCGTGTATCGATCCATCAAATTATTTCGTCGGGGCCGTCAGTGGAGAGTGGATGCAAATTAAAGCCATTGATTGATTCCCGCCGGCCTCAAAGACGCCCCCCTTGGACAATTACTGCGAGTGCCGAGGGTTAGAAGGCCGGTGCGATCGAATGATACAAACAATCCTTAGTTGATCAAAATTAGTAGTCTCGGGAGGAAGGCGCAAATTCAGCCAGAATGGAAAACTGTTTTGAGAACCATATGTCAACAAACAAGAACAAGAACTGATAATGATGATGATGATGAAGTTGATCAAAAACTGAAATGGACGACTTGTTTTGTTAGTACGCTGATCGATATGGGACAGGGTGTGCCAACAGTTTCTTTATTAAGTGAAATTTTCTGAACCACCTTAAACTAGTGGTTCGCCCCGAACTATGAACTCGCGACCCTATATCTCAGCAACCCCTCGACCGATTTGGCTCATGTTCGAACTTCAAAATTCTTCTTGCCTCATTTACTTGCCTACCTTTCATGACGATCCGACTTTTACTCAAGTTATCGTCGAACGAACATTCATACATACATACAAACATACATACATACAAACGCCGGATTGTTCCAGTAGACTCGGAGAACTTCGCTCGCTTCGCTCGCTCGTTCAATAAATATCCCGCTGCACTTTGTTTGAGTGTTTGAGACACATACTGTTAATTTTATACTGTGAGGTTGATTGCCAATCAGTTTGGTTTTTTAAATTTATTGTTTACGTTGGTGGCTGGCTAAAAAAAATGCAACATCAGTCTGTGCCTTCCGTGCGACTTATGTAGCGCAATTATTGCCGGTCGGCGGCGCGGGGTTCGCAAATTGAATTCCGCTTTACAAATGGGGCTCAAGCGGTTGACAGATGCCTCGGCAGTGGACAATGTGCTGACTATTGGACGCCTCGCATCAACGAAGTGCCAACACACTGAGCGTATCTTGCACCGCGCAATGAATGATACGCGACGCAAAATAGACGTGGCCAAACATCACCGTTGAAATCAAGTCCCACCGACTACGTTGGTTTGGTCATCTAGGGAGGATGGGAGAGGATCGGGCAGTCAAGAGGGCGTAGGTACCTAAATTGGAGTACCAAGAAGTCGAAGATCACTTGGCCGACCCAATTTACTGGCCGTCCCATACCACTGGTGGGATGAAGTCGGCAAGGACCTGCGTGACCTACAGACAGGCGACTGTAAGGAGACCGCGCAGGACTGAGACCTACTGTGGTGACTTCTTGTGTCCGATGCCAAGACCCAAGTAGTTGCAGAAGAAAAAGAAGATGTGCGCTAGACTGCGCTTGGCCCAACGACGTATGATACGCGGTGTGGTAAGGCTACAGATTTGAATTCATATTTACACAAGACAGCACGTAGATCCTTACATACGTGCACTCTATTCACTTACGCTACGGATGACTTTGCAACGAAAGTGTAAGGATCTACCGCGTGCTATCGTGTGTACCACTACCACGTGTTTTGTAAAACGCGACGTAAAATTAATTGCGAAAGATACGCTCAGTGTGTTTGGACGCGAAGGCGCTTTGTATCGCGGGCTGTATTGTCCACGGAAGGACAAGGGAATTGGAAACTCCGTCTCAAACGACTCGAGGAATCTTATCGCTCTTGTCTGAAACAGAATCGGAATAAATTGAAATTTTTGGGGTGGTTTGTTGATAGAGAGATGACGAGACTCTAACAGGCGGCAAATGACAGATTTTACTGAAAATAGTTATTTGTTATGCAAGAATGCAAAATCATTGTTTGCGGCGAGTGCTTGTATTGAAAACCGAGCTAGCGAAGGTTTCTAAAATTGAGCCACGAGCGTAGCGAGTGGTTCAAAAGAAGAAACCTGAGCGTAGCGAGGTATTCAGAAGCACGAGACGCAAATAATATTGCATTCGTGCGAAACACAAAACTTTTCATCTCACAGAAGCGAGGAAATGACTTTGTTAGCCAAGCGGGAAAAACTCTATAGACAACTACTTACAGGCGAAACAGGTGAGTCAAATAAGTTCCTTTTAAAAGCATATTTTACTGTAGTTACGGCTGCCGCACTAAAGTTTTGAGCTTCGTTGGTATTAAAACCATTCGTTTTATTAATAATTTCCTGAAGTTTATTTATCCAGACACAAAAATAATGTAAATAAAAGAATGTTTTTTTTTCCGGGTGCACTCTGAACTTATACCATATAAATTAAAAATTTGTAGGAGATAAAAAATTAAAATAGTAATATCGTTTGAAAAAATGTATTTAACAAACCAAAACATAATTATCTATTTGATAAAACAGAAGCGCAGCATTTTTTTTATTTACTGGTATTTAAAAATAAATATGTGTACAAAATATTGAAAAGACTATAAGAAGAAACCGCGTTTCTGAATGTTCTATTCCGTGACTTTACCTTTTTAAAAGACGCTTATGCACCATTTACATTCACAGTTTTGTAAAGAGAATGGGCACGAACAATCGCTTTCGCTGAAATACGCGTTTAAACGAACTATGAATGAGGTTTTATTTTCCATCGGGATCTGGCATCTACTTAAACGGCCAGTGTTTTTTTCTTTTTCAAAACCATAGGGCGCGGGAAAGACTGTCCCGGCGTCGCGTTCAAATTTCGAAGCGCACAAAAGTTCAGATAGTTTAAATCCGGCCTTTACACGATCGTAAGTTACTAGTAACAGCAAACTTTCCGAGCGTGGGAGATGAAAATAATATTGTTGCAACAGTTTTGTAAATACACGAAATAACTTACGCTTCTCTATGTATAAAACATCCTATTGGATTCGACATGGATTTGTACGGGGAACCTACTTTCATCTGGTATAGGGAAAAAAAAAATTGTATAGGTCAAAACAAGTGTATTTTTTTAACGAAAAATTTTGTTTTATATGCGTCCAAGTATCACTAACAATGCCTTTGCAATTTTCAAATGCGTGCAATGAAAACAGCTTTTCCTTTGGATAAACTTTGATTAAATATGATCCTTTACAAAAAATACTGATACAAATAACTAAAGCCTTTGCATCTACGTAATGAAATGATTTATACAGCGTCCAGTGGCACCTTCACGCACACTAGATGGGTGAAGAGACTCCTCGGCGCTGCAGTGCTTGGGACATTGTTTTAGATGGAGTAGGCTTGCCCAGCACCTATACCATCCTAACAGCTTAATCGGCCTAGCCCACAGGAAAAATAAGTCAATACGTGAGTACGTATTCACTGATAGAAAAAGGTCCTGAAAATATTCATCCGAGAGCACCCTGTGTAATATGAACACAATGGAGTAGCAAGCGTGGCATTGCTGGAGAGTGGAGGTGTTATCGGAATGACCGAGCGATTTGACAAATCGGCGGAACCCGAGGACCAATTAATTAAAACGAGCCCTTTCCGAGCCAAATTGAATTCCTGCGATGAACCTTTGTCCTGGGGCACAAAACAAATACGACGGAAGCATGGTCTTGTCTCGTGTCGACAAGACCTTCTTCTTACGTTTCATTTGCACTGTAGATATACAGGGCAATTTTTTTAATGGCTATAATCCTGAAACACGTCAACTTTAAAATGTGATTTCCAACAACTTTTGTTCTACGACTTTGATAAAAGCGCAATTTTATTTTTCCATACAATAAAAATACGTGTGGAGCCAACTAAGCTGAGTAGACGTGTTTCAGGATTAAAGCTATTTAAAAATTGCTTTGTATTGTAATAGGTGCAATGTCAAACAAGTTTTTGGTCCATTTTGGCAAATACTTACCTCAACTAGAGCTAGTAGTCCAGAACACTGGCTAAGTCCGACAGTTCCATGAAAGTCATTGGACCGCAGATCTACAACGCCATTCCGAGCGAAATAAAAGACTGTGAAACTGACTTAGCATTAACAGTCAAACTCAAAAAGCTTCTGGTTAGCAAGGCATACTATACGGTTGACGATTTTTTAAAACCAAAATTAGTTACTTTGACCCTGACATAATATTATTAATTTACTGATTGTATTTACATTTTCAAATTTTTTATTGACCAAAATATTTTTAGGATTATTTAATGGTACTTGCTTATTATAATAATTATATTACCTTGAGTAATAATTTAAATTATAATAATTTAATTTAATTTTACTCAAAAAAGCTCGTAATGTGGTCATTAATTCGACAACCTTCTTCGAGCAAAGCAGGACTTGCGGGCTACTTTGATTAGGCGCCAGAAAAGTTGTATGGAATTTCATTAATGTCGTGTTTTGCGGCCAGAAAAACTGTATGAAAATCCATTAATGTCGAGTTTTGTTTCAAAAATAGAACTCTAAAGTCAGGCACAAAAAGTATTTATTTAGAATTTGGCTGTTTGGGTGCTGGCAGTCTACAAATTGCATAGAAAAAAAAAAGCGCGGCCATATTGTTTTCGCCGCTTCGCGCGTTGTTCGAAGTGTTTTTTTCTGTGCGTGCTGTTTTTGTTGTAAATAAAAGTGAACTCTTCAAGCAACGAATCCTCCGATTCAATGTGTTTAACAACGCCGAGCATAAAAAGGAAGCGAAATAACATATTTAAAGGTACCTATTGCCACCGAAGTCAAAGGAAAAATACAAGTTTATCTACGAAAAGTTTGCGGAATGAAAAATCAACAGAAAGTAAACTAAGACAAAAGGTAAGCTGGTTCTATTTAATTTACTCGCATTGTTTGAGTAAAGCACTATACAAGCCTTGGTCTGCAATGAGTGTGCTTCTGGCCACGCTATGATGGCCTCGAGCTTAGCTTAGCTACGCTCTCGGCCGTCAAGCTTGGTCATCATTGCAGCCCTTGCTGTCCGCGCTATAAAGGCCTCGACCTTCGGTCTCGGCCTTCATTCCAGCATGTCCATCAAGGGCTGCAATGCTGACCACGCTGTGAAGGCCTTGAGCTGCGCTACGCTGCGCTCTGTCGGCCATCAAAAGCGCGCCAGAAACGCACCCATTAAAGACCGCGGCAGTAATGTACTATTAATTTATTCTATACACCCTATAATAAGACACTGACATGTAAATCTAATTTTACCAATAAAATAATACAAACAATACAATAGTAAATAGACGGCAAAGCCCATGGAACAGGTTTACTGTTTCTGAGTCGTACAAGTAGCAGTTCTTCTGTTCCTTCCTGTGTGGATCCCTTTGTCTCACGCTT
Source organism: Zelleria hepariella (assembly GCA_949319315.1). Lineage (NCBI taxonomy): Eukaryota > Metazoa > Arthropoda > Insecta > Lepidoptera > Yponomeutidae > Zelleria > Zelleria hepariella. The sequence continues at coordinate 369,173 of OX439394.1, forward strand.
TCATTAAGTCCGAAGCATTTCGGATTAAACGCGCGATTCAATTTATGACGATCCTTTGGAACTGCACTTTGTTCTATTTCCTCGTTATCGTGTTAGAAGTAGCTAACTGTTCGGGACAAAATGAAAGGTAGGTAGGTATGTACTTCAAAAGGTATGTTATATTCAAGTTACTAAAGGTAGAGTTGGAACATGAGCAGAGGCAGCTTAAGCTTTGGTAACTTTTAATTGTAGAGTCGTATGAACCGTATGGTAATCGTATGAACTTTATTTTATTGAATTTCATGTAAAATGCCTACAGAAACCGATTTTTTTTTTTTTGTTTGAAAGGATATAAAAATTGTGAAGATCTGATGAAGAACTTCGGAGATTGAGAACGGAACTCCTTAACGGATTGCAGCAGATCACTCGGAAATAGTGCAGTAGCTTAATAAATAGTGCAGTAGCTTAATAACTAGTGGTTCGCCCCGAACTGTGAACTCGCGACCCCATATAAACTTAACGACCCCATATCTCGGCAACCCCTCGACCGATTTGGCTCATGTTCGAACTTAAAAATTCTCTTGGTCTCATTTACCTGCCTACCAAATTTCATGACGATCCGACTAAATTTACTCAAGTTATCGTCGAACGAACATTCATACATACATACATACATACATACATACATACATAAATAAATAAATAAATAAAAAGAACTTTATTCAAAAGCAAAATAATCAAAAAATTTTACATGCTGTTTTCTTAAATAACTAACACTTTTGAAAAGGTCGGAGACTCAGCAAAAATGCTGTTTTTCAGTCTCCGCCGGTTTGATCGCTGGGTACTATTAAAAGTTAAAAAACATAAAAATTAGTTTATCGCATAGTTGAGCAATATTTTAAATGAAAATTAATTGTAGTTTAAGGTAAGTAATTAAATTGACTACATGACTGTTACAAAATAAATAAAATCATATCGGATGGAATTGAGCTTGGTTAACACAAAATGTAAATATTGAGCTAAGGTAGAGACGAACATGACGAGACAGATGGTTTTTTAGCAGTAACTAAACTCCAATTGCTAGAAGACTTTTGCACCGACAATAGCCATAATTTGCATTGTTTCTTGAATAAGTATTTAGACTTTGCATTCTTTATTGGCGGTGGCAAAACGTTCCAGCACTTCGAAGCTGCGAAACGGAAACTGCCTCTGAATGAGGAGAGTTGAGCTTTCTCTGGACAATGCAAAATTGGATAACGACTAGATCTGGTTCTGTTTTTACCCCTGTCACTCCAGTCCAATTTTTCATCTAGATATCTTGGTTTTCTGTACATTCTTAGATTGTAGAGAAATGAGGTGAACTTTAGGTTGCGTCGATTAGCCATGTTAAGAATATCATTTGTATTCAGTATTGGAGTTATATGTGACCGAGGGAGAACATTAAAACAAAAACGTATACAAGAATTTTGGACCCTTTGAATTTTGTTTTCGGTCTTTTTAAGCAAACATGGACCATAAACCAAGTCACAATAGTCACAATACATACATACATACATACATACATACATACATACAAACGCCGGATTGTTCCAGTAGACTCGGAGAACTTCGCTCGCTTCGCTCGCTCGTTCAAATAGTGCAGTAGCTTAATAAATAGTGCAGTAGCTTAATAAATAGTGCAGTAGCCTAATAAATAGTGCAGTAGCTTAATAAATAGTGCAGTAGCTTAATAACTAGTGGTTCGCCCCGAACTATGAACTCGCGACCCCATATAAACTTAACAACCCCATATCTCAGCAACCCCTCGACCGATTTGGCTCATGTTCGAACTTAAAAATTCTCTTGGCCTCATTTACCTGCCTACCAAATTTCATGACGATCCGACTAAATTTACTCAAGTTATCGTCGAACGAACATTCATACATACATACATACATACATACATACATACATACATACATACATACATACATACATACATACATACATACATACAAACGCCGGATTGTTCCAGTAGACTCGGAGAACTTCGCTCGCTTCGCTCGCTCGTTCAAATAGTGCAGTAGCCTAATAAATAGTGCAGTAGCTTAATAAATAGTGCAGTAGCTTAATAAATAGTGCAGTAGCTTAATAAATAGTACAGTAGCTTAATAACAGTGTACCTTTTCACCAGTGAAGTCAGTTGGTTTTTTTTTTTTTTTCAATTTTGTTAATTCACGTCAAAGCATCTACGAACCTTCATTTGAAGCTTGTTTGCGCTACTACGAAGCTTTTCTTCTGTTAATTATTATGTTGCCCCTTTTCCCATTTCCTCGTTATTGGGATTTACACTGTTACGAGTAGCCTTTTGTGATTAGGCAAAACGCCTGAAATAATGCGCCATTGAAATTGCCCAGCTCAGTGGGATCGGGCCCTTATTTGTGCATGAATTTAGGGTTACCATTTAGGAATTTGAAAAGTCCTGACTAAAAGCCGGACATTTCGATAAAGGTCCGGACTATTTAGTCACAAAATGGAAACATTACCCACATATTTCGCAATAGAAGATTTATTGTTAAGTTGATTGTTAAAGAAGATTTTTTTTAATGAGAAGGTCGTTCATAATGGCCCGTTTTCAGAAAAAATACGTAGTTCTTTTTTTCTCCACTGATGGCGCTCATAATACGGCACTTTACGGCAGTTATTTGAAAATTCACCAGTGTTGCCAACGGTATGACAAATTGCCGTATTCTGTAATAATCATAACCAAGAACACCATTCATTGCTTGCAAATTTTATCGCATCACGTAGTTGTGGTCGGCATCCTACCTACTATTCTATATTTTGTCCAAAACCATTTACGTTTTTGCTTTCAAGAATAAAAATTGCAAATATATGACACGGCAATTTTACCGATTTAACATGGCAAGCCTGATTCTTATCTGTGGTGTTCGTGTATCTTTAGTACTAGTACTTTCTAATCTGTGAATTTGTGGGTAAAAGCGTTATTTAACTGCCGTATTTTCTGCGCCATCTATGAAGCATTTTAAAATCAGCTTTTAACTGTCAGTTGAAAACGGCTCATTGTTGTAAGAAGAGTTCGTAAGAGATAATTATTGTAAGAGAAGTTAGTCGTCGATTAAAGACTGATTTGATATTATATCCTACTTCCTACTTCCTACTTATATTATAAAGGCGAAAGTTTGTGAGTGAGTGAGTGAGTGAGTGAGTGAGTGAGTGAGTGTGTTTGTTACCTTATAACGCTGAATCCGCTGGACGGATTTGGATGAAATTTGGAATGTAGATAGCTGAGACATCAGAATAACATATAGGCTGCATATTATCACGCTTTGGCGCTTAGGAGCAAAGCAAATACACAAAGATTATCGTAAAGGGGCTATTTGTATAAAAGTGAACGACAAAACCATTTACCATAGACCCTCTGTCATTACGTAGCGTTGAGTTATTTACTTTCCTAAATCCATCGAAAACTGAATAACGGTGAATTTTGATGTACCAAAAAGTCCGAAATGTGCCGTAACTATGCATTACAATCAAACGATAGACAACAATGAAGAAGTTGTTTTTAATTATTGCTGTCATCCGTCACTGTCACAAAAATGGTATCAAGAAAGCAATACAGCAGAAATCAACATTGTGTAATTATAAAAAAACAGGCAAAAAAATATTTTTCAGTGATAGGTACTTACAATTTGAAAGAGCCAATAAATAAATCCTTACTTTAAAAACTTTGCATCCAGCAGTGTTTATCAAAGATCTTTACAAAGTTGCGGTCCGACGTCCGTCCTGAGATCTCTTGGCTAGACGAGATGGAATGTCCGTTCAGTGCATTGCTTATTGCTGCTTATTCAGGGAAGAATAAGGATGCACCAGACCTCGAAGAAAACTAAAGATACGATGTTCTGACCAAAAAAAGCCGCTGTGTGTACGTGCAAGTATGAAAAACATTGTAGAGTCTTGAGCGACCAAAGGCGCATAAAATCAGCCAGTGATGGTGTAACATGAGCAACATGACTGCTTTATTTCCACTAAGTACCTATTGAGTACCTAGAAGGACTAGACAGGGGCACTTTTACATAATATCATAGTCGCCTATTCATTGTTGACAACTCTGATAGGCTTTCCACATACTTCAGAAGTTCAGACTGACGAGAAGATTGGAGCATGTGAAAATCCCCGAACCGCCTGCGTGGTGGTGTTGCCCGCATGAAAGATATGTGAGGAAGAGAGCCAGAAGAGGTGTTCCGTGCCAATCTTAAGCTGTACCGACAAGGTAGCATCGTCATAACTGTCCTGATGCTCCACAGTGCAGCTGATAGGATCTCTTGGAGGCGACCCCAGCGCGCTCAGGTTAGCGCGTTTCTGGGACGGCAAAGTGTGACGCTTTCAACACGAAAGAAGAATAAGACCGACGATTTAAAACCATTGTTTCAGACTATGGTATCGTAGACGCTAAGAAGACGCGTTTGGTGAATCAGAAGGGCAGCTCATAGAAAAAAAATAACTATTCAATGTGATAGACATAATAAGGATAAGTTTTTCTGATATTATGATCGTTGTCTTTGATATAGCATGATGCAAAATAAAATATATAAAAAACTACACGAATTTTCATATAGTTTTCTCTGAAGTAACTTAGTGCCTGTAATACGAGTAGGTAACGCTAACTAGCTCTGTTGGAGATCTTTTACAGTTTTATAGAATGCCAGTCAGATGTTGAGACCTGTGACGTACCTACTGCATCGAATGCTGAATGCAGATATATTCATTCACACAACTGTGCAAGCAAACGAGATGTACTTGGGTTTCAAACTACGCATTAGGAGTCTCTAACATCGGGAGAGGCAGTGTCCATATAGGCCACAAAGGCACGAAGACTTGAGGCGAGACCAACTACAGACAACTACAACAGAGACAACCCAGACTGAAAGTTTGCACAAAGCAGTACCAGATTAGCGAACTCAAAATAAGAGTCGAAATATTCGAGTGTGTCTTGAAATGTAGGTAACCCACGTTCAATCAGTTAGATGCCGATAACAGTAGGTATCTGCATCTTTACTCCGTTGAGTTTGGAAGAAGCAGATAACAACGCATGGTCTACGGGAGCGAAGTCTGATAGCGCTGGGGGTCGGTTATAAGTACATTTAATACTACCTAAGTGGTAAAAAATGTTAGGTACAATTGCTAAGTCACCACAAACTTTTATCCTTTTTCTTTTATCCACGTGAATGAAGTCGTGGGCACTAGCTATACATTGCTAAGTAGCTTTTCCCCTGACTGACTTCGATGGCGGGGGAAAAATAGAGCTGCAACTGTTAATCTTAGTCAGCGCGGACGAAGTCGCGGGCAAAAGCTAGTTACTTAATATGTAGTTTTATTACCCATATTCCATCTAATTAAAAAAAATGGTAAATTAGAGGGCCGGACAAAGTCCGGACATGTCCGGACTTATCCCGATGGATGGTAACCCTATGCGCGATCCGTCCGCTGCACAATACATGGTGCGAGCAGAGCAGGGCACGCTGGGCACGTCGCCCAATTAGACGGGATAATATCCCTTGGACCCCATCGTTCATCGCAGACCTGCGCCCTCTAGGACAGAGGGAAATGAACAGATGCACAGCTCGAGACAGAGACGGCCAGTGTGTTTAATCTTTAAAATAACCGCATATTTGCTAGTCTTCAGGACTGGTTAATTTGCGGGAAAATATAAATTAAAATCTTGTATCGACATTAATACATACTATTTGTCGAAAAAAAGATTGTTTATTTCGAAAAAAGAGCTATTTTCTCGCAAATAAACCTAAAGGTTTTGAGAACTTTTTTTTGTTTTGCGCACATTAACAACTAGAAGCAGCCCCTGTAATGTCTAAAATATCCACCGTAAAAATAACCGTTTTTAAATGGCAAAAAAAAAGATTGTTAATTATTTCAATAAGGGCTATTTTCGAGTGTTTTGACCACCGAACTAAATCCCATAGAATCCGCATTACGTATAAATCACAATAAAAACTTGTCCCCACAAAAACAAAAGATATCAGCAATAGAACAATACGAAATATCATTTGGACCATACGTGTAATATTCGAATGTCAACCTTATTGCATTATAGTGTACAGTTTTACTTTAATTGCATGGACTACGAGCAAATAAGCTCCCAAAGGCAATTTGGGCATCTATTTTTCAAGACACATTTCAGAGTTCTATGTTGTATCTAGTTTTATCCTTGATCGAAGGTTTTGACGCTCAAAGGTTGAGTGGATTTCTTAGAGAATAGAGGCGCAGGAGAGGCTGGAAAGGTGGTAGAGAGTGGAGGGACACGAAAGCGCGCCGCGCAGGCAGCGCTGAAATCACAAGAAACGTTCAGTAATTAAAAAGTATCGAGCTATGACAAAATTCATAGAACAAAAGTTGTTGGAAATCACATTTTAAAGTGGACGTGTTTCAGGAATAAAGCTGTTTAAAAATTGCCCTGTATTTTTTGTTTGCTTGTACCTTAGTTTGCAAAGTCTTACGTATGTCACTACGATATTATACTTTTAAAAACCGTTTTACCAACAAGTTTGTTTTATTTTGAAAAAAAATTGAACAACGCGCTACGGTTTTTGGTCCGGTTAGCTTTGGTAGAAATCAAATCTGCCCTTCTGTATGTTCATTAATATTGTTATTAATGTGTGCGTCGGCCCTCTTCCCTCCCATCCCCTCCTAGGGAGTGTTTTTGTTGAGTGAAATAGCGATAATTTGCTGACAGCTGAAATTACTGCGTCGACTTGCGAGCGCAAAAAACATCGTGGCCTAATTTCTCCGTGGTGAAATGTTAGTTACTTACTTCTTCAAAGCCAATATTTTTTTTTTTCGGCTAATCTACTGGTAATTCAAAAATGTATCATTCCTAGATTCGTAATCCTACTTATATTATAAATGCGAAAGTTTGTGAGTGAGTGAGTGTGTTTGTTACCTTATAACGCTGAATCCGCTGGACGGATTTGGATGAAATTTGGAATGTAGATAGCTGAGACATCAGAATAACATATAGGCTACATATTATCACGCTTTGGTGCTTAGGAGCAAAATAAACAAACAAAGATTATCATATAGTGGCTATTTGTATAAAAGTGAACGACAAAACCATTTACCAAAGACCCTCTGTCATCACGTAGCGTTGAGCTATTTACTTTCGTAAATCCATCGAAAACTGAACAACGGTGAATTTTAATGCACCAAACAGGCCCAAATGTGCCGCAAAACTCAAACGATGAACAACAGTGAAGAAGTTGTTTTTAATTATCGCTGTCATCCGTCACTGTCACGAAAATGGTATATCAACAAAGCAATAAAGGAAAAATCTACAAGTTTAATTACTCAAAACAGGCAAAAAACATAAGTTCAGTGATAGCTACTTACAATCTGAAAGAGCCAATAAATCCTTAGTTAAAAAACTCTGCATCCAGCCAGCAGTTTTATCAAAGCTCACAAAGTTGCGGTTGCATCCTAAGATCTTTTGGCCAGACGAGATGGGACGTCCGTTGAGTGCATTGCTGATTGCTGGTAATTCAGGGAAGAATAAGATGCACCAGACCTCGAAGATGGACGGATATTATGACCAAAGCCACACAAAAACACCTGGGCCCTTAGCCTGTAACACAATGGTGCCAAAATGGGCTTCCGGTTGACGGTTTTAATTACGATTTATTGATGCTGTCGGTCCAGTGTCGGTCCTTTTAATGTTATTGTAGTACAACAAATAATATTATGAGTCTAATCCTAGAGGATTAGTTCGCTGGTTGTAGGAGAACAACGAAAAAATCCCGGTTTTGGCCTTCTATCTAGGACGCCATTGAGACGCCATTGTGTTACAGGCTAAGGCCCCTGCATGAACTGATCCACATCGCGAGTCATAGAGCGCAATGAAAACTCTTCTCTCTGCCACCTTCAATGATGGTCACGATCCTCAGCATTGAGGGAACGATTGAATGGAATGGAGACCTCGAAGGAAAGTTAAGATACTATGTTCTGACCAAAAAAATCCGCTGTGTGTAGCTGTACTGTGCAAGTGTGCAAAACATTGTAGAGTCTTGAGCGCCCATAGGCGCATAACATCAACCATTGATGGTGTAACATGAGCACCATGACCGTTTCATTTCCATTAAGTACTTATTGAGTACCTAGAAGGACTGGACAGGTGAACTTTTACATAATTTCAGTGTCGCCTATATATTCATTCTGGCATGTGAAAATCCCCGAACCGCCTGCGTGGTGGTGTTGCCGGCATGAAAGATATGTGAGGAATACATCCAGAAGAGGCAGATGCCGATGTTTCGTGCCAATCTTAACTGTACTGACTGACCTGATCATACCTGTCCTGATGCTCCACAGTGCAGCTGATAGGATCTCTCTAGAGGCGACCTCAGCGCGATCAAGTTAACGAGTTTCTGGGACAGCAAAGTGTGATGGTTTCAACACGAAAGAAGAATAAGACTGACGATTTAAAACCGTTGTTTCAGACTATGGTATCGTAGACGCTAAGACTACGCGTTTGGTGTTTGAGAAGGGCCGCTCATATTATCAAAAAAAACTACTCAATATGATAGACATAATATTTTAAGTATCTCCTAATCTCACATATTTTCTGGTGTCAGAACCCAATTATTATGATCGGTCTCTTTGATATAATATGATGCAAAATTAAAAATTAAAAAAACATACGGATTTTCAAATAGTTTTCTCTTCGTGCCTATAATACGAGTAGGTAACGCTAACTAGCTCTGTTGGAGATCTTTTACAGTTTTATAGAATTCCAGACAGATGCTGAGACCTGTAACGTACTGCAGCGAATTCTGATTATTCATTCACCCAACTGCGCAAGCTAACGAGATGTATGTACTTGGGTTTCAAACTACCCATTAGGAATCTCTAACATCGGGAGAGGCAGTGTTCACAAAAGCCACAGAGGCACGTAGTTTTTGCATAGGTAATCATACTTAGAAGACTTGGAGCGAGACCATCTGAACAGAGAGAGAACCCAGCCTGAAAGTTTGCAGTAAGCAGCAGCAGATTAACGGACTCTAAATTATGGGATAAGGCTAAAAAGAGAAGATAATCTTCGAGTGTGTCTTGAAATGCAGGTAACCCACGTTCAATCAGTTAGTCGCCGATAACAGTAGGTATCTGCATCTTTACTCCGTTGAGGTTGGAAGAAGCAGATAACAACTCGTGGTCCATGGAAACAAAGTCTTGGGCCAACGCTTTGATAGCGCTGGGTGTAGGGTGGGGTTCATACTAGGTGGTCAAAAATATGCTAGGTACCATTGCTAATATCCTTTTTCTTTTATCCACGTAAATGAAGTCGCGGCCACAAGCTATAAACTATAAACTGCTATCTTTTCCCCTGACTGACGTCGATGGCGGGGGGAAAATAGAGCTACAACTTTTTATCTTAGTCAGCGCGGACGAAGTCGCGGGCAAAAGCTATAATATTATATTCGCGAAAGTTTTTAAGTATGGATGGATGGATGTTTGTTATTCTTTCACGCTGAAACGGCTGAACGGATTTGGATGAAATTTGGAATAAAAATAGCTTAGACATCAGAATAACTCATAGGCTACATATTATCACGCTTTTACACTTAGGAGCAAAGTAAAGCATATTATCCTTTTTATGTAGTCCACGCGGACGAAGTCGCGGGCAAAAGCTAGTCTAAATATAAAACAAAGTCGTCTTTAGTTACCCCATTTATAACTCGAGAACGGGTGGACCGATTTTTATCATTTTTGATTTGTTGGATTTATCTCCGCCCCGAATAGCAGAGAATAACCATTAAAACAACGGAAACCTCACGAGAAAAAAAAAGTCTGCGCGGACGAAGTCGCGGGCAAAAGCTACTCGTAGTAACTAATAAATTAAAAATGCAAAATACCCCCGACAATTTAGTTTTGCATATCATACTCGTACAAGGCTGAACCGATTTTGATGGAATATATCTCAGAACACACGCTAGAAAACCTGCTTTCAAATTTAAAAAACCGAGCTACTTACGGTTCCACAGACACACACAAACAGACACACATATAGCGGTCAAACTTATAACACCCCTCTTTTTTTTTTGGAGTTTTTTATGTCGAGGGTTAAAAAATGGAATTGCATAATATCAAAGAAGTGTAGAGTATTTTAACGCATTTTTAGAAGAGCTACCTACTCTCCCAACCACCCTTTTGGTTGGCAGTTTGGCACAGAGCTGAGGTAAAGACACTAAAATGTCACAGATTTATAGGCCATTTATAGTGCAAATGTCACGACGCACCTTGTATTGCTTAGAGGCTATTTTCAAAGGTTCATTATCGTACAATACGCTGTATGGGACCATAGTTTCGCTAAAGTGCCATAATATCATGACTAAAACAGAGACGAAGTTATTCAAAGCAAAGCGGCTAGTGACTCTACAAAGGTACAGTCGGCCACAGTCTCAGATACCCCTTTTTGTTCAATTGCCGCCCTTATGCCGCGCGCGATAAGAGCTGCCATGGGGTATCTGAGATTGTGGCCGACCGTACTATAAACAAAAATCGTTAAACAAAAATGGCTCAGCTTAGCTACAAAATGGAAATAACTGTGAATATTATTTTGCATTTCAAGCCACGCTAAGTACTTCCGAGATATCGAAGAAGCTGTCAAAGCTCGAGTCATCCAAGCCACATCAAATTGAGTAGTGGTCCAAGCTCAATCTCGCATAAGACACATCTCGAAGGAAAAATCTCATATTCTTTCGATTTCGACTGCTCCCGACCCGAGTCATGTCGAGCGAAAAAAGCAAACATCTCGCAGAAATCTCGTGCCCTATGTCGAAGATGACCTCCTGAGAATGCGAGATGTGACATTTGTCGCATAATGAGATTTTTCCTTCGAGATGTGTCGAATGCGAGATTCCCGAGTATTAGCCCCCAGTTCATGTAGTTCTATCTCACCGGACTTGACTTGACGATTGCAAGGGTCCCCCCTCCCCCCACTCCCCCACAGCTACCCTTTGGGGGCCTTATTAATGTTTCAGAGCTTCGTGCCCTATATTCTTTTATGTTAAAAACACGTGTCACTTCCCGCACCTTTTTCGTCGCATTTCTGTAAAGGTGGCTCCATACTGCACGCCTATCGTAGATATTTTTGTTTCTGGCTAGAGCCTTTAGAGGGCCTACTAATCTATCGATGCCACGAATGCAAAACGTCGAATAAGCAAGACTAATATAAGTAATGTTAAAAATCGATTAACAAAATAGCTCAGTTTACCCTAGAGTTTACCTCAATAAAAAAAAAACTGAAAAAATCTTCGATAAAGGTTAAAAATTGACTTTCTCACCACGCTGATAACGGACGTTAAATTGGAAAAAATATCCAAAGCTTTTGATCAGGTATGCCGTGGATAGATTTGCAATTGCGCTCTTAATGAAATACTTTTATTGTGTTTTATATTCGGCCCTTAAAAACTCCGGTGAAAGTCAGCACCAGCCCTAACACAAGGGTTTTAACCGTTTTCGGAATTCCTATGTAGGCCTTTGGGAGACATAGCCTGCACCGGCGAGATCATAACCGCATCCGAGAGCACAAGGAAGCCACTGAAAAATACATTATGTACACACGACAGCACGTCGACCCTTACAGGCTAGCACTCTACTCGGTTACGTTACGGACGACTATACAACTAAAGTATACTCCGTGCTGTCGTGTGTACAACGCAGGTGCGTACAGCCTTTATAACTTTACCAGTGATTTTGGACTACATTGCTACACAATCACCGAGCTGAACTCCACAATGAAAAGAGTAACGAATATCATAATAGTTGGTATGGTTAGTGAAAACTTGAAGGCATATCCCGATTGAAATTCGCATGCTAATAGTTTGTTCCACACAAAAAACCCTATTTGAAATAGGTTCCTAATACCAAAGAGCAATACAACTAATACTAATAAGGCTGGGATATGCAGTACATAAAAGGGTTATAAGTATAACAATATGCATCTCAGTCTTTTGTTTGACGTTGAGCGGGATAGATAGAGTTATAAGACCATGGATACGCTCTAACCTATGCTAACTTATGCTACGCAAGCTGCAGTCAATAAAATAATACTTTTTCATTGACCCGATAGATAGAAAACACTTGGACAAAAGAGTGCTCTGGACAGTACATGTGAGAGTGCTCATATTAAATCTCAAAGGTTTCCACCCATGATTCGAAGCTACCAAAGGTTTCCTCAGTTGTCTAGAGTGCTGAATTCAATGTTCCATTGAATACGGTGATATAAACTTAGTAATAAGCTCTAAACACATCTAGGGACATTTTATTGTGATAAAGAGTGCTTACTAAGTCTAGTAAAAACTTACTCTTTATGGAACTAAAAAGTAAGTATTTTCTAATGGTAGAGCCGATTTAGTCGCCGTTTTAATACGTTGCGTACTTTGTTTAATTTCAAAGTTACGTTCATTTGTGAATTTGTAGTAGCAATACCACTCGCTAACGGTGAAGGAAAACATCGTGAGGAAACCCGCGGCTTAGTTGGCTCCACACGTATTGACCTGTCTTTCCTGTGGGCTAGGTCAAATAAGCTGTCAGGATGGTATAGGTGCTGGGCAAGCCTACTCGACCTAAAACAATGTCCCAGGCACTGTAGCACCGAGTGGTCTCTTCACCCATCTAGTGTGAGTGAAGGTGCCACTGGACGCTGTATAAATCATCTCATTACGTAGATGCAAAGGCCTTAGTTTAGTTTTTTAATACGTTGCTGTTATTTCAACGATTCGTCTTTTGCGTTTATTATTACTTTCATGCTGAAAATGGCGTGCTAACATGTACGGCGTGCTGTTAAAAAAAGCTTTGCACTCACTTTTGCATATTTCCAGCGCCTACACAGTTTGTAGTTCCAGCTTAGCATCCGACGTGATTCGAGCCGGCGACACGTGCCGGCTTCATGGCAACACCGACGTGACGTCACCACGCCGGGGTTGCCATGCGAGCGAATAATGGACCGCACGTACCTAGCTCGGCTGTTGAGTAACTGCACTCATTTTAAGCCTAAAGAGGAGGTTTTCCTTGAGCCATTCTGTTTCAGATAGGGGTAGGAAAAGAGTTTTGCATTGCCTAAAGATCTGTATTATCGTCAGACCCTCTTCCATTGTTTTATATTTAAACTGACAACAATTTCATTATATTGGTCTTACCGAAATATAGAGTAGCTTATTTCAAGTCTGTAAGTATGCGTAGAGTAATTGGTGTGTATTTACTCTATGGCGTGCGTAGCCATGGCGACTGACCTTGTCGGGCAGTAATAAAACAGGCATCGAACGCATCGGTATTCTTTCATTGTTTCCCAGTACTTCATTGGCGACGAAGTTTGATCACCGCAAATCCGCGTGTGCAAAAATGGCTAGTTCGATTGGGAATATAATAAACGACCACAACATACAGGATTGGCCCATATTCAAAGGGCGATTGCTTCAGTAGATGACACTTACCGACTTGCGAGGGACTTACTTCATCCAAAAAAGGTTGATGGAGTAAAGTTCGACGACCTAATTACTGAATTGGACACTCATTTTACGCCGAGACGTTGCCTTTGGGGAGATCGAGAAAGATTTTTCGAAGCAAGAAGGGCGGTAGGAGAAGGCGTCGACGAGTGGGCGGTTTGAGTTCGTGGACTCGCCGTTCACTGCGGGTTCGGAAACAATGTATCTAGACGAGCAGCTGAGGGACCGGTTTATCCTTGGACTGAGCCCGGGTCCAGAAAGGGATCATGTTTTCGAACTGGACGCAGCTACCCTGACGTTTGGCAAGGCGTTGGAGGTTGCCCGGCAAACGGCGAGCGCGCGACGGGCGCGGGAGGTGGAGTAGGCGAAGAAGAGCGGTAGGAGAAGGTGCGCGAGTGGTGCGCCTGCTACCGCTGGCGGCTCCATTTCAGGCCGCCGGGTGGCGATAATAAATAACGCGAAGAAAGAGGTGTACCTAAAGTGTAATTTTGTAATAATTTCATAATAGTGGTGAAGGAATGGTGTGTATTTACTCTATGGCGTGCGTAGCCATGGCGACTGACCTTGTCGGGCAGTAATAAAACAGGCATCGAACGCATCGGTATTCTTTCATTGTTTCCCAAATACTTCAGTAATGCAAATTGTGTATATTCTTTTACATATCTAGATCTCTAGAGAGGGGAAGAGATCGGTTGGCAGACCACCAGCCAGATGGTCTGACGACATAGCCCAAGTAAGTATATTTCTTATTGTGCATCTGCTGCTACTGTGTTTTCGCTCTCAGTCCTGTCCATCCAAAGGTTGTCTGGAAGAAATCGCTTTTAGCGATAAGACCGCCATTTGTACTGTTATTTTTAAATTTTTATCTGTAAAATGTTTTCGTTTGTGCAATAAACAGTTACTTACTTAGCCGGAAAACAATGTTTACGTCTGGCACAGGATCGTGAGCGGTGGCGATGGCGTGACCACGAAGAGGCCTTTACTCAGCAGTGGATGTTAACAGGCTGACGATGATGATATCTCTACTTTTTACTACGTCATGCTACGGGAACAGGACAATACTTATTGTTGTTTTCATTATTTAACGAAGAAATTTAATGTATTAGGTACTCCGAAGGTAAATACTTCTATAATCCGTGCGGGATCAGAATGGGAACCTTTTGGAACTGAGACGCTCGCGGTCCTGTAGCGTCAGCATTTCGGCAAACTCTAGTTGTCTATGGCAAACTCGCGTCGAAACTTGCTTGTGTTTTCTGTGCGCGTGGGTGTCTGCTCGAGTTTTATCACGTTTTATTCAATAAATGCAATAACATTGAATCCTTTTAGATTACAACCATTAAACATTTCTGTGTATTTCCAATTTCATAACCCTATTATTAGAACGTAGAACTAACAATTTTTTTACTGACGCTACTCGAGAACTGTCATTTTCGATTTAGTTCCAAAAGGTATTATCCCATTCTGATTCCGCACGGATTATACACAGCTTGGACCACAGATCAAAAGCGTCAGTTTCAGAACCACCTCAATCCTCCCCTCCACAAGGAAGTGTAAAACAGCCTCAAATGTCATGCTTTTATGGCCTGTCGCCCTTTCGAGACGGCAATTAAGCACCCATCTGACCTCTATTAAGGGTTGCATAGCATAAATAGTACTTTCAAAACAATATAGCGACCTACATAAATTATCTTGCGAGGAAACGACAGTTATTGAGGTTGTCGCGCTATAGGTAGCGCACACCTACCTGCTGAACAAAATACCGCAGAAATATTGCTCGGTTACCTATTGAACAAATCTCCTCGTAAAGTTAGAAGTCTGGTCAAACTTTGTAAGCAAGATGAATGTGAAATCTTTTTTTTTTTCGGTTCGCTGGTCGGATTCAAGACCAGCAGCAAGCAGCAACTGCCCAGACGGCAGATGTCAATAAAAATGGATTAAATATTTTGCAGCTTGATGAAATTCTTCCTAAGTTCGAAATGAATGTCAAGCTAGAACAATGGCACGTGTTTCTGAGAGGTCTGAGCAGTGGCCAGTGGATGTGGAAGAAAGTGGAAGTGGGCAGGCCACATATTATGTCGCAGACAAGATCACTGATGGGGTAAAAAAGTATTGGAATGGAGACCCAGAACGGGGCGTAGCAATGTGGGCAGGCAACCAATGAGATGGACTGACGACTTGGTCAAAGTGGCAGGAAAAGACTGGATGAGAAAAGCCCAAGCCCGAAAGGAATGGAGTGCAATGGAAGAGACCTACACTCAGCATTGGGTGGTGACATGCGGAAGAAGAAAGCAGAGGATGGATCACTCAATGACGGTGATGCATGCAAGCAGAGCGTCCCTCTGTCCTGTGTCTGTTGGTCGGTTGGTCATGTGACCACAACAACCGCACACCGCGGAGGGTGACACCGTGACAAAGGTGCCCGCCCGCCGGACCCGGAACACGAAGGCAATGGAAGACCCGCTTCACTTTAGCTTGGTTTTAATTGGTTAGGGTACGTCCATTTGTCAATTTTTAGGAGCAATTCTAGCGAATAGTTCGGTTGCGGTGTAGGAAAAGCTAAGCGTCTGGGCCAGTATCCCTCAACGCGAAAATTGCCAACCCCGATTGAATTATCTACCTTTTGAGAGAAGGCCTGTGCCCAGAGCAAAAAGTGTTATAGTCTACAATACTTTTACACCTTACTTAAGTAAGTATACATCTCAACCATCACACTGGAAGTTGTTCATCACAGCCTAGTAGAGAAAGATCATCAATAAACAATGCAGTGCCTGGGACATTGTTCAGACCCCATCTTGAAATAAAATAACGCACGCGAGGAAATATACATCTCTTCGTGCACCTTGTTTTAGATTTGATCGGTATAAATGTAGAGCCAACCGTCTATTGTGGCGTTAATCCTGCTCCTGTGCTACAGTAATTTTTATCGCTAAAAATTCAGCTCCGTCTTTCCCACTCTCTTTTCTTGCTGGTCGCCAGCCAATCTTGCAGTTAAATGCACTCATTAGGAAACTTGGATGGTATAGATCTATACCAAAATCGAGCGAGGCGGTTAACTACATACTACATTTTACATGAAGTCAACCAAAACGAGTTCACGGCACCCCTTCTATCTCTCAGACCTTTTCTACCGTGCTACTGCGCTTCCTTTGTCTCGGGGGGGCGACATAGCCGAAATAGCGTCCATTTCTCAGCGCCGGCCGCAATTTGGGCGATGTCTCTCCCGATACATCGTCACAAAGCGACGCATTCTGCTGCTGCTCACGGAGATGGTACAAATATATGAGTAAGACGTGTCTGTAGATAAGTGTCCATAGAAAACGGTTCATCCCTTGCTCGGAACTTCAAAGTTTTTATTTCTGCCCCGGCTAATTCGGAAGGCAAAGTTTTTTGTTTGAAAGTCCGCTATTGGCATAATCTTATCTTTAGACAATATTGAGAAACTGATTTCAATATTTTTTATTTTGGTTCAGTAGTTTGGATTTTACAACGTTTCAAAGATACGGTTTTATGACGTCACGCGACGGTCTGCATACTGTTGGCGGTCATAGGAACAAAACATTTTAGCGCATAAAAACAAAACTTCTGGACCAAAATAAAAAAATATTTAAATAAGTTTCTCAATATTGTCTAAAGATAAGATTAAGCCAATAACGGACTTTCGAACAAAAAACTTTGCCTTCCGAATTGTGCCTGGCACACGTATTTGTTATTCTGAGTTCTCTATCCATCTTTTCATCTAAAGATTGATTGTGTGGAAAACACTAAAGACCATACCTATCGGTTGAATGTGATCTCACCACTTAGGCCTTTGAATATAGGTAATGGGATGATTTGGGAATCTGGTATAGTGGGAAGAAAGGATTTAACCTTCACTGACACTAAATTGGTGAAGTGACCACTGATGCAGTGCCTGGGATATGTTCAGGTAGAACTGCCAGTCAAACTACTTATTTAGGTGTATCCCGTCACGGACGTGGGTAAGCTATTGATTTCGATGCCGGAAACGTTTTCCTGCTCTATTCCTCATGCGATGTGTGTTGGCAAGTGTGAGGAGAGGTAACATTCCCTCTCAATGCAATTCAAAGTGTTGTAATTCGGGAAAAGGAAAAATACAGTCTCACCATGAAAATTCACTTACTTACCACTAATTGTTGTTCGATTGGCGCCCTTATGCCGCACGCGGTAAAAGCTACCATGGGGTATTCTAGCCTGTGGCCGATCGTACGTAATACACGTTACCTATACCACACGCACTAGCTTCACCAGTTATTCCTGCGCGAACCACAGCTTGTTTAATTAACTCTGCGCGTATAGTTGGTAAGACGGTAGCATGCGCCAGCTTGTACCCACGCATGTTCAGCGTACAAGTTGGCTTGCGTAGGCAAAACTGTGCTGAAGCTTGTGCGTGTGGTAGGCCCAAGCTTAGCCTATAGGTACCTTTAAGAAGAGTAATTGAAGAGCCGAATTCTAAGTCCACAAGTCCATTTTTTTTTTTTATAACTGACAACACCATCGTGTTCAGCACTTAGAGCTGAACACGATGGCATTGTCAGTAAAAAATGTGGAAAAACAGAGTTCAGCCTGTCGATAAAGCACTGCATGTTTTGATATGAAGGGAGGGATATTCAAATCAAAACATGCTCTGTTTTATCGACAGTCGACACTACTAAACTCTACTTAAACTGAGTTTAAACAGAGTTCAAGGAGCTTTCTAGTTTGAACTGAATTTAAACAGAGTTTAAGTAGCCTTCTAGTTTGAACTGAGTTTAAGTAGCGTTCTAGAATACCACCCTTAGAATTCGGCCCTTCAATTGAGTGTTGCTTTGTTCTCCAAAGTTTCCTATCGGAAGGTAGGAAATAGTAAATCGATATTTTATAGATGGAAAAACTAAATTAGAAGGTACGGTGGCATTTACCTAACTATATGACTATTTATTATATCTACTTATACAAAGAGCTAAAAAGTTTAATATCATTTAATAATGGACCAACTCCACTCCAAAGCCTACGTTCATTTATTAATTTTTTTAATCCTACCTTTTAGTCGAGTGCTTTGTGTCTATAAGTTTGTACATAAAATTATATTTACCTTCTATCTGATAGCAAGGCCACGTCTCACAAAGCAACTTACCAAAGCCAATGAATAAGTAAAACTGTCCTTTATTTGTTTAGCATTACGGTCTACAATTGTTGCATAAATATAGTGGTAAGCACTTATACAAAATAGTCCGTTTGTTTGTTGGCCAATTCGGTAGGCAAAGTTTTTTGTTCGAAAGTCCGTTATTGGCTTAATCTTATCTTTAGACAATATTGAGAAACTAATTTCAATATTTTTTATTTTGGTCCAGTAGTTTGGATTTTACAACGTTTCAAAGATACGGTTTTATGACGTCACGCGACGGTCTGCATACTGTTGGCGGTCATAGGAACAAAACATTTTAGCGCATAAAAACAAAACTACTGGACCAAAATAAAAAATATTTAAATTAGTTTCTCAATATTGTCTAATGATAAGTTTAAGCCAATAACGGACTTTCGAACAAAAAACTTTGCGTACCGAATTGCCTTGACATTGTACACTTCGCTTTGAACCTTCGAAGTGACATCTTTATGATCCGGCGCCTAGCTCTCGAAAAACAACTTCATTTAATACGTCCACTGTAGAGTAGGCATTATGATAAACAGAATAAGGTCCACAAATTACAACTATGTGAAATATTCTCGAGTAACGACAAAATTACAAATATTAAAAATCGTCTTTACAGGTGAAAAGGTACACTGTAAGCTACTCCACTAATTCCGAGTGATCTGTTGCTGTCCGTTCTCCATCTCCGAAGTTTTTCATTAGATCTTCAGTATTTTTTTTGATGCGACCACACGGGATGTATTTCACACCCTTTCAAACCAAAAAAATAATCTTCAATATCGGTCCACCTAGAAAAAAGTTCTTAAGACGCAATAGGACGCACAACTAGCACCGCCAGTGAAAAAAAAAAACATATCTTCTTTTTGGATGCGTTTTTTGTATCCAAACCTTAGGTCCTAAAAATAGTTATAAGCCTCGCGTTGAGAAATCGCAGAAGCGTTTCTTGCTAAAAACGCATCCAAAAAGAAGATGTCTTTTTTTTTCATTAGCGGCGCTAGTTGTGCGTCCTATTGTGCCTTAAAAAAAAAAGGGTTTGCGACATCTCGGACAAAATATTTTCGGACACTGTTTGAAATGTCACTTTATTATTTTAATGTTTTTGATGCGACATAAACATTGTAAGGGTCGAATTGAGTACTTCCTCCATTTTTGAAGTCGGTTAAGAATAACAGGAAGTAATTTGCACGGCGTCATAGGTGAACAAGTGGAGTGAACACAGAATCTCATCATGTGGAGATCAATTTCCGTGCTCCGCGAGCCGTCGCCATCCCTGTCCCCCGCAGGCGCTAGCGCGTTGATACGTGCATTCGGTCTATGGCACAGAGGGGGACAGAAGATCGATGTACAAGGCAATTTTTAAATAACTTTTAACCTCAGACACCCCAACTTCTAAATGGGATTTCCAACCACTTTTGTTCTACGACTTTGGTGAAAGCGCAATTTTTTTTCTTCATACAAAAAACTTTTTAACGGATTTAACACTCGTTTTATAAACTTTTTTTATTTTATTTTTTCAGAGTAGCAAATAGGAGCAGGAGAGGCTAGAAAGGTGGTTGAGAGTGGAGGGGCACGAAAGCGCGCCGCGCAGGCAGCGCTAGAGTCGTAGAAATGAACACTTTTAAATGATAAGAAACTTTATTAAAATAAAAAATATCGAGCTTTTTGAAAAGTCGTTGTAGACGTAGAACAAAAGTTGTTGGAAATCGCATTTAGAAGTTGACGTGTCTGAGGTTAAAAGCTATTTAAAAATTGTCCTGTATAAATACATATTTTTTTGTGCTACTTGATAAAATTTTGCCAGTAGCTGCCTGCCACCCATCCATAGACTGATCACTGTTCTATGTTCAGGTTGGACGATAGCAGCGTGGCGGTAAATTCAAAATTTTCGCAGTTTTTTTAAAGAAGCTAAATTGAGTTTTTTTTTTGTCCAGCGATTTTTCGTTCGCGACAATAACATAGTAAGTATTCTTTTCATTATTGAACACATAATCGGCTGAATTATTGTTGCTTTGTTGTTTAGAATAATGAAAATAATAATATGTTATTGCAGCAAACAAAAAATCGCTGAACAAAAATAGCTCAATTTAGAATAAAAAATAAAAAAACTGAAAATTCTGAATTTTCCGCCACGCTGCTACCGTCCAACCTTAAGTTCTTAATTTTGCCACTCTGATAAGAATAGCGTGTCAAACCAGCCCTTTGTCCTATGAGCCGGACGCACTGATCCTCTATCCTCCAATCCATGTCAGCAGCCGCGTGACGCCAGCATTAGCATGATTATGCGCATACCCTCGCCTCGCCAAAGTGGATTATAATAATTTCCACATAAAATCGCGATAAAACTGGAGGGAAACTGAAAGCGTGCGGCGAGGAGCGCGGTGAAACCACTTGACGTGAAAATGCACCAGAAGCACTGAGAAAACCTGCTCGAGAACCTCTACCCGGTCTATAGGACGTTATGAACATCTGCAAACATTGAATCAGAATTAAATATTGCTTCACCGGTAAAAAAATATAGACACACGGTGCGTTCGCCAGTTTATCTTGAGAACTTGGCTTGACACGCTACCGCGTGTCTAGATCCGTATGAATGCGAAACAATCCATTTTAGGGCAATTTTTCGATAAATCGACTCGACAATCAGTCAAATTCTCTCTCTCGATTTATTAAGCTTTCGATCAATTTTGGATTACTTTCAGGCCCGTAATATTTACATACAAAAAGGCGATAATCTATGGTCTGAGTTTTAACTGTGATTGATATTACGGGCCTTAATCGATGTTACATTGACGTTAGGGATGCCGCACATTATCCGCACTCCATTTTCATGTTTGTCGACCCTAAGTTCCAGAATCCCGTTGTATCCGACCTCCTCTACAACTTATCGCCACTCATTATCCTCAGTCCAGTCACAGTTCCCTGGATACTCGTAATCGAAGGGAAGGCTTTGGACGACTCATTTGAACCACATGTCTATGAGTAGTCTATCTATACCAGTGGTTCCTAACCTTTTCAGTCTCGCCACCCCTTTGACCTCCAAGGAAAGGTGATCTTTCAAGTAAACAATAGTCAGTAGTTAATTATTTTCTTACATTTTAACGCATTTTTTTTTCAATAATGTGATAAGATTAGTTGATTAGAAGGCTGGTTTCTATTAAAATTGTAAAGTTTTCGTCTTTATGTTCGCTCTGAAACGGCAATATAATCTTTCCTGCTGTTTGTCAAATCAAAGAGCGTGAAAAATCACCTACTTCAATCTTAAAGGATCTCAATAAATGCAGACACCTTGCGCTGCCACTCACGGTAGGAGTGCTACTTTGCGTATTACCCCGGCAGAAAAGCTCTTTTACCCCTACGGGGGAAATTACCCCCAGGTTAGGAACCACTGATCTATACCATTCAAAACAGAAGTTGTTGTTCTGTTGTA
Source organism: Zelleria hepariella (assembly GCA_949319315.1). NCBI lineage: Eukaryota > Metazoa > Arthropoda > Insecta > Lepidoptera > Yponomeutidae > Zelleria > Zelleria hepariella. Next base: position 391,236 of record OX439394.1, read on the forward strand.
TCGCGGGACAAGCGACGCCTGACTATTGTTCGAACATAAAAGCTCTCTTGGGAGAAAAGCTTGCACTGTTACTTTACACAGAGGACATCATAACACTTCACCATTTTGTGGAAAACACCCTCAGTCACTTTCACAAGGGTACCAATCGTTATAAAAGAAATACGAGGAAAAACTGGGCTAGTGATAGCCATGTAGAGTAGGTACACACGACAGCACGCCAGAGTGTACTTTTGTTGTAAAGACGCCCGTAACGTAACCGAGTAGAGTGCTAGCGTGTAAGGGTCGACGTGTTGTCGTGTGTCTGTCCTTGTAGCCAAAAGTAAAGCGATACGAATCGTTTAACCCTGACCGTGCCCGAGCCAAAAGACGTGTCCCAAATTAACTCCCACCGGCATCATTCCCTCAAATACATCAAAAGATAACGCAAAAAACGCTGTCTGTCAAGTCGCCCGCCAGGAAAACGGGTTCGCTGCGCCTTTCCGAAACACATTATGTCTCCTTCTTATGTAACACCTATGACGTCTCATCTACCCTACAGTAGACCTAAGTTCAACTCAATCATCTATAACCATTGGTTCGATGCTACATTTCACCTAATTACAATACTACTAAACATAGTGGGGATTTTTCCAAGCATCAAAAATAGTACGAATAACTGTCAAAATCAGTCTATTAATCTGTGGTTTAATTGCGCAATTTAGTGCGAAAGCTGTCAAATTTGATACTAAAGAAAAATCCTCGAAAACTGCCACAGTGGCGAGATTTCACGGGGAATTTTCGCCAAAAACAAACAATATCAGCGGCTTATTAGTGGGTAATGTTGCTCTTAAATTGGGTCGGCTGAGGCCCAGGATTAAGCAGCGAGGTTATTATGTACCCGGGGTCCAACAAAGGGAGTTACAGAAGGTCTTTCCCTTTGAAGAATATTATATCCTAAGGTGCTTTTCATCCACGGAACCTACGCACAGTGGTCGATTTGTACGATTTAGGCGGCCAAAACTATTTTATGCTTTATTTCAGTAATAAATACGACAACAAATGCTAATCTGGTATTTTAGAGTGAATATATATGTTTATCCCTATTCGTTTCATTGAAAGCGTATTTTTCTATACAAAAAAACATTTCTGTGAAAATATTTTTGTAAATAGCGCCAATGTTTTTAAATTTTCTTTAAATCTCCCTTTGGTGTAAAATATATATTTTGAGTTCATTTGAATTATCAAAATCGGCTTAGTAGTTTTTGATATTTGGGTTAAGAATTATCACAATTTGTTAAGTAAAAGACGGCCGTACATAAAAAAAAATGTTTATTCTCTACAGTCTGCATGCCTATTTAAATTGAAAATAAAATATGGATGACAAAAAAATACAGTATACACTAAAATTAAATGGTCAACAGTTATTACCACATTATTATACTAAATGTTACTTACAATGTTAGGTACCGAATCATAAACAATAAGACAATATTTTATGAAAGTTTAACTTACAAATTGTTATGTTACTCTTTAAAAGACAATTCTTCCTCACCGTCACTTTCCATGCATTTATCACAAGTGCCTTTTGTATTTGGCTCTGCAGGAAGCAAAAGCTCCAAAGTTTCCTGCAAAAATGGTTTTGATCGGATCTTCTTTTTTTTTCTCATTGAACTGATGAGTGGATCTGATGTCAAGAGTAACCTGTGATAAATATCAAGGTTACAGTCTTCGCGTGAAAACTTTCGAGCAAAGTTTAGACGGTATGAGCGAAAGTGCTTATTACGAGCTTCTGCAGCTTCCTCCGAAAGTTGACCAATAGGCACTAGAGAATTTTCTATAACTTTTCCACCATGTACCAAAATTTTATGCATGGTAGGAGTCATAGAATGCCAACCATATAACTCTACATACAGTTTTGCTGTCTCCATGGCGTATTCATCAAATTTCGGGACATCTATTTTGTGACCGCTTGATATGGCTTCCAAAATAACTTTAATTCTATAAATAAAATTAAAGTCTATTCCCGTTATTTCAGCAGCCAGATGTGGGTTTTCAAAAAATCTTCTACTAGTATTGCCGTCATTTGTGTTACCAAAATTACATTTTGGCATATCTACCAAGATACCTACTTCTTCTCTGAATCTTTGCTGAATCTCTTTTTTTTTTGTTGTTCTAGCATCTTTTCTGCTTTGGTTCTTTTTTCACGGTATTTCCCAACGGGCAATTTATAAGCTAAATGTAAAATACTCTCGAATAATCGAATTCTGGCATGTAAAGTTGATAGGCCAAATTCAAGCGATTCTGGGTGAATTTCGTTTTTTTTACTTAAGTCATTAAAGTTTTTTGAAGTGGCTCCGCATATGTAGCATCTACTCGTTGATTTGGTGTCAGTCGCCGCATTGCAAACTTTGCCGTCCACCATGGTCATTTTAAGACTGTGGCTAACCGAGAATTTTTGCCCATTCAGTTCCAATTCCGTGGCTTTTAGGGACTTCACACTGTCCCGAACGTAATTTATTTCATCTTTTGTAATGTCTGTAGACTCTTTTATAAATCTGAATCGTATCGGGCGGCAATATCGTGGTGAAGAAGGAGTCGGGTTTTGCCAAACCATTTTTGTTTTGTCTTCGTCGCAAACAATTTGTAGAGGCACGAATGAGCTCAAAAATATATTTGCATCCGAGTCGGCGTCATTCATTAACTTTTGTTTGTATTGAGCTTGTTGTGAACCATCACAACCCCATTTGCAGATAATCTGCAAGGAATTTCTCTCAGTTTCTGTAAGAGTCATTAGTACTTCTTCGAGGAAAATTGATAATCGCGTGACGGTGTGATCTAACAAAGATTGTAGATCACTTTCAGCACAGGAAGCGGTCACTCGTAGCGTCTCTTTGGGTGGGTAACATTCCTGTTTAGCCTTCAACACTAATTCGTAGCACGGGTAAAAGCTTCTGTTGGTTGCTCGCACAATTTCATATTGACTTCGTGTCAAATCAGCGTCCACGCACATTCGCAGTGCCTCCCGAGGCGTAAGGGGATCTTGTGCCTTTGATTTGGAATGTCTTTTTTTACATTCGTTTGCGGCTGCAGGCGCATTTGTAATATCTTTTAGGACTTGCGAGGCGTTTCTTTTTCCTTCTTTTTGTAAAATTACTTGCGCTGCGTGAACTATCACTTCTTTGCCTACAGAGGAGCAAACTTCTTCTGTTTTCCTCCTTTTAGTTCTTTCACTACATTCACTGAATGTTTTGCTAGGTCGTCCTGACTTATTATGCGTTTTTATGGGCATCTCGAACGTTCCTGCTAACCATGCATCATTGCTTATAAGAAATTTTTCTAGCGTGTTGCGTGCTTTGGACCATCTCTTTTTTATTTCTGTTTTAAAATATGAAAATTTATGATTTATATACTTTTTGTCTTCGTCGGAGTCCCCGTAAGACACTAACAAATAATTTTGTAAGTATTCCAATTTGTCGTTTATTGATGGAGAGTTTTCCTCAATCATCTTATCAAAAAGATATCTGCGAGTTACTACCTCCATGCCCGAGTAACTTGATGAACCTAGAACAACGAAAAGGAATTTTAACGCAAAAGAAACAAAAAATGAATTTTTCTCACTTTCTGCCTAAGTTAATGAATTATTATTTTTCTCGCGAAGTGGTCAAAGGTGGTGGCTATTTTTTTTGTGGTTATCTGCTCAAAGAGCTATACTATTAGAAACCATAAGGAATTTAACTCGGACGGTCTCGGAAGTACAACATTTTTACTATTGAAAATAAAAAAATGATAATATTTTCTACGAAAAAGGGCGATCTTTGATACGTTGTAACTGCACTAAATATTGATATTCCTTATCTTAATTTAAATTATATTTGAAGGAGCTTACCTGAATTTTCGACTTCCATCACTTTCACTTGTAACTGAATAATATCCAATGAAATATTCACTTTAGAATATCGGTTGCGCTAAGAGTGTCGAGAACGAACGCGTACAGCTTGCGCGACGATCAAGTTCCGACTACCTGTGGGGGCGCGCACGCAGTTCTAGGAACTGGGGAGGGGTGGGGTTTGGGCAGTCGGGGTGTCTATTTTTCCGGGAATCAATTAGTTTTGTTATAAGTTAACTTTGAGAAATGGACTTTTGGCCGCCTAAATCGTACAAATCGACCACTGTGCTACGTCGGCCTGCGGCTGCCCCTGTCTCTATTTACAGTGCATGATTCAGTAGCGGACCACTGAATGAATATTTAGATGATAAAATTAATAAGTTTAATTTTGTGTGTAGCACTAACTTTTGTTATTTATCTAAAATGTAGGCTTTAAAACAAAAATAACAAAATAATATTTAATATTTATAGAAGATACGAAAAAATAAATAAAAAATGTTCCTAGGTATTAAATACCAGCCTAGTTTTAAGATAAAAGATCTCAAATAGGTAACTACCTAGTTTTAAGATATTTCTTTTACCTAGCTTTTAAGTTTTGCTGTGCCCGACAGGGTCCATAGAGTTCCTCACATGTAACAATGATATTTAAGATCTTATACACTTATGGTTGCAATAAAGTATTGAGTATTGAGTATTGAATCACTGTAAATAAAATTACAATAACTGAATTATTATTATCACTATGCTGGGGCCCTTGGGCACCTAAGAATTTTGGAAAAAGAGCCCCAAATTCTTGTGGCAAAAGCGGAAACATATTTCCTACAATACAATGCCACGTTTTTTGTCTTTAACAATGTCGATGGCTTATTTTATCACTGCTCACTTTTAATGTGCCCGAAAAAAAGTTTTTTTAGAATGTATTATTATGTGAGAGTTTTCGGTCTATCGGGGCCCCTTGAGGATGGGGGCCATAGGCAGGGCCCCGTATGCCCTTATGGTATTGATAATGCTACGCCAGCTTCATGATGGCAGCTACGCAAGAATCTGTTTAAAGAGTTGTTTAGGTCTTGGTGAGCGAACCTTTCAAACTGGAGTGGTACAAGTGGTCCGGAAGGAAGTTCTGTATGTTGTGCTATGGCTATGGTGTATCATTGGAGCTACAAATGGGGTTCCCATACGGCGGGAACGCATGGGACCGTCGGGACTTCCGGCGCACTCCGTAATGACTTCAGATAGCAGAATGTGCCTTTAAAATTGACAATTTTCATACGCGAGATAAGAGTTTTCCCCCTATTTTCCGACGTATGGGCGTATATGTCGGGCTTAATTATGTGTCTCTGCTGGAGATCGCTTTCGCATTTATTTTATCTTCATTTTTAGATGGATAATTTTAGATAGAATAATAACAATGACACCTACAAAAATAAACTCAATCTCATCTAAATTTGTTCAGTAAATCTCTTCACATTTTGACTTTATTAGAGATGTCAATATGTTTAAAGTTATTTATTGTACAGGGTAGCCAAAACACAGACGTCAAGCGAGAAAATTTAGATAGCTGACACCGAGGGCTGCTCGAATCACTCCCATGTATGTTGAGCGATTTTTGGTCGTTCAGAAGTAATGAGGCTTTTAAGGTTTTTTGGAAAATTTTACCTACCATTGGTAGGTATTTACTTTTTAACTTGTTTTCTCTATAAAAAGAGTTAGGACCTTTTGTAACACCTTGTATAGGTACCACTCCAATATCACGGTCACCCTACGAAGCACTCTGAGAGGGTGTACGATACACGAAAGCAGATTCGGTTGTTTTGGCCCCAAAGACTAATTAACCGTCAGATATTCATTACGAGGAGCCCCGAGCCCGAACGTTTAATTGCGCCATACATATTACAAAGGATCTCTGATGAAAATTGAAATAGTAATAAAGCTAACCCTCGCACGGCGGGACGAGTGATGACAACGAATTTGTACAACAGACCATCAGACCGAGCCTGCCAGTGGTGGTGTGAAGACTACAATTACAGGTGTTACAAAAGATCCTAGCTCTTTTTACAGGGTAATAGCACCTGGTGATAGGGATCAGAACCTACATTTTTGTTTGATCTATGACGTGACGTTGAATTGATTAAAAAATATTAACGCTGTGGCGGGAGAAAAGTATGTATTTTTAACACCGAACTAAATCCCATAGAATCCGCATTACGTTTAAAATCACAATAAAAACTTGTCCCCACAGAAACAAAAGATATCAGCAATAGAACAATACGAAACATCATTTCGACCATACGTCTTATATTCGAATGTCAACCTTATTGCATTAGTGTACAGTTTTACTTTAATTAAACGGACTACGAGCAAATAAGCTCCCAAAGGCAATTTGGGCATCTATTTTTCCAGACACATTTCAGAGTTCTATGTTGTATCTAGTTTTATCCTTGATCGAAGATTTTTAATTATTATTTTCATCGACTTTCACAATGTTTTAAGAACTCAAAGCTATGCAAATGCACTTACACACGCAAATATATTGTTTAAAGGCGCGGTGCATAGTGAATGAGCCCGCGCGCAAAGAAAAATGCACAAAATCGACTCATGCATCAAATACACTAAACAAATCGAAAATATTTACTATTTACTGTGCACGGCGCCTTAATATCAAAAACAAAAAAGTTATGGACATTTAGCAATTTTGATTAATAAAATAATTAATGTTTTTTTTTTTTACTTTTGTTGACCAGTAGGTTACACCCTGTAAATAGAGTAAGGATGTTTTGTAATACCTTGTATACGGTAACGCCATACATCCCCGGATATAGACCCACGAAAACGCATCAATAACACTGCATGCTTCCAAATAAAAAAAACGCATCCAAATCGGTTCACCCGTTTAAAAGCTACTACGATGCCACAGACAAACACACAGACGTAACGGTCAAACTTATAACACCCCTCTTTTTGGGTCGGCGGTTAAGAAAACACAATTTATTTTAACCACTTTTTGTTTTTTCTAAAGCACTAACCTATGCTATAAATTCGCATGGACAGTTACTTGACTCGGTAGCTCAATTGGTAGAGCGCCTGCACGGTATGCGAGAGGTTGCGGGTTAAAGTCCTGTCCCGAGTGAATTTTTTCAACTTATTATAAATGTTTACAATTTATTTTGTGCATTTTATTAAAAAAAGACTTCGCTGTATAATGTACTGTCTCGACCGAGCTGTGTGTGAAGTGTGTGTCCAATCAAGCCACTCATCGATGTGAGAAGTTTCCAGTGACGGATGTGTGTGCCGAAGTGTGAGCGATGAAGGGTTCGCGCCATCAATAACACCTCCCGTGTTTACTACACAAATGCACGGTGGATGTGCTGCGGAAAAAGCGGCCTACTGCCGTTCTATCTAAGGTGACTTTAGCTAGTTTCACCTTTTTTTCCTTTTGTCACTTTTGTAAGTAGTAGAAAACAAAATGACTTAAAAAAATAAAATAAAATAAAAAACTGCGAAATGATGACGATTTTCCTGATTACCTAAATGACAAAGAAGTCTGGCACTAAACCAGTTCAGCACACGATCACCACACTTACCAATGTGTTATTTTTTAAGTACATTACAAAATGTATTATTTTTTTAAGCACGAGATCCTTGGAGTTTCCTTCTTCTCCAAGAACGATCAGAGCTAGTGAGGCTGGAGAAAAAAAAGTAGTATTAGATAGTAATAAGTATTTGATTTATACAGGGTGTTAAAAGACCGCCAACAAAGCGGGAAACCACGGATTGTCCTCATCATAAGGAACATTTTTGCCCAAGGAACTATGCCTGGGAAATAAACGGTTTCCGAGATAATGAGGTTCAAAGTCGGACTTTTCAAAACTTTTTTTTTGCAGATATGTATTCAGTATCTAGTTCTTAACATACCTTCTCAAGAAGCCATATCAAAATTATGAATATTTCTTACAAAAAACGACGTTAAAATTGCAACCCACAATGTATTCTAAACATCGGCACTTCAAGCTAAAGTAACATACACTTATACCTACGCTTGCGCAATATGACTTCTGTGCGTTACACGTCCATTGCGTGATAAATTTTTTTTTTTAAATTATAACCTAAAAAAAAAAATCATTTCCCAGCAATAATTTATCGAAAAAATACTTTGTTTCGATGTCTAGTATGCGTGGCTTTCGGGTCTGTTGGCGGTCTTTTAACACCCTGTATACATTTTTTACTTTAGATAATATTTTGACGTTCAATGTAAATAATTTATTTATGGCATAAAAACATTTGAATCTTGAATCTTGACCTTTCTGTACCTGACATCGATCTTGAGTAGCAGATCATATACTTTCAGTTAGTCTTAATTTCACGAGGTACTGTTAAAGACCAGAAGTGGCAGAGCCAATCCACATTTGCGAGAAAAATGTTTCAAGACTTCAACGAATCAACATAAGGTTGTGACTCTACAATCCACATACGAGTACGTACGAGTAATAACCCCATTTAAATTATACCTTGGCTAGCAGATAGGCTGCGCGGCCTCAAGGCGCTGTACACAAAGGACTCGCCCTTATTTCCTGCGCGGAAGGGATAACCCCACGCTTCGCATTCAGAAACGAGCAAATAATTGCGCAGCCGACATTTTTACTTTTTGATGTCGCAAAGTCCTTAGCATGTGAAAATTGCTGAATTTCCGGAGGGGGAGCAGCGCATATTAAATACGTATTTAAAACCCATTCCCAACCCACGGCCATTTTAAAAACAAAACAAATCCCAACAGGCAAACAAAGAGATAATGATCGCGAAACGGGATAACCGAGTAAATTAAACGCATAAATATTCGACGCCGAGGCGTAACAACAAACTTTTTTATTAAACATTCTAAAATATGTCCAAAAGGCGCCATTGCATTATCGTAGCGTCGTCGCATAAAATGAAGACACCCTGGAAGCAAAGCAAAATTACGGTGGTTATTATTATTTCACCGTGACGAAAAAGGCCGTCTTCAAAACCTAGGCACCTTTTCAATGTTGATGCCAGCCCATATCCCATGTCTTAAGTTATTTTCACACTAATAATACTATCCACAATCCCTTCACAACTGTCCACAATTAGTGATGTACGCTTGGAAACATTGCCACTCCCGGCAATGTTTCCACTGGAAACATTGCCGGAAAGTTTCCGAAACTTTCCCAATGTTCCCATAAATTCCCAGTAGTTTTTTTGTTTATAATTCATGCTTATTCTTGAAATATCGCGTTCGTTAGTCACGTGACAATGCATAAGCGTCTTTCCTTACAGTGTTGCCATATAGAAACTGCATAAAATCGGTATTTTCTTTAAAAAATCCATGAAATCCCTACTTATTGCCAATAAAAGTGAATTATTCATATGATTTACATATATTAGTGAAGTCAATCATGCTGATTCTTGAAATATCGCGTTCGTTAATCACGCGACAATTCATAAGCGTCTTTCCTTACAGTGTTGCCATATAGAAACTGCATAAAATCGGTATTTTCTTTAAAAATTCCATGAAATCCCTACTTATTGCCAATAAAAGTGAATTATTCATATGATTTACATATATTAGTGAAGTCAATCTTCAATGTTATTGTGTTTTTTTGTCTTCAACCATTGGCTACCGATGTTATGCTCCTTGACAATGGTCAACAGTGGGCTGAATTGATTGACTGATCGCGGGTATCTATGATATTCCAAATTAATAATACTAGTAGTTCGCCCCGAACTGTAAATTCGGGATGTCTAAGTACATTTCCCCAGGTAAGCCATGAAACTTGGTAGATGAATGAATTAGACGACGGGGTACTCTAAGAAAAAGGCTCGACGAGATCTACCCGATAAAAGTATCAAAACTTTAACTGTCCATATCTCCTAAACGGCTAATGCTAGACCCATGTTCATGGTACTCTAAGAAAAGGGCTCGACGAGATCTAACCTATAAAAGTAACAAAACTTTAATTGCCCATATCTCCTAAACGGCTAATGCTAGACCCATGTTCATGGTACTCTAAGAAAAGGGCTTGACGAGATCTACCCAATAAAAGTATCAAAACTTTAACTGCCCATATCTCCTAAACGGCTAATGCTAGACCCATGTTCATGGTACTCTAAAAAAAGGGCTCGACGAGATCTACCCGATAAAAGTATCAAAACTTTAACTGCCCATAGAGTACCATGAACATGGGTCTAGCATTAGCTGTTTAGGAGATATGGGCACTTAAAGTTTTGATACTTTTATCGGGTAGATCTCGTCGAGCCCTTTTCTTAGAGTACCATGAACATGGGTCTAGCATTAGCCGTTTAGGAGATATGGGCAGTTAAAGTTTTGATACTTTTATCGAGTAGATCTCGTCGAGCCCTTTTCTTAGAGTACCATGAACATGGGTCTAGCATTAGCCGTTTAGGAGATATGGACAGTTACAGTTTTGATACTTTTATCGGGTAGATCTCGTCGAGCCCTTTTCTTAGAGTACCATGAACATGGGTCTAGCATTAGCCGTTTAGGAGATATGGACAGTTAAAGTTTTGATACTTTTATCGGGTAGATCTCGTCGAGCCCTTTTCTTAGAGTACCATGAACATGGGTCTAGCATTAGCTGTTTAAGAGATATGAGCAATTAAAGTTTTGATACTTTTATCGGGTAGATCTCATTGAGCGAGCATCATGATCACTGTCACCGATTTGGTTAGCCTAATAAAGGAATCTCTAAGATTAATGAATAAGCTCTACTAAACTGTTAGTGAGAAGAGTTTAAACCATGTTTAAACTCCGACTGTGCGGGAAGAGTTTAAACTGTGTTATCAATGAGCGTTCTGTAATACCACCGTGAAACCCTCATTTCTTATAAACGACATAAAATGGCTGAACACACATGCCACCTGTATAATTTTCGATTTATGAGGAAAAATAAAAAATAAAACATTTTTTTTCTTCTAAGTTCATGTTATGCATGTATGCTACGGAACCAACGCTGCGCGAATCCGACTCGACCTTGGCAGGTTATGGTAGTGTGTGGTTGGTTAGGACTTTAAGTTTTAGCTGTTTAAATCCAGAATTTCGTACTTTATGACATATCTTAAAGGGAAACTGTAACCTTTTTAGTTGTTAAAACGTTGCGGGCGACTGCTCCATTAACTTTATCATAAAATTCATCACAGTACTATACAAAATCATCGATATTTGCATAAATAATGGTAAAGTTTACCAACAAATATCCCGAGAAAGATTGCTTGGAAACTTTGCCGGAAATAAACTGGAAACATTGCCAGGAACATTGCCGGGAACATTCCCAATGGGAAACATTGCCGGAAATAAACTGGAAACATTGCCGGAAACATTCCCAATGGGCTGGCAGTTTTCAAAGTTATGGGGTTTTTATTGATAATTCATTACCTGGTGTATAGAGAATCCAAAATCATGTACAATTCAGCAAACAAATATTGGAATATCTCAAGATTTGAGCAAAGTTCCCAGTAAATTCCCAGTTGGGGAACATTGCCGGCAATGTTGCCGGGAATGTTTCCAGCGATTGGCAATGTTCCCGGGAACGGTACATCAATATCCACAATCCATATAATAACTGTCCGAAAAACTCTTTGTATTTTCTAAAGCACTAACCCGTGCTAGGGAACATTATAAAGATTTTTATAAGGTTAAAAAAATCGCTCGGGACAGGACTTGAAACCGCAACCTCTTGTATACCGTGCAGGCGCTCTACCAATTGAGCTACTGAGCCAAGTAACTATCGATGCGAAATATAAATTGAAGTGTCTCTTCGTTCTTCTTTCGTGTATTGAGACACTTCAATTTATAACTTTAACCTTTATATTCGGAATTTTTCGGACAGGACTTGAACCCGCAACCTTTTGCACACCGTGCAGGCGCTCTACCTATTGAGCTACTGAGCCAAGTAACTGTCGATGCGAACTTTAGAACCTTATGGTTAATCGTCTTATGGAGGTTCTAAATTTCGCATCGATAGTTACTTGGCTCACTCTACATGCGACGAATCCCATGTCATCTGCAAAGATGATTTGTGTCTGTCGAACCGATCAGAGCTAGTGAAGCTGGAGAAAAAAAGTAGCTAGATACTTAGTATTAGATATTAATAAGTATCTGATTTATATATTTTTTTTACTTTAGATAATATTTTGACGTTCAATGTAAATAATTTATTTATGGCATATTGAATAAAAACATTTGAATCTTGAATCTTGAATCTTGTTTGAAACTAAACTGCTAATAATAGGGAGATAAAGAAGATGATGGCGATGATAATGGTGATGATACTGCTGAACTGAAATGGGTACTGACAGTGTTCTCAGGGCTTCCTGCGTGAGCTGGCGGAGCGGAGCGGCGAGTCCAACTTCTCAGCCGAGATCTCGTACCGGGTGTCCAGTCTGCAACACACGAGTGCATAATATACAGGGTGATCAGCCCCTGTATTATCTAAAATATCCACCGTATAAAAATCGGTTTTTAAATTTCAAAAAAAGGATTGTTCATTTCAATAAGGGCTATTTTCTTGTGTTTTGACGCCCAAAGGTTGAGTGTTTTTTTTTAACATAATAGACCCACAGAACGGTCCTATCAAATTCAAGGTGGTGTTAAGGATTGCTCCAAATGTAGCTACTACAATACTAGCTAGAGGTTGATCTCAGCATTAGCTTTAACACATTTGTTTTGAGATTTTAATGTTTTCCCCTATACGCCAATCAATGCCGTAGTTAGAGAGGAAATTTTGACAGTTCCTAATGTAGAATGTATGTAACAGGTAGATAGATAAAGTTTCCAGAAAGTTGCTTAAATAGATTAGATTAAGGAAAGCCCCTTTAAAAACCGACAACACTATTCTGACGTGCCGTTTACATGGACAAAACGAAAACCCTAGGTCACATCGCAGACAGAAACACAAAACCGAAATGAGAGTTATGTAAATCCGTAGTTATTCGAAGGGCCCATTTGTATTACAGATGATGAGGTTCCCTCCTATAACGAGATGCCCCCGGCTGGACCGCAGCCCATCGCCGTCTGTTGCATAAACATTCCCGAGCGTAGGCCTCCGCGAGGTTTAAAGCCCTGCATACTTACCATTTGTTCCAGCCAGAGGATTATACCTCTAGACGCTCTGTATAAATCATCTACACGACGTTTTACAAAAAAGTCCTTTCAAAATTAAGAGTATCATTTTACAGATCAATATAACAGACAACTGACATCATCAGTCTGTTAAACATCATCATGATGCCTGATGACACCCAATACTGAGTAAAGGCCTCTTCATGCTCACGCCACCGCTCACAATCCTGCGCCAGACGTAACCACTTTTTTCCGGCTACTTGGGCTATGTCATCAGACCACCTGACTGGTGGTCTCCCAACCGATCTCTGCCCCTCTCGAGGTCGCCATTCCACAATAGACCATCTACCATCAGTGCATTTAGCGAGGTGTCCCCACCTCCACTTCAAAGATAAACATAGTGAAACAAAATAACTACACACACTCACTCAACACATAGTAGAAGCCCTAAAGTAGAGTTCCAAAGTAGAGCTACCCCGGCAACGCCGTGCGCCGTCAATCGGAAAATGCGACGATTTACCGCCCAAGGAAATCGCTTCCTCGCCTCGCCTACGCCGATATTCCATAAAGAATGACAAAGGCATTTTTTACCCAAAGCAAGGCCATTATGGAAATTGATTTCTGCTAGAACGTTTCGAGGAGGAAATTAAAAGAAGAGTCGCGGGGGCGCTTCGCGTGATTGATACTGCCCCCGACGACTGCAATATTTACTTACAGTTACTAAGTAAGTAGTAACACCCCATATAAAACTCATATTAGTAAACATAATGAACAAATGGAGGAGGATGAGGAGAATGGAGAGGATATCTTGGATGGAAAGAGTGTCAAATGAGCAAGTCCTGGAAAGAGTAAGGGAGAGGAGAAAGTTGATGAAGACAATAGAATGCAGAAGAGGAAAGATGCTAGGCCACTTGCTACGACACGACAAATTCATAACCAACATAATAGAAGGAAAGATAGAAGGAAAGAGAGGTAGAGGAAGGCCACGAAGAAGCTACTTTGACCAAATTAAAGAGAAGGTGGATGTCGTGACGTACCAGGCTGCAAAGGAACTGGCCTGTGATCGAAGTGCATGGAGAATGCTCCACCGACAAGAGGATAACTCTTAAATACAGGGTGGCCCAAACATAGACGTCAAGCGAGAAAATCTAGGTAGCTGACACCGAGGGCTACCCGAATCACCCCCATGTATGTTCAGCCATTTTTTGTCGTTTAGAAGTTATGAGGCTTTTAAGGTTTTTTTGAAAAAAATTACCTAGCATTCGATTTTATTTTTTAACTTTTTTTTCTTTCGTCTTTTCAGCAAAATTTTTTATTCTTTAGAGTCTCAGATAACTTATCTATCACCAAAAAAATAATGATCAGCTATGGACTTTTAAAAGATACCGGAATTTTGATCCAAAGTCGAAAAATTTTGTTTTCAAGAAAACATCACTGAAATTGTTAGTATGGGAAAAAAAATAAGTATAGGTCTGAAGGACTTTTTATTGATTTCAAAAACTTTCCCAAAGCCTCATTCTTCAGAATATTATAAAAAACCTGTCACTTTATAGGACTTTTATTCAAGTAATTTGCGATCAAAGTCGAAAAACTGGAGTTGGAAGAAATTTTATTTCAATCGATTTTCATTTATTTTGGTTGATGCGGCCAAAAAACATTGCAGGTAGGCTTAATATTGCCTGTTAGCACGGTCTGCATAGGAAATTCACGAAAAAAATAAAAAAAATACCATAAAATATTTTGTTTTTTTTTGTTCTTTTTTTTTCATTATTTGAATTTTAAATTATTTTATTATCAAATTTACTTACAAAACATGAAGAAAAAAAAAATTTAAAGAAAAAAAATAAAAAAAGTCTGAAAATTAATGATTTATTATTTTTTTATTTTTTCGTGAATTTCTAATGCAGATCCTACTGACAGATGATTTTAAGCCGATCCTCAATGTTTTTTGTCCGAATCGACCAAAATAAATGAAAATCGATTGAAATAAAATTTCTTCCAACTCCAGTTTTTCGACTTTGATCGCAAATTACTTGAATAAAAGTCCTATAAAGTGACAGGTTTTTTGTATTATTCTGAAGAATGAGGCTTTGGGAAAGTTTTTGAAACCAATAAAAAGTCCTTCAGACCTCTACTTATTTTTTTCCCCATACTAACAATTTCAGTGATGTTTTCTTGAAAACAACATTTTTGGACTTTGGATCTAAATTCCGGTATCTTCTAAAAGTCCATAGCTGATCATTATTTTTTTGGTGATAGATAATTTATCTGAGACTCTAAAGAATAAAAAAAATTGCTGCAAAGACGAAAGAAAAAAAAGTTAAAAAATAAAGTCGAATGCTAGGTAATTTTTTTCAAAAAAACCTTAAAAGCCTCATAACTTCTAAACGACAAAAAATGGCTGAACATACATGGGGGTGATTCGGGTAGCCCTCGGTGTCAGCTATCTAGATTTTCTCGCTTGACGTCTATGTTTGGGCCACCCTGTATAATGATGAATGAACAAATATAACTTAAAATTCACGAAAAAATCAAGCTTACTGCTCTGATCCTGACTAAGTGCTGTCCGTTGCGGAGTTCCGTTCTCCATTTACAAAGTTTCTCATCAGATTTTCACAATGTTTTAGGGGACCACACGGGAAGTATATAAGACAAAACAAAAAAAGAATGATTAAAATCGATCCACATGAAAAAGTTCTGACGTAACAAACATACCTACAAAATCATAATACGGGTCGAATTGAGTACCTCCTCCTGATTTGAAGTCGGTTAAAAATAACAATGGTGAAACAGCCAACGAAGTGAGCTACCATGAAATAGAAATTTGAGGGAACTTCAGGAAGTAGAAGTTACGGATTCGAAAAGTCCAGGACAGATAGAATAGAATATGTCGTATAGTCGTACAGGATAGAAGATGTCGAACACGAAAAGGTAGAGAATATCTTTGACAGTTGCGTCTTTTATCCCATCGAGAAGCTATCGAGAAATTGCTTTAGCCCCCATGAACTACTTGTAAAGATTCTTTTTCTATTCACAATGGCAGAAATGTTTTACATCGGCTAACACTTTTACTTCGGCTAAAAAGTCACTGGAATGGGTCGTATAGAGCGTAGGTACAGTCGACAGCACTCAGTTACATTACGGGTGATTTCGCAACGAAAGTTTAAAGGTCTACATGCTGTTGACTGTACAAGAATAAAGAACAACTAAACGAGGCAAATGAAGACAAATGACAGCGTAACGGGCGTATCTTTTTAACAGTTAAAAATAATTAGTAACCGGAAGACTCATTTTAAGGCCCAAAGACATTATTTTAAGTTGCTACCTAGTTGTTGAAAGGAAATAGTGATCATACGAAGAGTACCACGTCCCGAGAATTCGTCAAAATTCCCACGTCATGGCATGACATGACGGTGGATCAATTCATGTATACCGTAGCAAACGGGCGTATAAACGATCTGACATTATGCCGGTCACTGCGGGAAACGAACCCACGCCCGCAAGGTGAGAGGGCGCTCACCTCCAGATCGTTCCAGAGCGAATATGATAATTCTGTTACTGACCGACGACCGTACATAATCTGAGAATTTAAAACTAACTTACGTATACCTTCTTCTCGGCTCAGCAATGATAAAATAGATACTGAATAACGCAGTGGGCTGAGACTATTGGATAGGCTAACTAAACAGTCTAAAA
Source organism: Zelleria hepariella (assembly GCA_949319315.1). Classification (NCBI taxonomy): domain Eukaryota; kingdom Metazoa; phylum Arthropoda; class Insecta; order Lepidoptera; family Yponomeutidae; genus Zelleria; species Zelleria hepariella. Next base: position 407,891 of record OX439394.1, read on the forward strand.
CTGCTTTTTGTATTTTCTAAATCACTAACTAACCCGTGCTAGGAAACTTTTTAAAATTCTAACTCCAATGAGCATTTCGTCTGCAAAGATGAACGCATTGGGTGGTGTAGATAAGTGTAAACTATCACACTAGATGGCGCCCCATCGTCCGTAAGACGAGTATCAATAAGGTTGGGAAATTCGCATCGACAGGTTACTTGGCTCGGTAGCTCAATTGGTAGAGCGCCTGCACGGTATGCAAGAGGTTGTGGGTTCAAGTCCTGTCCCGAGGAGCACTCAAGTGGACACCATTGGATCAGTGCACAGTGTTGAAAGTTATGCTATTGAAGAACTTCAAAACTATTTGAGGAGGAGGCTACTTTGGCAGCAAAGGCCAAGATAAGACCTTCCGCAGCAAACATGAAAGGGAACATTATTTCCTTACTACCAACTTTCCTTGAATCATCCTTTTAGCAAAGCGAGTGGCAAAGTAAATTAATATTGCACAGGTCTCGCCGAATGGCATCAAACAAACAAACCGGCGAGATTTCCGGAGCGATTAACATTTCTCTAACTGGAGCGGGGTTAGGGCATAGTGAGCCACAAAGGGACCGGTGTGGGCAGACTCTATACAGGGTGGATTTTTGAGATAGGGCAATAAGGGCAGATAACGTTCTTACGAGACCTTCCATAACTTTTTGAGATATTATGAACTGCATTCACAGATTTAGGTTTTTTTTTTATGCCAATCGATCCTCTTTTATGTAGAGATCAAAAGACTCTAAGGAGCCAACTGAGGTTTGAGTACTAGAAATGTCAGAAAACAAAAACTTTCCTCATACAATTTCTATGAAAAAAAAAACTTATGTAGACGTAGATTGAATCATCCAACTACGAGTACAAGGCAAAGACCTTCCGATCAGAAAGGGAGTATGAGGGTTGGACTTCAAGAGTTGGACGCCAGATGCTCAGTTGGTTCACTATAAACTATTTTTAAATTACAAACGCATTAAAATTCTAATCTATTTAAATATAATTTTGCCAAAATTACTATCATCATCATCAGCCTGATAACACCCACTGCTGAGTAAAGGCCTCTTCATGCTCACGCCACCTCTCACGATCCTGTGCTAGGCGCAACCACTGTTTTCCGGCTACTTGGGCTATGTCGTCGGACAATCCCGACCATCCTATTTTCCCCTATAGGGGAAAAAATCGGTTACTAAAACAATAATTAAGTATTTCGTAAGAATGCTTTAAAGTAGCCGTTCTATCTGTGCCCAGTTTGCCAGCGGATCCTACAAACTATTTCCGGGGACAATGGCGGCTCTCGCACTAGATTAAACAGCTAACTCCATTACCGGCGCCCGCCCAGCAGCCCTTCAGCCCTTCAGCCCTTCACGCATGGTGGAAGGAAGCACGCGAAAAACGTGACAGAAGAACTTGGAACAGACAATGACAGAGCGAAGCCAAAGAGAGATGAATTTGAGAACTTTCTCGTTACAGTCATAACTTCATGTGCTTTTAGGTAGAGCTGAAAATGCGTTTTACTTTGTTAGGGTTCCGGACCTCAAAGTCTGTCTGTTAAGACCTTTTTTCTAAATTCCCACTCGCACTTGTCTTGTATTTTTTGTCTTTATTTTGCAGTCGATAAAAGTAGTGATTGGATGAAACCATTTCCATGAATTTGTGACGGACTGAAACTTAATATCACAAGTACACAAGAAAAACAATGTCCCAGGAACTGCAGCGCCGTGTGGTCTCTTCAACCATATATTGTGAGTGAAGGTGCCATCTCATTACGTTGATTCAAAGGCCTTAGTTTGTCAGCAACACTGGGCTATACTGCCAAACATGGCTAATTTCTAGTTGTACTACTGTGCAATTAATTTTGTGTTAATCCCCAACAAGCGAGAGAGTGTGCGTTCCTCTTAATGAAGAAAGGGTTGCCCGCACCTGCTTTATATTTACCTTCACGTGTTTAATCCCCACAGGGGTAAGCAGGGGCACTAATTCGTTCGTTACTGATGTCTGACTTGCGGTCGAGATTGGACTCTTTGTGCACTATAAATGAGAGATTTGTTCGGGATTTGGTAGCTCTATCCGAGGCCTTTGTAAACGCCACAACTTAACATTAATCAACGTGAAAGTCTTTGAACGTGTGTGTTTGTTACGCTTTCATACTGGTGACGACTGGACGGATTTGGATTTAATTTAGAATCGATAGCTTACTTATACACGCCCTTGATCATTGTTGAATGTATGTAAACAACATAATTTATCTATATTATGAGCTGCACTATATTATGAAAATTAGGTACGGGACATTAACCACGTACCCTATTTTCTCAGAAGACCTGTGACCATGGCCTGTGACCCTAGATGTACTTTGTATGATAAAGAAAATCCCAAATTGTTCTGTTTACCCAAACTGATATTGACCTCATAAGTTTCAGAAATTCATTGTTAAGGCGCTGGGCATATGCCCGCGCGCAAAAAAAATGCACAAAATCGATTCCTGTATCAAACACACAAAAAAAAATCGAAAATGTTCACATATCAAACCCTAGAATTAGGTGAAAGCTATCTAAAACAGTCAGTTTTGTGTTGATACCCATAACAGATCGAGATATTTTGTTTGAAAAAAAGTGCGCCGCCTATTTTTTTTTCATCAAAAATATCTTCAAAACGTTTACGAATCCCAACACAAAACTGGCTGTGTTAGATAGGTCTCACCTAATTCTAGGGTTTGATATGTGAAAATTTTCGATTTGTTTAGTGTATTTGATACAGGACCCGATTTAGTGCATTTTTCTTGGCGCGCGGGCTATTCACTATGTACCGCGCCTTAACGAAAGAAAGGCGCCGAAAGTACCGAAGCGTGTAGCGTAGTCAGCTTTGACACAACGGTTGTCAAATATCGCGCAGGGGGCGGGGTGTCGTAGTTTTGTACCGCTAAGAGCTTTTCCTCGTATGACGGATGACAAAAGAGAAGGGAAGGAAGGCTTATGAAGAAAACCCGGATTAAACTTCTAAGTAACGGGGTCTCTCCATTGCTTGCAGTAGGTACTAAATTGCAATCACTTCTATCCATATAGCAGCGGGCTTAGTCACGGTGGTGTAGCAACGTGGTGCACCATTTTGTGATTCCTTGCTTTTGCCACCCTCACAATACCTACCATGATATTATAAAGATTTTTATAAGGTTAAAAAGTTCGCTCGGGACAGGATTTGAACCCGCAACCTCTACTTGCACACCGTGCAGGAATTCGGAAGGCAAAGTTTTTTGTTCGAAAGTCCGTTATTGGCTTAATCTTATCTTTAGACAATATTGAGAAACTAATTTCAATATTTTTTAATTTGGTTTAGTAGTTTTGATTTTACAACGTTTCAAAGATACGGTTTTATGACCTTCACGCGACGGTCTGCATACTGTTGGCGGTCATAGGAACAAAACATTTTAGCGCATAAAAACAAAACTACTGGACCAAAATAAAAAATATTGAAATTAGTTTCTCAATATTGTCTAAAGATAAGTTTAAGCCAATAACGGACTTTCGAACAAAAAACTTTGCGTACCCAAAATCAAGTAACTCTTCTTACGGACTATGTGGCACCATCTACAGGGTGCACTCGAATTCGATAGCGAAACTTTAAGGGGACATTCCAATCATGATTATGAAAACCACAGTAGTGGTCTTAAAGCATCCCGGTGAGATGACTTTTTATTTTTTTCTGATACCAAAAACTACCTTAGTCAATCATAAAGAAACGATATCAGTACTAAAAGCTACAAAAATCGCATAAAAAAATATTTAAAATAAAACGATTATTAATTAACCCCATTATGAACGCGACTGTACTACGCGTATAGCTCTTATCACCGCGCGCTTTGACCTGCGGTGCGGTGACCCGCCTACAAAATGACCTATAATCACGGGCGAGCGAGAGGCGCGCACGCGCCGCCGCTCAATATTTTTACGTAGTAGTGTGCGTTTCACGCAAGAGAGTTCCCTTGACGAAACTCTTATCACAATGTAATAGGGACTATTTTTGTTCATCCAAGGGAATTATTTTGTGAAACGCACTGTAGGCACTTAAATCAAAAGTCCCCAGTGTTGCCATGTGGCGCCGTTATTACATTTTAAAATCCGTATGTAGGTATGTAATGTATTGTTATTTAAAGTGAATTATAAATTCCATATAAAAGTGAATTAAATCGTCTTTGAAACGCCTCAACGGAGCCAGGGTGTGTTTTGTTCTTCGTCCATATTTTCAGGCTTATCTGGGGCTTATCCGGGCCTATCGGCGTGCCTTACATAGGTAGGTACGGTCGGCCACAATCTCAGATACCCTATGGCAGCTCTTACCGCGCGCGGCATAATAGCGCCAATCGAACAAAAAGGGGTATCTGAGACTGTGGCCGACTGTACCTATATCCTACGCTTTTGGCTAATATCGAACACATACTTAAGTCCTCAGTACTGGACTACCTACGATAACGATCGAAGTTACATCTACGAAAATACGGGTTTAAATTAGGTAGGTAACTTAAAAAAGACTGCAAGTCCGTATAAAAATACTTACTTAATAAGCTAATTTTAACATTAAAGTAATACATTAAAGACTACCCAAATCCGTACAAATACGGAAAAACCTATATTTGTGGCAACACTGGAGGTCCTTCGACCTTCTCTTACCTTTCGGCGCTCGCGCTTTTAGCTTTGAATACGTAGGAAGGGATGGATCGTCCTTCGATCTTTGTAATAGGGGTGATTTTTAAAAAGCAGGCATTGCATTACTCTTGCGAATTTTTGCTCGGAATTTACCTACAGGGGCCTGCAGACAGTGCGTATTTTATAATTTTGGATCTTATGTTGATGTCTTTAGGAGTGGTTTCTCTTTTGGTCGATTATTGCATTTCCAACTTGTCGACCGGAAAGGTGAACATATGATCGAAAGTGTGTCGTTGCGTTGAAAAGTGATTTATTTAAATTTAATCGATTAATTTTGAATATTTTTTGATATGATTTTTGTAGATTTAGTACTGATATCGTTTCTTTATGATTGACTAAGGTAGTTTTTGGTATCAGAAAAAAATAAAAAGTCATCTCACCGGTATGCTTAAAGACCACTACTGTGGTTTTCATAATCATGATTGGAATGTCCCCTTAAAGTTTCGCTATCGAATTCGAGTGCACCCTGTAGTGTGATAGTTTTCACTTATCTACACCACCCAATGCGTTCATCTTTGCAGACGAAATGCTGCTCGTTGGAATTAGATTTTGCCATTACATTTAACCACTTTTTGTATTTTCTAAAGCTCTAACCCGTGCTAGGGATTTTTTATAAAGATTTTTGTAAGGTTAAAAAATTCGTTCGGGACAGGATCTGAACCCGCAACCTCTTGCTTTAGAAAATACAAAAAGTGGTAAAATCTAACATGATGGCATCTAAATTTATCATCGACAGTTACTTATTAGGTAGAGTGTCTGCACGGTATGCAAGAGGTTAAGGGTTCAAGTCCTGACCCGAGCGAATTGTTTAACCTTATAAAAATCTTTATGGTGGAATGGAACATAATAATATCGCTCTCTACAGGGTGCACTTTAAGTCGATAGCGGAACTTTAAGTAGGCTGTCTACTGATCAATACAAACAACTTGTACAGTCGGCCACAGTCTCAGATACCCCTTTTTGTTCGATTGGCGCCCTTATGCCGCGCGCGGTAAGAGCTGCCATGGGGTATCTGAGATTGTGGCCGACCGTACCAGGTGGCGAAAAAAATGGAGCGAAAAAAATATGAGATGTTTCATACATTTGGCGCAGTACCGAGTCGACCATTTGTATGGAACCGCTGATTTTTTTTTTCGCTCCATTTCTTTCGCCACCTAGTACAAGTGGTTTGTAGTGATCAGTAGACAGCCTACTTAAAGTTCCGCTATCGACTTAGAGTGCACCCTGTAGATACAGGTAAGGAGATGAGGCAGAAGTGAGATAAAGCGCTACTTTATACTGTAGCGCATGCTACAGGGTAATTTTTAAACACGTCAACTTTAAAATGTGATTTCCAACAACTTCTGTTTTATGACTTTTATTAGGGGCAGAGCTGAATGAAATGGCATTGACCTTTAGAGCTAAAGTAGGACAGGCCCTCTGTTACCTCTGCAAGTTCTTCAACATCTGAAATCAGCAGAACTACGAGCAAACCCAAACCGAAACTAACATACCTTGTAGCAAAGAGCATATAATACAACTTGTAGGCAGACGATGGGGTTCTTTTCTTGTCCTCCACGTTGATAGAAAAGGGTTCAAATACGGTCATAGCAACAATAAGACCTCAGCTATGAATGGTCATTCAATTCAATCTAAAAAGACTTGTACGATGGGAAAACCTCACCATCACAAGCGCGCACGTGCAATTTCAAAAGAACAAATCGAATAATGCCCCTGCGCATGAAAAAGAACCAGTCCCTGTGTTCTGTTTGGAGTTATCATCACAGTATTGTAAAGAAAGTTTAATCGGGGCCAGTTTCACCAACTAGGTGGTACAGAAGGGCTCAACAGTCTACAGGTTGTTAAAAGACCGCCAACAAAGCGGGAAACCACGGATTGTCCTCATCATAAGGAACATTTTTGCCCAAGGAACTATGCCTGGGAAATCCACCTATTCCAAGATAAAGAGGTTCAAAGTCGGACTTTTCAAAAAAGATTTTTTCCAGATATGTATTCAGTATCTAGTTCTTAACATACCTTCTCAAGAAGCCATATCAATATTATGAATATTTCTTACAAAAAACGACGTTAAAATTGCAACCCGCAATGTATTCTAAACATCGGCACTTCAAGCTAAAGTAACATAAACTTATACCTACGCTTGTGCAATATTACTTCCGTGCGTTACACGTCCATTGCGTGATAAAATATTTTTCAAAATTATAACCTAAAAAACCAAAATCATTTCCCAGAAATAATTTATCGAAAAAGTACTTTGTTTCGGTGTCTAGTATGCGTGGCTTTCGGGTCTGTTGGGGGTCTTTTAACACCCTGTACAACCCATCCACAGTTAATCCTTAGATTCTCAGATTTGACCGTACAAATCCAATACAAAATTAAGTCAGCGCTCGATGCAAGTTTGAAATTACAAATAAGTACTTGGTACCTATTTATTTTTTGTTGGCAACCAACTAGGCACCAATTTAGTGCTTGGTACTTATTCGAGAACCGGTGTAGGTAAGTGGACTTGAGACCCGTGTCTCCCCTGGTAGACCCCCTGGGGGAGACATCAGGACTGGAAAATCCTTATTTCTCCCCCAAGTGGTCTACCAGGGGATACACGGGTGTGCCCCTCTACCCTTGACGCCTTTTTCCAATACGGCCGCAATATGGCGCAATTTACAAAATTCAATATTTTACAAATTAAGAAGCATTTTGTGTTTTTATTGAATAAAACAGCCTTACCTTTGAATAAACATTACAAATTATTTAAAATAAAAGCATTACTATGCGATTTCAAAGAGAAATTAATTTTAAAACTTTTTCAATTTGATCGCAACAGCGTCAAGGGTAACCCCCCTGAAGCGGGTAAGTGCCGATTCCAGTGTTGCTTTTAGTGCACAAATAGTTGTCTGATTCTGTGGCATTACTTATAGCAAAATATTTAAAATTATATAGAGGTAGGTTTCATTTCGTTTCGATAGCAGCATCAGACAGGACCATTCCAGTTTCCCCCACCAGAGTTGCCCCACTGGTAGGGTAAAACGGAATAATTGTATGTGTGATTTAATTTTTCTCTACCAGTGGGGCAACTTTGGTGGGGGAAAATGGAATGGTCCCAGCATCACCACCATTAACCCCATTTTTAGGTATTTAATAATGCCTAATATGGGGAGGTACCCTGTTCGATTCCCAGTGCGGGCATGTATCTATGACTTTATTTAATTTCAAAGTTACGTACATTTGTGAATTTGTAGTAGCAATACCACTCGCTGACGGTGAAGGAAAACATCGTAAGGAAACCTGAGCGTATGAGACATTATACCCTCAACGCAAAAATCGCCAACCCGCATTGAGCACGCGTGGTGATTAAGCTCTCTCTCTCTCTCTGAGAGAAGGCCTTTGCCCAGCTAGTGGGACATGTACAATTGTACAGGCTACATCTTACTTTTTTTTATGAGGAGCATACTTTGATTACTTTAGTTCAACTAATGGAAGCATAAACTTCTGTATCGTCCCAATGGTAGAGTCATCGACCTCACTGAGCCTTTGTCTCGAAATGTTCCTGATTCGTCCCGCGAGGGGAAGGTTTCTTCTAAAAAAAACTTCTTGTTTATCAATACACTCTCATGCACGTGCTCGTTGTTGGATTTACTTATTAAAATATAGGCAGAAAAGGTTCAAAACAATACATTTAAAATTTGGTACCTACTTAGTACCTACCATGCCAGGATAAAATAAAATTGTTAAGCTATTTTGTCTTAAGTTAGGTACCAGTCCAGTCTCGAATTCACGAAGTTTTCTTGTGTAAAATCCTGCAGTTTCTTCATAGGTACGGACTTACTAATAAATTAATGCACATCAGATGCACATAAATAAATAAAAACTTGCTATGATGAAGGTGAACGAACACAACATTCGTTTGATGCCCTGAAGATAAAAACTGTAGCCTGTTTTCGGAGGCATTGCCACGCATCAATCATTCGATTATGGTGATAGATTCGATGCATTTCGATACATAAAAACATCTTTGAAGTAGAGTCCAAAGACCAATGCCTTTTTGATATAAACAAAATTGGTGGCTGTGACTTGTCTACGAAAGTAAAATTTGTACCAGACTTGTACGGGAAATCACTAAAAGTAACCTCAGTTCCGAAATAAGTACTCAGAACTCTGAAAAGTTGGTACTTTTTTTTCTTAGGTACAGCAACAATTTGGTTGCGTGTAATAGGTAGTAAGTACCTACTGTGTGTAATGTAAGAATTGATTATTTTATGCGTCAAAAAACGTTGGCGTCAGTGCAGTAGTGTGTCTCGCCAGACCAAATCTCAATGCTAATTGCTCTAAGAATGTGTAAAGACCCAAATAGCACAATATTGGACCTTACAACCTCAATAGAACTTGCAATCAACTATATTCTGGGTGCGATTAGCCAACTATAAGTGATACATTATTCGTAATAAGCATGATGTTTTAATTTTCGCATCATCGCCAGTCGGCAGTCAATGTAGAGTCGATTTTCCGTTCCGTCCATATTCAACGATAGATTGCATTGTATGAGTTGATAGGACTTGATAGGTTGATAGGACACTAGATTAGTAAGGGAGGGTGGCACGACACCATTGACACGACAAACGTTTAAAAGACGGGTGTTATAAATTTCGCCGCTATGTGTGTGTGTCTGTCTGTCTGTGGCACCGTAGCTCTTAAACAGGTGAACGAAATGCATCCAAATGGATGCAGTATTTTTTTTTTTACTTGAAAGCAGGTTTTCTAACAGTGTTCTTATATATGTTTTGTCAAAATCGGTTCAGCCGTTTATGATATATGCTAATTTGAAGCTAAAGTGTCGGAAGTCTTTTTAATTTAGTACTTATCATCGTTATATCAAGCAGCGCCCTTGCTTTAAGTTGGGAGGTAGTGAAATAAAGCAAACTGGCGTTAGTAAACACCGGGATAAAGTGATTGTCACGGTGTCGTGCCGCCGGAGCTGGGGCCTTAACCTGGGCCCTTAGCCTGTAACACAATGGTGCCAAAATGGGCTGTCAGGTGACGACTTCAATTACGATTTGCTAACGCTGTCTGTCCTTTTAATGTTTTTGTAGTACAGCAAAGAATATTTTGATTCTAATTCTAGAGGATTAGTTCTCTGGTTGTAGGAGAAAAACGAGGAGAGCCCGGTTTTGTCCTTCTGCCGGGACGCCATTGACCCGCCATTGCGTTACAGGCTAAGGGCCCTGTAACGCAATGATGCCAAAATGGGCTCCCGGTTGTTTTAATTACGATTTACAATGCTGTCGGTCCTTTTAATGTTTTTGTAGTACAGCAAAGAATATTCTAATTCTAGAGGATTTGTTCGCTGGTTGTAGGAAAACGAGGAAATCCCTGTTTTATCCTTCTACTGGGACGCCATCTAACACCATTGCGTTACAGGCTAAGGCCCCTGGAAGGACAAAGTATTACCTTAAGCTCCTGAGACGACAGTCCGAGACGACGGTCTGCTGCGACTCAGTCGCGAGTGCGCTCGACCGGATCCTGCGACAACAAAACAATAAACAATCATAAGACCAATCCCTGCAACACGGTGATTTTTGTCGAGCTCCACAGACCGGCAAAATTAACTCTGTGTCATTCTTTTTCACATTGAATATAGTATCTAGGCATTCTAAGCTAAGGGTAGGGTATAGGTTTGCAATATTCACTTTTAATGATTCGCGATATTTAATGCCGCGGTAATTAATTTGCCTAAAAACCAATTGCGATTCGACCCGTTTCGAATACAATAGGGTATAGCATAGTATATCTAAACAGGTATTTAGGTACCCAGTTATCTACCCATTTTTGGGTGCATATTCGGGTATACATATGCCTGGCAGAGATCGCTTTTAGCGATAAGGCCGCCAATTATATGCCTACTGATTAGTTTTAAGAATTTCCCTTGTAAATAATGTATAGTGTGCACTAAGAGTTATCTATCTATCTATCTTTAAGCCCATCTCTGGGCTCAGCACGTGTGAAAAGGCCCTTTTGCTTACGCGGCGCGGCTGCGGAACTTGCTGCCGCGGCGGCGGTCGGTCACGATGGCCGGCAGCGAGTCGCCACCGCCCTGCAGCGACGAGTCCACGTTCACACCCGGCACTTCGGTCTCATTGTCACCAACCAGGGTCGCCTGCTCCTGCGGGGGGAGGGAGCAATGTCTTAGTTTTGTGACACTTTGCTCATGATATTTTTGCAGGCGTTGAGCTCTATCATGGACCAGACTGGCACTGGCAATAACAGGGTAATAACAATAATAACGTAATAACGTAATAACAGGGTGTTAGAAGACCACCAACAAACCGGGATACCACGTGTTATCCTCATCACACAACGAACATTTTTTCCCAAGGAACTAGGCCTGGGAAATCAACGGTTTCCAAGAAAATGGTTCAAAGTTGGAGCTTAAAAAAAAAAGATTTTGCAGAAATGTGTTCAGTATCGTTTATTTTAAAGAAGCCACTTATATATTTATACGTTTCTTACAAAAAACGACGTAGTATAAAGACGAGGACAAACACTACAATCGACCTCTCCTGCAAGGGCGCGGTAGCAACGCGTTAGATTTGTAATTGTGTCGCTTTGCTCGTAATATTTTTGCAGGCATCGCTTGGGCTCTACATACTCTATCCAGTGAATAACATCGCAGTATTACCTGGACAGACGGCGCCAATTCCTCGTCGCTGTAATCCGTGACTCGTTGCAGCACCTCGCTGTCGGCCTGCGGCTGGGACGTGTCGCTGAAATCCTGCACACACAGACAAACAATGGCGAACATTAACCAAGTCGCAGAACCCTTCCAAAGAAGGAAAGCCTTGCTTGGGATGTTTCTCCCAGCAAGTGACTGGTGGGCACTACATCGTTTATTCCCAACGATTAACTCGGTCACTCCTGCTAGGGAAGCACAACTTCAAGACAAAAGTTTTATCCCATTATCGGCTATCGCTATCTTGCTTTATTTCACCGCGTGAAGCGAGATGCCGCTACCCGATAGCGGGATAAAACTTTTATCTTGAAGTTGTGCTTCCCTAGCTGGTCTACGGTTAAGTATTTGTAAGTGCTATGTATAGGAGTGTACGTTGTACTTACATAACTCCCAGAAAGCTCTTCTTCATCTGCAACAATTTCCGACGGCATCTTGACCTTCCCAGGGAACCTGAAAACAATACAACAGGGTCCTTGTACCTACAAGCTCCATCCCTCAACATCGTCACTACCAGCTCGAGCGCGGTAACTCCGGCAGTTTGGGCAGCGTCAGCGAGGAGGAACTAGGCTAGCGCTCGAGCGAGGGCCTCTGGTCCAGCACCTCCCCCAGAGGCAGCTCGGCGCGGCATCACGGGTCCTTGTACCTAAGTTCATCCCTCAACATCGTCAAATCGTTAGAAATTTAAGCATAAAATTAAGATATGTCCAAGTGCGGAAGAGCGGAGCTTCCTGATACAGGTATTTTCTTACCTAAAAGGAAGCTCTTGCCCTATTTTGATACTGAAAAGCTTTTATGAAAATAAACGATTATTATTATCGTCACAAACCAGCACGAGCGCGGTACCTCCGGCAGTTTGGGCAGCGTCAGCGAGGAGGAACTAGGCCAGCGCTCCAACGAGGGCCTCTGATCGAGTACCTCCCCCAGAGGCAGCTCGGCGCGACACCACGGGTCCTTGGGGGACGCCTCGGGCGGCGCGTCCGGCGTCCACGACTCGGTGCGCTTCGGAATGTAGCACGGCGGGTACGACGACGGCTCCTCACCGGGGTCGTGGAGGTAGAAGTACCTGCGAGGACTCGGAGATGGTAAGTCTGGCCTCGGATCTTTCATGACTCTAAAATGTTAAGGTCTTGACCGGAAGATCGACGGAAGGCCAAAACTTCGACAACGCAACTTTGAGGCATTTGGTATCTGGCGTGTTATGTTGTGTAGGTTTGTGATTAATCCTGTTTGAATACACCTACTGACGAAAGCCAGGATAACGCGGTCAACGTCAGATGCAAAACTGTAAAGCCCCACTTCCCGTGCTACCAAAGGTTATCGTACGTGGAACGGTTAAAAGACTAGGCATTAAGTAAGTAGAACAGGTGAAAAGGTCCTTTCAATCTTTGAGTGCATGAAATGCTCATAGAGCCTACTTACTTAGACAAGCCATTCTTAGCCGATTGACGGATGGATGACTGCTATTATTGGCAATAATATCTGAGCTTAGTGAGCGCTTCCGCTAAACCATTGGTTCCGGTTGTCAGAGACCCTTTGGATGGCCTAAGAATCTGACACCAGGGATGGCCACTAACTCATACGATTACTTCCCAAATACCTAGTGCACATTTAACAGGAAGAAGGCAAGACGATATACCAATCGATGAGCTGTATCCATGCCTTGGCAGCGCAGTGCGCTGTGAAGGCGACGGTCTGGCGCTCCATGTACCGCTCGTGGCACCGGTCCATGGCTGCGTCGAACAACTCCTCACGCAGCTCCAGCAAGAACTGGTCAAGGTCCTCGCGCAGCAGAATGTCCGCCCTGGAAACCGCTGGGGCTCTAGAGAATGCCAAAATCCGATCGTCAATGTGGAAAACGACATCCATTTTCTATGGAGAGTGCGTTGATTGGACGCCGTCCGCCAGGACGCCTTCCATTTGGGCGTATCATGATCGTGAATGGCTAGCGCGAATGTACCGAACCATTCTACCTTAATGGTTTAATTCAACGGCTCGTGAAATGTTCCTGTGCTCCACTCACCCACCCACCCGGGTTAGCAGCAGTTAGACGCTTAGAAGTGCCTAGAATTATTGTTTAGGTGGAGAAGGCTGCCCAGCATCAATAATCCTCTCAACTTGCATACCACCTAAGTACCTATTCCACAGAAGCCAAGGCCATGCGGATCCGCAGGTTTCCTCGCGATGTTTTCCTTTCCATTATACCTAAGTAGGTTTAGCGAAACCCGTAAGCTGAAACGTGCTGAAACCAACAAACTTGATTGTAACAATCAAAGACCGCATGTAGAGTTTGTAATAGTTCCCTGCGCGCCCGACAGGGGTCGCTGCACACCATGGCCCTCCACAGCGTCAAGGCTCACCAGGTCCGCTCGGGCACGTCCTTGGGCAGGGCAGCGAGAACGCTCTGGGGGTCAACGCCCTGCAGCTTGCGCCCGCGCCGCGTTAACTTGAACTTGTTCACCAAGCCGCCGCCATTGCTGCCTGTCAACGTCGCCATGGTCGTATTTTTTTGTAAATGAAAACAAATAGCGGCCAGCCGGACGGAAGAAGACCATAGACACGATGACAGCTGGACTTTAAAAACAAAAGTGACACAAACAAACAACCGAACGGCATTTTCAAAAATCGGCGAAAATCTATTTTTTGTAATTTAGCAGTGCTAAATATGAACTTTTACTGCAAGTAAAACGTGTACCTAATTATTCAGTTTCTTACGAAATAATGAGTGTATATTTTCTGTGCTTTTCGTTTGTGATAGTTTGAAAAATGTATACTTTGAAGGGCATATTTCCCGAACCAAGTAAGTACCATCTGTTGCTTTGTTATGCCTCTAGCCCTCTAATGATTTCAATACCATGTTTTTCTTTGTTGTGACTTCGTAACTATCGTTACTTGCGAATCGCCGAAGGCTCTTGCAAATTAATCAAAAACCAAACATGACCTGAACACCTGTCACCTACTTGAGTATTTCCCCTCCCCCTCGCTCTGAAAAAATGATAACGGACCAAAACTCTTTCAGAAAAAGATCAAAAAAAGAACTTCATCCGGGAAAACATGAAACAGATAAAGTTTGTTCAATCAAGAGGACACAACGAGCCAAAATTCACATTGAAGAATGTTCACCCCCCACGGCTCACCAACCCCGTGGCGCAGGGCACCCTGGGGCAAGTCAAGTCTTCACCGTCCAACCGCAGCGGCAAGGTCTCTCTCAACATCAACAAACAGAGCAACGTACCTCGCAAAAAGTTACCCGAAGTACAAATCAAGAAAGGAGATATGGCAGAATTCCTCAAGCGGAAGGAAATGAGAAACGTAAAACCAGTCTATGAATCAACGGAGGAAGATGCAAAATCAACAGAATCATCAGGCCGCCTTCGAGACATAGGCTGCCAAACAATAGAGTCAAATCTATCACAGAAACTAACAGAGAATGCAAAATTAACAATACTGTATCCTAAGAGAGATGAAGATGCAGAGTCAAAGCTTAAGGCCAGTGGAGATAACATCCGACACAAAGGCCCCACCAGCTCACCGGCACTGCCGCAGCGGTCTGGGGACACCGACCTGTTTGAGGCTGAAAAGAGACACCGGTTAAATGCTATTTTAGAACGAAAAGACACCAAGGATCCTTATCTCCCTTCAGGTAATTTTATTATACTACATACTTATATCTTGTGCTCCCTCAATTCTGGGTATTCTGTTGCAGTTTTTCAAGTGTTTTACTGACAAAACATTTCTAATCCATGTGTCTGAAAGTGTAGACAGATGCGCTAATAACTTGTCTGGTATTTAAGTAACAAATCCCAATCAGCAAGTAATATCCTTAACTTGACTTAAATCCTGTTATCCCTCTGTTATCATATCAGGGACATAGAGCTCGAAGAAGTTTTCTCCACTTGGGACGATCTTGCGCAGTTTTTTCATCTTTTTCAAATTAAATGTTTCCACTTTCCAGGTTACCAGAAAGGTGTAGTACCAAAGTACATCCGTGAGCGCAAGGAGTTGGGCCCCAAAGAGGCGGAGGGCGCGAAGGCGGACGATGCTGGTGCCATGTGCCCCCCCGGACATGTCACCCTGCCCGACACAGAGAGGAAAGAGACTCTACGCATGCTCAGAAATAGTAAGTTGGTTTGTGGTTTAGACTTGACACATTTATCTGAAACGTGTGCAATATCATCCTGCAGAAAGAGATATTGGGAACGAATAACTTCAGATTGGAAAAAGATTGTTTTGAGAGCCCTATGTCCCTGTTTAGGGATAACAGGAACTGATGAATAACTTCAGATAAGGCAATTGGTTAGAGCCAGCAACCAATGAAAATAATTTAAACAGATTTATTTATCGGTATGTTTTTCTGCCCTTGCAGGTTTTGCAGAGTTAGTAAGTGAACTAAACAAAATGCCAGTGAAAACTGACACATTACGGATGCGGAACAGAAAAATGGAGCTGGAAAAGCAATTAGCAAAGCTAGAGGAGGGCATCAAAGTGTTCTCTCGGCCAAAAGTGTTTGTGAAGATTGGGGAGTAGTGAAAATCCCAGAGGCTAAATTGTTGCGTTGAAGAGATCCGTCCATGCTAGATATCGAAATTCAATGTAACTATTGAGTCTTCAGGTAGTGTCGAAATGAAATTCTGGTGATATTGGGACATAAGTAAGTTAATGTTCATTTATTATGTTAGTATTAATTAGTGTTTCATGGTTGTAACGTTGTAATTAATATAAATGAGATGTTTGTATGATTTACAGTGTTTCTATAACAATTTTGAACTAAATACATTATACTTGGACTTATGTTGACTCTTATGCTATTTTAATTTGAGGCAAAATTTAATTTAGGCAGAATAGACAATAGGCAGAAGGCATAGCAAGTGCATTTTTCACAGGGAACTTAGTTCAGGTAGGTAACAGACAGAGAAAATCTTAACACTAAATTGACTAGAACTTAACTACCACAATGAAACTCATCAAAGGGATTTGATCTCTTTTTCCTGAGGAAATATTTGTGGTATAGCTAAGCTAACCTCAACTGTAGCATGAGAGTGTAGACAGTAGGCATCCTTGAATTTTGCCATCCCTGACGCCTTCAGGTGCCACGTGAAAAAATCTCATCCATTATTGATATCAATTTTATTCATTACTTTGTTTGTACCCAAGGACCAGGTCCTCTATTTAGTTCAGTTGACTGAACTGGAGAAAAATTAATCTAGAAGTTAAACTACCTATGTCATAGTCTTCTTACGTGCTGGAATAAGAAGTCATTGAATGTAATAGGTCCCTTTCTGTAAATAGCTTCATCCGCCTCATGCCACTGGTGAAAAGAGAAGTCCGGAAAGAAGAACTTTATTTCTCGCACAGCGGAATCTGGAGAATCTGAAAGTAAATGAGTCAGTCAAGTTTTGAAAACAAAGTTTAATTATCATGTATCACACAATATTTACGGAGCTTCACTCACACATAAATAATGGATGGTACAATGGTAACATAATGCATTGTGATATTTCAGATATTTGTGATTGGTGGTAGTCAGTTTGGTAAAAAATAGATCTACCAAGAAAAAAATATCTCATAATCCATCTGATCAATGGATCTACTGAGAATGAAGGGAAATAACTAGAAAAGTAAAAACCTGAGCCGTGAGCAACATTCCTGGTGTCTGAGATACCAAACAGACTTCTCAATGAGTAGGGCTCCTGGAACTGTCCTTTGTATACGCTGGTGGGGCCCAGCATCCGCCGCCACATCTGTATAGCGTTTGCATGGCCTAGGACGTGCAAATCCACACATCCACTGCAAGGAGTAAAGGGCATGACTGCATGAGAGGTTATGTTATGTAAACTCGTACAAACTACCTGCAAAAGATACGAACCTTGTCATGAATGTAACCAGGCGGTTATAGAAGAATTTACCGACGTGTTCGTTGTAAAAATTACTAGCACACTGCTGGTCCAGGTGGACCCTTTTTGTTTTCACAACTACAAACTTGCTTTTCAAGCAGTGTCTAATGTAGGATAGGGCTACAGGATTCTTCACTGCGTGGGGCTTTATGATAGCTAGTGTTAACTGTAATTTTTGCATTGTTGTAGCTGTTCCTTCCCGTTTTCTTAACTTTTTCGTAACTTCATTTCTCGATTTGTTGTGATTATTTCGTCCGATTTTGTTTGTTTACATTTTTTTTTACAAAACGTCACTTTTTACTTCGAGATTGAGCGTGTAACTAACTCTTTTATAATCTGTGAATTTGCTGTACTCTGTGAAATCTGACAGTTCTTAAAATAAAAAAAAGCTGTGTTTGCTGTTGCTGTTGATTGAAGCTTTATTTTTATTTATTTTCAATAAATACTGCCTAGAAATGATCGAAATAAAAAGAAAAGCTGACGACTATTCTGTCGTTCCTGCTAAGAAAACCCGCAATGAAATCACAGTCGTTGGAACAAGAGAAAAGGCCGTAGTAACATCAGCGGTAAGGTTATCTTTTTGTTGTTACCGCAAAAATATATGAAGAATTCGTCGTTACCACAATATTTGCTCGTTTTGCAGGTGCCCCGCACGTCTAATCTATATGCGCCGATCATGCTCTTAGAAGGACATCAAGGAGAAATCTTTACATCGAAATTCCACCCTGAAGGCAAACACTTGGCTTCTGCAGGTTTTGACAGACAAATATGTGAGTTCTAAGCTATTGATGCACAAACTACGTTACCTCAAGACCAGCCAGAATCGGCCAAACTGTTCGGCTATAGCAAACAAACTTACACAATTTTTTACTTCTTTAGCTTTAAAACGGATGGCCCAATTTCGATGCGATGTCTCTGAATACAAATAATATGTATATTAAGTATAATCAGACTTAGAGTTACTTATCTTTATTATTATTATAATTTATTTTTATTATACACTAGCAGCTTGAAGCTGATGTGTGTTTATCACTGCACTTGTTTATTTTTTATATGTATATTTGTCCAATGAGTTTTTGAAAGTGTTCACTGAATTTGCACTGATTATGGTCTGGGAATTCGTTCCCGATCAGGATTATATTCTTTCCAATACCCTCAGGGCGCCTATGAGCCAAAGTAATACCAATAGGTTAAAGAATTTGTTTTTACATTTCAGTAATATGGAATGTATACGGTCAGTGCGAGAACGTGATGGTGATGAAGGGTCACACAGGCGCAGTGATGGAGCTGTGCTTCTCGCCGGACGGTAGCCGGCTGTACTCGGGTGCCACGGACCAGTCCGTAGCGGTGTGGGACGTGCCCACTGGCACACGGGTCAAGAAACTAAAGGGGCACACCAATTTTGTCAACTCTGTGTCAGGTTCGGGTTTTTTTTTACGACTTACTTGACTTAAATCCTGCCATCCCTCAGAAGAGGAATATAGAGCTTGAAGAGAAAAAAATGGGTCATTCATGGCAATAATAAGGGTCCCAAACTCAGCAAATCTTGCAAATCAAAATCCGCGGCGCATGTTTTCAGTCAGAGCCTGCGTGAAAGTGAAGCAACGAGAGCCACCAATGTCATTAGAGCATTATTTATCTAAGTTCGTAATAAAACGCAATTTGCAGGCGCCCGCCGCGGTCCGGAGCTGATCGTCTCTGCCTCAGACGACAACACGATAAAGATCTGGGACGCGCGCAAGCGCAACCCGGTCGCGTCCCTCTACAGCGACTATCCTGTCACCGCGGCTCTGTTCAACGACACCGCTGAGAAAGTCATCTCGGGGGGACTCGACAACGTCATCAAGGTCTGGGACATACGGAACATGGATATTTCGTACAAAGTCAAAGGACACACTGATACTATTACAGGTGGGTTGTTTGTAGGCTTTGCTAACTTTCTTGGTGTGCCTCTCCACTGATGGAGGTTGGCCGTCAGCTCTTCATATTCTTTTCTGTTCTTTGCCAAGCGAAATAGATGTTCGACGCTGGCTATCTTCTATCTCATTCTTCACCTTCTTCAGCATTTATATCGTCCACTGCTGGACGTATATCTCTTCATGTCTTCCATATATTATATTTTATTTTATTTATTCAGGAGAAAAGACGAAGCTGAAGAATACAGTAAATCTTAAAAGTAACATAGTAGTAATAAATTTCGCCAACTGGATATTTCTCACTGATCGGTTAAGAACATTAAAGTAATATAAAATGGGCCACTCACTAGTAGCATCTAATAAGTGAAATTTATATAAAACAAGCAAAAAAAATTGTTATTAATTTAGAATAAGATACCTTTACATACATATAGAGATCAGCGGGGGGAGCATGACTTTTATCGAGGCGGATTTATCCAACAAAATGGCGGTTTATCAGCATTTTGACGTCTATAGTGGGTTATATCTCGTCGAGAGCGATATATAACCCACTATAGACGTCAAAAATGCTAATAAACCGCCATTTTGTTGGATAAATCCGCATCGATAAAAGTCATGCTACGGGGACAGAACTATTTAACATTATATTATTTGCACTGATTTGAATTTATTATTGAAAGATTTAGGAAAAACGCACAGGTACCTACATTAGTAACATATAAGCCGGTCCGTGGCTACTGTGGCCCAGTTTCACCTTTAATGATGATGAATTGACGAAAATTCCAGGCCTCGCCCTCTCATACGACGGCTCGTACCTCCTGTCCAATGCAATGGACGCGACCCTGCGCATCTGGGACGTGCGACCCTTCGCGCCCAGCGAGCGGTGCGTCAAACTACTGTCGGGACACCAACACTCCTTCGAGAGAAACCTGCTGCGCTGCGCCTGGGCTCGGGACGGCTCCAAGGTACGAACTAGCAGTACAGAGTACAGGTACAAACCAACAGTACTAAGTACCGTGCGACCCTTCGCGCCCAGCGAGCGGTGCGTCAAACTACTGTCGGGACACCAACACTCCTTCGAGAGAAACCTGCTGCGCTGCGCCTGGGCTCGGGACGGCTCCAAGGTACGAACTAGCAGTACAGAGTACAGGTACAAACCAACAGTACTAAGTACCGTGCGACCCTTCGCGCCCAGCGAGCGGTGCGTCAAACTACTGTCGGGACACCAACACTCCTTCGAGAGAAACCTGCTGCGCTGCGCCTGGGCTCGGGACGGCTCCAAGGTACGAACTAGCAGTACAGAGTACAGGTACAAACCAACAGTACTAAGTACCGTGCGACCCTTCGCGCCCAGCGAGCGGTGCGTCAAACTACTGTCGGGACACCAACACTCCTTCGAGAGAAACCTGCTGCGCTGCGCCTGGGCTCGGGACGGCTCCAAGGTACGAACTAGCAGTACTAAGTACAGGTACAAACCATCAGTCTCCGCCTTTACTCGCTCCGACCGAACTCTCTCCGAGGGTTTGACATCAGGTCGGCATCAGTGGCTCCGAATAACGCGAGACTCGGCCTTCGGCTTCGAACGATTCTCAGCCGTTGCATAAGCAGGCATAAGGCCTATAACATGAGATATGTTTAGAGATAAGATATTATGTTTCACATTTGACACACGCTTGACCTGGCTCAACTCCGATACCATATACCATATGCACTAGGAAAAAAAAAACCTCTCCTTTGGTGGACGCTATAAACCCTCACAAGATATTTCACAAATGAGGAGGTACTTTTTAAAAGTGGATTATTTTATTTGATTGGATTAGATTGGATTGACCAAAGCGGTTTTATATTTATTTCTGACTGGCAACATTGAAATATACATGTAGAAGAAACAGAAAACTTGTCTATTGCAATGGAAAAACAAATATAAACTGCGATGGTTCATCAAAATATGTTTATTCCATTTCCGAAAAACGATGGTTTCATCAATAAAATATCATTCCATTTCAGAAAAAAGGAAAAGTGGAAAAATCAACTTTTGAAAAGTACCTCCTCAAATAGGTATTTTGTATTTATCCCTCCTTATGTCACAAACGTAACCCAGTGCACGTTCTCCGTAGGTGGCGGCGGGCTCATCGTGCGGCCACGTACTCGTGTGGGACACCACGTCGCGGCGCGTGCTGTACAAGCTGCCCGGACACCGCGGCGCCGTCAACGACGTCGACTTCCACCGCTCAGAGCCCATCCTGCTCTCGGGCTCCAGCGACAAGACCCTGTACCTGGGCGAGATCGATCATTAGGGTTAAAATAAGAAATGTTAGGAATAAACGTTGTTTTAAGATTTTATTTGGCGGTTTTATTCAGAGTTTAAGTCTGTAACGCAATGGCGTGTCGATGGCATCCTAGTCCTAGTAGAAGGAGAAAACCGGGGTTGACATGACACCCCTCTTTTTGCGTCGAGGGCTTCGATCGGTGGTCGAGGGTTAAAAACCAGCATAAAGATTGGTCTGATGAGAGTGCACACTGCATCACTGCAATGCTGGACGCATCCCGACGCGGTTTCGGCCTTCGCTTCGCAGTTTCATACGGCTCTGACCTCAAAAACAGGGTGACCAGATTTTAGCTACCTCGATTCGCCTAATTTTGTCTTCCGAGTAGCCTAAATCGCCTAATTTTTTTTTCTCGACTATTTAGCCTAAATCGCCTAACTTATTGAGCCTAGAAGCCTAAATTTAGTCCAAAATAATAATTAAAAAAAGACCGTGCAGAGCAAAAGAAATATTTAAAAAATCTGATAATTCTCATTTGTTTTTTTTTATTTGGTCTCAAACTAAAATAATAACTTCCCGCAAAAGTTCTCCGTCACCATCAGCCTCCTTTCCACGTGAATATTACGTTTCGTTACAAGCATTTTAAGGAATAATCAAGGAATGGTTCAATAAATTTGCGATAATAGCCTAAATAAATGCGAAATAATCCTGAGATAGCCTAAATCGCCTGTTCCCATTTTTTAAGGTAGCCTAAATGGCTAGTGGTCGCCGATCGCATTTTATGGTCGCCGTTTCACCCCCTGAGGTAGCCTAAATGGCGACAATTCGCCTTATCTGGTCACCCTGCTCAAAAACTCAAAAAAGGTTTGTCACCTCTTTTCTTTTTGAATAATGGCGCGGAAAACTTTTTTTTTGTGCTCTGTGGTGTCGTGATAGATGAGCGTTTCTCTTTTTTTTTACCACAACACGTTTGACTCATGTCCGGTGGGTTAGAAGACGTATAACTTTGTTGTTATATAAAAATTGCTGATACTTGTGTGCTTATATGCTTCTTTAATTATCATATTAATCAGAAAAAAATATGACACTATGTTAATAGACTGAATATCTAGTTAAAAATCAATTAATTACTAACCATGGAAATGCCCAATGTATGAAAAGTCAAATGTCCCACCTAACAAATTGTTCATTGAAACTTAAATATTTTTTAAAAGTTCTATGAAACCATCCCCGTATTTTGGTTTTAAAACGTGTTGAGAAGTATAAAGATCCACATTTCAATGGCATTTTAAGGGATTTATTCGTGTAACTGAGGGAAAAAATCTATTTTATGTGTGTCCCGAAAAAGTTCCAAACCAGAGTTCAGACTTTGTGACCCACTTTAGAGCCACAAGAGGGTAAAAATTACCATTTTACTAGAACTTTTTCGAATCTGGCCACTCTACAGTATGCCACAGAAAGCCGCAATATTCGATTATGTGTCAGTGTTGCCACTGGGACAAGGCCATAACGGCGCGTCTACCTTGGTCCTCTAAGCAACTTCAACTTTGTGACCAGGATTCTAGGTAAGTTGATTAGAATTTGTCACATGTTTCTATTGTAGCATAATGCTCAACTACCTGACACTAAATTAAGTCATAGTAACAGTGGTTACTTGTCTTGTAGTTCCAATAATATTTTTTTGAAAAAGTAACTGCACTATATGTGACCGTCCATTTTGCAACTTTTCTGTGGTCACGTATGCGACGGAATATTGAGTCACAAAAACTGAACTATTAAGGTACGCTTACATTTTAACAGCTCAAGAAAATGCCTCTAACATCGGCCAAAAAAAACAAGGCGCTAAAATAGAAGCAAAAAACAGAAGAAAGCAAGGAAGCGACTAGATAAAGGCCCAGATATAGGCATAATTTGCGCCGCCAATGAAAAAAAAAATCATATCTTCTTTTTGGATGCGTTTTTTGCTAAAAACGCGTCCAAAAAGAAGATATTTTTTTTTTACAATAATAGTTGTAAAATGTTTTCTAATATTTAAAATATAATGTGTTTGTGTTTTCGAATCCGTAATTTATTTAAACTTACTTTCTTTTTGATTAAAATATATTGCGTAGTAGAGATGGAGCCTTATAAGATCTTTTTTGTAACCAACGGCTTCTTTTTTGTGACTGTCCCAAACTTTTGTTTTTAGTAATTCAATTTAAAGTACTAATTTATTAATTTAAGATAATGAAACTTATTTTGAAACTAAAGAAATACTCAACATATTAGGAAAAAATAAGTATTTGTTCATACAATGATTATTTTTGAAGTTATTGAAAACTTTAACATAAATTTTGGTTGAAGGTTACAAAAAATAATCTAAACCCTGATTCTGAAACTATTTTCAAGTTTTCATGATCTTTTTCAGGAAATATGATTAAAATGGTTGATTATCTATTAGATTTAGATCATTCTGATAATAGAAACTGCGACTTTATAGTATTTTTCATACAGAGAAGGAGTCACAAAATTGGAACCCTTAATCTACCTCTATTTAGTAATTATTATTTATTTCCCAAAATCTTCATTAAATTGGAGTTTCTTATGAAAAATCCAATAATATATTAGTTAAGCAATCGGAATTCATACAGAAAAGGATCATATAAAGATATTTTTAATTTCAGCGAACTTTTGAAAGTGTGGTAAAAAATTTGAGAACTGCTCAGATAACCAAAAAAGTCAACTGTCAACATGATGTATCTAAAGCCTCGCGTCCATTAGGCGGATCGGGGCGGATTTTTGCCGGCGGCAAAAATCCGCCTGCCTATATCTTGTATGGAAGTGCGTCCACTAGAGCGCATCGGGGCGGGGCGGGCCGCGACGCAATATTTTTGCCGGCGGATTTTTGCCGGCGGCATTACCCGCCCCGATGCGCCTAGTGGACGCAGGGGCAACAGCATGCTCGCGCATGCGAATGCGCGCGAGTGTTGCCATTTGTCGACCAGAATACATAATCGGCTGAATTATTGTTGTTCTTGTTTATAATAATGGAAAGAATTCTATGCTATTGGCGTGAACGAAAAATCGCTGAACAAACGCTTAGTACGAATAGCTCAGTAAAGTTAAGCTTCAAAATAATAAAACTGTAAAAAAATTGAATTACCCTCCACGCTGCTATCGTCCAACCTTAAGGGTGGACGATAGCAACGTGGCGGGAGATTCAAAATTTTCACAGTTTTTTACATTTTGTAGCTAAACTGAGCTATTTTTGTTCAGCGATTTTTCGTTCGCGGCTATAACATAGTATTCTTTTCATTATTGTAAACAACAGAACAACAATAATTCAGCTGATTATGTGTTCTGGTCTACGATAAGTTTTTTGGGCAGTGCCACTGCTTCATAGACCAGAACACATACTAATCGGCTGAATTATTGTTGTTCTGTAGTTCACAATAATGAAAAGAATACTGTTTTATTGCCGCGAACGAAAAATCGCTGAACAAAAATAGCTCAGTTTAGCTACAAAATGTAAAAATCTGTGAAAATTTTGAATTTTCCGCCACGTTGCTATCGTCCACCCTTAACCGATCATGATGATGAAGAAATACCAGCAGAAGTATTAGAAGTTGATTTTTGGTTTTGTTAAGTTTATGGTTTTCACAAACGCCGTATTGTTCCAGTAGACTCGGAGAACTTCGCTCGCTTCTCTCGCTCGTTCAATTATTCCGTTTCGGATCCAGATTGAACGCAGGTTGGACGTAACTCAACGCGGGATTTTTTTGTAACTAAATATTGAAATGAAAAAATATTACGTATACTGCGTGTTATTCACTAGGTAAGTAAAAAAAAAATTGTCATCGAGTATTTATCATCAATTTTATTAGTTTAAAGTGCATGAAATCCCTAATATAAAATAGTCTGTAATTTTGGCATGAATGAATAGGGCTTGGCAATTTTTTTGCAGCCAAGGGCCACATAGAGCCAAAATGGCATAAAAGCGGACCGTACCTGAAACTATAGGTAGGTACTTACCATACCCTATAATTATTTTACCCATAGTATATTCAGAGTGAGATGAGCGCGCGTCAGAAAATTTCAGTCTCAATCATACAAAATAATTTCAATCAGTTGAAAATTTCTCAATCGACTAGGCATCAAAAAGTTACAATTTAGGCAATGTCACAAAAAGTCACAACGAGGGCTCAAAAGTTACAATATTTGTGATTAGACAAAGTGGCAACACCAAAAAATCCGCCGAGCCGATGCGCCGATCCGCCCCGATGCGCTTAGATGGACGCACCCCAACGTTGCGTTGCGTTGCGGCCCGGCCCGGCCCGCCCCGATCCGCCTCATATGGACGCTAGGCTTAAATTAATCTGTGTCCAACAAAGTGTGACCCTACGTGGCAGTTCCTGTCATTTTAGCAGGATTAGACTTCGCCACGCGTGCCCACTGCGGATTATAAAAATGAATAAAAGTATATACCTTGTTAAAAGGAAAAAAATATATATATTTAGTGAACAACATTCATATCTTTTGCATATTCATACATTTCTTTTGTTGGAATTTGAAAATTTTGAAAAATATGATTGGGCATCTTTTTTATTTGAATATGGTCACACATAGTCACACAGCAGCAGCACAGTGGCAGCACAGCAACAAATATTTTCGTTCGCAGTTTCGCACATTTTTCGATCCTCGGCCGGCGCATCCGCGTGGTCCGCGTTGTATCTTTTTCTTCGCTGAAGTTTTTGATTTTCTTGAAAGGTGAGTAAGTTTTACGTTATTCTTTAGACCTCTACCTATGTAAATACCTACCTCTGAATAGAAAAAACTTGACCCGCCAACGTGCCACCAACCAAAAAGTGCATTTTAGAGTGTATTTGATCTGAAGTCCGTTGGTTATTGGTAACCTCGGTAGGGTACCTTTACGTGTACCGTAATTGTACTTAGATAGGTTCCGGCACCAACTCTCTTCTCTCTGATCGGCTAGTGGGAGGTTTATAGAGTTGAACACACGACAGCACATCGAACTTTACACGCTAGCACTCTACTCAGTTACGGGCGACTTTACAACAAAAGTGTACAGTCTGATGCTGTCGTGTGTACACTCACTTTTAGAAGCTACATCTTTTAAAATACAGGCCAATTTTTTATAATAAGCTCAAAACTAAAATATAACGAAGGGAGGTATCCCCTTTAGTTGCTCTACTCCAACCAAATATTCAGACACAATATTTTTTGATCACAGGCCATTTCCTTGGCAGCCTGGTATGTCACGACATCCACTTTCTCTTTAATTTGGTCTAAGTAGCTTCTCCGTGGTCTTACGAATTTGTCTTGAGGTAGCAAGTAGCCCAGCAGCTTTCCTCTTCTGCATTCTATTGTCCTCAGCAACATGCATGAATGGAGAATGCTGCACGGACAAGAGGATAACTCCTAAATACAAATCCTAAATCCTAATGATGATGAATATTTTTTCAGAAGTATGTCTTTGAAGCCGGGGCCTGTCCCCAAGGAGTTCACTCAACTCCTGCATGATTCAGACATGGAATCTGATGAAGACTGTCCAGATGTCATGGTATGATTGAATATAACTGTGAGTCAATTTTTAAGTAAAATTCCCTAAGTATGCATAGTTTAAATAATTGTCCACTTTGCTTTTGTTACAGAACCTTGAAATTACGTACCACATGCCAGATGACTCCCCAGTGCAGAGGCCAAATTTTGAGAGCTGGTAAGTATCCATTTTACTTTCTTAGTCATAGTATACCTGTTATTCTATGATTTAATACTATTGTACAGGGTGCACTCTAAGTCGACAGCGAAACTTTAAGTAGGCTGTCTACTGATCAAAACAAACAAGTTGTACACACGACAGCACGTCGACCTTTACACGATAGCACTCAACTCGGTTACGTTACGGGTGACTTTATAACAAAAGTGTACACTCTGACGTGCTGTCGTGTGTACTAGGTGGCTAACAAATTTTACGGAGCAAAAATAATATGAGCTACTACATACAAAAGGTCGACTCAGCACTGCGCCAAATGTATGAAACAGCTGTAATGTTTGTCACTCCTTTTTTTTTCGCCACCGAGTAAAAGTTGTGTGTATTGATCAGTAGACAGACAGCCTACTTGTCACTTTTTCTTCTCACATATTTTTATTTGTATCTGTAGTTTCAATGATGAGTCCGGCCACGACAAAGATGCTGCGCGGGTGAGCGAACTCTTGTAAGTTATCCAACTGTTGTATTTTTTTTTTTAAAGTAATTTGAATTAATTGAAATGCTACAATAGTAGTCAGTCATGAGAATTCTTCTGTTATAAGAAAAGGAAAACTTTTTGATGTGCATGAAATTTCGCTTTGCATGCAAAAAATAATATTAACTGGGATAATATACATTCAAAATTTTTAGTTTTTTTATTAAATAAATGCGTACAATGGCGGAACGGAACCCTCGGTGCGCGAGTCCCACTCGCACTTGGCAGGTTGTTTTCTTTTATTTTATGTCCGCTTGAGAAATCTGTTAGAACAGGATGATTTTATGTGCCTTAAATACATAAATCTATTTTTTTTACAGATCTGTTGAGATCGACGAGGAGGGCGTCGAATGGAACCCGGAAACAGATCCACTGTACGTTTTAAACCATTTATGTAATCTAGCTAGTTTAGGGAAGTATCATTTTGTCATGTTATGTTTTGTGACGAGACAGAATGATATAAGTAGTGGATTAACCTGACTTGCGAATAAGAAGAACGATAGATAAACATTGGACAGATCTGTCCATCTTTTTTTTTTACTTTATTTAAATGTTTTTTTATAATAACACAAAAAGTTGAAATTTTTTCGCCCAACTGCAGAGCAGTTCGGTTGATGGTCAGGTGGTAAATAATTTAATTAATCAATTTATTTCAAATCAGATGCTCAGGTTTTATGACGATATTTTTCTTTATTTCAGGTCGGAGTCGGAGCAGCTGGACTCAGACTCATCACAGGCTGAGCTGGAGCCCTCACATCAACAGAGCAGCGCTCGCCGGTGCGGTGCGGCGGGCGCCAGGCTACGGACAGGTAGGGCAGGGCGCGGGCGGGACACGAAGAGCAGACGAGGACGTAGTGCTAAAGGAAGGATGGATACGGATTGGAGTCGCGGGCAGCCCTTTGTCGAGCGGTTCAGCACCGACGAAGAGCTGCCCCAGGAAGTAAGGCAGGGCCTCGATCGCTTGGCGGACGAGCGCGAGAGGCGAGAACGAGCGGCGCGAGAGCGCAGGGCCGTTTTAAGAGATTCTTTGGATGAGGAAGAGGAAGCGTTCGAAGAATGTGATGATTTCGTATGGCAGCCGTTGGGCGACTGGAAAGGAAAAAAGGAGACCTTCCTCCCTGAACGCACTGGGCCAACCAGTGTTTTCGATACCGCATATGATGCGTTCAGGGCCTATTGGGACGATGAAATCTTGTCAAACATAGTGTTGGAAACTAACAGGTATGCAGAGGGCGTTGAGTCAGAAAAATTTCGTCGGGAATGGTTTGATACCAATATCGACGAAATTATGATACTCTTCGCATTTTGGGTGATGCTAAGCATTATCAAAATGCCCACCATCAAATGCTGCTTCAGCAAGATACCAATTATGCGGACAGATATCTTCCGGCAACTATTAAGAGAGAACAGATACTGGCAGCTGAATCGAGCATTCCATCTAGCCGACGGTTCGAGCGATCCAGACGATCCTGGGAACGTACTTTATCCAATGGGCCCAGTTATCGACCATCTGAATAACAAGTTCCAGGAAAATTACGTTATGGACCAGGACATTTGTATCGACGAATCGCTGACTTTATGTAAAGGGCCTTTGAAATTCGTACAATACATCCAGACGAAGGCAGCACGACTTGGGATCAAGTTGTACGAGTTGTGCGAGTCAAAAACTGGGTACTGCTGGTCCTTCTTCGTGTGCGTGGGCCGCAGGTCTGCTCCGGTCTCGACAATTTCCTTGAGCGCTTCATACGTCATGAAACTGATTCGGCCAATTCTAAACTTGGGTCATGTTTTGTATTTGGATAAATGGTTCAACGCCCCTCAGCTGGCACGGTACCTGAAGCGCCGGGGTACGGATTGTGTTGGAACCTTACGCTCGTCCCGCAAAAATGTGCCTCCGGTTATTCAGAGGGCCGCTCTAGCTGAGGGGGAGTATGTCGCTCGCCAATCCGGAGATATCGTAGTGATCGCAGTCCAAGATCGGAAGCGACTGCATCTCATTTCTACATTTCACGACACGGCTCAAGTGACGAAGGAAGCGAAGCCAGGTCGTCCGGAACAATACAGATTTGAGCTAGTTGACGACTACATTCACGGGATGGGTGGAGTGGAACGGTTGGACCAGATGCTCGAAGCTTATTTGGTGGAGAGGAAACAATGCAAGTCATGGATGAAGAAACAGTTCCAACATTTGCTAAACATGTCCATTCAGAATGCGCGCATTCTGCTCGAACAAAGCAGTGGGACCAAAGTGCCTGCACTAGCGTTTCGGATGTCGCTAGTGCAAACCATTATGGATAGGCATGGCGATAAATCTCGGAGGCCAGCAATTCGACTTGTGTCGAACTACCGCCTCCAAAGCGACGTAGAGGTCCGATTGACTGAGCGCCATTTTATAGAACGGATACCGGTGAGCGACGAGATGAGAGCCAGGACGGTGCACAAATCCAATTTGGGTCGGTCATATTGTGTTTGGTGTCGCCAGTGTGGCAAAGTCTCTAAAACCGTTTACCACTGTCCGGACTGTCAAGTGGCGCTCTGTTTGGACAAAGGTTGCTTTAAGTTATATCATACTGTTGCTGAACCCGGCTCAGAACATAAGTCGTAAACCAAAACAATATTGTAGCATGCTATTACTTTGCTAACCTAGCAGTGGACTTGAGTTTGGGCTGAGTCTTCATCCATTTCTTGTATTAGTTCCAATCCGTCTGATGTATTGTGTATTAATTGAGGAGGCTCGAGGATGCTTGCCAGTGTCTGTTCATTTGTATGTATTGGGTGTGGGGCGAGGATGCGTGTGTGTGAGTGTGAAGCGGATGCGTGTAAGACGATTTGTTTGCATTATGAGTGTAGAGGATGCGTGTAATTTAAGAGGATTTGTTTGTTTCATCCGTCTCCCTGCCCACACCCTGCCCTATCACTAAGCCTCTTCTATCGAATATTGGACTCTATTTAACCCACTTGTTACTAGCGGTACTATAAAGACCCAAACCGGAAGTATATTTTTTATTTTATTGTAAGTAGGTAAAACAAATTTTCATTATGCTATAATTATCGCCAATACCTGTCGGAAGTTATTTCTAGACTGGTTTAGTGATCTTTTGTAGAAATCTGATACTTTGTGACGCTTAAAAATTAACTGATTTTTACGATGGATTATCAAGGTATGTAATAACAAGATTTACCAGATTGGGATATATTTTCTACTCATAAACATACTATCATTACTCGATACAGTCTAATCGTAAAAAAATTTTTGGAAAAATAACATATTGAGAGGTTATATTTTGACATTTACTTTTGCGGGTCTATAAAGACCCGCTAGTAATATACACTACTGTTTCAAAACGATGTATAATTAACGATTTTTGTTTTTGTTTCGTCTCCAGACCACGAAATTGAAAGCTAAATTTAAATTAAATACCTGAAGACTTAAAGTATAATAAAGATGGGTCATTTCCGACTTCATACCTATTTTTCCACCTGAAAATTTCAACGCAGACGTCACAGACGACGATTTCGGGGACGAAAATGAAGTCGGCTTTCAAAATATACCTGGATTGCAACTAAGGGTGCAAGCGGTTGTTCAATAAAGTCTTATACATATAGTGAGGACGAGAGTTCAGACGAAGAGGAAGAAGGCTCAACTAGCTAAACGGAGACGGGTCGTTGTAGTTGAGGATATCATATCCATACCCTTGTACGTCTTCTTATCGGCAGCCTGGATCTCCCAAAGGAACAAAATTTGCAACATACAGTCAGTGTTATTTGGGAATAACCGAATGACGGGGTGTTACAGAAATATCGATGCATATTTACACATCAATACAAGCATCTTTTACTATGCAATCAAATCTGAAACGAAAAAAAAAACCTGCTGTTCCATAACCACTAAAATTCGATAACAGCTGATAATGACTTTTTGATTGACCTTTCTGTAGCACTTTATGTACTTAGTTTATCTTCTTACTTTGTATGATCGCCAGTGATCGCGTAGATGAAAGTGGTTGCCGCTTTTGGCGTCAGCGATACACAGGTTGATGCATTATGAATTAAATTTGCTAATGTTTATTTTGAATACTGAGTTTTTTAATTTTTTTTTTATTTTTATTTTATGCTATTCGTGTTCCACTAATGATGCTTTACCACAGAATTAAGTGGCGCGGTGCAATCCGTGGACATACTGTATATTATTTTACCAGATTTATAAGATATAAATTGCTAGCTTTTGACCTGACTGACATAGATAGTTGGGGAAAAATATAGCTGTGACCTTTTATCTTATTCACCGCGGACGAAGTCGCGAGCAAAAGCTAGTAAATCATATACCATTGTTACTGAAAGTCTTATTATTTTATTCTAACTCATTTAAAACTCATTCTTAGTCTACGTCAATCATAGCAGTCCATATTACTAGCGGGTCTTTAAAGACCCACCCATTTCCCGCTTTTCCGGCGCTCAAAATTTTTTTTTCGTATTTTTTCTACACTTTTTAACTGTACACGATCACAATACTCAAAATTGATATTGATCTATAAAACTTATTTTCCTCGTAACAAGTGGGTTAATTTTATTCTTTATCTTTCTTTCTTCTCTTTGTGCAAAAACTGTTAAAAATCCGACTGCAGTCTTAGCGAGCGCCATTTTGCTTACTCCCGCCGGGTGTGTGTGTGTGTGTGTGTGTATTTAATTTTGGTCGGGTTTTTTCTTTTCTTTATTTATTTATTTATATCGCCGAAATACCCACTATTAACTTTTTTGTTGTTTTAAATACCTATCTTTCTTTATCAGGTTATAAGTAAGTATACTTAAAAATTTCGCAATACTCGTTGGAGTGGTACTTACAAAAATATGTTTTAATATTTTTGTCAAAATTTTGAGTTTTATTAATTAAAATACTACCAACTCACTGTGGAATTCTGATTGTGATATAGGATAAGTGTTATACATTATTTAGAAGTTACTTACTACCCGCCTGCTACTTTGCCGCCCCCGCGATGGCTGGTTGCGGATAAGGCGGCGGGTGAATAGCGACATTTGAAGCAGTTTGGTAGTAGGTACTGTTGTTACACCCACTATTTATTGAAAACAAAATTTACTACAATGTACGTACGTAATGTTGGTTGGTTAAGGGCGACCGAGCTTTGCTCTCGCCAACTGTTGTTGAATGTGAAGTATTTTCGTAAATAAACGAACGTTTCGTTTTCAGTAAAATTGCCTATCAATTATTTCTTCGCCCTTGTATTACCTCTATTTCAAGCGTGTGCACTTTAGGTATGAAGCCGGCGGACCGAGTGGTCGGGAAAATTCAATTATGTATTTTAAAAAAAACACGCCATCGCGCGCCAAGCGGGATAGAGTTGCGCGATGGAAAGAGATATAACCGGTGCCATTAAAGAAAACATTTAGGATGGACTCCAAAACACTCGCCCTCTCGCTCTAATTAATACAGTCAAAGCGAGACAACGCTAGGTTTTTAACTCCGTCCTAAATGTTTTCTTTATTGATACGGGTTATACAAGCAAGTTGTAGGTCAATGACTTTGTATGTGGTTGGCGCTAAGTAGCCTGAATTGCACTTTATCGTGTAGGAGCTAGAGTCTCTATTTATAATAGCAGCTATGGTGATTTTTGACAGAGAAGCTGAATTTTATGATGGACGCAAGTCACTTTGCACAGTGATTGATAGAAGAGACAAAAATAAGCGATGTGACCCGCAGCAGCACACTTTCATCCCTACGGAACAGAGATGGCGCCACAAAATGCAGTTTTTTTCCTACCTGCTAGGACTACATATACTGCGGAGTGGATCTTCTGTACCTTATATATTCTGTGCCCCGTGCAACAATCAATGGGACTTTATGGGACACATCACATTATCCCATTGTACCACCAGTACAACTAGTACAAGTGGGGCAAACTAGAACCACTTCTACCATCACACCAGTGGTAGGTACAGTCGGCCACAATCTCAGATACCCCATGGCAGCTCTTACCGCGCGCGGCATAAGGGCGCCAATCGAACAAAAAGGGGTATCTGAGACTGTGGCCGACTGTACAAGTGGTCCGGCGGGGGTTTATTAGCACATCCACCTTAGGCCATGGTTGCGATCCTCAGCAATGAGGAATTAGAAAGAAAACTAATTTGTAGCTCTGTTTTGCGGATTTAGAAGCCTGAAGGCAGTCACCAATTCGAGTGAAGACATGCAGAGATTCTGACTGGGCTACACCTATCTGATCAAATTCAAGATATTCTCAAAACAAGTTCCTTTTTATTAGAATATCTAGTATCACAGCAGAAATAACTTAATTCTTACAAGTTGGGTCAGACACAAAGCGAATGTGGGGGAGGGAGCTCTGGTATGCAACCCAGACTAAAGCTATCACTGTTGAAGGCTTCCACATCCTCTCCAGACAGCTCTTCCATCTGGCTGTACACTCCGCTGTCACTGCTGGCTGCCTTCTGCTCAAATACGTTGCCTTTGCTTTGGGCAAACACACTGTTAGGAGACTGGGCAAATATGCTGCTTGGGGCAGCACTTACCACAGGCTTCTGTCCAAAGAAGTTATCCGGGTTGGCCTGCGCGAACACGCTGGCCGGACTTGCCTGTCCAAATACACCACCAGCCGCTGGCCCAAATACACTCTGACCCTGCTGTGACTGGGCACTCGTGTTGGAGAAAGGAGATGTAGCTTGAGGCTGAGCAAATGGTGTGCTCGTTGGTGATCCAAACAACTTCTGCGATGCACTCGCGAATATGCTGGTTGGATTAGCTGGCGCTTGAGCCTGGGTGTTGCCAAATACGGATTGGCTGGCTTGGGCAAAGATCGACTGCGCCGCCGTGCTGCCAGTGTTCTGGGCACCAAATACACTGTTACTTGCAGCTGGAGTCCCGAATATTGATGATGCTCCAGCTGTGTTCTGACCAAAGACAGAGTTGTTCTGCACTGCGCTTCTAAAGACCGAACTGGCTGCTTCATTTGCAGAGTTCCCAAAAGGAGCACTAGATTGTTGATTGCCGGAGAATGGTGATTGTGGTGTCTCCCCCTTGTACAGAGTTCTGAACACTTTGATGAGATTGGGAGTCGGTTGCAGGAGCTGATTGTATTTTGCTGCGGCCTCTTGCTGTAAGTTGTTTATGTAGACCACCTGAAATACAATGTTAATGTCACCCATGTGTATAATATAGTGTGTATAATAAGTGCCGATCTATGTAGTGTGAGTAAAGGTGCCACTAGACGCTGTATAAATCATCTTGTAGTGTAAAGGCAACTAAAGGGGTTTAATAATACTAACTCGTGGGCACAGTACTAGGTTCTCTATATTACTGACGGTGGGGGCACACAGGTATGGGGGGCAAGGTGTCACCACACTACAAAAGTAGATGCAAAGGCCTTTAATTGGTAAAACAGATTTTTTGTTCCCGTTTAGTATGGTTGACATAGGCTGTGTGTAATAGAGGATATAGGTAACTGGTTGGTAGCGACGACCTGGGTTGCAGCCAGTGTGTCATAGTACTCACAGCTTGGTCCAGAGTGTTCTTGGCCTTAGCCTCGTAAATGAACAGCCTTGCCTCGTCGGGCGACAGGTCGGCCAGCCCCGGCAGGTTGGGCTTGTCTTTGAAGGGAGCGTAGACCGACAGCAGCCACTGGCCCCCCTTCAGCGCTGATTGTACGTCCGTCTGCACCTGTTGCACGAGCTGCTCGTCCGTTATCTCACTTTGAGCCGCCGGTGCGGGTGCGTTCGCTGGAAGGAAGTATGTACCATAATAAATTATTTTTGTCAGTGATCGGTCACTTTCCAGTGTTGTGAAGGCCAATAATGGACGACGACTTATGTTATTGAGGGGAGAGTAGAAGAGAATTGCTAGATGCTACGTTTTTTCTGTGCTACTCTACGGAGCGGAGACTTGGACACTCACTCAAAATATGTCCAAACGCATAGAAGCATTTGAGATGTGGGTGTACAGACGAATGCTCAAAATCTCGTGGGTCCAAAAAGTCCGCAATACCACCGTGCTCCAGAGGATGGGAAAAAACGTTGAAGTAATGAAGACCATCAAAAAACGCAAACTTGAGTATTTTGGCCATATAATCCGCAATACCCAATATGGACTCCTTCAACTAATCATCCAAGGGAAGATACCAGGCAGGAGGAGACCTGGAAGACCCAAGATATCATGGCTGGAGAACTTACGCCATTGGTACCAACAATCCACGAGCTCCTTGTTCCGTTTGGCAGCCTCAAAGGAAGAAATAGCCAAGATGATTGCCAACCTCCGATAGGAGACGGCACTACAAGAAGAAGAAGAAGAGACCCAGTAGTGGGCTTATTTTCGCTAAAATAAGGTTTTGAAAACCGTTTTCTTATACTCACCATGATAGCTGTACTTGGAGCCGTAAACATGTTCAAATCGGCAGCCTTGGCCGAAGCGGCAGTAGCCCTGCTGAAAGAATTTACAAACGACCATTGTGAAAGCCTCGAATTGCCGCAAAGGCTAAAATTACAGTATTTTGTTTTGCGAGTTGAGGTTATAATTTTTTTGTTTTTTTACTTTTTTTGTTTTTTTTTTATCTGCGCACAGAGTATACTAAACTTTCGCAAAATCCAGTCGGAATCATGAATACACACTCAATCCTTGTAAAAGATTATCTGTGGTGATTGCAAAAATATAAAGGGCGATTCTGTCTAAAACTATACTAATCTGACAGCACTAAAAGTGACAGATAATGCACTAAAGTGACAGATAATGTACTAAAGATGACAGCTATCTGTCACTTTAGTACATTATCTGTCACTTTAGTGCTGTCAGATTAGTATAAGTTTTAGACAGAATCGCACCTAGTAGTAGCGATTCTGAGTAAAACTATTACTAATCTGACAGCACTAAAGTGACAGATAATGTACTAGAGTGACAGATTATCTGTCACTTTAGTGCTGTCAGATTAGTAATAGTTTTACTCAGAATCGCTACTAGTAAGGGCGATTCTGTCTAAAACTATTACTAATCTGACAGCACTAAAGTGACAGATAATGCACTAAAGTGACAGATAATGTACTAAAGATGACAGCTATCTGTCACTTTAGTGCATTATCTGTCACTTTAGTGCATTATCTGTCACTTTAGTGCTGTCAGATTAGTAATAGTTTTAGACAGACGCCCTTAATATTTTGTTTTTAATTCGCATTATTAATCTGTGACCATAACAAACTTTTCTTCTTTTTGCAGAAGTTAACTTTTTGTTTATTTTCCTGTAATTTCCTTTGCGTGGATTAGAGCTGAAAGTTAAAACTTTCAAGAACTGAAAGTACTGAAACCGTACCTAACTTGTAAGTTTCACAGTTTTTTTATTTCCACGAAAAACAGCGCCATGACTATGAACCTGAACCGCACAAATAAGGAATTCATCTACTTGACGCAAATAACTATTTTTGCTTCGTTGGTCTACCTAGGTAAGAGAAATTCTTAGTCTTATACACAAACACAATATCACAGTGCATGTCTCACCTAACCTATGACTTTATTTTGCGGCTAACGGCGCCCACAACCGCCTGATTACGAGCTATGCAAAAAATGCTGATAACAACAATGTTGTGTGCACTTGACCCACGCATATTTCTTAGAATGTTTTGTGGCTGAGTAAGTAGTGTATGGTTTCTTTTTTTGTAAGGTCTTACGCAGAATAAGTTAGGTATGAATTATTGCTCATTGAAAGTGTAAAGGAAGGTGTTAAACTTACCATGAAATTAAGTTAATTGAGGTAACCAAACCAAAGCTGGTTCAAAGCTAAGTCAAATTGCTGTTTCTTTCAGGTCCCCATG
Source organism: Zelleria hepariella (assembly GCA_949319315.1). Classification (NCBI taxonomy): domain Eukaryota; kingdom Metazoa; phylum Arthropoda; class Insecta; order Lepidoptera; family Yponomeutidae; genus Zelleria; species Zelleria hepariella. Next base: position 445,465 of record OX439394.1, read on the forward strand.
GCATCAATTTATTAGACATTCTAAGCTGGGGCACCCTGGAAAGAATTGGTGAGAAAATACAAATATATTTTGCAAAATAACAAAAGTTAGGGCAACTGCTAATTGCATCCTAAATTGAACTCTATTGCCTGCAAGTCCAAAATCAATGAAAATGTTATTCTAATTAGTTTTGCCTGTTATTAGTAAAATTCTTCAAATTGTATTTTATGTCCTTGTCGCAATTTTCTTTCCAGCTCAGTTTGTGATCTACCTATTGACTATTAAAGTGACCGAGGACATCATAACATTAATTTACCACAACGTACAAACAGGCACTAACAAGCTATCACCGATCTTGATAGAATGCAAGACCAGATTGGCTCTGATCACAGTATTGGTGGCTGTAGCACTGTTTGCAGGATTCTGGGTGTTTGACGAAGATTTCCTCTTTGTAACTGTTGCAAGTTTCCTTGTGAATTATAAGGAAAAGACAATGGTAAGTTCTGGAGTCTACCGATTTTATTTCGTTATTGGAGATAATAATATTTTTGTTCAGCGATTTTTGTTTCATGACCATAAAATAGTATTATTTTCATTGTTCTAAACAACAGAACAACAAAAATTAAGCTGATTTGTTTTTCTGGTCGACAAACCAGTGATACTACCTAAAAAACTAGAAGTTCGAGCAAATCTCATAATCAAATTAATTATTAAGTTGCTTAGAATAATAAAAATAATAATATTTTATAGTCGTGAAAAAAAACTCTCTGGACAAAAATTGCTGAAAACACTGTGAAAATTGTGCATTTCACGCCACACTACTTTAATTGACCAACCCATGGTTAAAGATTTTTAATTTTATTATCGGCAAACTTTTTAACCTTATTCCTTACGAAAAGTCCTTGTACGGTTTTCAGTCAGAGTCTGCACAGGCGGAGATGGCAGCAGGTACTAAGGAGGGCACAGGGGTCTCACGTACAGGGGTCCGTGGCACCCCTATCAGCTACGGGAGTGGTATGGCGTGCAGCTTCTTCGAAGGCTATCTGCGACACATCCTCCCCCCAGACGAGAACGAGTATGAAGGGTATGTGGTTTCCTTTCATCATCAGTTCATGTAGTCACAAACTTAATTTCCCATTCAAGACAATTTTTCGCCTTGCCTTCAACACAAACTTCGAAAAGTCAAAAAAATTGGCCAGAATGGAAAACTGTTTTAAGAGCCCTATGTCGCTAGGGATAACAAGAATTGATGATGATGATGTTGATGAACACAAACTTCGATGCGCTAATTTTGGTTCCTCTTCAACTGAGCGATGGACGACGTCGTTAGTTTTACGGCATTTCATCATTTCAGTGCTATTTTGTAGGGATGGTTGTTGAGAATTATATTATGACCTATCGAATGCCTCTCGAAATTTTCTCTCTTTATCTTCTGTTAGTATACAGTTCCCGGTGCATAACAACTTGCTGCTTGAACAACTTTAGCTTATCTGCGTAGTGATTATGAGTTCGCGCATGTCAAAATAAAAATTACCAATCTGGGCCGTCCGAAGCAATAGCAATTCCCTCGCGCCATTTGTCCCCCGCCAAAGAGACCCAAAAATCGTCTACTAAGGGCGTTAAAGCTAATTTTTCAATTTATACGCCGGGAACTGTACCAATCTATAAGTGCCATTTCTCCATCATTCATTACATACAACTTTGACTATGGTGCTACGAAAACCTCAAATGCTTTGTTTTTATTCCTCAGCTTCAAGGGAGCAATAAAGACCTATGAATCAAACGAGAAAGTGCGCTTCCCGGTGCACCAGCTGTTCCTGGTGATCACCAAGAGCCTTCACTGCCCCCCAAGCCTGGCATTCTTTAATAAAGAGAATAGACCCGACCTGCCGCGCATCGAGGCTTGCAAGGTACATCATCATCAGCTCTTCGTAGTGATCACCAAGTCTTCCAAGTCTTGGCATTCTTCAATAGAGACAACCGGCCCTTAGTGAATTGTGTCATGCCATCACTGCCTCTGTCTTCAGTGGCGGATTTCCCTAAAGGCCGATTAGGCCCGGGCCTAGGGCGGCCAGATAATAGGGGCGGCTAGTCGTAGTAGCAACAATATACAAATACAATTAATGTTTGTACACACGACAGCACCTCAGAGTGTACATTTTTGTTGTGAACTCGCCCGTAACGTAACCGAGTAGAGTGATAGCGTGTAAGGGTCGACGTGCTGTCTTGTGTACTAATACATAAAGTTATTTTGGCAATTTAGACAAAAAATATTTTTCATTCTACCTAATAGGATAAACGCGCGCGCGCGCGCCCGATATTTCACCAGTTTTCCCCATATATTTTATTTCGCATTCGAGATTTTAGGTTTCCATTTTAAATAAGACAACGAAGAAAAATGTACAAGTGACAAACCGTGCCCGAAAATTAACCGATTTTTGTCAAAAAAAAATTAATAATTAATAATTCCATTATTTTTATAATTCTTTGCTACGATTAGCCGCCCCTAATATCTGGCCGTCATAGGTCCGGCCTTTATGGAAAACCGCCACATTCTACACTGTTGATTGGTCCATGACTATATTGTCCATCTATTCTTACTATAAACACCCCTACTGGTCCACAGTCACTGGAGGACGTAAAGAAGAACGTGGCGGGTGTACAGCGCCGCATCTACCGCAACTCGGCCTACCAGATCCAGCGCTCGAACCGTCGCCCCGTCTACCTCGCGGTCGAGTGTGCCACCCCGCTGCACACGCTGCACAAAGTGCTAACCAACAAGGCGCTTTACGACGGTACGTAGCGGATCCAGCGCTCACCGAGATAGCAGGAGTTGCACTCAAAGTTAGACAGACTCTCCACCAGAACGGTGCGATTCTGATGGCGACAGCTTTACAGCATGGCGAACGCTTGGCGTTTACAGTCTGCTTCTAAGAAGCTTCTCCGAGTCTACTTGAACAATCCGGCGTTTGTTTGTATAACTAGTGGTTCGCCCGAACTGTGAACTCGCGACCCCATATCTCAGCAACCCCTCGGCCGATTTGGCTCATGTTCGAACTTGCCTCATTTACCCGCCTACCAAATTCATGACGATCCGAATAAATTTACTCAAGTTATCGTCGAACGAACATTCATACATATAGGTACATACAAATGCCAGAATCTCGCTCCGCTCGCTCGTTCAATCAGAAAAAAAACCTAAAAACAAATTGTTACCCCAGTTTCTAACTCCAAAGGTCGAAAAGAGAGGAGTGTTACAAAGTTCTACGATATGTATGGAGTTCCCAAATTGCGTTTTAGGTCACGGTCTTTGTTACTTTTTATTTACTCACCTACTTATGTGTTTTTTTTATCTCATCCTACAGAGCTGCTCCTAAACCCGAACGCAGACGAGATCCGTGAAGATTTCTGCACCATGTTGGAGAATATCCTGCGAAAGAGTATGGACTGTCGCGGGAAGTGCACGCTTGTCTACTATGACGGTAATTATCCACGCTCTTTTTTTATAAAGGCCTTTGCTTCTACGTAATGAGATGATTTATACCAGCGTCCAGTGGCACCTTCACTCACACTAGGTGGGTAAAGAGAACAGTCGGCGCTGCAGTGCCTGGGGCATTGTTTTAGATGGCTTGCCCAGCACCTATACCATCCTGACAGCTTAGTCGACCTCGCCCACAGGAAAGACGAGTCAATGCGTGTGGAGCCAACTAAGCCGCGGGTTTCCTCACGATGTTTTTCTTTCATCGTTAGCGAGTGGTTGTGCTACTTCAAATTAACAAATGTACGTAACTTTTGCTGACACTCTTTTCTTTACTGAGCCGTTTTCAAAGAACAAATTCAAAGCAGTTCATAGAAGGCGCTGCTTACAGGTGTGGCCAAAGAAGAACCGGAATACGGCAGTCAAAATTAATCTGTGCTAAGCGAAAGACTTCTATGGCCACGCTTGTAAACGCCATCTATGAACTGCTTTGAAATGTGACTTGATCGAGAGTGTTCTTAGCTAGATTTCATCAAAATCGGTTTAGCCGTGAGATATTCAGCATTGTAATTCAAAATCACGGTTTTTATTTTATTTTATATGTAGTTCAGTTATTTATGTCAAATTGTTGCTGTGCTGTTCCAGATAAGGACCCGGAGCAGAACCTGGCTGACCTCCTGCTGAAGAAGATTGAGGAGCTGGCGCCAAACTTCGAGGAGATAATACTGGACGTCCAGCGCGATTAGCAGGCGTCGCCGGCAGGGGGCACTAGTCACTGACTCTCTACTAAATTCTGACACTACAGGGTGCACTCTAAGTCAATAGCGAAACTTTAAGTAGGCTGTCTACTGATCACTACAAACAACTTATACTAGGTGGCGAAAAAAAATGGAGCGAAAAAAATATCAGCTGTTTCATACATTTGGCGCAGTACTGAGTCGACCTTTTGTATGGAACAGCTGATATTTTTTTCGCTCCATTTTTTTCGCCACCTAGTACAAGTTGTTTCTAGTGATCAGTACACAGCCTACTTAAAGTTCCGCTATTGACTTAGAGTGCACCCTGTAGTTACTGAGAAGCACAGAGCATAAACACAACTGAGTAGGTACCTGCAGTGGAGTCCATTTCACATAAGAAAACTCCATATTTTCTTATTACAATGCGACAGGGACTGTTATCGTTCAACCCAAGGATATTGTAACGTGAAACGTAGTCTAATAGAGCTGTCTGGGAGTGGTGACGAGTAACGTCTCGCTATACAAGTGACAGCGATGCTGACCTCCGACTGAAAGCACACGACACACGAAAACACCCCTCTCTATTACTGCAGGAACCTTCGATCAAGGATAAAACTAGATACAACATAGAACTCTGAAATGTGTCCGGAAAAATAGATGGCCAAAATGCCTTTGGGAGCTAATTTGCTCGTAGTCTATGCAATTGAAGTAAAACTGTACACTAATGCAATAAGGTTGACATTCGAATATTAGACGTATGATCGAAATGATGTTTCGTATTGTTCTATTGCTGATATCATTTGTTTCTGTGGGGACAAGTTTTTATTGTGATTTCATACGTAATGCGGATTCTATGGGATTAAGTTCGGTGGCAGGAACCTACAAAGTTAAACACTATGCCTGTAACCGTCCTTTTATTATACTGTGAAAAAATCGTATGGTTTTAGGTGCTTTTAAAATAAGTCACGTATACATTAGACAGAGGTTGTCCTCTGTCTAATGCTCCGCCCGGTGACTGAACATGACCTCAAACTCTACAGGGTGCACTCTAAGTCGATAGCGGAACTTTAAGTAGGCTGCCTACTGACCAATACAAACAACTTGTACAAGGTGGCGACAAAAATGGAGCGAAAAAATAATAGCTGTTTCATACATTTGGCGCAGTACTGAGTCGACCTTTTGTATGGAACAGCTGATATTTTTTTCACTCCATTTTTTTCGCCACCTAGTACAAGTTGTTTGTACTGATCAGTAGATAGCCCACTTAAAGTTCCGCTATCGACTTAGAGTGCACCCTGTAGTAAAGTAAGTAAACTAGGAAACGCGTAAACACGCCTCGACGCCTCGTGCCTTAATTTTTTCTTCTGATTTCTTTCTTTTAATAACTTTACATGATCGAACTTTTTTGACGTTAGCGGGTGACGCAGAAGATACGTAGATTGCGTTTCACAAAAGAGTTCCCTTGACGAAACTTACTACAATGTAATAAGAACTATTTTTGTTCAACCCAAGGGAATTCTTTCGTGAAAAGCACTTGTAATCAAGAAGAGGTCGCGCCCCTCGATCTCGAGCGCATTTACAGAATATCGATAGTTTATAAGTACTATGTGCCACAGGCAAAATAAAAATAACGAATATATTGAAATTTTTATTAATTTTATTGTGAGGTACAAGATTTTTGTTGTGAAATTAATATTTCCTTGTTATTATTTCTTCTAATTTTTAAGTTAAAATGTGTCTGTGCTAAAAATTACTTACACTCAGTGCCATTATTTTTTAAAGGAATGAAAATAAAAATATTTTTGTTAAAGTTTTTTTCCTTTTAGCGCGGTTGGTTTCTTCTATCTACCCCTTCGATGAAGTAGTTCTACCTTGTAAAGAAACAGTGTACTTCAATTACCATTGTGTAATGAGAGCGGCGGCGCCCAGTCCCTCACCGCGCACAAAAAAAAGGCACATTTGTTTTTACCCGACATTTATGTGATGTATGTATTTTCATACTGGGGCCTTAGTCTGTAACACAATGGCGTATCAATGGCGTCCTAGGTAGAAGGACAAAAACCGGGATTTTTTGTTGTTCTCCTACAACCAGCGAACTAATCCTGTAGGATTAGACTCCTAATATTCTTTGCTGTACTAACATTAAAAGGACCGACACTGGACCTACAGCATCAATAAATCGTAATTAAAACCGTCAACCGGAAGCCCATTTTGGCACCATCGTGTTACAGGCTAAGGGCCCTGATTCAAAGGAAATGAAACGTCCGAGTCCGACCACAGAGTAAATAATTAAAAAGACAAAAAAAAGTAGCTGTCATCTGTCAAAGTAGAGATACATATAATCTGTGAGATGAGCAAAAAAAAAAGTACTACAATAATAACACGGGAGGAAAATCAACACGTTTTTCACATTTTCAGCCTGAAATCTAGTTTTTTGTATGAAATACTACCAGTGTTAAATTGAAACAATAAAAAATGGTAAAGAGAAAATTTAGTGGTAAAGAAGAAGTTGCTAAAAAAAGCAAATTAAGTGAAGACGAAGCCCCTAAAACAGAACCTCAAGATAATGATGAAAAAGTGTCCAGGAACGATGGTTTCGACGTCAAACACTTCAGAAAAGAGCTGGCATCCAAGCAAGGACAGACCGTTGGTAAGTAGTCATTCTAGATTTTACAAAAACTTAGGTTATTGTGCAGCTTTGTTATTAGGAAAACATAACCTAAAAAATAGGCATGGAAAATTATTGGAACACGACTAAAAGCTGAAACAAACAGTTTAACCAACATAATGATAAAATTCAAATTCTAAAAGTTATTCTGTGACTGCCCATTGCACAAACAACAGTTTTACTTAGGCTAAAGATGGAATGGTCTCCGTTACAGCTCTTACGCAATTCCTGGCGGCGTGCCAGCGGCCTGATGGCGAGGACCACCTGCTGCAATACCTGCAGGCCGGCGGCAACGCGCACGAGCTGCTGCGGCAGGTCGCCGGGGATGGCAAGAAGAACCTAACACTCGCCACACCTGCCTTCCACCTTTTCCACCTCCTCATTCTCAAGGTGCAGTCTGCGACTCCCCATCTACTCGCCATCACTGAGGAGGCGGCGCGCTACTTCCTCAACAACTTCTCTTCGACAACAGAAATCATGATCAGTGAGAACTCGGGCCCGCGACACAGGAAAATCATCCTAAAGCTGTTAAGTTCTATGGTGACCCTAAACCCGGAGCTGGGAGTGGAAGTTCTGGGCCAAGCCGCCCTGACACCAAAGAATCTGCACCACATTCTGGAAAAGCCTAACTATAAGGAGAAAGACAATGTGAGAACCGCATTTGTCCACTTCATGAGCTCGTTTCTGGTGGAGGGACACTTGCCACTCGTCAAAGCCTTGCTGGAGAAGCAGGGGCTGCTACCACTGGTATTACCTGGACTGGTGCAGGACGAGGCTGATGCGGTGCTCATGTTTCTCAATATACTGAAGAAAAATGTTGTCGACAACACCCTCATTTCGAAGAGCTTAAAAATGAAAACTTTCAGTCACAATGTACTGCACCAACTGTTCAAAATCTACTACTGGAAAGGTCCGCCGGGCACCAGCCACGAGGTGATTAACGAATGCCGACCTGAAATACTGAAACTGCTTGATGAAATCATCCTGACACTTTTCACATCCCACAAGCTGGGTCTTTACTTTATTGACAACAGTCTGGGAACCTCTGATGCTAACAAGAACCAGAACTTGTATAAAGCTCTGCTGTCTTTGAAAAGGCCGTGGGAACACAAGGGCCAGTGTGCCGTGGTGCTGAAGATCATCCAGCGCTGTCCCGACCTCCATCGGGCTGTCATCCACTTAGTAGAACAGACGTTTGAGCCGCAACACACACCCATTTGGGAGAGGACAGTTGACTTTGTCATAAAACTGCTCTCTACTATGAAAACTGAAGACATGGTGCCACGGTTTGCCAATTTGAACTCTGGCCAGGTGGCCAACTTTGTGAGATTCACCACCCTGCCGGTGCCTCTGCTGAAAGCCATCCAGGCTAGCCTTGGCAAAGCTGACAGGACTGTTTCTCTGTACTGTGTTAAAGTGCTAGTGAAGATGTTGAGCACATTAAAGCGATACTTGCAGATTTTGGACGATACCAATGTTGGTGACTTGAAGAATAAACTGGAATACTTTTTGCCAAAACACTTACCTGCCCCCGCAACCATTGTCTCACTTATAAATAGAATCATCAAAACTCAGACCATTGAAGACACACCGTCCCAGGAATATTCACTTCCAAATATTAATGAAGCTGACTCTTTAATATTACTCATAGATTTACTACTGTTGTACAGTGATGTCCATCCGGCACATTTTGAATCTCTGGAAGGCAACCTGAACATGAAGGAAATCCTTGATTACTCAAGCACATTGTCTGAGGGGCATATTTCTATCCTGCAGTTCAAGATTGTCTCCCTGTGGCTGACTCTAGATCACTCGGCCGTGTCTGTTAGCAACCCACTTTTCAAAGAATTGTTCCGAATTATGCTGAAAGTGTACACCAACGACGAAGGCGACACCTGGACGGAGGCGAAGGAAACTATATTCAAGTTCTTCAAGACAACCTCGATATTTGAAACAGACGAAGATGAAATACACCTCATACTGTACACACTACGCCACAGCAAAATCAACACCACACACATTGGCGATATCGTCTTATACATTCTAGAAAACAGTAAAGAACTAACAGAATATGTAAGAAGCCAGATGGTAAACTTTGAAGTGACAGATGCGAATAACGAAGCGAATCTTGAGAAACTCTTCAATGATCTCATGAAAGGTACCAGTACCGAAGACACGTGTTTCCTCGAGAGTAAAGTTCCATCGCTTTTCATCGTCGGCTGCATGCGATACTGCGAGAAACACAAGGACGTAAGCAAGGACTTGAAAGTGTTCTTGTCCTTGTACATAGCTAATCTGCTTCACGGGAACTACACACCAGAGCTGACAGAGGTGTTGATTGGCGATTGTAAACTGGAAGTTCGGGAATATGTGACAAACTGGGTTGCGCAGCCGACAGCGCTCACGGACAATACTGCCGGTCAAGACACCACTCTCAAATACATCTCTGAAGCAATCATTTCTGGTAGGGACATAGAATTGCAACATATATTTCCTTTCATAGAGGAATCGGCTGTAGAAGACAGTGATTTGACTACCTTGAATACACCTTACAAAGCCAAGAGAAACGTTGATAGTTCAGAACTACTAATATGGGCGAAATACATCATATTTTGCACAGTGAGGCTCGCAAACATGGGACAGCTGCAAGAGCAGCAACAGGAAAAGATTATCCATTTGTTTGATTTCGTTACGAGTCTCGCGAAAAAGCAACACGAGCACGACATCTGTCGAACGATCATGCTGACTCTGCTGAAAAGTCCCCATGTGCTGAAGATTTACAGCCCCATCAATTTGAACAAAGACGCCTCAAGTATCTTGACCACAAACTTCCTGTTACATGTAATAAACGAACACAGGGAAACAATAGACTACCTGAACAAGAGACGCGATATCATGAAGTCTTTCCAGCAAAAGAACTATAACGAAGTTGTCAAAGCGCTCATTAAAATTAAGAAACGAAAAACTGTTAACTCCGACCACACAGTCAAAGTCCTAGAGATTGTAGGAATGACTACTGAAGATGACATAAAGATTCTAAACAAAATCTTTGAATTGGATGTGGAAGTTTGTGTGAGAGAAGACAAAGAGCCTAGCATAGTCCTCGAGATACTGCGAGTCCTGGTGGCCAAATACTCGCGATCGATCCAGTCGGATTTGCCTCAAGATGTGCTGCAAAAGATCATGAACTTGTATACGACTTTACTCGGAGACAAGAAAGTGACTCCAAATCTTACCAATCTGGAGACAGCTCTAGTCGACTACTTTGAAAACAAACCCCAGCACGTGAAGTTAGTGTCAGCCGAGAATTACAAACAGTTCTTCAATGCAAATGCGATGCGGAAATCGACGTCACTGCTAGCTTCGACACTGTTGAAGTTTAACGCCCAATTCTGTACCATCTTCAAAGAGCAAGTGGAAAGGCCAGAAATATTGAGTCAAAGGGAGTTGACTCTGCCTTTAGGCAGTGCTGTGCTGCACCACAAGAAGTTTCTCGCTGACAATAAGCAGTTTCTGACCGTTATCTTCAATGAATACAAGAGCAACATCTTGAAGGTTCTAGAAAAGCCGCACAAAGCCGGGCAGGTCTACACCACATGCTGGACCTTCATCCGGAAACTGTTGCTCGAGTGTATCGACGTGCAGGACTGTCTGAAGTTCTTCAACAAAACCCACAAGTTCGAAGTGGTGGAGCCGAGCCACATTCACTTGATGCAAGCGGTTTGCCTCAGGGTTTGTCTACACCCAGGCCCCAACACAGAGTGTCTGTCCAACTACTTCCTTTCCATGCTCAACATCACAACGCAAGCTCTGAAAGAGTCGAAAGAAGCAAGTGTCGTCAATGAGATAGCCACGAGTGTGCAGAAGATTGTTGAGATTTGCGCAAACAGTCCGGAGTATGGTGCTGAATCGTTTGGTAAACTAACAGAGAGTTCCATCTGGCAGAACTTCTGTAAGGCTGTGCTGAAAGACTCGTTGAGGGTTAAGGCGGAAGATGAGGTGGCTGCCTGTGGCCCGCGGCTGCTGCGGCTGCTTACCACGCTAGCGAGGATACTCTATTCAACAGAACACGACGATATCGTTTCTTTATTCGACATGGTCACCTCACATTCAGAATTTCTAAAAGTGATGCTCAGTCACCACAACCTGAAGATAAAAACCGTACTCGTGGAGTTCCTCTACGTATTGATTTCGAAGAACAAGTCCGTGATGAAGGCGCCGCAAATACCCGTCTACTTGAGCGCATATCACGGGACCAGGCACCCGTGCGACAGAATATTGCTAAAAATCCTCCACTTCTACGAGACAAATGAGCAACCCGTCCACGAATACAAGCCCTACCTTTGGGGCGAGTCCGCAGCGAACTACTACGCCATACGGAAGAAGAAAACCTCCTCCCTATGGGCGCACCCAACTCCCAATCAGGTTCTAAACCTATTCGACCGAGAGCTAGTCGAGAAGACTGTCAGAAACTTCCCAGTCTCTCAGAATCTCGATTACGACTACGAGTTGCCGGCTGACATCGACGACAAACCCGTAGACGCCTCGGCAAGGTCGTTACTTCTCCACTTAACCAAGGACGGTATCTTAGACTCACAGGATCCACAAGACAACGAGACGGCGGCGAATAGGCTGTGCTTAAAAGCGAAGTACGCAAAATGCGCTGTGAGCTCCGGGGATGAGCTGTCGCTGTCGCAAGCGGCGTCTTTTGATGGGTATGACCCGTCGTTTTTTCTGCCGCTGCTGGGTCACCTGGTGGCGCCGGGCTCTGCCGCGTCGTGCTCCAAGCTGCTCCGCTGCGGGCTGCTGGCGCTGCCGGTAGCCGCGCTGTCGTCGCGCTGCGCCGCCGTGCGCGCAGCCGCCTGCCACGTGCTGCATCGGTTCGCGATGCTGCTGGAGACTGAGACGTGAGTTGCGACCTTCTTTGTCACGCAGCTTACAGATTACATTTAATTTCACGCCTAATTAATGTAAACTCTAATTTTTAATTCGAGTCCACGGAATGACAGTTGCTAGTATGCAACTGTCAGATAAAGCCTTTGAAGCAACTGTCATTCCGTGGACTCGAATTAAAAATTTGAGTTTAAAAAAACGGGATTCTTATCACGATTCGATTGTTATTTAGAGCTCCCAATATTGCACCGACAGGTGCTTAAAATAATAATCGAATCGTGGTAAGAATCCCGTTTTCTGACATTAATCATGGCTTGATAACTACGAAAGTTTAAAAGAGCATAATTTTAGGATTGAAGACTGCTAGTACCTGTCCTAAACACTTCTCAAAAAAAACTTGTAGAACTCTTTTTACTCTTCTGGGCATGATGTTCAGATTCAGAAAATCTACAATAGGACAAGTGCGCTCCCAAATTGTATAAAAATATTTGGTTCAAAACAAGTGTCGATGACACAGCCACCCATAATAGGGTACACGTGTACAAGTCTACAACATCATTTTAATCTTTTGTTTCTTTTCCAGGCGGCAGAGAAGCGACAAGCTCCTGTTGAACGACTTCATCTCGCTGCTGCGACGCAGCGCCTCCTCCGTGCCTTCACCCCCCTCCAACCCTTCAGCCCCCCCCGTACTACCGACCATCAGCGCCCTCTACCTCGCGCGCGCCCTCTCCGCCGCCACCGCGCCCGGCAGCGCCCTCTACAAACCAGTCAACAACTTCCTCATCGCCAAACAATACCTCGACCTCTCAGTCGTTCCAGACTTCCTCACCCTCTTCCACGACAGCGAGGTCGAGTCCGCCGACCGGAAGAACTGGCTCCTGGAGACGATACGCGACGGCACCAGGACGATGGCGGACGTGAATGTCGTCTTTAAGACCATGTGCCTAAAGATGATAATGGACTATTACTCGTCGGTTCTCAGTGACAGGAAGTGCAAGGAGAGGATCCTCGGGGTTGTAGCAGCGGTTGCGGCGGTGCCCCGCGCTTGTGATATCCTGGTGGAAGGATATGGGCTCGTCTCGTGGCTGCACGGAGTGGCGAGGCGACTGACTCCAGACGACAAAGTACTCTTCAAAAGAATACTGAATTTGGTCCAAAATGTGCTCTACAGTGTTTCTGTGACCGCGTTAGCGAAGTCTCTGAGCCTAGTGGAAAAACACCAGAAGTCCATCGTAGATTTGCCCGAACTGAAGCTCAATAAGGACCTGGAACATGAGTTTGTGGTCATCCTGAGCGACATGATAAGCTTCGTAGAGTATCTGGAAGTGGAGGACATGGTGTTGTTTGTGAAAACGTACAATTTGCTCTCAAAAAGGACTGTCAAGCTGCTTTCTAAGAAACAGATGTTGTGTTTGATCACCGAGTGCAAAGGGTTCAGTAAAGAAAGCGACCATTTAATGTTACTAACCAAAGCGGTCACGTCAAATAACGCAGACATTTTAAAATGCAAATCTTTATCGACAAATGAAAGTTCAATTCTAATTCAGGAGCTAAAAAGTCTTGTGACTAACTACATGTTGTAAAATACTAGGTTTACTTGTGAGTTTGTTAAATATTAATATTTCTAATGGTTAACAATAAATAAGTTCTGTTAGTGTACATACAACTTGAGTTTAAATACTCGGACCCAATTAAATTAGTTTTGCTTACACTTTTATGTAAGCTTGAGTGAGTTTACTGGGTAACATATCTCCTTCATCTCGAACCTTAGGTGTCTAGTTTCCACAGTTCAATAAAAACTTGTCAATAAAAGACATGTCATCTTCTTGGCTGTCGCATAATTATGTAGCAAATCTAAGTAAACTTGTACAATCCCAGCTATCACGCGAGCAAATCTAATAGAGCTACAATCACAGCTATCACGCGTTCGTGCGGTATCTTAGTGACTGTAATTAGCTCTAAGCGGGCCCGCCATCGCCAATCACGTCGTCCCTGGATGTAATGGTGGAAACAAGGACTATGTCGTCTCTTCAACAAACTTGTGAGTTGTGACACTTTGTGGACACCTGTGTCTTCTTTATGGCTTCGACTGGGATCGGTCTTCCGTCATATGAACTGCCCGGTGAATGCTCCCTCCAGCCGCTGTCTTCATCGCATCAGACCATCTGGTTTGTGCCCTTCCCCTGGCGCGTTTGCCATTCACCTGCCCCAATATTTTGAGCTTCTCTAGACTAGGTATGCCTAGGAGACCGCATTATGTGTCCAAAGAAGCTGAGGGTCTTTTGAATTGTGAGCACTGAAACCATCGCAAAACGATACCTTTCTTGACATAGAAAGTGGCGCTCTCGAGTAATCTGGTACTAACCGTACCTAAAGTGGTTTGAAATCGTTACCTCTACTACTTATTTCTTCAGGGGAAGGGTGTGGGTAGCTTCTACCTGTCAATGCTACTGGTTAGATAGGTAGGCTAGATCTGCCTTTGAGGCTCAGTCTCGATTGGCGCCGACTCCAAATTTCATCCGCTGGATAGACAGTTACTGACACAAATATTTCCTGAGTCCATCGAACTAAACATTCAAGTCTCTTTGGCCCGGTTTCTGAATTGAGAAGTTTACTAGGTAAATACTTAAGCATCGTTCCGTCACGTTCTTTGGCGAGAAATCTGCAGAGACATTAGCGAATTTCTCAATTCATAAATCGGCCCTTTGAAAAATTATGTTACTGAGTTGTAGGTATACAGCCGAAAGTGTTTGCTATTAAGTTTTTTCAAGGTGCTATAAAATTGTTGCGTTTTCTTAGTTCTGTTTGATTATACGGTGTCATTACCGGAATAGCGAACCCTGCCTTAGCTGCAACAGGCTGCATATCCGTGGTCTATAGAACCGTCGTCGGCGCTGTGACATACAGCGAAATCACTTACGATTGTGTTCGTACGCATGCGCAATGCCGGTTACACGGTAGATTGCTGATGTGATGATTAGGTAGGTACGAGTACCAACATACTTAGGTAGGTATGCTGAGTTTGTGTAGAGGAGTAAAGGATCATGGTATGTGTGATTATCTTGTCTTGTGTTAGGACTAGGAGTGAGTACTTGCCTTCATCACATACCTACTGTTGATGTGGTTTTGAACCCCCTACGTGAAAAAGGAGGTGTTGTTTGTAAAGTGTGTACCCACTTATAAGTATGTGAGTTTGTTGCAGAGCGGGCTTGATTTGTCTGGGGCTACCTAGCTGAGCATGAGCGCCATATCTACATTCATATACAGGGTGTTTCGGAAAGGTCCTGTGACACTGAAAGGGGTCGTTAAAGTCATAACTCGATGCGAAATCTCGAAAAAAAAATGTAAGAATTGAATTTTAGTATGGAACAGATAGTATTTTTTCGAGATTTCGCACTTGTTCCTATAGTAGGCAAATATTGTTTGTATTGGTGAGTGAACACCACCTTTCTGTAACACCCTGTATGTTTTATAGTTCCTGTCTGTATCTACCTACGCTCTACGTAGATGTAAAGAGTGAGATAGAGATATCGTATCCATCTACAGTAGGCCACACGCTAGGATACTCCTTTTTGTTCGATTGGTGCCTTTGCCACGCTCGGTAACATGGGGTAACTAGCTATCTATCCTAGACTGGCTGACTGGATATAGCTCTCACGTGCACAGCTTGGTGAGTTATGTGGCCGACAACCTTAATTAGAATTAGATAGAACTTTTTAGGAGGTACGTACATACGTAGGTAAGGTAGGTATTTATTTAAGTGAGATCATTAGTTGGTTTGAGTTACAACTAATAAAATTGTGTATATTATAGAAACATTCCACTAAAGTCATCCGGATCACGTTAATCTTTCATAATTTACAGCCGAGGCGGTGATTTAAGGCCAGTAAAACAAATAAATGGCGAATAAAAAAACCTGTTCTGGCAGTCCACACCGCCATTAAAAGTTTTGTTTGTTCTCGGAAACGATCGCCTATTGTATAATTTGGAAGGAAGACATTTTGTGGGATTGGGCGTGGAGATAAAATAATCGAAATAACTCATTTCTTTTAGCAATTTTTATGTGACATGTAATTTATTACCTATTTTACGTATTTTTTTGGAAGCGCCTAAGTAAAAAATTGCACCTAGTCTATCTTATTCAGCTGTGACGTGAAATGCTATATCGAGCTGTTTGTTACAGATGTCTCTATCGCTCTATTGGTAGATAAATTTTAATGTAGGTATCTATATCTACTCTAGTTGAGAGCATTGCATTGTGCATGTGTGCACATGCTGCTCTAGCATGTTATATACCTACATACACCGCTGTCGTATCGGTAGATTTGGTCTCTCTGTAGATCAGTTAGATCAGTCATACTCAAAGTGTGGTACGCGAACCCTTAGGGGTTCGTCATTTGATGGTAGGGGGTACGCGAAAAGATTTACGTAATGGCGGCTGGATGGCTGGCTAGCACACGCACAGCTAGACAGGAAGAATATCCCGAACTCTCACGAAAAGCGGTGAATTTTCTTTTACCCTTCGCAACAACATACTTATGTGAGAGTGGGTTTTCACATCTAGTTATGATATTTGGTGATTGGTTTCACTACAGAAAAAAACCCAAGTACAGAAATCGACTTAATGTAGAGCCAGAATTAAGATTAAAATTGACCAAAATTGCTCATAAAATCGACTCCATTTGCAACAAGAAACAAGCCCATCCATCACATTAATATTAATAACATATTTATTTCTGTTTTTCTTTTTTATCTATATTTATTTCTTTTATTAAAATCTATTAAAATAAAAAACCGTGTTAACTAGAATTTCTTATCTAATTTTGACGGACCGGTGTTAGGCGTGAAATATACAGAAACGGCATAAGGCGTAAGGCGTAAGGCGTAAGGCATACGGCGCAGAGCAGGCGTGGAGCAGATAAGGCATGAATTATACAGAAACGGCGTAAGGCGTAAGGCGCGGCGCTCTCCTCTCTCTTTCTCTCCAATACATACTGGGATGAGTTTGTTTAATTTCAAAGTTACGTACATTTGTGAATTTGTAGTAGCAATACCACTCGCTAACGGTGAAGGAAAATATCGTCAAGAAACCCGCGGCTTAATTGGCTCCACACGTATGACTTGTATTTCCTGTGGGCTAGGCCGACTAAGCTCTCAGCATAGTATAGGTGCTGGGCAAGCCTACTCCATCTAAAACAACTGCAGCGCCGAGTGGTCTCTTCACCCATCTTGTGTGAATGAAGGTGCCACTGGACGCTGGATAAATCATCTCATTACGTAGACGCAAAGACCTTAGTTTTTTTTTAGTACACTCCGACGTGCTGTCGTGTGTACATAAAATTCACTATCGTCACGTATTTTCTGCTCCTACTGTATAACAAACGGCGTGCCGCTTGCGCACCTCTCCGGTCGCGCCTGCTAGCGACGCGGGACAGGCGACGAAACGGCATGCCTGCGCCACGCCGCTTCAGTATAATTCAAAACGTGTCGCCTGCATACATTTTGTATTGAAATGTTTTGAAGCGGCAAGATGCCTGCGCCGCGCCTTCACCTTACGCCTTTTCTGTGTATTTCAGGCCTTAGGGGTTCGCAGTTCTTTGGGAACTTAAACTCTACTTGGGGCCATAAGTTTGAGAAACCCTGAGTTAGATCTACGGAGTGAGAGAGAGAACTGTGTCGGACGATTCATCTCGATAGATATAAGTATCTAGCTAGGTAGGTATTATGAAGAATTATGATAGAAGCTTTAGCTCAGAAAACCCCACAGGACGATGCACATAAACAGCCAGCACAATAAACCTCCCAGTCAACCGATTATGAGCCCTCGATACCGACAATAAATCCATAATAATAAAGAAAGGCAATGCAAACTCGTTTTATCAAAATCGATTATCGCCGACAGCTTTACGATGATTCAATCACAATAAACAACCTCGCGGGGCGCTCCTCCGGACCCTGGGCCAAATTACTGGGGCCTCGATTGTCTAACTTCAACATCCATCACCATCCCTTTAGGTATCGAAGCGACAACCAAAAAAAATTAATGAGTGGTCACTTCACCCATCTACTGTGAACAAAGGAGTCACTGAACGCTGCCGCTGTATCATCTCATGTAGATGCAACGGCCTAATAAGTTTTATTATCCCGATCAAAACTTTAGAAAATCGAACGAACTTGTGATTTCGTTCGCATATTGCGACATCTACTTAAGTATCACAATTCACAATCGCTGTATTAAATGACAAATCGTGTTAAACAAATGAAGGTCGTCAGCCACGTCAAATTGAAAGGGATTTTTATTAATTTTGAAGTTAGATATTACGCCCCGGTCATAACTGGGCGTTGACTCTACAATAAAATGAGAACCAAAATCATTCTAAAAAGAAGCTTACAGCCTTGGCTTACATTTAGGTAGTTATATCCATTGACAAAGGGCCCATAGTATGTGGCAACAGTATCTAATAGATTGGCCACAAAACCACGAGCTACTGTTTGGCAGCGTGGGAACGCTCTGCTCTCACGGTGATCCGAAAGATGGCCGAATTACCCAGCAATAGAGCACAATGCATGTAGTCTGAAATACAGTAAGTAACCAGGGGCCTGAGTCTGTAACGCAATGGTGCCAAAATGGTCTCCCAATTGACGACTTAAATTCCGATTTATTAATGCTGTCGGTCCTTTTAATGTTTTTGTACCGGGCACAGCAAATATATTATTCTGATTCTAAGTCTAGAGGATTAGTTCGCTGGTTATAGGAGAAAAACGAGGACACCCCCGTTTTGTCTGCCAATGTTGAGCTATACCGCCTACTTATTATATTTTTTTCTTTCTAGGGAATTTATATCTCATTGTCATTCATTACTTATTGAACGACCCTAGTAATGTAGAGTACTTTTCACGAGCACATTAAGGTAAAAGGTGAAAAGGTTGTTCAATACGGTATCTAGGGCACAAGGTTTTATTTTTTTCGCTAAAAAACAGGAAAGCAGAAATTAAAGCCATCGATTTTGGTCGACCAAAGACTAAAGAGGTCTCGTCATCGAGTCGACTCTCATAGGTTTGTATCATCCAGCCAGTTCGCTCGTATCTTGTTTACAAACTGCCGGTTACTGAATGGTGTTTTTTCCAGGCATCAAAAATAGCCCGATAGAAATCAGTCAAACTTTCCAAAGTTTCCATACAAACCACAGATTTAGTTGCGCGATAATTCGCGAATCGCTGTCAAATTTGACACTTGGAAAAATCCCTATTGAGAAATTCGCTAAGCAAAAGGGTAAGTATCGTCCTGTCTCTGCAGATTTCTCACAAAAGAGCGCGACAGAGCGATACTTAAGTATTTGCTTAGTAAAATTTTCAACTCAGAAACCGGGCCAAAGAGTTTTAATTGCTGGCTAAGAACGCGGCGACTCTGCTACTCGCGCGGCGTAAGCGCTTGAACATATGCGATTGCGAAGCGAAGCTGCAGAGATCTTTATTGTGAGAGACTATGCCGTGGGGTGGCCATGGACTTCATCTACCAGCCTAAAATATCAGAAATTGAAGATAGCTAACCATCCTTATTAAAGATCAATAAGCTTATCTATACATATAAAATTAAATGTCTTGTCCTGACTGACTGAATGAGATAACAATGCAAATGCCTAAACCGCTGATCCTAAAAGACATGAAATTTTAATGTTCAGGGTGTGTTATTTATGTAGAGTAGAGTAGATTCCACCGCTAAGAGGGAGAACATGGCAAAGTTTGAATAGGGAAATATTTAATTTTGTTCAACTGATTTGAAACTATGTTAAAATAATCTACAATCTACAGCAAATCAATCAGATACACTTTTTTTTTCTCCCTAAGTGGGTAAAACGGACTAGCAAAATTTTAACACACTGTCAGCACGTAAGAGTATACACTTTTGTTGTAAAGTCGCCTGTAACATAACCGAGTAGAGTAAGGTAGAGTAGAGCTAGCGTGTAAGGGTCGACGTAAACGTAATGTCGTGTGTACTGTGTATAAAAATATCGATTGCCAGCTTTTCCCCTGACTGACGTCGATAGCGGGGGAAAAATAAGCTGCTGCTTTATCTTAGTCAGTGCGTACGAAGTCGCGGGCGAAAAGCTAGTAAGCTTTAAAGATATAACCTCATTTGCGTATGCCACCTGCCATTTTTGACAAAGTTTTAAATTTTTGACAAAGTAGAGGAGAGTGAGGACTCTACTATACATATTAGGTAGCACCTGCGATAAGTGTGGTGAATATCGGAGGACATTAAGCAACTTGGCAATCTGCGACTGACGTGGTGGTGACTGGCAGCATCAGCAGTGGCAGTGGCGTCCCGTTCCTGATAATGTTGTTGATGTTAACTTGATGTTAAAGACTGGATGCAAGAGGCAAAATGTGGCCACAGTGGAATGCCGGAGCGGGGCATGTGCACGCATACGCTGCGCAGGATTCGCGGGGTCCTCATTAATTCTTTTGTGCCGAGCGGGACGGACGCGCGGCCGTATTTCAAAATGGCGGACTCGTTTTATTTCACCGCCTATCCAAGAATAATAGGACAGAAGGTCTCTAAAATATATATTTTTAAATATAAAGGAGGAACAATCCCTTTTAACGAAGGAGAAATGTGTACACATGACAGCACGTCAGACACTTTTTTCAACGTAACCGAATAGAGTGCCAGCTTGTAAGAGTCGACATGCTGTCGTGTGTACCTATGTGTACAGAAGTAAGTATCTAGCTATAACGTACCTTAGTCTTTCGTAAGCAATGCACATTTTGTAGTTCGTAAACGGTTAAACTTACTACGAATGAGAACCGAAACTAGTCAGCTACACCGACATAAATACAGTTTAACCGTTTACGAAATACAAAACGTACCTAAGTCATACGTAGTGCCTAATAAATAATGATGAGTAGAACGCTTCCCTAAAGTTTGACTGACCCCTTCTGCTCTATGTAGAGTATTAAATATTATGAACATAATTTGTCACAAAAAGGACAGGCAGGCCCAGGCATTGGGCGGATGACATCAGTTAACAGGTGGGCTGGTGGGCTACGACTGGATAATAAAGTCTCCTAATAAAATCCAATGTCGACGGTTTGCCGTCAATATTGGAATTTTTTAGGATACTCTTATGTCCAAATATGGACCAATCGATACTGCTAATGATGATTAATTTTTCACAAAGAGTAGGTATCAAATTATAGCCGTCGAGCCTTCTGTGCCTCATACGTTGTGCCGTCTGTCTGTCTGTACCCGTGTTACTGTCGACGCATAAGTATCTTGGAGATCTTTAGACTGAGATTTGCATTTCCAAAAAGAGTGAGGTGAGTCGGCTCTCTACCCGAGTGAGGCTCGACGACGACGGTGGATTAAACTATTAATTAAGTTGGTTACTGAGTTAGGTAGAGACCTACAAAGATAACTTATGGCCAGAGTAAATGAGGGTGTTACTGCGTTGCGTCGGTAGGTTAGAGACAAATGTGACAGAGGTGCGAACACGTTCCCAAAAGCCCGGTGTTGTCCCTACAACCTATCCTAGGCCGCAGCTATACCCTAGGCCTCATACATAAGTTTCTGACACAGAAAGATAAAGATAAAAAAGGTGTTTATTGCCTCAAACAAAAAAAAATACAGTAGGAATAAAAAAACTTAAGACATCGAAAGATACTTGTGCTCTATCTATGTAAATTAAAAGAGTGAGAGAGAGCATTTTATAAAAAGCTGGAGCTCGATAAAGAAGCAAATATATTAACACTCTTTGTCTCCATATCCTCACACCAAGAAAAGCCGAGAAACCCTGAGTTGACAAATCGATTGCTAAATTGGTAATAAACACCTTCAGCCAGTGGAAATTTGTAAGAACACAGAGTGGAGCCCCGTATCTCAGCTCAGTACTAATTGCTTAATTAAATCAAGCCAATCGGTTAATTCGCCTCGCTAAACAAGATTTGCGCCCGGCTATCAGAGACTGGACCCAATTAAGCCCCCTTGCAACTAGCAGTGCGTTTTCTAAGCTCATGGGCGGTTTCAGAAACAGAGTGCTAGGTACCTGTTTTAGGACTCTACATTTGAGAACAGAAACCACTCCCTAGACTCCACTAAGATTTGGATTTCCATCCAAACGGGCCTAGAGAAGTAAGGATCCCACCAAAAACATATTTATGTAAAAAATGTC
The DNA here is from genome assembly GCA_949319315.1 of Zelleria hepariella. Classification (NCBI taxonomy): domain Eukaryota; kingdom Metazoa; phylum Arthropoda; class Insecta; order Lepidoptera; family Yponomeutidae; genus Zelleria; species Zelleria hepariella. The sequence goes on from OX439394.1 coordinate 467,392, forward strand.
GCTAAGACGCGACCATATACCTACCACTGTCAGAAAGCTACCATCGCAGGTAGAGCAAAGCTGCCAACTCTACACGCCCTACTCTACAAGCCCTAACGTGCCCTAACTTCACAAACTCTACACCTAAGTAAAAATACGTGGTCTCTTCACCCGTCTACTGTGAGTGAAGATGCCATTGGACGCAGTGGTTTTTGGTGGTGAATGACTGATGGTCCATTGAAAATATGCACATTTAGGAAGCCACCTTCTTGCGGGGCTTAAATCGCAGTAAGTGGTAATAAAACTATACAATAACAGTACCCACAGCAAATGACAAAGTAAGTTCCCTGTCGTGTAGTCCGATGGCTACCCATTTTATCTTCAAGCTGCGGGTCCATCGCGAACCAATGGTCTCGCCACATAGCGATCACCATGATATTCCTTAATAACCGTCCTTTTAGGCGGTCAGGTAAAAACACTGAACCACAGATGTTATTTCTGTGCATTGAACTCTACAAACAAACACAGGTTTTTATATCATAGTTTTATCCAAAAGTTTTGAAATAAGCTCCACTGACGTATCGAAACGATAATTCTGCATGTTTAGTATAAAGACGACATCAAGCGATATAAATGTTCTTAATCTCAATGCATTGTTGATCTTCTTAAAACTGAAAAATACTGAAAAAGTAAGTGGAAAAGGGGGAGACTGAAAAAGTAAGTAGATACCAGCAGCTGCAGACCTTGCCCAGGAACGGGATAGGCCATATCTACTATGGGTTTGTAACTATATCTTTTTCACTCTTTTGATCTACCTAAATAGAGCGGGGTAGATATATTTATTTATCGTATGGCATTTTAAGGTATATTCTACGCCAGCAAGTTGTATTTGGTTCGCGCTAGGCACACCGTAGACCGCTAAGAAAAGTGCGTTTTTGCGACCCTATTTAAGGCTTCCAAGGTACACCTGTGTCTCGGTCTGTCCTCTTCCGTTGCATAATGCAATTACTGAGTGAAAGAGAGAGAGAAGGTCGCCGGCGGTACAGCATACAATGGGAAGACGCAGAAGGCAAACTTCGTAGCACGGATAATTCGGATCCGGATAGATAGATAGACCTTATTGGAGCCGAATTTTCTGTAACGGGTACAGTCAGCTACACGCTAGGCTAGCCATGGTTGCTCTTATCGCGCGCGGCATAAGTGCGTCAATCGAACAAAAAGGGATATCCTAGCGTTATAGTTAACTGTACAACGATACATCAATTGAAACCTATAATATTAAACTCTTCGTGCTTCGATCAATTTCCCGGATTGATTTTTTCCACGTAGCTTTTCATCATATTTTTTTCAGAAGCGTTTTTTTCTAGGCTAAAGTTTACATTCCGAAATGAAGTTGGTGTTTCAAAGAGATAACTTTCTGTGATACGTTTTCCAAGCTCCGCTGGATGAAGCGAGCGCGTTGAAGTCAGTCTTTCCCGCGCGACGCACGAGTGCCTTCGATATTCAACATTTTCAAGCGCGTTTGTTTTCGAAAAACTAACCGTCACGTTTCTTATTGAATGACAAACTTTCTTTGTGGCCAGTGACAAGAACATTTTGACGATGCTGTGTGTTCGTAGGTTTTTAATTGTGTTTCTGTAAAGTGTGTTAAGATAAGAGTGACATTTGGAAATGTGCAGGAAAAGCTGGCAAGTAAGTTGTATCATGTTATATGAATGTTGGTACGGTCGGCTACAGTTACAGATACCCAATGGCAGTTCTTACCGCGCGCGGCATAAGGGCGCCAATTGAACAAAAAGGGGTATCCTAGCGTGTGGCTGACTTTACATAATGAACCTACTACACTTAATTTCTACAATAATTTCAAACATATCTTATTCAGTAGAAGATTTAGGCAGGAGTAAAAGTCACAAAACGAAAAGACTCTACAATAGTTGGTTAAACCCTAAGAGCAAAGCTACGGTGGTGAAAAGTAAGTCTTAAGTTTCTTTATTTCTACTGTAATTTTAATTTTCATGTTTGAGGCAATAAACGCCCTTTTATCTTATATTTATCTTTAAAGTACGATATACTTTAGGCCTCTACACATACATGGCGGGCACCTCCACAAAGTGTTTAAACGCCGCCACTCATTGCGTTAGTTTTCAATACAAAAGAGACCATTAAGTATTTTAAAAAAAACTAAGCCCTTTGCATCTACGTAATGAGATGATTTTATTTTTTCGCTCACTCTAGATGGGTGAAGAGACCACTCGGCGCTGCAGTGCCTGGGAAATAGTTTTAGATGAAGTAGACTTGCCCAGCACCAATACCATCCTGACAGCTTAGTCGGCCTAGCCCACAGCAAAGACAAAAGTCAATACGTGTGGAGCCAACTAAGCCGCAGGTTTCCTCACGATGTTTTCCTTCACCGTTAGCGAGTGGTTTTGCTACTTCAAATTCACAAATGTACCGTCGGCCACAGTCACAGATACCCCATGGCAGTTCTTACCGCGCGCGGTATAAGGGCGCCAACAAAACGGGGTATCCTAGCTTGTGGTCGACTGTACGCTGTACGTAACTTTGCAAAGAAACAAAGTATAAAAACACACAGCAATATTATAGTTTTATTTAAGTACGGCTATCACCCCGCACTTGCAAAGTTGCAAGCTGCTATAGCTAAGCAAACAAAAGGTCTTACCAGCCCTTTACTCCAGGTATGGTAGGGCTCGCGGACGGCGCCCATTAAGAACGATACAGCCTTTTGCGCTGTCACGCGCGCCGGCCGGAGACGGGTCACGACAATAGTGTACGGCTCCATTATGTGTAGAGAGGATGTTATCGGTGTGTGTGGACTCAGGAAACCTTCGGGTGGTGCTACTGTATAACCAACCATCCGTGCTTTTATTGCCAACGCGTAATGTAGAGTCAGATATTTCAGGCAATACTCGTAATTTGTAAGTAAATACCCGCAGCGATATTAAAATACAAAGAAATAGACACAATTTTATCTAATAATTTTATTGACATTTAACTGCCCTGTAAATATCTTTATAGTTAGTAATTAATCTGCATGTAATGTAAATCACCAGTAACGGTACGCCTTTTGGCAAAACATAGAACACATCTATTTTAACCATCTGTTTAAAAATCTATCTATACTTATAATAAAACTCTAGCGAAGTCAATTCTGTACATTGAATATTTTTAGAAAAAAAGTATCAGGGGTTACTAAGTAAACTATACTGAATACAAAAATGCAAAAAAATCGGTCTATGTCTGTCTGTCTGTCTGTCTGTCTGTCTGTCTGTCTGTGTGTTACCTCATCACGCGAATACCGCTGAATAGTTTTCAGTCAAATTTAGGACCGTGATAAGTCCTGGTTCTGGGAACAATCTAGGCTATCCAATGTTCAGAATACATTGCGGGTTGCAATTTTAACTTCGTTTTTTGTAAGAAATATTCATAATTTTGATATAGCTTCTTGAGAAGATATGTTAATAACGTGATACAGAATACATTTCCGAAAAAAAAATTGCATTTCCGGAAAAAAAAATCCGACTTGGAACCTCATTATCTCGGAAACCGTTGATTTCCTAGGCATAGTTCCTTGGGCAAAAATGATCGTTATGATGAGGACTATACAGGGTGTTAAAAGACCGCCAACAGACCCGAAAGCCACTAGACACCAAAACAAAGTACTTTTTCGATAAATTATTGCTGGGAAATTATTTTGGTTTTTTAGGTTATAATTTTTGAAAAATATTCTTTCACGCAATGGACGTGTAACGCACAGAAGTCATATTGCGCAAGCGTAGGTATCAGATTATGTTACTTAAGCTTGAAGTGCCGATGTTTAGAATACATTGCGGGTTGCAACTTTAACGTGGTTTTTTGTAAGAAATATTCATAATTTTGATATGGCTTCTTGAAAAGGTATGTTAAGAATCCCCTGAAGCTCTGCCGGAGGGAAGATGGCCGGTGGACAAGGGCAGTGACAGAGTGGCGGCCGAGAACTGGACGACGATCAGTCGGAAGAACAGCAGCCCGATGGTCGGACGACATCGACATTGTCATAGCGGCGGAGGGTCCATGGATGCGGATGGCTAGGGACCGTGAGAGGTGGCGCGAGAGGAAAAAGGCCTATACCCAACAGTGGGCAGAGGTGGGCTGATGATGATGATGATGATGATGAAGCTCTGCAGCCCTCTCGCTCGCACTTTTGAACATTTTAATTTATTGTAAGAGAATGATTCAACTTTGGACGATAAAATATAGTCATAGATAATAAACATAGAGACATGTAGACATACTTTAAATTTCACATTTATAGTTTAAACAATAAATTACTGAACTACTACTTTTAACCGAAGTTCAGTGATATTTTTTTTTATTAGTAGGAATATGAAATCAAAAGTGTGTTCACATGTCGATAGCTTTATTATCTATGTCTGCAACTATATTTTAACGTCCAAAGTTTAATCATTCTCTTACAATCAATTAAAATGTTGAAAAGTGCGAGCGAGAGGGCTGCAGAGCTTCAGGGGATTCTTAAGAACTAGATACTGAATACATTTCTGCAAAAAAAAAGTTTTGAAAAATCCGACTTTGAACCTCATTATCTCGGAAACCGTTGATTTCCCAGGTATAGTTCCTTGGGCAAAAATGTTCCTTATGATGAGGAAAATACGTGGTTTCCCGCTTTGTTGGCGGTCTTTTAACACCCTGTATGTGGTCTCCCACTTTGTTGGCGGTCTTTTAACACCGCTCGGTATTCAATACAAGCACTCGCCGTAAACAATTATTTTGCATTCTTGCATAACAAATAACTATTGTTTACCGTTGAGCTGGATAGACAGAGTTATTAGCCGTATGCTTTGCTTGCTGGCTTAGCATGAAAATGAGTAAGACCTTATCTATGGGCTTATAACTTTATCTATCCCACTCTACGTCGAGGGAGATACATATTATAAGCCCTTTTACTTCCTAATCAATTCTTATGCTAAGCTTCCTGGTATCTTATCACGGGCGATACCTTAATGTAAACAATACATATTTATTATTAAATTTATAAATGTATTGTTTAGATTAGGGTTTTTATTCTATTTTATTCTATTGCTTTCTTTTGAGCCCTGCTACCGCAAGTTAAGAAATAATAACTATTAAAACACCCCCGACATTTTAGCTTCGAATAAGCATATTTAATAAATTGCTGAACCAATTTTGACAAAACATAACTAAAAACATTCGTTAGAAAACCTGCTTTCAAATTAAAAAAAAAAAACCTAAAGCTTCCAAATCGTTCACCCATTTAAGAGCTACGGTGCCACAGACAGACACACCCTCATAAACACTTATACAGACACACTAACAAAGCTGTCAAACTTATAACACCCCTCTTTTTTGGTCGGGGGTTAAAAAAAACCTTCCTTTTGAGTTTTCCTCCACAGTCGAATTTAAATTAAATGTCAAATGTGTAAAAACGCATACGAAGTCGCGGGCACAACTAGTCGACAAATATATTATCCTATTCTAAAGATGATTAACGGATAGTAAAATATTAATAGACACTAGAGTTTTAATAGCGATTGGGTCGTTTCTTATAGAAGATGATCATGGATCTTCTCTTTTAGGCCTTTTTAAGTACGTCAAAACGAGATCTCTGCAAGGGAGGTCAAATGTAACAGGTGATTAACCGAACATTAATTCAAAATAGCGACGCGTGATTGGCTGAAATGAGTTTGACGTGATATTAACATGTCTCTGGCAGAAATTGGACGTGAGTTTCATCTTGGTAGGTATGGCAGGGTGTAATTTAGACACACGTTCTACGCACACAAACGCATTGCTCAATTCTCGGGCTACAGCATTACATAGTAATCTTACCCGGCCACAAGCCACAAATCTCCCACTCGTCAAACGTAGAAACGGTTCAATTTGACGGCGCTCGCGCAGCCGGCGCCCCTGGCTACCTCGCCGATTGCCGGCGTGATGATAAGTGACGGGGCTCATTCTGTTACTGCACTACTACTTGGTACAATGGGTAGTTTAGCTGCTGAATAGGTCCTGGGTTCGATTTCCTGGGTTCGAATCTTTGAATTTAGTTTATTTTAAAGTTTCAAAGTTAGGTACGATCGTCGCTAGGAAACTCCAAACGAAAACTCCTATTTTCTACACGCAAAAATGTACTTGAGTATTCTGGCCATATAATGCACAACACCCAATATGGACTCCTTCAACTAATCATCCAAGGGAAGATACCAGGCAGGAGGAGACCTGGTAGACCCAAGATATCATGGCTTGAAAACTTACCCCATTGGGTCCAACAATCCACAAGCTCCTTGTTCCGTTTGGCGGCCTCAAAAGAAGAAATAGCCAAGAAGATTGCCAACCTCCGACAGGAGATGGCACTACAAGAAGAAGAAGAAAAATGTACTGAAGAAACGTGAAAGAAACAGCCAGTCCTTGTTCGGACAGAGTACCAGGCAGAATAAGAAATGACTCTACCGCACTTTTACTGCTGTTACGTTTTGTTATAGGTGGGTTTGGTTAGCTGGGTCATTCTTTGAGAGGTCGATTTTTTTGGTCACACCCTAGTATCTACTAAACTATACATCACACAGTACTAAAGTAGCACTTAATCGTCTACTTAACTAACGGTCTATTGAGGCATATCAAATAAAATCAATATTTTATAGAGGAAATTGCCTAAATATCCCTTTGAAGGTCAAAAAATGGGTGATTTTGCAAGTATTCTGCATGTCACACGCGTGTGCTCCTGGTATGTTTTTGTTTGTGGTTTTACTCATGTGGCCACTACTGTGCTAATTTATACCTTTCTAAATGCCCAAAGAGTACCTCTATCCAATCGTATGTCCAGCATTCTAATAGAATGAAAACTCTTGTGTCTGTAGACGTTTAAACTAATGTCACGCGGCGAGCGAAGTTGAAACCGCTCGACAAAAGTATGCTTTTATACATACTTGAATACCCGGTAAGTGTCTTGTGATGGGTGTAAAATATCGCCAATTTAACCACTGTGCTAAGATGGGACGGGTATGTCGCTAACTTTCGCGCCAACACTGTGAGGTAAGTTCTTCACTTTTTTTTAATTTTGGTTCGGGAGGGTAATTGAAACTTGTGGTCAGTTTTGCAAGTTAAGTGATACTATTTGCACTTAACTATCTAAAGTACAGGATTGGGTATGTCCCTCAGTAGGTATTGACATCAAAATAAATACCATAGCTTTTATAGTTAAAGAGAAACAACGTCATTTTTTAATTTTATTGATATCCATGGCCCTAAAATCCATGGATTTAAGCCATGGATATTACATACCGGCCATGGATATCAATTAAATGTTCTTAAATTTCACTTATTTTAGGGTTACGTACCGAAAAAGTGCCAAATAAGACCCTATTACTAATCCAGTACATATCTGCATATCTGTTTGCTTGTTTGCCTTACGTTTGACGGGCTGTTGTTAACTTTAAATATAATAGGTTGAATAATAAGCAAGCAGTTGATTTTTTACAGAATCTATCTATCTATCTATTTATCTACATTTTTTCAAATCCATTGTAATTATACGGCTTAATTAATGTACACAAGACTAATAAAAACCGGCCGGTGCAAGCCGGACTCTCGAAACGAGGGTTCCTCACTTTCTTTCAAAGAGGGATTCTTCCAAATACATGCAAAGAATGGTCATTTTACTAGTTATTAAAAAAAAACAAAGAGGGATTCTACCAAATACATGAAAATAATGGTAGAATTAGCTGAGGCAGAGTAATAAAGTCCCGTTTAGCACCCTTCGTGTACAATATCCTAAAATTTTTCCTTGTTAGTCGGAGTCGCGTACCATACCACCACCTAAAGTAAGGGGTAAATATAATATTAAAATATATTACACAAATATTGTGGTGGTACGGAACCCTGAGTGTGCGAGTCTGACTCGTACTACTATGCTGGGTTAAAAAAAATAAAGGCCTAAGGCATCTACGTATGAGATGATTTATTTTTCCTTTGCAAATACTTTTATATGTAACTTTGAGAAGCAATAAAAGGCTATATTATTTTATTTTTTATGAGATGATTTAAATAGCCTCCACTGGTACCTTCACTCACACTAGATGGATGAAGAGGCCACTTGGCGCTGCAGTGCCTGAGACATTGTTTTAGATGGTGCTGCTGGGTTATATTCTACTAATATGTATATTATGTATTTACGATACTTCTTCACGCCCAAACGGCTGGATGGCTTTGGATGAAATTCGGGATTGATGTATAATTGTTTATTCATGTTATAGCTTTTAAATAATAGTAGCTGTTTATCAAAACGTTTTATAAGACTTAAGGCCTGAAATTAATGAGAACTTAAGAATTAATGTTACAATTTTATAGACTTTGTTGAGCATAATTTATCACTTTTATTATTTAATAACTCAGCATGTGTTTGCTTAAAATAAATCTATGAGCAATTGAAAAAGTTTAAAAACTTCTAAATTTTTACTGTTTTTTCTCAAAATAAAACTTTGATTACTTTGGTTTGATTATTATGATGTTTTATTTATATACTTTTCCTTCACTAAGGCCCTGTTTAAGTCTGTGACAGTTCATGAGTGACAATCAAGCTAAAGGAAGCATTTATGTACCACTGAAATTACTGTTTATATTCATTTTTGACACTATTTGATATCCCTGGCATATTTTTTGATATCCATGGCCTGTCAAAATAGAAGTTTTTTTTTTCTGATTAACCTATAAAGCCTACAGGTGTGCCTCATCGACATATTGGCTAGTTTTTAAGCCCTTTTATCCTCTGTATTTTTAGTTTTCACCAACGACGAGAAAAAATAAAAGCCATGGATATCAACGAAGAACGCTTTTTTGAAGAATCATCCAGCTACACTTTCGACAAATGAATTGATCAGTCAAATATTATATTTCAGCCAAACTGGCATAGTATCTACTTCGGTGCGACTAACCAATAATAGAGACTAAACTATCGGAGAATCATGATGGCAAAGTGTGATTCGGCAAGATGTCTTTTGGGCAAGCCAACGCCCCTATCTGGGTAGGTAGGCAAATAATATCCTGTGGTCCATGATCATTATTTGAAGTTTATAAAGTTTTTTTTATAAGGTTAAAAAATTCGCTCGGGACGGGACTTCGTAAGTATAAATAAATGAATGAGGTTGGGAAATTCGCAGTTATTTGACTCGGTACTGTCCCGAGCGAATTTTATAACCTTATAAAAAATCTTTATAATGTTCCCTAGCACGGGTTAGTGCTTTAGAAGATACGAAAAATTATTTGAACTACCCCAAAACTCAGTATCATCTGTGCTTCCTTACCAGAATCCGCTCCCAGGAAGCTTGGCAAGACAAGTCTCTCTCTCCACGCGCCAATAAGTGGCAACATTACGCTGTGTCGAGATTGATGCATACGCGCCGCTGCGGGGGCCTGCTTCGACACTCGTTTGAACCTCATCATAGCTCATCAACAAACATCCCATGTAGGCACAACCACTACAAAGCTAGGGTCGGCGGACTTAACCACATAAGTCCTATAGAAATTGTATAGGACTTATGTGGTTAATGCCCGTTTTCACCAACGACCCCTAATTTAAGGAGTTATTTGCACCTCTGCAACTCTATGGGGCATGGATGAAGGATCATAGACACTCAACTCATAACGCTTGTGAATGGAATTCGTATGGTCCTTCATCCATGACCCCTAGACTTGCAGAGGCGCAGATAATTTTCGTTAAAAGGTCTTTTAAAATTAGGGGTGGTTGGTGAAAACGGGCATAAGTCAGCCGACCCTTAAAGAATCTTCTAGATACACATCACAAGTATTGGGGTACCTAAGTACTTCTAGGGTGTCCTAAAATTAACGCAAGATTGGAATTAAATAGAAAACACAGTTTCAGTCTTTTCATTGTAAGTTTTCTATTAAATCATAAAGTACATAGGATAGGGTTATTTATGGAATAACACATAGGGCAAATAGCCTCCACGGCTCCACATTTAGAGCTGGAGGCATAATAGCACCATATATTTTTTTTAATGAGGCTGGTCAAACAGACTGTTACTGGTGCTCGATATCACGACATGATAACACAGTTCTTTGGCCGAAATTTGATGATATTGATGTGGCCAATTTGGGACACCCAAAAAGGTCTTTATGTAGGTAACTTACCTAAAAAGTTACGCTGCAGGTTGAAATTGCGGCTATTGCTTGCTCGATGAGCGGGGTGATTAGTTCTATAGCTCATGGGAATCATGGTGTCTCATTTTTATTAGGCAACCCAGGGGAAAATGGGCCTACAGCACTGCCGATACTAACGTATTTTATTGGTTAAACGACCAAACCATGTGTGTGTTACATTCGCAGTTTGCATGTTGGAAATCGACCGAAAAATTAAACAATCTCTCCGCTAACTGTACTAATATTCAGTGTAGGTACGAACTTAATGATAGCCCAGCCAAATATGCGTGTATCAATGTCCATAGATAGAACGCTTTGATTGTGGGTTTTCAAGTTGGCTTCTTTCACAATTAAGGGTCGTTAGAGGGGCCAAGAGCCGTGGCTGCGGTCGAAAACCAATAGCAGGCTCGATACACCCCGCAATCATCGGTTTGAGACAATCACCGTCATCTTACTGGACTTAAAGTAGTACTAAAGTTTTAGAACAGAAGAACCACATGATTTTCCGGTGGCAGCTCATTTGGTTAGAGCCTAGATAGAGCTTAATTGCATTGTTCAATGTAAATAATTTATTTGTGGCATATTGAATAAAACATTTTGACTTGGACTTTGACTTTGACTTTGTTTGTTTGTTACACTTTATTGCACAGAAAATATACAAGGTGTTAGAAAAGATGCTAACTCTTTTTACATGGTCATGGTACCTGATGATAGGGATCACAACCAAAATATGTTTTTAGCTCTATGACGTTCCGTTGATTTTTAAATAATTAAAATGTAAGCGCTGTGACGGGAGAAAAGTATTTTTTAAATACTGTTTCCATAGACTTTCACTATGTTTTAACAGTCTGAAGCTATTAAAATACAGCTAAGCAAATAACCATATTTTTTAATTGGAGCTAAATCCAAAAACAAAAAAGTTTTTCATCTCCCACGCTCGGAAAGTTTGCTGTTACTAGTAACTTACGATCGCGTAAAGGCCGGATTTAAACTATCTGAATTTTTGTGCGCTTCGAAATTTGAACGCGACGCCGGGACAGTCATTCCCGCGCCCTATGGTGTTGAAAAAGAAAAAAACACTGGCCGTTTATGAAGATGCCAAGTCCCGAGAGAAAAAAGAGCCTCATTCATAGTTCATTTACACGCGTACTTCAGCAAAAGTGATTGTTCGTGCCCATTCTCTATACAAAACTGTGAATGTAAATGGGGCATAAGCATCTTTTAAAAAGGTTAAGTCACGGAATAGAACATTCAGAAACGCGGTTTCTTCTTATAGTCTTTTCAATATTTTGTACACAATATTTATTTTATAATACCAGTAAATAAAAAAAATGCTTCGCTTCTGTTTTATCAAATAGATAATTATGTTTTGGTTTGTTAAATACATTTTTTCAAACGATATTACTAATTTATTTTTTTATATCCTAGAAATTTTTATATTACATGGTAAAAGTTCAGAATGCACCCGGAAAAAAGAACATTCTTTTATTTACATAATTTTTGTGTCTGGATAAATAAACTTCAGGAAATTATTAATAAAACGAATGGTTTTAATACCAACGAAGCTGAAAACTTTAGTGCGGCAGCCGTAACTACAGTAAAATATGCTTTTAAAAGGAACTTATTTGACTGACCTGTTTTGCCTGTAAGTAGTTGTCTATAGAGTTTTTCCCGCTTGGCTAACAAAGTCATTTCCTCGCTTCTGTGAGATGAAAAGTTTTGTGTTTCGCACGAATGCAATATTATTTGCGTCTCGTGCTTCTGAATACCTCGCTACGCTCAGGTTTCTTTTTTTGAACCACTCGCTACGCTCGTGGCTCAATTTTAGAAACCTTCGCTAGCTCGGTTTTCAATACAAGCACTCGCCGCAAACAATAATTTTGCATTCTTGCATAACAAATAACTATTGTAAATTTAACAATTTTGAGGTTATAAAAAAAAGTTGTGTTTTTCAACTTTATTTTTGCAGATTTGTCATTATGTTGACCAGCAGGTAAAAAGAGTTAGTATCTTTTGTAACACGTTGTATAGGCTTAAATAACATGATTAATGGAATGTGTACAAGGGCGGACTTATTGTAAAAAAAAATCTGCCAGCCAGCCCGGATTGAATAGAGTTACAAGCCGGCAAAACCTTGAATTGATCTTATGTTTCGGCGAGTATATCTTTTTCGACAAGTTAGGATAGACCGAACAAAAAGGGTTATCCTAGCGTGTGGCCGACTGTACAAATACCACCGGGAATAGATCTCCGCTCCTAGGTATGATAAGAAGTACCGTCACTTTGGTCCTCAGCCACCATGCAAGAGAGAGTTGGTAGGTTCTTTTACCGATTTCATTCTATGATGTAGCTCTACGAGCTATGGTTGTCTGACCGTTAAACTTAAAAGTGAGAAACTGGGGGCCACCACTGACTCATCCTTTGACGACCGTACCTCAGTTGGAATAAAATACTGTAGCTCGATAGTTTGGTTGCGGTTTTCTATATCGTAGACAGAAAACTTATAATTATAGAGTCCATTAAACATGTTTACTGGACCCTGATTGAGCAATTTCATCAAAGTTATTTCTATTGAAATATACATGGTGTATTCACTGTGTGCTGCGACGTAATCATATTTTGACAGTTTGTGAAACAGTGTTTTTTTCCTGCTGGTTAGATTAACTTTTGTTCTGTTCGGTCGGACAAACCGTAGAAATAGGTGTCCCTGTCATAAAAAGTTAATTATGATGATAATAGATCAGTAGAGCTTCTAAGTATACGAAACTCTGTATGAAGTAACATATTGCGGTGCTATTATATAACAACAGGTCGCAGAAGGGCAGACAGTGGTCACAGCTCCTGTATCATATTTCTTTGGTTGTATTAATGCACAGCCTTTACACCCCACAAATACAAATACCGTAGCTCTATTCAAACGGAAAGGATACAGACTATCACGTTTATTACCCGCAAAAGGAAAGCCGTCAAAACACATCAAGCTAACTGTAAATAAAAGACCGTATCTCAAACTGCAGGCGGCGACCTTTCACACACACGTGCATTTTGCAGTTGATTTCAATCGCAGTCACAATCACAACTCGGCTGTGGTACCACCACTTTTGAGGCTCCACTGCTCAAGTGGAAAGTCTGTAACGCAATGACGTGTCGATAGGTTCCCAGTAGAAGGACAAAACCGGGTTTTCCTCGTTTTTTGTTTTCTGAGATCATCTACTTGAGCTCGAGCTTGAGCTGACGACTATTAATGCCACCCTAGATTTTTCTAACTGAGTCGAAGCTCCAAACAATAAAAACTAACTAAAACAACGAATGAACGAGGGTGGTTATTGAACGAGCGAGCGAAGCGAGCGAAGTTCTCCGAGTCTACTGGAACAATCCGGCGTTTATATGTATGTATGTTTGTATGTTTGTATGTATGAATGTTCGTTCGACGATAACTTGAGTAATTTTGGTCCGATCGTTATGAAATTTGGTAGGCGGGTAAATGAAAAGAATTTTTAAGTTCGAACATGAGCCAAATCGGTCGAGGGGTTGCCGAGATATCGGGTTGTTAAGTTTATATGGGGTCGCGAGTTCACAGTTCTTTTTTACTTCGTATTTTACTTCGTAGGTATTTGACCGTGCAGCAACAAGCGGCCGTACGCCCGCGCCTGCCGCCCGCCGGAGCCGCGACAGCCCTCGCCGCACAGTGGTCGATTTGTACGATTTAGGCGGCCAAAAGTCCATTTCTCAAAGTTAACTTATAACAAAACTAATTGATTCCCGGAAAAATAGACACCCCGACTGCCCAAACCCCACCCCTCCCCAGTTCCTAGAACTGCGTGCGCGCCCCCACAGGTAGTCGGAACTTGATCGTCGCGCAAGCTGTACGCGTTCGTTCTCGACACTCTTAGCGCAACCGATATTCTAAAGTGAATATTTCATTGGATATTATTCAGTTACAAGTGAAAGTGATGGAAGTCGAAAATTCAGGTAAGCTCCTTCAAATATAATTTAAATTAAGATAAGGAATATCAATATTTAGTGCAGTTACAACGTATCAAAGATCGCCCTTTTTCATAGAAAATATTATCATTTTTTTATTTTCAATAGTAAAAATGTTGTACTTCCGAGACCGTCCGAGTTAAATTCCTTATGGTTTCTAATAGTATAGCTCTTTGAGCAGATAACCACAAAAAAAATAGCCACCACCTTTGACCACTTCGCGAGAAAAATAATAATTCATTAACTTAGGCAGAAAGTGAGAAAAATTCCTTTTTTATTTCTTTTGCGTTAAAATTCCTTTTCGTTGTTCTAGGTTCATCAAGTTACTCGGGCATGGAGGTAGTAACTCGCAGATATCTTTTTGATAAGATGATTGAGGAAAACTCTCCATCAATAAATGACAAATTGGAATACTTACAAAATTATTTGTTAATGTCTTACGGGGACTCCGACGAAGACAAAAAGTATATAAATCATAAATTTTCATATTTTAAAACAGAAATAAAAAAGAGATGGTCCAAAGCACGCAACACGCTAGAAAAATTTCTTATAAGCAATGATGCATGGTTAGCAGGAACGTTCGAGATGCCCATAAAAACGCATAATAAGTCAGGACGACCTAGCAAAACATTCAGTGAATGTAGTGAAAGAACTAAAAGGAGGAAAACAGAAGAAGTTCGCTCCTCTGTAGGCAAAGAAGTGATAGTTCACGCAGCGCTTTTTTTACAAAAAGAAGGAAAAAGAAACGCCTCGCAAGTCCTAAAAGATATTACAAATTCGCCTGCAGCCGCAAACGAATGTAAAAAAAGACATTCCAAATCAAAGGCACAAGATCCCCTTACGCCTCGGGAGGCACTGCGAATGTGCGTGGACGCTGATTTGACACGAAGTCAATATGAAATTGTGCGAGCAACCAACAGAAGCTTTTACCCGTGCTACGAATTAGTGTTGAAGGCTAAACAGGAATGTTACCCACCCAAAGAGACGCTACGAGTGACCGCTTCCTGTGCTGAAAGTGATCTACAATCTTTGTTAGATCACACCGTCACGCGATTATCAATTTTCCTCGAAGAAGTACTAATGACTCTTACAGAAACTGAGAGAAATTCCTTGCAGATTATCTGCAAATGGGGTTGTGATGGTTCACAACAAGCTCAATACAAATAAAAGTTAATGAATGACGCCGACTCGGATGCAAATATATTTTTGAGCTCATTCGTGCCTCTACAAATTGTTTGCGGCGAAGACAAAACAAAAATGGTTTGGCAAAACCCGACTCCTTCTTCACCACGATATTGCCGCCCGATACGATTCAGATTTATAAAAGAGTCTACAGACATTACAAAAGATGAAATAAATTACGTTCGGGACAGTGTGAAGTCCCTAAAAGCCACGGAATTGGAACTGAATGGGCAAAAATTCTCGGTTAGCCACAGTCTTAAAATGACCATGGTGGACGGCAAAGTTTGCAATGCGGCGACTGACACCAAATCAACGAGTAGATGCTACAGGAGCCACTTCAAAAAACTTTAATGACTTAAGTTAAAAAAACGAAATTCACCCAGAATCGCTTGAATTTGGCCTATCAACTTTACATGCCAGAATTCGATTATTCGAGAGTATTTTACATTTAGCTTATAAATTGCCCGTTGGGAAATACCATGAAAAAAGAACCAAAGCAGAAAAGATGCTATAACAACAAAAAAAAAAAGAGATTCAGCAAAGATTCAGAGAAGAAGTAGGTATCTTGGTAGATATGCCAAAATGTAATTTTGGTAACACAAATGACGGCAATACTAGTAGAAGATTTTTTGAAAACCCACATCTGGCTGCTGAAATAACGGGAATAGACTTTAATTTTATTTATAGAATTAAAGTTATTTTGGAAGCCATATCAAGCGGTCACAAAATAGATGTCCCGAAATTTGATGAATACGCCATGGAGACAGCAAAACTGTTTGTAGAGTTATATGGTTGGCATTCTATGACTCCTACCATGCATAAAATTTTGGTACATGGTGGAAAAGTTATAGAAAATTCTCTAGTGCCTATTGGTCAACTTTCGGAGGAAGCTGCAGAAGCTCGTAATAAGCACTTTCGCTCATACCGTCTAAACTTTGCTCGAAAGTTTTCACGCGAAGACTGTAACCTTGATATTTATCACAGGTTACTCTTGACATCAGATCCGCTCATCAGTTCAATGAGAAAAAAAAAGAAGATCCGATCAAAACCATTTTTGCAGAAAACTTTGGAGCTTTTGCTTCCTGCAGAGCCAAATACAAAAGGCACTTGTGATAAATGCATGGAAAGTGACGGTGAGGAAGAATTGTCTTTTAAAGAGTAACATAACAATTTGTATGTTAAACTTTCATAAAATATTGTCTTATTGTTTATGATTCGGTACCTAACATTGTAAGTAACATTTAGTATAATAATGTGGTAATAACTGTTGACCATTTAATTTTAGTGTATACTGTATTTTTTTGTCATCCATATTTTATTTTCAATTTCAATAGGCATGCAGACTGTAGAGAATAAACATTTTTTTTAATGTACGGCCGTCTTTTACTTAACAAATTGTGATAATTCTTAACCCAAATATCAAAAACTACTAAGCCGATTTCGATAATTCAAATGAACTCAAAATATATATTTTACACCAAAGGGAGATTTAAAGAAAATTTAAAAACATTGGCGCTATTTACAAAAATATTTTCACAGAAATGTTTTTTTGTATAGAAAAATACGCTTTCAATGAAACGAATAGGGATAAACATATATATTCACTCTAAAATACCAGATTAGCATTTGTTGTCGTATTTATTACTGAAATAAAGCATAAAATAGTTTTGGCCGCCTAAATCGTACAAATCGACCACTGTGCGCCGTTTGAGCATGAGTAGGCTATTATCCGTCGCAGGCGCTGAAGCTTACTTACTTTCTTCTTTATCTGTATCTTTATCTGTATTGTGCCCAAGCGCTGTAGCTCTACCGGTGGCGTTAGACCTCTCCTCTATGGGACCGATTGCCGGCAAGTGGGAACAAAACGCTCTGTGCGGCTCTAAATCTCTAATTGACCCATTGTGGCAAAACGATGGCCATTACGGCGCAATTATGTGCTTTGCTTCGCTTTCCGCGGGTTCAGGGAAAAAGCGGAGAGGCTTTTAGCCTACAATTTTACGTTCTAGCGGTTTCTCCCGCGACTTCTTCCGCGCGGACGTAGACAAAAAGTTCACGTTAGAAAAAGTTACGTACATTTGTGAATTTGTAGTAGCAATACCACTCGCTAACTGTGAAGGAAAACATCGTGAGCAAACCTAAGCGTATCGGCATTTAACCTTCGCCAATCTGCATTGAGGACGCGTGATGATTAAGCTCGAACTCTCTCTCTCCGAGAGAAGGCCTTTGTCCAGCTAGTGGGACATGTACAGTACAATCCAGGTACAGGCTACTTCTTACTCAGAAAAAGTAAAGAAAGAAACGTATAAAAGTTAAATTTCACGGTCGAATTGTAGGATAGCCAGCGGTGTCTTCAAGCTATCAAATATCTTTATGAAGCCTCATGCTAGCCATACAGTTTAGCCTACTACGGTAACGGTACGCAACACAGATAATATCTAGAGAGTCTCAAGCCAAGGTCACCCTGCCTACACCCACGCGGGCACGGCGTGATAGTCGGTAGGCTGTCTGGATACCGCCGCTAACGAGGTTTTAAACATCGCGGTGATGGATGGAGGCTTCGTGGGTAATTAAATAACTTGCCTAGGACTAGCTGAGGAGATGGATGCTCGTAGGTAGAAGTTTGTGGTTGGTCAACACACTTGCCAAACCAAAACTCACCTCTACGTTCAGAGGCTTAAGTCTGTAACGCAATGGCGTGTCGATGGCGTCCCAGTTTTTCTTCTACAACCAGCGAACTAATCCGCTAAAATTAGAATCAGAATATTCTTTGCTGTACTACAACATTAAAAGGACTGACAGCATTAATCAATCGTAATTGAAGCCGTCAACTTTGACACATTTTGGCACCATTGCGTTACAGACTCAGGCCTCAGTTGCAAGAGGCCATTGTATAAATGGTGTAACTCTAATCTTCACCCAGCCCCTTGGAACTAATACATCCAACCAAGCCCAGCCTTCATTCTAAGGGACTCTGTAAACGTACATAACAACTATACAAACGCATGGTATAATGCGTGCGGGATCAGAATGGGATGCGACCTTTTGGAACTGAGACGCGCGCGGTAAGCAAACTCGCGTCGGTGCAACCTTGTCAAAGTAAAATTAAGTATGTTTTCGATTGACTTTGACAAGGTTCCATCCCATTCTCATCCCGCACGGATTATACGTACAAGGATCCTAAAAGTTTTGGAAAATATAAGACCACTGTAATATTTTCGCTAGATCCACGTCTAGCGCAATTGGGTAGGCAAAGTTTTTTGTTCGAAAGTCCGTTATTGGCTTAATCTTATCTTTAGACAATATTGAGAAACTGATTTCAATATTTTTTATTTTGGTTCAGTAGTTTGGATTTTACAACGTTTCAAAGATACGGTTTTATGACCTTCACGCGACGGTCTGCATACTGTTGGCGGTCATAGGAACAAAACATTTTAGCGCATAAAAACAAAACTACTGGACCAAAATAAAAAATAGTTAAATTAGTTTCTTAATATTGTCTAAAGATAAGTTTAAGCCAATAACGGACTTTCGAACAAAAAACTTTGCCTAACCAAGCTACATAAGTACGACGAATGCGTTGTCACTCTAATTAAATCAATGACTGAAAGGATTCTAAGATCTTTTTAGATTGTAGAGTCAAAACATCAATGAATTGAGACGACTATCAATTTATCCTTCCCTTTATCTCCACATCAAAGTCTTAAAAGACCTTTGGAGCGTTTAAAATAAGGTCCGCTGCGGGAAACCAGTTTGATGCCTCCCATTGTTGGTCCCGACATCTTCGAAATCTCTTTAGCTATGTAAAAAATACGGCAAAATTAAAAAATATATACTTAGCAATACAATGCCAGTATTCTCAGTAAATTAATGAAGATGATAGCAACGTAAACCTCAATGTATAATGTACAGTGCGATGGTTGTATCAGGGTTGCGTCCGGGAACGCACTCGAGGTAGAGGCCGGTTCGGAAATGCCCTCAGGGTGCGTTTACTCGTTCTTACAATGGAAGCCAATGCCACGGCCTTATTAAGAACATTCCACTGAATAAAATGTTCAAACACAATGTTTCTTTTAAATTCCAAAGGACAGTTTTATACAATATCAAACTGGAACCAATTATTTTGCTGGGAACCTTCATAAAAGCTACACGTCTTTATTAACAGAAGCTAAAATAAAAATATTATAATGTTTAACCGCATTTTTAACGACTCACAAGGTTCAATGGAATAAAGACATAAAATATGGCCATAACGATCTCAGATGGCCGGCCATAAATTAGGATTTAAGTTTATTCCTTTTATTCTTATAAGTTTTAACACCAAATGCTCAAACTTATGTCTGACATGCGTGGTAGCTACACGTTAATTTAATTTTCTGATGTAGCTGGAAAGATGCGGTAGAGAGAGACCTGTGCGAGCTGCAGGGATTGGAGGGAGTTAGCGGAGGACAAGGAGAGCTCTTTTGGTTGTGGAGGCCAAGATCCACATTGGGTCGCTGAGCCAGCCAGAATGAATGAATGGAGATTGGGCACCACTACCACCCCTTATTCAATATACTTGTGGCCACTAACTCATACCATTTTGGCTTTTACCTACCTACTACGAGCGTTGTCTTTGAGCACTGTGCAAGATTTGGGAGTTGGAAGGTGACTCTTGAAGAAATAAATCTATTCCAATTAAAATACAGACTTAATCATTAATTTTCTCTCTCCCATACAATCTCTTGAGTCTGAGCGTATTTCACGTACAATTTGCATAAACGCATTGTGAGAAAGTCTCATTCTTCCATTGTGATGTTGTAAGTTGTACTGCGGTATAAAATAAAGTCCGAGTTACCGTTTCAAGCTCTATTTATCCACTTTCTTATCGGTTGATATTTCAACATTATTGTTTAGCTGCAATGGTGAATATTATTGGATTTGCTTGAATATTCTGTAGGGAAAATAAGCAGGTAATTAAAAAGCAGCTGGCTAGATTGAGCGGTCATATATTGGTTTATAGCTCGATAAAACTATGTCGGCTCTATGGCGATCAAAATAGTAAGATAGAGACATTATACCTATGAATGTAGGTATAGCACGAATACTCGTACACACGACAGCACGTCGAGGCTTACACGCTAGTACTCTACTCGGTTACGTTACGTTACGGGCGACTTTACAACAAAAGTGTACAGTCTCACGTGCTGTCATGTGTACTAATCCAGCTAGGTACGGTGGGCCATAGTCACAGATACCCCATGGTAGCTCTTACCGCGCGCGGCCTAAGGGCGCCAATCGAACAAAAAAGGGGTATCCTAACGTGTGGCTAACTGTACAATATCGGTAACCAATAAAAGGAGCTTGGGATCGTTTCACTCTCCTGTCAAATAGGTGTAAGGTTGGTACGGTCAGGTATGGTAGCTCTTACCGAGCACGGCGTAAATGCGTCAATCCAACAGATATAATATAAACTTTTATTTCGAAACCTTACTATTATTTTCAACTATTTCATTCTCATTATTAGCAGTGGTGACTGGTCGATATTGAACGGCCTATGTTTTTTTGTTCGTCGGCCGAAAGTGGCGTAATTATGTAATTTGGCTGGCGATTACAGGCTCGGCGTTCGGTAGCGGCCGGTTCCGATAGTAGTGGTTCAAACGTGTAATAGATACATTAAAGTTTAGCGTAAGTTTCTAAGTAGGTATATCTTGGCTATCTTGACCTTTATAACGTAGTTATAATGGTCAAGATAGATGGTATAATAGATTTCTGTTGAGCTACACCCCAACAGAACCATACAAGGACTGCGTGCCTCGTAGGACTGACCAATACCAGAGCTTCATCGAGCTCGATAGCCATTCAAATGATCTCTCTCACACGCTATTTGGATTAAGCTAGAGCATGTTAGAGATACCAAATCATATCGGCCTTTCTTGCTCATTCACTTGATAAACATATTTGTTCCATTTGTCCTAGTCAACGCTTTCGTCTTTAGGATCAACATAACGATCGACTGATGCAATGATTGCTAGAGTTTCTACGCCGATCTGGCACACCAAGGCAAAGCTCACGCTCGGGGTTTAAATATCTAAGTAGGTGGCCAAATCAACATAAAATTAGACGGGTGGCTCCTAGATACGTACTTAGATCCTGAATTTTCATCCACCACGCTTGCACACAAAGGCGAAGCTCACGAATGTACGAATAGTATATTTGGTACTTAACATTGACTCTACAGTGTCAAGTTTCACTGTATGCTGTTAAAGGTTGTCCGTTAGTCTGTTTGTTTTACTAGCGGCCACCTGTGCGCTACAAATGTCAGTGCTCGTAGCTTCGTTCATTATCAAAGTCATTTGTTAAAAGCTCTAGATTGTATTTAATACTTCCAGACCGTTGCTGTTGTCGTGAGTCAAAGCTCTGTTTATTTTGTATTTTGTATTTATGTTACTAACAGGCTCTACATTTTCCAAAGAAAGGCCGTATTTATGGTGGAAAATAGGTTAATATTATCTGTTTAGTGCCATCACGCCTACGACAGCGCGCTCTAGAAGTGTCAGGATTAGCGACTAACGAGTCTTGAACGATAGGCACGGCGTGTGTACCCGTGTCCGGATCATCGGCTAATAGAGTCTTGCTTGATACACTTTCAGGTGCTTAATAAGGTTGGACTTAATGCGGGTTGACGCCTATCCCACTTTTACTGGTGAAGGAAATGCAGATTGCGATAGTAAACATGGACCGCTTTTCAATCTCAAGATGTTGACGAAATTGAATAGTTTTGGTTTGGAAATATCTGGTGGACAATCTAGAAAAAGGACCGTTGAGATCTCAGCGTATTTGCACCCAAAAAGAAAGGACGAATCCTTTCTCATCCCGTTTTGGTAAATTCGGAAGGCAAAGTTTTTTGTTCGAAAGTCCGTTATTGGCTTAATCTTATCTTTAAAAAATATTGAGAAACTAATTTAAATATTTTTTTATTTTGGTCCAGTAGTTTTGTTTTTATGCGCTAAAATGTTTTGTTCCTATGACCGCCAACAGTATGCAGACCGTCGCGTGACGTCATAAAACCGTATCTTTGAAACGTTGTAAAATCCAAACTACTGAACCAAAATAAAAAATATTGAAATTAGTTTCTCAATATTGTCTAAAGATAAGATTAAGCCAATAACGGACTTTCGAACAAAAAACTTTGCCTTCCGAATTCAAAAATACTCATAGACTACAGTTTTTTTTTTGTTTGACGCCACCAACCATGAACGAAGCGTCCCCTAGAAAACACTCGCTGTGACAGGAATTTCCCGTTACGACTAATTTCAGATAAAATAATCTTCTGTGCTGAGTTTTAGTATCAAGAGCGTGTGCAATAATTCCGAGACGTGTAGGCATGGCGCTATTCTAACAGTACCTCCGAAGGCTTTAGACTGTGAAACCGCAATCAACCGCAGAGCAGGGGCCTTAGCCTGTAACGCAATGGCGTGTCGATTGCGTCCCAGTAGAAGGACAAAACCTTGGTTTCCTCGATTTTCTCCTACAACCAGAGAAATAATCCTCTAGAATTCGAATCAGAATATTCTTTGCTGTACTAAAATAATATTAAAAGGACCGACAGCATTAATAAATCGTAATTGAAGCCGTCAACTTTGAGCCAATTTTGGCACCATTGCGTTACAGGCTAAGGCCTCTGATATTTTATCACTCTTCAGAGTTGAGGCTTATTGTTGGACTCTCGCCTCTGCTCGTAAAATGGGACTATGGGATGATCGAGTGTTAAAGCCTGAGCATATATTTTCTTTTCTAACGAAGAACGAAATAAATTTTAAAAACCTATCTAAAGTTGCTCTTTCAAGTAGCGAAATCAAATTGGTAGGTTTTTCACTAAATTAACTAAATTGAGAAAAACTAAGGCCTTTGCATCTACGTATACAGCGTCCAGTGGCACCTTCACTCACCAGATGGGTGAAGAGACAACTCGACGCTGCAGTGCCTGGGACATTTTTTTTAGATGGAGTAGGCTTTACATACAGTTTTGCAATTGATATTTTTCGTGGCACTATTAACTCTACATAGATAAGAAGTGACTTAGGACGTTCATCATAATCTCTAACATAATGATCAAGCAAGGCAAGAACATTTGCTCATACAGCCGATAAAGATTGCCAGTTAATCTAGGATTAACATTGTGGGACCAGTACCGCCGGTCCTAGATGTGTGTCAGGGGCCTAAGCTGGACAATCGGTCGCATTACCGCCATATCGACGCCATCGCGCGGTAAATCGATAATGGTTGCAATACGGACCACAGAGTATAGACGACAGGAGAACAGCATCACAGTCAATTATTTCTTTCCTTTCCTTGCATCGGATTCTTCTTCTTCTGTTCTGTATAAGGGTCATGTTCAAGTTCTTGATACTGTGCCCTATCTTACTCTTTTGTTTCTCATCATAAAGCCTGGCGTCCACTAGACGGATCGGGCCGGAGCGCGTCGCAAGTCGCAACGCAAAAATCCGCCTGCCTGTATTTCTTTGAGACCGCGTCCACTAGCGGCGGATCGGGGCGGGGCGGGCCGTAACGCAATAATCTGCCGCTAGTGGACGCAGTTTCATATAAATACAGGCAGGCGGATTTTATTTTGCTGCCCGACCCGACCCGATCCGCCGCTAATGGACGGTAGAGCTGCCCTGTATTCTCTAAAATATCCACCGTCTGCGCCTCCACCGTAAAAATGACCGTTTTTAAATGAAAAAAAAAAGATTGTTCTTTTAAGGGTATGATTTAAACGGCCGGCAGTATATTCAGGTTTTGGTTGGCTCTAAAATGTTTTTGGTTGGCAAAAATAGCTAATTGAGCGGCAACTAGTGGCCAGCAAGAATTAAAAAAATGGTCAGCAAGTAATGTCTTATTGGGCAGCTCCAAAATTGGTTGTATAGCTAATTAAGTATATGTTCAGCCATAAATTTAATTGAAAGGCAAATTGTGAGTTACATTTAATTCAATTTTGGCAAGCTGTAAAACTATTTTTGGTTGGCGAACTAACATTGTTCTTACAGCAACAAATGTACGCAACTTCTGTGCTGCATTAAGTAATTGAAAATCATTTAAATAATTAAAGATTACCTACCTAACCTACGGTTATTTTATTTGGTTAACCGGGTAAATAAAAATATTATGAATTGTATATTTAAATCAAAATGCTTTATTTACAAAAAAAAAAAACATTAGGCATTAAAAAAAAGCTAAGGTGCCAAATAAAAAATAAAACTTGGTTATTTCTTCTTTCCATCTTCTCTTTCGTGACTATAGGTTCAAAGATTAAGTACCTTCTGTTTTCACTACCAAGAATTACCACACGCCATTGGCTGCGTAACCCGCTTTTCCAGTAAAATAGCACATCAACTAAACGTAATGAAGCTCATTTTAATTAATTTGCTAACCAATACTTTAATTTGCAGACCCATCAATATTATAGCTTACAGATATTATTTTTGCTTATTGCGAATCATTTTGATTTTATTGCCGGCAAAAAAATTGTTCGCTGCTCAAATGAAATACAAGCTGCAATTTCTTGCTGACCAAATAGTTATATTGCAGCCTGAAAATTTACTTCCTTCTTTGAATAAGGGCTATTTTCGAGTATTTTGACGCTCAACGGTTGAGTGGATTAGAGAATAGAGGCGCTGGTGACGATTCGCCTTATGCACAATGCTGGAAGTTTGTAGGCTGGTAGAGTAGAGTAGACTTCGCTAAGTCTAGAAAAAAATTTTAAACATCTCGCAGAAATCTCGTGCCTTATATCGATCGACTTCGTAGGTAGGTAATAGTATGAGGTAGTGGCCACCCCTGGTGTCAGAGTTTTTAGGCCGCCCAAAGGGTCTCTGAAATGGCTTAACGATTGTTATTATTAATCAACAACAACCGGGACCAACGGTTTAACGTGCCTTCCGAAGCACGGAAGCGCTCAGATATTATTGCCACTAGCGGTCACCCATCCATGGACTGACCGCGGCCGTTGTTGCTTAACTTTGCCAATCGATTAAGAACGGCTAGTACAACTAGGCTGTGAGCGCTTCATCAACTTCGTGTAAATAGGAGATGTGACATTTGCAGCAAAGTTAGATTTTTCTTCGAGATGTGTCGAATGCGAGATTCCCGGGAAATAGCCCCCAGTCTTTCTGTAACATATTGCTTTAGCACCGAGGTCCCAAGCGACAACGAGGCGACTTTCGAATTTCGAACGGCTATCGGCGTGTGCGCCGGTCTTTCCACTGCTTTTTGTTTGGAGAAACAACTGTAACGTGTTTTCGACAGAAGTGTGTTGAGACTTGTCAAAAAGTTCCTGAACACCATCATGTATTATGTTTAGACATCTGACAGGCTAAGTTGGCAGCTGTAAGCTCGACTTTTAACCGAGGAAAAAAAAGGGGGAGGTACACAATTCGACCCTTATAATATACAGGGTGTTGTTTTGGTCAGTAACACCCGAGTCAGGGACGATAGTTTGAGTAACGCTTGAAACTAAAAACAAGTTCTTTTTTTTTCTAAATTTTTTTTGATGGATATCACCTTGTTCAAGTTGTTCTATAACAACCGCGACGTGCGGACACCCCCGCCTTCTCAAAGCGCGCGGGCGATGTGGCGCCCGACTCGCCGCTAGCGTTAGTGTAATAGTACGTGCGGCCACAATTTAATTATTTTTGGGTATTTTTCACTGACATTTTTTTTTCTGGCTTCAGTGTCGTGTAAATAATCACCCCTGAGCCGGATGTAACTTTACAAAACAACACCCTGTATATATTTTTTATATTTTTTGTTACCTCAGAACTTTTTTCTTCGTGAACCGATTTGGAGGTTTTTTTATTTATTTGAAATGATATACTTCCCATGTCGTCCCAAAATGGTGCCGATCTGATGAAAAACTTTACAGATGGAGAACGGAAGTCCTCAATGAATAATATCATTATCAGTAGAGGTGTTTGGTTGTCAAGTTGTTTGGCAGTTTAACAAAAATTTTGGATAAGTCCACAGGCGTGTACGACTTCAGAAAGACTTTTATTTAATTGTAACTGGACCTTTCTTTGTTGCCGTTCATGTGCATTGCAGCACGGAAAAAATGTACGCATTTTGCATTATATTAAAAACAAGTCCCGGATCATACTCGTAAGTGTAAGGAAGGAATAAACCATTTCGTCCCAATGATGGGCAAATAGAGGAAAACGAAGGCCAGAGGAGGAAAAAATAGAAGTTAAAAACTAAAACCCGACTACTAAAAGGCTTAAAACAAGAGCGGCTTATCCTTAAAATAGACTCATAGATAATTAATCGTAGTCGGAGGCCATCGGTTTATCAAATGCGAATGTGGTGTCCTCCGACTACGATTAATTATCTATGAGTCTATTTTAAGGATAAGCCGCTCTTGTTTTAAGCCTTTTAGTAGTCGGGTTTTAGTTTTTAACTTCAATTTTTTTTTTTGAGCTTTTTAGTAAGACATTTTGGATGATCACCCAGAATAGAACCAAGAATGGAAAAAAAAAAACACATTTTGGTATTTTATGTTCTATTTGTTATGTTGACACTCCATGTGTTATCATTTTTGAAAAGGCCTTTTAAAGCCCTTTTCTTTGAATTTCTCAATTCGGAAACCGGCAGTAAGTCCTGTGATTTTAATGTAATGCTCAGTAGGGTGTCCCAGGCTATAAGGGAGATTTTTTTTTTCGCGAAATCAGATACGCATACCCTCTATATTTTTTCTATTTGACCCTAATAACTCAAATACAAAATATTAACTTGATTGGATAATGATAACCCGTGCCGACTTGAAGCCAAAGTTTAGAAATTAAAATTTGTACTGAGCTTGTATGGGCGGATACTTGACTTCGATATTTATCTCGAAATAAGAAATCAATAATGTTTGTAATCGTATATTTAGTGAGTACCTAACACAAAAAAATAGTATTATATAAACATCAATCAATTTATAGTAGTTTTTAGTACTTTTAAGATCAATTATTGCAGTTTTTCTCTATGGCACTGAATTTTATCAGGATCGATATTTTTCTGGTTTTTCCAAAACTTTTTAAAGAGTGAAACATCAGGGCTTGTTGTCATTTAGCTGACTTTAGCTTCAAAACATGGCGGCAAGCAAAAATAAGCAATTTATAAAAGGGGTTTTCCGATAAGGTTCAACTAAAGTAGTGTTGTGGGCTAATTGTGGGAAATTCATTTTTTTCACAGCTTTTTTCGATTTGGTAGCTAAACTGAGCTATTTTTGTTCAATGATTTTTGTTTTACAACACTAAAACAGTATTATTTTCATTGTTCGAAACAAGTGAATAATAATAAATCAACTGATAAAGTGTTTTGCTCGGAAAAACCAGTGGTACTGCACCAAAACGATTTTTTTGGCCAAATCTCATAATCAGCTGATTTATTGTTGTTCTGTTGTTTATAATAATCAGCAAAATACAGTTTTATTGTCGTGGAACAGGAATCACCGAACAAAAAAGCTACAAAATAGAAAAATCCGTGAAAATTAAATTTTCCAACTACACTACTTTAGTTAAACCTTACGGCGCATTATTTCCGTCTCTCCGTATGAATTAATGATTTTCTTGTTGGAGGCTCGTCATTATTCTGCTCAAAGGCCTCAATAGTAGCCTCTGGGATACACACATAATCTCTAATACTTAGCTGACCTCTATCTAATGCTGCTGCCAAGATATTTTTTGTTTTGTTTGCATTTTTTGCAAGTCCTGTAGGGCTTTTTATAAACTTACAAGTTTTTTTACGCAACTATGTATCTAGCGATACGTGCCTTTTCTCAATAGGTAATACATTTGCGAATTGAAAGGTTTGCATTGTCATTGACAGATAAATTCACTTCATGAATATTGTAAAACAATACTGCCAAAATTTGCCCATTTAAAGGAAGTTTTGAACCCGTTATTTGATGTTTTAAGTCAACAATAAAACAAATATCTCTTTATAGAACTTGGTAACTTTAGTGCCATGAAGAATGCTTGAAAAAAAATGCGTTCACTAACAAAAAACTAAGCAATTGCAAGCACATCAATACTTAGCGCGCGCTCTCCATAGTGCGTAGTACTGAGAAGTTTCGATCCAAGTCGGCACGGGTTGCCATGATTCTAAGTTCACCAAACTTTATTTACGTTTGTTTTGACATCATTCGAAAAAAATAAGAGGGTATGCGTTTTAAAAAAACCACTTTGATTTTTTTGGGACACCCTAATGCTCAGATATATCACAGATTTAGGCCCGGTTTCTGAGTTGAGAATTTTGCTAAGCAAATGGGTAAGTATCGTGCTGTCTCTGCAGATTTCTCACAAAAGGGCGTGACAGAGCGATACGTAAGTAGGTATGTGCTTAGTAAAATTCTCAACTCAGAAACCGGGCCTATATCGCCATTTATGACATGCACTTGACGGTATAGGTATAAAGCCTACTCCATCTAAAATATTTCTAAAATAGTGTCCCAGGTACTGCAGCGTCCGAGTGGTCACTTCACCCATCTAGTGTGAGTGAAGGTGCCACTGGACGCTGTATAAATCACCTCGTTACGTAGATGCGAAAGCCTATAAGCTTATGCCCTGCCAGTTTTATTGAACCTTTATCTCCCTGGAACTCTAGATCTACATTTTGCTATGGAAAATAGATAAAAGAGTTAAATCCGCAGGTGGATCTATTTAGCTCACTTTGATCGTGTTGTTCGGTGTCACAGATCCGTCTGCGATATCGCGGGAATGTGGAATCGATATTTACATACGTAATAGTACTCGGTGTTGTAATGCACCACATCGAGTTTAGTTTAGCCGGCCAAAAGCTTTAGATTTCTATAATTTAATCGAACATCCCCACAACGACGTTGGTTTGCGTATGTACGTGCGTAGAATACGGACTTTGCCATATTTCAGTGGCTGAAAAGCTTGATTTAAAGTTCGATGTGTATTATTTTTCATCGGGTACTGTAGATAAGAACTTTTCAGAAAATTGTGTAATACAACTTAGGAGCAAATACGCTAGAGCTGCCCTCCCAAGCTAAAGAGAAGAGAAGATATAAGATAAGAGGGACCGAAGGGAAGAGAGAGAGAGAGAGAGAGAATGTGTTCTTGTCGACTAATTAAAAATAATAGGAATAAAATGTAAAGACATTGGTTCTCGTTGAAAATTAACTTAAAAAATTCTAAGAATTTGTTAACTGCTGTGGTATCCAATTAAAGTCGTGTATTTTTTAACATCGCGCCCACAGGCTTGGGCCCTATTCATTGGTTCAGATAATGATCTGTCATGTCAGTTTGAAGAATGTAATTTATGTCCTAAGCCAGCCCTTTTGGGTGATTATGGATTCATCTTCGCGCTTGGAACTGGTTTTCTATACTATTTTTGTCGAGTAAAAGAACATACGTACATAGAATGATGGTGAGGCATAAGGCGGGTTCACCGATATTTCCAAAGAAGTGAACAGAGAAATCAACGTATTACGAGTAGGTACATTGGTCTGGTGTTTTGCCAGGTATTCCCCTGTGTGGGATAAAAATACAGCTTGTCAGGTATAATCACAATGCCGCTCGCTTTGCGAATCAATATTAGCTACAATTGATTTCAAAGTATTTACTTTAGTCTGTTTTCACAAACTATGCAGCAAAGACGTTTTACGAGTTCATTCACCATTGCAAAGCAGTTTCATTGCATTCTAAACTGTATCATAAGGTTCTAACGCTTGCTTTAGAACGCCAGTGTTTCTATCAGGCTAACATATGTGCATCTTTTCCGACCTCCCATATGCATCTATTGTTTATCCCGGGTTGTGTGTAGGTTGGCGAACTTCCTTTCTACAAAAATAAGTA
This sequence comes from Zelleria hepariella, assembly GCA_949319315.1. Classification (NCBI taxonomy): domain Eukaryota; kingdom Metazoa; phylum Arthropoda; class Insecta; order Lepidoptera; family Yponomeutidae; genus Zelleria; species Zelleria hepariella. Next base: position 497,565 of record OX439394.1, read on the forward strand.
TTAGTTCTTAAACCTTGAGGGTAGAGTCCATATTGCAGTGTTGGCTTGCGTTACCGTATATGATACAAGATAGCCCGACCCGTTTGACCTCAGACCATGACAACTGTGTGTGTGACCATAAATGTCATAATCTAAGATTGGTTTACGGAATTTTTATAAAACCAGCCACTGATGTTTTAAAAAGTTAAAAACTAAAACACGCGTGTCAAATATGGTTGAAACTTGAAACAAGATAAAATCCCTATAATTTGATAGAAATTCGTATCGCATCGTGTACTCGGAGGCTTTCCTGATCTATTGTGGGTACACAAGGAAAATATGTATAATAAAAAATTCTTCATACATACATTACCTGGCTCTGCATACGGCTACTGCGCGGATATAGAACCACTGAAAAAAACCAGACACGTCTGATACGGCAACTTTTCTTAGATTCAACTTTTTTTAGATGGTTAGAGGTTAGAGGGTGGAGAGGGTTGGATTCGGGCTGCGTATTTCCTACCACTAAGGCCGGCCACCTCAAATTGTAGAAGTTATTTTCGATAATCTTTTATGGTAAGATAACACTTTCCGAGTCTTCACATTGCAATAAAGTCGCGACTCTGTAGTGTTAATAAAAAATAAAACCACCAACGCACCGAGGTATCAGCGGAACGGGACAAGCCATCCACATTCCACACTCGACCAGCGTAACCTGACCCCGGCGATATAAAGCCTAATTTACGGCCGCGTATCCGCATTTTAACAACTTTATCGGTGAAAACGGATTATTGTTATTTTGTTTTTACGCGCTCTTATCGAAATCTCGGATGTCTTTATGGAACGAAATGCAAAGTTGGATCACACTACACCACAGCGTCAGAAAAACAAAACAAATTAATGGCAAACAATCGGTAGGTAGACAAGTTTTGGGATGGAAACGTTGCTTTTTTAAAAAGCATAAATAAGACAAAAACTAAAACTAACTTAAAACTAGTGAATGAGACGACCACCCGATGTGAGAGTTGAAGCTCGATTGATTTATTGTAACAAAGGCAAGTCCATGGTTGGTTGTACAGAGTGGGGATAGACAAAACATCCGTTTCGGAGAACTTATTACATTGTAGCAATAGGTGCTGACGTTGCGTTGACTGTCAGCACTTTGGAGAATATAACTCCTCCCTCCTTAAGAGCTGAATCACCTGATGAACAGTTTTGCTGGTGATCAGTGTGATTTGGCAATTGATGATCACCTGGTGAACAATTTTGGTGGTGATCAGTGCTACTTGGCAAACATTTTTGAATTAATTCTTTCTTAAAGTAAGTTAATATTAAACACAAAATAATTAAAAACAGAAGTACATATAGGACAATGGTAGCGAGACTTATTCTATGCACATACACTACACTTTGGTTATCACTTTCACTGAAGGGGTCCTTCTGGCGTAACACTTGGGACAGGTAGTTCAACTCGTCCAGGTTGACATCTTCCATGTTGACTGCAGGTAAGCTGGAACTGCTGGAACTGCTGTTGTCACGCTTCAGGTCAGGTAAGACGATGGTTGGGACCTTCATGTAGCTCATGGTTTCTACAAAGGATCGACCACGGTGTAGTTGGATGTCATCTATGTGTACGTCACAGGGCTCGTCTATAGTTAGTATGTAGGTGCCAGTTATAGTTTCTCTTGTGACGTCATTGTTACATTTACGCGTAAGTATAGCTCTCTTGCGCGTGTACAGTATCCAACTATTTGACCCAAACTGTTGTACTTTGGTGTCCTCGATGCGCACGGTAACCTGGTGGCAACGGTCAGGGTTGGCGTCAAACCTCATAAGCTGTTCTATGCAGGTCTCCTTGGGGTAGACGACTCGGTCTTCATCGGTGCACAGGAACTGGTCTTCAGCGACGCGCCTGCACTGCCTTGCGATCGGTAAGTAAGCGGAACCTTTTGCCAATAGGTAGGGGTATTTAGGGATGATTATAAGGGTTTGGTTTTCAGGTTCACAAAATATAGGTAGGGGATAGAGCTTAAAATAATTATAAGTATTATTACTAATTAATGGTACTTCCAAAATAAATGTTATCTCACTACCTTTCATATAAGATTTTACAGTAATAGTGTTTTCCAATTTGATTAAATTAATTGAATTTACCTTATACATTAGGTTTTCAGTTTCAGATATTAATTCAAGGTGATTTAGTAATTCTGTGGAATTAACAATTGATTGGTGTAATACAGATACTTTACTGAAGGCTAGTGCCGTCTCAATCTCATTCAACTTAATGTAAATAGTACGAAAATTACTTATAAATAGGTTATACAATCCTAACACATATGTAGAGTATATAGCGTTATTTTCTTTAGTGGCTAAAACAGTTATCATTTTCTCGACTCTTTTGAGCCTTTCGTCTAATAGCTTTGAGTTGTGGTTAAGAGCACTTGTACTGTTTAAGAAGCTATCCAAGACTTTGGTGACCAGGGTTAGCTTGTTAGCCATGCTAGTCTGCTGGGATTTCATACTAGAGATCAGGGTGTCATATCTGATGGCATCGCTGTGGTCTAAATTGCCTGTGATGAGCTTCACTATGGAACCTAGGGGATCTAAGAGTCCTCGTTTGAAACGTTTTGTGGGAACCAGTTGTTGAAACTTATAAGAGGTTATGTTGCATAAATACTCTACTTGTGCCTTTAATCCTACAAATTCGTAAGCATAAGGCTTATCGACATTAATGAGTCTATCATACTCCTTATATTTTAAAATGTTAAAAGCTAAATCTCGGTCTAAGCCGCTTAAATCTAAGATCTTAATGATCGTCCACTTATCTTGCTGCACACAAGCTTGGCCTTCTTTCACTGGGAGAATACCAGGATTTCGGTCAATCTTTTGCAGATGAAGGGCCAGGCTGAGGCTCGTTGTGGCCATCATGAGCCAACACCACCTGTGGAGGGCGTTTGATGTTTTTAACAGGGACCTTCGACGGTCTTGTGCCTATCCTTACAGGAACAACATTTCTTTTGACTTCGCCCGTTACTACGGCCTTGTGATAGCGGGGCTTGTCTTTGCTTTTACGCGTGTTAACGACTTTAGCGAAAAGTGAGGTTCCTTCGGGGAAACTTCTGTCGGTTTCACCACCTTTCTTTTCTCTAACTTTCACTTTTTGCTCTAAAAGCTTTTGTGCCAGATGACTATACAAATGCCGTGTTCGCTTGGCATGGTCCTTTAGGAGTTGTTGGGTGTACTGTCTTTCAAACTCTACATCGAAGACCTTACCAGAGTCTGTATGGCCAAATACTACTTCAAAAGGTGTTAAATTGGTAGATGTATGTATGGTGTGATTGTAGGCCATTACGGAATACGTCATTATGGACGCTGCGTCCGTACATTTCTGTTCATACTTTGCAAGTCTGTAGATCTCAATTAATGTAGAGTGAAACCTTTCAACAATGCCCATTGAGTTGGGGTTGTTCGGGGTGCCTATGTGCAACTGAATTTTGTACATATTCATGAGTTCTTTCATGAGGTCATTGTTGAATTCCGAGCCAGGGTCACAGCTGATTTTCTTGGGGGTTCCGTAAAAGGAAAAGTACTTTATTAAGGCTCTCGAGACTTCGGGGGTAGATCTGTTACTTAGTTCAAAAGCCTGCCCTAGTTTGCTGAAGGCGTCCACTAGGGTTAGATAGGATTTACCTTCCATTGAGAATAGGTCTATAAACACTTCTTGGAATGGGGCATCTTGTGTCTGTGTAAGCTGTAACATTGGTTTAATTGGGTGTCTTTCATACTTCATTCTTTTACATGCTTCACATCCATTTAATACTGCCGAAACTGTGTCTTGCAGGTTGTGCCAGAAATAGTTTCTGCGTATTCTCATAGCAGTTTCTCTAATACCTCTGTGACAGGTTTTTCCTATGTGATGTTTCAGTATTATGGCTCGTTGTTCTTCTTCGTCCTCTATGAACATTACTCTTTCAGTACACTCGTAGAACTCAACTGTATTTTGTTTAAACAGGTTAATAATGATGTTCGAAAACTGTTTCCTATGTTCTTCACATTCAAACCAGATGAAATACTTTGTCTTGTTTTTAACATACTCTTTCAAAAATTGTTTTACGAGTTCTTCGTTGTCTTTGGGTAGGAAAATCTGAAGTACTTTTTGTTTTTCTCGCGACAAGTCTTGTACTTGTAGTTCGTTTTTAAACCAGACGTGTACTAAAATTTGGTTTGGTTTAGTATCGACTGCTTCGTTTAGTATGGGAATACCTAAGGATTCTAGGTCTCTAGCTGAATGGATAGTATTGTTGCTAGAAGTCAATGATGGTACAGGGTACTGCTTCTCGCCGTCGTTCTTCGAGGATAACGAATCAGGTATAGTTATTGGTGAACTTACCGATGCTGTTCTGTCATCATCTGATATCGATATCGTGGAAGAAGACTTACTTCTTTTTCTGTTTCCTGCTAGATCTTGAATCTGCTTCGTGACTTGTCCCAGGTAAGACTTTAGTGCTTGTTCCTTCTTGTCTACATTTACCTTCATCGAGATGTCTTCATCGCCTGTTGCGTTAACCTTTATGCGGGACAAGGCGTCTGCGTTTGTGTTCTGCTTACCATTTTTATAGACTATATCGAAGTCGTAGTCTTGGAGACGTAGTCGCCAGCGGGTCAGCTTGCTGCTCGGGTCCTTGAGTGAGTGTAACCACGCTAGGGGACGGTGATCGGTGTAAATGGTAAACTTACGTCCATACAGATAAGGTCTGAAGTGTTTCGTTGCCCATACGATGGCTAGTAACTCTCGTTCTATGGTACTGTATTTTGACTCTGTATCCGAGAGGGATCTACTTGCGTACGCTATTGGCTTGTCACTTCCGACTGGGCCTTGGGACAATACGGCGCCTAGAGCTGATGCTGAAGCGTCCGTGGTGAGGATGTAGGGTTTGTCATTATCAGGGTATTGCAGCAAAGGAGCATTTGTAAGGAGCTCCTTGCACTGGTTGAATGCGTCGATGTACTCTTTATTTATGACGATTTTATTGCGTTTCTTTAGGCAGTTAGTTAGGGGTTTTGTTATTTTTGCAAAGTCTTTGATGAATTTGCGATAATAACCAATCAGTCCTAAAAAGCTTTTAATTTCGGTTGTTGTCTTTGGAATTGGGTAATTTAGAATAGCATTTATTTTGTCTTCATTTGGCATAAGGCCATATGGGGTGATGGTGTGTCCTAAATATAACACTTCCTTTTTTAAGAACTCGGTTTTGTCGAGTTGGACTTTTAAGTTTGTGGCTCTAAGTCTGTCGAACACGGTTTTGAGTTGTTGGACGTGATCGTCAAGACTTTTAGAGAATACAATAATATCGTCTAAATATACCATGCAATGTATTCCTTGTAGACCACGTAATACATTGTCCATGGTTCTTTGGAAAGTGGCAGGTGCTGTCTTTAACCCGAAGGGCATCCTGCTAAATTCATAGTGTCCATGCTGGGTAGTAAAAGCGGTCTTTTCGCGGTCGCGTTCATCTACTTCAATCTGATGGTAACCACTCGCTAAGTCGATGGTAGAGAAGTAACAGCTTTTGCCTAATTTGTCGAAGAGATCGGTAATATTGGGCAATGGGTACTTATCATCGACTGTTATCTCGTTCAGTCTACGGTAGTCTATCACCATTCTGAATTTCACTTCACCAGAGGCGTCTTGTTTCTTTGGTACCAGGTGCACTGGTGCGCTCCATGGTGAATGTGATTCCTGAATTACATTGTCTCTAAGCAGCTTCGCGATTTGTTCTTTAATTTCAGCTGCCTGAGCTGGTGCCTGCCTATATGGTTTTACATATATAGGGTCTTCGTTCTTTGTCCTAATAGAGTGCTTGACTTGGTTGGTAAATGTCAAGGGTATTTTGTCACAGTAAAAGATGTCTTTATACTCGTTGCAGAGTCGACTGATGCGTTCACGTTCTTCATCGTTCATGTGTTCCATACGTAACTTGTTCAAATTTTCAGTCAACATGTCATCAACTTCCAAGTCTTTCATTTCCACGTCATTTATGCTGAAATTCACACATTCTTCGCTTTCATACGGATTTACTTTAAAGGGTCTAGTGATGGTAATGGTATACTCTGAGTTTGTTGAATTTTGAATAACAGTGGTTGCGTAACCATTGTCGCATTGGACAATTGCACTGGGCATACGCACTCCATCAGCGAACTGTGTATAATTTATAATCGCTTGGCCTGTGTACCAATCTGTCGGCAGCTGAACTCTTTGTTCGCTCCGTGGTGAAATAATTACTTTGTAAGGGCTCTTGGCCGTGTTACAATGTATTGGGATTGACGTATAGTTTGTGTGAAGCACTTGAGCTTTGATGTCAATTGACGCTTCGAGTTCTCGCAAGAGGTCGAGTCCTATGAGACCGTCATATTTAGTGTCTACATTGTAGATATAGAATTTGTGATATCCGTCAACACAGAAGGTGCTCGGAACAGGGATTTCTATTACCTCGTTATGCTTGCTAGTTGCATGAGTACTAATGACTTCAAATGGTTCGAGCCTTTTGTAAGCACGGTAGTATTGGTTCGCCTTATTAGGGCTTATGAAAGACCTAGTACTTCCCGTGTCTATCATAAAGTTCGCGTTAATTTCGGGTAAATGAATGTAAGGCAAATTAAGGTTGTCATTATAGTTTAAATTGATTATCTCGGGGGTTGTTGTGAGGCATCTGCCTGAAAATTTTCAGTATTATTGGGTTCAGTGGGTTGGTCCTTCTGTTCTTCATATTCACTTGTCTCTTGGTCGTAATATGCATACTGTTCGTCGTATGCGTCAGACAAGTTTTCGTAAGGATGACCCTCATACGAATAGTCAAGGTCCAATTCGTTGATCGGAAGCCTTGGCCTTGCCGTTCTCATTGACACGTCATTTTCTACCTGTGGGGGTCTGTAAGTTGACACCTGAGGTTGGCCTTGAAATGGCTTGAATCCAAACTGGGGTTTGTATCCGAATTGGGGTCGGAAGCCTTGAGGCTGGAGATTTGGCCTGAAGCCAGTTGGTTGGAAGTTTGGGCGGAAACCCGTTGGTTGAACGTTAGGGCGGAAACCCGTCGGTTGAAGGTTAGGGCGGAAGCCCGTTGGTTGAAGGTTTGGGCGGAAGCCCGTGGGCTGAAGGTTTGGGCGATAGCCAGTTGGAATGGCGTTTGGAGTCGGTAGAGGCTTAAAGCCGAATTGATGGAATGGCTTTGGGATCAAAGCTGGCTGAGCTTGAGCCTGAGTTGGAGTATTAGGACTATGCCTATTATTCAGCCTATTCCTTGCATGGTACTGGTCCATGAAATTCACTTCCTCGAGTACGATGCTGAGGGCATCCTCAAGAGTGGCCCTTCAATCGTACAATTCTCACCATATTTTCGGACAAATTGTGTAAAAATACATTCTGAGCTGTGTTGTTATAGATAGCTATTTTACTTGCTTTAATGTGAGGGTCTTGCAATTGATTCACTTTGGCAATGAGTACAGACCTAACACTCTGAATCCTATTGCAAAATTGTGTATATGATTCACCCTGCTTAATTTTGAGAGTTTCCAATTCTATGGCCACGCATTCTTCGCTACGCGGATCACCAAAGTGTTGTATAAACAATGCCTTAAGGGCAGCCCATGTCGTGATATCTTCACGCTCCGACAAGAGCGCGGCGGCGTCTCCAGAGAGACGGCTTGAAATAGTATGGTATACATACTCGTTTTGATTATCGTCACCTGCATACTTCGTAATGATATATTCTACTTTTCTTATGAAGAGATTTAGTTGGCGTTTGTCGCCTTCAAACATGGGTATTAATTTGACCATTTCGGTCGGAATCGCTATTAATTGTGCCATTTTTAATGCGTTTAATAGCGATTTTTCTTACCTAAGTTGGGAAAAAGTTTTATTATCACCAACGACTATAGTAATTACTTAACTAAGTTGGGTAAAAGATTGATTAGCACCAACGACCTAATATTAACTTAACTAAGTTGGGAGAGAATTGTATCTACGCCAACGACCTATAAAATAATGCTTAACTATGTTGGGAGAGAATTTTATCTACGCCAACGACCTAAAACTATGATTTTACTTTCTTTTTAACACTTTTACTTATAATCTACTTAACTAAGTTAGCACATGAGAGGTTTGATCACACACTAACAGGATGAGGAACAGGAGAGAAAGGATGGCAAGAAGGTTCACTCACCGACCAATCACTCCCATGCTCGTGTTTCCGTCCAGTCCTGCTGCTGCTCACGCTGGTCCGTTTCGAAGACGTCTATAGGTGGCTGCTGCTGCGACTGGGCACTTGTCTTATTTATTTGGTTCGAGGATCGCGGAAAGCTCTGTCGCGGAGAGCACCTCGCGGAACGAAAGAGTTTTATTTCGATTTTCGCGGGGGTCTTCGCAGCCTTTATAACGCGCGATCCTACCGGCTGCGCCAGACAAGTTTTGGGATGGAAACGTTGCTTTTTTAAAAAGCATAAATAAGACAAAAACTAAAACTAACTTAAAACTAGTGAATGAGACGACCACCCGATGTGAGAGTTGAAGCTCGATTGATTTATTGTAACAAAGGCAAGTCCATGGTTGGTTGTACAGAGTGGGGATAGACAAAACATCCGTTTCGGAGAACTTATTACATTGTAGCAATAGGTGCTGACGTTGCGTTGACTGTCAGCACTTTGGAGAATATAACTAGGTTGATGACACTCAGGGATTGTCGCTGATTTTAAACCCCCGATCCAAAAAGAGGAGTGTTATACGTTTAACCGCTGTGTGTGTCTGTCTGTGGCATCGTAATTCGTAGCTCTTAAACGGGTGAATCAATTAGGACGCGGATTTTTTTTATTTGAAAGCAGGTCTTTAGTGATGATTCTTAGATATGTTTTATCAAAATCGATTCAGCCGTTTTTGAGATATGCAAATTTAAAATTAGATGACTTTATTTTTTTTAAACGGGGATTTTTTTGTGCTTTACATCTTATGTCGGCCTAGCATGACTGCCAAAAAGAACAAGATAGCCCTGCCCCCCTACCCTTGACGCATTTTTCCAATACGGCCGCAATATGGCGCAATTTACAAAATTGAATGTTTTACAAATTAAGACGCATTTTGTGTTTTTATTGAATAAAACAGCCTAAACATTACAAAGTATTTAAAATCAGAGCATTACTATGCGAATACAAAGAGAAATTAATTTTGAAACTTTTTCTATTTGATCGCAATAGCGTCAAGGGTAACCCCCCTGATCTACATAGACTGTAAATAAATTAAAACAAATTGTTTTTCAAGAACGCTTAGGAAATAGGTACGCATAACCTCCACTGTTAATTAAAAGTCCCTTTTTTTGCCTATCCCATAGTTTGTGTAGATTTGCCCCTTTTCATCCCTTAGAATATTGTCCAGCCCTCCCCCATGACAACTAGACTGACTGACAGCTAGGTACCTACATATAGCACCGCATTGGCTCTGCGAGGGAGATTCGCGGGGCCCCCCACACACCCTGCGCCCGAACGTGGTCGTGTGCGCACGTATATTTTGTGCTAAATAACCATAAAGCTTTCCCTGAGCTTTCCTGGACCCTTACCAGCCTACAAACGCTTCCACTGTGTGTGTGTGCCCGTATTGTGCCTGTGACTCTGGTGCCCTTTGGATAATCTGGTGCCCCTTGGATTTGCGCTTATGCGCGCTGGTGAACCTGGACACGCGGTAAGTACCTAGCTACTTCCATACCTAAACCTCATTTTGAAGAACCCCCTCGTATTTGGCTTCCCTTAAGGAACCTCCCTCGTGCCCATTTGTAAAATCCTGGTAGCAGAGATTTAGTGCCCCTGCCTTACCCCTTTCCCTAACATTTTGGTACACAGAGCGTGGTTTGCGGTTCCTCTGGTTGAGGAAAGCCTCTCCTATAGTCTGTTGGTGCATTCCCCCCCTTTTTTTGCGGTCTTATTTTCCCAAATTTCTCTTTTTAGATCGATAGTCCCTTTCATACCTAAAGTAATCTATTACGCATCAATTCAAATCGTCTATAATTTAACACCGTCGACGGTCAGCCAACCGGTTCCCTTTGTATTCGCCAAGCGAGCGAGCCGTGTTTTTTCTTTATTGACTTTGTCCTATGCCTATTTTGCAAGTTGTTTACGAGTTGATATATTAGATACTAATAATAAAAGCCTACTTCCGTAAATTCCTTTTAGCATCTGTTGTTGGGTGATTGACCAGTTGCCATAACAATGCCTGATTACGAAACAGTATTGTATACTGAGACAGAGGAGTACAGATCGTCCTTGGGGTCGGTTAAGTTTTTTGTGAACTGGATAACAGCTACCTACGAAACCCTAGGTGCGGTGTCTCCTGCTAGACTCGTGTTTAGGCTGCGAGACCTAGAGCCCAACTTCGTGAAATTTGTAGACTGTACTTCCCGACTGTTGGGTGGTCTCGACCCCACCACGGATGCCGACGAATATAGATATGTTCAAGACCAGTTGCGGCCCATGTACGACATGGTAGATGACCTGCGATTGAAGTACTCGGAGATCAAGCCTACGGAGTATGTCGCACCTGTCCCTCCTCCTTCGATATATACCAATATGTCCCGCATTTCTGATGGGCAAATACGGCAAAAATTACCCGACTTGCCTATCCCAAAGTTCAGTGGCGTGCCCGATTCATGGATTAGCTTCATGGACCAGTTTGATAGCATCGTTGATTGCCAGCCAGACCTCTCCCCTACCCAAAAACTGCATTACTTGGTAGGCGCCCTCAGTGACGAGCCCCGCCGCCTGGTACAGCACCTGCGCATAGAGGCTGGCAACTACGAGGTCGCGCGTGATTTACTGAAAAGGCGTTATCACAACACGCGCTTCCTTGCCGACACCCACATTGCCCAAATCCTCAATCTCCAAGAGGTCAGCCATAAATTGAGTGGATTACGCGCCGCCTTCCTTAATCCACTCCTAACTGCATATAGGTGCCTCGAGCGGCTCGGATTACCAGTGAAAGAGTGGTCTTATTTCTTGGTCCACGTTATCATGACCAAACTTCCCTCCGAGCTTAAATCCCGATTTGAGCGGACCTATGGGGGCGAGAAGAGAAGCCTCCCCACCTTCGATCAGTTGATCGACTTCCTTGAGGAAGAATGTAGGCACCACGATAATGTTGGTAACGCGGCCCTTATTGACAATAATCGTACCGTGTCTGTGCCCGTGTCTACTTCATATTCCCCACCTCCAAGGCAACAGCGCCCGCCACCTTTTTATCGTCGCGTGTATGCGACCGCAGTGTCTCCACCCGAGCCCCAACCGATAGCTACGAGTAGGTGCTACATGTGCTCCTCCTCCTCCCACTACCTGCGTCAATGTGAAGAGTTTATTGGCCTTTCCCCTCGCGAACGATCCTCCTTTGTACGGCAGGCCGGCCTGTGCTATCGCTGCCTAGACAAGCATTCGATAGCTGCCTGCCCACGTGAATATTGTTGCCGTACTTTTCGCCGATCGACCCATCACACCATGCTGTGCTTTAATGACCCTAACAACCCCGAGTTTCCTCGCCGCAACAATGTTAGTTTCCGTGAGTCTCCGCCTCGTCGTTTCTCTCCAGTAACGTCACCTCGTTCTTCACCTCCGCGTACTGGCGGGGACGCTCGCCGCACGGGCGGGGGCACTCGCCGCACGGGCGGGGGCGCCCATTACTATAGTGACACATCTCGTCCCTCAAGCCGTCCCTCATCGCATTCACCTTTTACCACAAGGGATCACAATCCCCGTCGTTCACAGACCCCGCCGCGTGAGCGACGCCCTTACCAATCGCCGTCTCCCCCTCGTGATTATAACGGGCCTTCGTCCTCTTCTAGGTCTAGGACTTATAATCGCTCCTACTCATCTGACCGTCAGCCTCAATAACTAGCCTGCCCTCCAAACCGATCTCCCTCCAGTGTTACGATACCTGCCTCGTTAGTACTTCTTCCCACCGCTGTCATACATGTGCGTTCCGCTTCCGGTTATTATGTCGAAGCGCGTGCACTCTGTGACACCGGCGCCCAAGGCTGTTTACTAACTACTGATCTAGTAGTAGACAAATTAAACATGTCTTTGTGCCCTACTTCCTCCCCCGTGCGAGGTATCGGCAATGTACAGTCTGTACAGGTTCGCGGCAGTGTTTCCTTTACATTTAGACCTGCGGATTCATCCTACCCTGAGATCACTGCCTCGGCCATGGTCCTCGACGTTATTGCCGGTACACATCCTGAGCTAGAGTTACCTCCAAGTTTAGTGTCATGTATCTCCTCCTTGCCCTTAGCGGACCCTTCCTTTTATATGCCTGGCCCTATAGATGTGCTCCTTGGTGCTGACGTGTTTGGATCCTTGTTGTGCCCTAATATGCCCATAGTTTGCCCTTCCGGCCTAACTGCGGTCCCAACTGTCCTGGGACATATTTTGTCTGGTCCCATACCAACTTTAACACCCCCCGAGGCCCCTATGACCGGTGTTAGCCTATCAAAAATTGTGGAACGATTCTGGAAGTTAGAAGAACCACCAGAATCCCCTATAGACCCTGTAGATGATGAATGTGAGCTCATCTTCAAGTCCACTACCCTACGTGAACCAGACGGCCGCTTTACGGTTCGTCTCCCTTTCCTACCGGACCGTCCTCAACTTGGTGACTCTAGGTCTACTGCTCTTAGACGGTTTTTTAGCCTTGAGAAGCGCCTACATGCTAATCCTGGGCTGAAGGAAAAGTATGTGAGTTTTATGCGAGAGTACATTGAACTGGGCCATATGTGTCCCTCCTCATTTGAACCCTCCTCAGCGGAACATTATTTTATTCCCCATCACGGCGTATTTAAAAGTGGTGATGAAGCTAAAATCCGTGTAGTGTTTGACGGAAGCTCCCCTACATCCTCAGGCGTGTCCCTAAATCAGTGCCTCCACTCAGGTCCCAAATTACAACGTGATATTACGTGTATCCTCCTTAATTTTAGGCGCCATAAAGTTGTTTTTGTGACGGATATCCGGATGATGTTTAGAATGACATGGGTCCACCCTGAAGATAGAAAATATCAGCTCATACTTTGGCGTGAAGCCCCCAACTTCCCTTTGTGTACGTATGAGCTTAACACAAATACCTACGGCCTCAGGTCAAGCCCCTTTATTGCCATCCGAGCCTTGTTAGAACTAGCTGAACAAGAACGTTCAAGGTTTCCCCTAGCAGCTTCAGTCCTAGAGAGTGATGTGTATGTTGATGACTGCCTTACTGGAGCTGCCTCCCTGGATGAAGCTCGCGTCCTTATGAATGAGATGAATAGCATTATGACTTCCGGTGGCTACGAATTGAGAAAGTGGATCTCAAACTGTCCTGAACTCCTGAGTGACCTACCCCCAGAACATTTGCAGTTGCCCCACTCTTTTCAAGATCCCGAAAATCCCCAAACTATTGCGGTACTTGGCGTCCAATACGATCCCGCGGCTGACGCCTTTACCTATCGTTTTTCCTCCGACCCTGTGACTCATGCAACAAAACGCAAAGTTTTGTCCCTCATTGCCCGTACCTATGATCCGTGTGGCTGGATCACACCGGTAATTTTTAAAGCTAAAGCTTTTATGCAAAAGCTTTGGCTGTCTGGCCTTACCTGGGACGAACCTCTGACTCCTACTCTAGCAGCGGAGTGGTGTTCCTTTTCCCAAGACCTTTCGAACGTGAACCACGTTGTCCTCCCACGCCCCATCATGTGTGATATTGTGAATACATTTTCCCTTCATTGGTTTTGTGACGCCTCTGAGGCTGGATTTTCAGGAGTGGTGTACTTACGTACGGAAAGCCCCTCTGGCGACTGTAAGGTCCATCTTCTCTTGGCTAAGAGTAAAGTCGCTCCAGTTAGGACTCGCTGTACGATTCCTAAATTAGAGCTGCTTGGTGCAACTCTACTGTCCAAGATACTCCACCACGTAGCCTTTTGCTTACAAAAGTGTTAGATGCTATCTATAGTTGGTCAGATAGTCGTGTGGTCCTTGCCTGGATAAATACCCCTATTCACCACCTACAAACCTTTGAAGCCAATCGTGTTTCACAAATTAAAAATTCGCCCACTGCTTCCCAGTGGCGACATGTCCCTGGTGATATGAATCCTGCCGATTGTGCCTCACGCGGTGTGTCCGTTTCCTCCCTGCTACAGCACTCTTTATGGTGGTCACCCACATGGCTAAAGCAACCTTCGTCTGAATGGCCTACGCCGAAAACTCCGTCGCCTGGTGACTTACCTGGAATACGTTGTTTGCTCGCAACCACCCCTATTCCGTCTCCAGACCCGTCCTTTTTGCTGGATAGGTATAGTTCCTTGCCTAAACTCGTAGGTGTAGTCGGGTACATGCTACGCTTTCTGAAGAGGACGAGAAATCCTGAGTTTTCTGTTACTCATTTCTACCTTGATGCGGATGAACGTAGAGAAGCCTTGCTCTATATTGTGAAGCAAGTTCAACTTACATCCTTTCCTGAGGAGTTAGATACTCTACATCGCGGTGCCTTACTCAAGTCTTCACTCCGACGACTCTGCCCCTTCCTCGACGATAGTGGTTTGATTCGTGTGGGCGGTCGCCTTAAAAATTCGGACCTCCCTTATGACGCCCGCCACCCTCTCCTCCTACCCAAGTTTGGTAGTTTTGTGCAGCTTTTAGCGTCCCATTATCATGTGAGTAATTCCCACGCCGGCCCTAATGCCTTAATGGCCCTACTGTCCCGCGAATTTTGGATTGTATCAGCCCGCCGGTTAGTCAATCACGTGATATTTAAATGCCTTTCATGCTATCGTCTAAAGGCAGCGGTTACCCAGCCTCCCATGGGTGACTTACCTAGAGATAGAGTAGTCTCTACGAGACCCTTTGATGGAGTCGGTACAGACTTTGCCGGCCCCTTTTATACCAAGATCCAAGCTTATCGAAATAAAAGGGTGGTAAAATCATACCTTTGTGTATTTGTTTGTTTGTCCACTAAAGCGGTACATTTAGAGGTTGTCTCAGACTTGACCACGGAAGCTTTTATTGCGGCCTTAACCCGTTTTGTTTCCCGTCGCGGCTTACCTTCCCTTATTCGTTCCGATAACGGCAGGAACTATGTTGGTGCCAACAATTACCTCGGTGACTTGCACACCTTCCTTGTAGAGCATCAGTCGGAATTAGCCTCCGAGTCCTCTAAAAGAGGTATCAACTGGGTGTTTGATCCCCCCCTGTGCCCTCATTGGGGCGGCCTATTTGAAGCGGCTGTTAAGTCTGCAAAAACCCACCTCAAACGTGTGATTGGAGAGACCACCCTAACATTCGAGGAGTTGACTACAGTGTTCGCAAAGATCGAAGCCGTCCTCAATTCACGTCCCCTGTGCCCATTAGCTTCCAGTCCAGACCTTGAGGTCCTAACACCGGGCCATTTCTTGATTGGGCAACCCTTAGTTGCTGTGCCTGAATACCCCTTCAACGAAGTTAAAGTTAGTCGTCTCACCCGGTTTCAGTTGATACAACAGGTGACCCAACATTTTTGGTTCCGTTGGCACGCGGAATATTTATCAACCTTGCAGAGTAGGCATAAGTGGACCACTTCCTCGGATCCTCCCTTTGTTGGTGAACTCGTCCTTCTCAAGGAAGATAATACCCCTCCATTACAGTGGCGACGTGGTCGCATCCTTCATATTTACCCCGGCCAGGATAGTGTCGTTCGCGTTGTCGATGTGCAGACGCCCTCCGGTGTTAAGAAGCGCTCTCTCACCAAGCTCGTTCGCCTACCCGTAGACACCACCCCCTCTATCCCTTCGTCGTAAACATTTGTGATGTTTAGGGCGGGGGTTATGTTAATTAAAAGTCCCTTTTTTTGCCTATCCCATAGTTTGTGTAGATTTGCCCCTTTTCATCCCTTAGAATATTGTCCAGCCCTCCCCCATGACAACTAGACTGACTGACAGCTAGGTACCTACATATAGCACCGCATTGGCTCTGCGAGGGAGATTCGCGGGGCCCCCCACACACCCTGCGCCCGAACGTGGTCGTGTGCGCACGTATATTTTGTGCTAAATAACCATAAAGCTTTCCCTGAGCTTTCCTGGACCCTTACCAGCCTACAAACGCTTCCACTGTGTGTGTGTGCCCGTATTGTGCCTGTGACTCTGGTGCCCTTTGGATAATCTGGTGCCCCTTGGATTTGCGCTTATGCGCGCTGGTGAACCTGGACACGCGGTAAGTACCTAGCTACTTCCATACCTAAACCTCATTTTGAAGAACCCCCTCGTATTTGGCTTCCCTTAAGGAACCTCCCTCGTGCCCATTTGTAAAATCCTGGTAGCAGAGATTTAGTGCCCCTGCCTTACCCCTTTCCCTAACATCCACACACCCTCTCACACACACTCACGCACCCCCTCACATATACACAGAGAGGACACTCACACACTACTTCTTTTAGATTAGATAATGTATAAGATCACACATCTATCTCTTATATTTGTTATTAATTTTAAGACTGTATTTACCTATCTAGAGAAAATTTCAAATTGATTAACTCACTTTATTAACTAACCTACCGTGGGAATTGGCGCTGGATGCTGTAACACAGGCCTATAAGCCTAGTACAGCAACGGATGCTAACCTTACTTATTCATACTGTCACTTTTAATTGGTACAAATTGTAAACTAAATTCCAACAGATATTGATCTACATAGACCAGTACAGACATGCTAAGCCCGCTGGTCTCAATTCCAGGGCTTTCCTGTCATTAGCAACTACGGATTATTTTGTGTAGTGAAAAGTTTCACAGCTACCAAGTTACTCAAAGTGTCAAACCGTTATCTTGAGCCAGCCTCAGAGGAACTCTGATAAAGCCCGTACTATAAACCGTACAAGTTATAACTTACTTAATACTATCTACGATTATCTCTCGTTCGTACCTACATTAGTAATAGAGCCTTCTCGATTTGCATTAGAAAATATGCATGATAAAACGGACTCGGCGATTTCGCATCCACTTTGAGTTTTGATGAGAAAAGAACTTTATTGCTGGAAAATTATGGGGAAAGATCATCAGTATAAATAATTGGTAGTGGAAGAGAGCACTGTAGATGTAATAGCTGTAGAGGTGGTGACCAATCGACCTATTTTGTCGTACAAGGCTAGGAGTTGGTTATAGTGTAGAGAGAGGCTGATAGAGTAGACTTTGCTGAGTCTGGGAAATACCTTCCTTTTTCTGGGCGGTCTCGGTTGATAAATGTATGTTGAAAATAAAGGAGCAAATGTTTCTTGTTGCTTGTCTCTCTCATCTCAGAGTGTCGTGCAAAGCTCACATCTCTACATTCAATCTATAAGGCATTAAGAATACAGGCATAGCGTGGGTAAAGCGCCCATCGCATTTTACACCCTTTCCAAGAATAGGCATGAAGATATGAATTAATGTTCTCTTATGTATATTTTTTCACGTCCATTCAGACATATCAATATCTTCTGTCACGCTTTATCGATGTGGCATCATTCACAGAACCAAAGTGACCTACAGCGCCAAACAAAAACTATAGCGATTCCACTTCGTCAGTCCTAAAAGAAAAATACCCAAGTTTAGGCGTTTGGAGAAGGTTCAGTATTTACATACATACATTAATTAAGGCCCGGTTTCTGAATTGAAAATTTTACTAAGTAATTTTAATAAGTAAAGTATCGTTCTGTCACGCTCTTTTGTGAGAAATCTGCAGAGATAGAACGTATTTGCTTAGTGAATTTCTCGATTCATAAATCGGCAGTAAGTGAAATACATAATTATATTGCAGGTGAATACACTACGCGGCCCTAAGCGACAACTTTTCCTTATTGTGTAAATAGAACTCCGATAAAACAGGGAAAATCTAAATTATACAAGGTGTTACAAAAGTACCTAACTCTTTTTACAGGGTAATAGCACCCGGTGATAGGGATCACAATCAAAATTTTTTTTTGCTCTATGACGTTCCGTTAATTTTTAAATTAATAAAATGTGAATGATGTGGCGGGAGAAAAGTATTTTTTAAATATTGTTTTCATTGACTTTCACAATGTTTTAACAACTCAAAGCTATGTAAATGCACCTACACGCACAAACATATTTTTAAATGTGAACTAATGACAAAAATAAAAAAAATGATTTTTTTTTGCAATTTTGAGGTTATAAAATAAAAATTGTTTTTTTCAACTTGTTTTTACAGATTTGGCATCCTGTTGACCAGTAGGTTACAGCCTGTAAAAAGAGTTAAGTACTTTTGTAACACCTTGTATTATTTAACTGCTCTCAGCTCTACACACTTGTAATAGAGACGATATATTTTATATCCCTGTTTCTGTGATCATCCCATTAAATAATTGTTTGTAAAGCCCACCTTATTGTATCCCTTCAGAACCTCCACTCAGTACTGAGTGGACCTGCTGTGTTCCGTTACCTCACACGGAACGAATTAAGATCTAAACACCGTCGCTAACGAACGAATCGGGGTTTAATTATTTAATTACACATTCGAATCACTTTCGGCTATTATCGACTGCGGCATAGCTATTACAGATTTATCGACAACCGGTCTTTAAATCATTACAACTTCAAGAGTACTGCGGGGGCTTAGTTAAAAGCATTGTCCTAGCTACAACTTGATGGCTAGCTTCCGCTTGTTTTTGTGTAGGCACTCTCAACTATTAACTATCATAACTAAATATCTTAAAATATACTTAATATTTCCTATGTAGATAGATATCCAGCATATGAGTACTTAAAGCTCACTATTGGGCATAGGCCTCTTTCTTTTCACACAAACCCCCTCGGTCAAATCGCAATCTCAAACCAACATTTAATGATTTAAACTTCTGATGGCGACTAGGGGTTCCACTGCGTGGAAAAGACCTCCCCTTTTGTTCTTTTCCCTATCTTGGGCCACATTCTGTGATCCTAGCAAAAAGGTTGCGACTTGCGAGGTCGTCTCGCCATCTCTGCCTTGGTCTGCAACAACGTCGGTGCCAACTCAGTCAGTGGTGACTTTCGCCAAATTTCTGGGCCTGTTCTTCGGTAAAGCTGTTGCAGCTGTTTTGTTTTTACGTTGTTAATGTCATACCTCAGTAAAATACAAAACACCTCCATACGCTAGGTACTTACATTCCCAAGTCTACTATCACGATAAACAACCGAAAAGGCCGGAAAGCGATCGATTAACTCCGGAGGTGTCTACTGTATCTGCGGCATCATTAGTTTGACAGATCGGACCACACACACGCTGCTACTCGATACGGGCTGCGCGGGCGCGCCTCGCCGGCCCTGTTAAAGCGAAGATGGTAATTTGAAATTACTTATTTAGCCTCCTGTAGAGATATTTCTGGCGTTAGTTATGGTGATACTAGTGCATTTTTAATTTTGAAATTTTGGCCTCGTATGTGACCTTCTTTGCTTTAGATTACAAAAATCGTACACGTGGCCAGCGTACTGCAGCGCCTTGGTGGTCGCTTCAATGCTCCTACCAAAAGTGGATTGAAGCACCACTGGAAGTTGGTACAATACGTTTTTCTGACGAAAGTTCTGAAATGTTGAGGCGAATTAAACGTCTGAAAAGTTCATGAAAACTATAGTAACTTTAGGGCTGCTAGACAAAATTTGAGTGACACCAGTGGGAAGATTTTATTTTTGTTATTTTACCCAACTGTAGTTTTTTTTGTATTTTTCTAAAGCACTAACCCGTGCTAGGGAACTTTATAAAGATTTTTATAAGGTTAATAATTCGCTCGGGACAGGATTTGAACCCAGGATTTGGAGCAAATATTTTTTTCAAATTGAAGGTATTAACCGCTTGATTGGCGTAAAAAAAAATCCAGTACCCTCAGGGCGTCTATGAGCCGAAGGTTTACCAATTGGTTAAGAACAACTTGCCCTTAACTTTCCGCGGAGGGTTCGCGGCGCGCGCGCATCGCTGATCTCCACGATCTTTCGTCGCGGGTCTGAGGGGATGATTATGATCCTGACAGCTGACAGCCGGGAGCTGTCACGCGCGTGACAGTAGCGTGACAGCTCCCCCGGTGCGGGATCACGTTGTTGGGTAGCTGTTTAATTATTAGCGACTTTGACTTGAATCCTTTTCGGTGCTGCTTCTCGAAACTAATAAGTTATTTGATTTGGTAACATTATCCTCAGATTGTATGGAATAGGAGCATTCCAAAATAACAAGCTGTGATAGGCTTGAAGCTTATGTCCACTGCATACATGTGCTATGACATGGATGGCAGTTAGTTTAAAAACTTTGCGCTAGCTGGCACGCGTTTTGTCTGCGGGAGAATCAACTCAATGCGTAAATATGTAGGCCTATGCAATAAAGGTACACACGACAGCACGTAGACGTTTACACTTTGGTTGCAAAGTCGCCCGAAATGGAAGTGAACAGAGTGCACGCGTGTAAAAGTCTACGTGCTGTCTTGTGTGCCCTTCAAAAAGTATATTATTTTAGTCCTCCGGGTGTTGCCTCGTTATATGATTCCACTTATTATAAATATAACATTAAGGCTTCGAAGCTAGCAAAAAAACGACGCCTTAGAAGCCATATTCCAACCCAGAAGCCTTATTTAATCTGTGGTTAGGCTAACCCGGCATTAGCATTGACATATCGACGCGCGCCCGCGCCGCCGCGCTACAAACAATTACCTACCTGCTGGCCCCATTTACATTCAACGCAAGGGGCGTTGCTTCTCGCAATACCAGCCACCTATTTTTTTTTGTTGAGAGGAATCTATAGTAACATGATGTGAACAAATGTTTTCATTAACATTGTACAGATACAATACTACTGTGTGGATATTGTCACCTATCAGACAAAAATCAGACATTGATTTTGTCATGTGCTTTACACATAACAACACTTTCCTTCCAGCGCTTCACATCTCACTTCAGTTGCAGTGAAATTAATGTAAACCGCGAGTATTGGTACGATGTAGTAATTAGTCTTCTGTTCGCAGCTGACGGTTGACTTGTAATTTTGTACCTGAACGTCTGTAATTCATGTTATTATTGGGGATGTTATGGTTGTGGCCTGGAAATATTATTACTTATGGTAAAACTATGAGTGAACAAACACTCTGCTACGCTCAAACTAAAATAGAAAATACCTTATATAGCAACTGTAAAAAATTCTGCAAAAATCATTGCCAGTGCCTAGACAAACAATTTATGCATTAAATGTGAAATTTTGAACCTGAACTTTTTCTTCTTATACAGAGTGTACAGAACAATTCCTATAAAAAATATTTGGTTTTCAAGATGGTTTCGGCGTGACAACATAAGAAGTCATGTACGGTCGGCCACAATCTCAGATACCCCATGGCAGCTCTTATCGCTCGCGGCATAAGGGCGCCAATCGAACTAAAAGGGGTATCTTAGACTGTGGCCGACTGTACAGTGCGACCCACTACTCTGAAGTCGAGTTCTCTACGAGTCGAGTCTCACCACACCACTGCCTATGTGTTTAAGTCGTCAACTGCCTAACCATATTTATTTGCTAAGTTCCAGAAAATAACCTAGTTTATTGTTAATTATTACACTCTACGCACTTGAGGCTAGCCACGTGGTTAGCGAGGCAGGTGGTGGTACATAAGCACATACTAATTATATAACTTTGTTAGTAAAATGACAAGTGCCTTTATCGAACGGTCACTGCGTGTCATGTCATTCGTAAATTATGACGCGTGGTGTTAGTTAAACATAGTAGGATATTAGAGCAGGCTTGAAGGGTCCACCGTGGCTTAGTAACACTGGAACTAGAGTTGCAAGGTGACGGTAATTTATTTTACTTGACCTTTAGTAATGGTAGCCTTTGGTAAACTGCCCTCAACAATGACAACTTAACACCACGGTTTTGTATATTGTTTGCCTCCACTTCTATTGTTTTAATTTTTGGATTATTTTGTTCCATAGAACCAAAATAGCTTTGTAAAACTCCCACGCAGTATCATTTATAAATTCGTATCACCATTTTACAGAATAAAGTATCGTTAATTTGAAATCGAGAACTTTATTTAAACTATTCTATTTATTCGTAGGTTTTTCGTAGTTGAAAGTGCGAAGTTTTTGGTTCTTCGAATCTAATTATTACTGTACTAAGTTCTTTTTTAAATTACAGAATAACTTTATTTCATGTAAAAAAAAAACTTTTATTCATCCAGTTATTATGATTACATAATCAGAGTGCCGGGTTGGTTTAATACAGTCTTCTATCTGTAGCACAATTTATAATCCCTAACGTTCAGTTTAATTACATCCCTGTGCCGGCTAACGAACATTAAAGTTTTTTCTCCAATTAATAATTCCCACGTTGAAGGTCTAGAACGTGTTATGGTGCATTAAGACCGACCAACTTAATCACGTATAGAGGGTTCTTATGTAATCAAATAAAACCCCCACAAAAAAATATTAACTAAAAAAAATGTGTCGCCACAATCCATCTTTTTATTCTGAAAAGTAAGTAATTGCAAAAATATCAACTTTTAATGCCTTGCGATATTTACACTTACTTGTATTCGAACCGAGTCGAATCGCGGTTAGTTTTAGGAAAAAAATCCCGACGGCCGGCCGCGTTACAGCTGCCGTGGTCGCGGGTATAGCTGCCGTGGTCGCGAGTATAGCTGCCGTGGTCGCGGGTATAGCTGCCGTGGTCGCGGGTATAGCTGCCGTGGTCGCGGGTATAGCTGCCGTGGTCGCGGGTATAATAATAATAATAATAAACAAAACATCCCCAAAACACTTCACAATAGCCTTAAATCAGTAAACATTCCCTCCACCATCATCCCATACTTACAGAAAGCAACTATCCTTAACACTTGCCGTATAGTTAGAAAATTTCTTTCCACTGATATTACACAGTAGGTACATAAATAGCACTTGGTTCAGGCCCGTGCCATTTATTAACAACCTTTTTATCAATAAAAAGAGAAAAACAAAATATAAATACAAATAATAATAATAAAAACGTTTATTCATATCAACTTACAGGTATACAACATACATTTTCTGCCAAACTATAAAATAGTTTGTTGGCAGAGTAGCTCTCATAAGTTTTATTTTATACTAAATTAGGTTTACAGTAGTTAAGTAAAAAGTTTTTAGGTATAGAAAATCTACATAAATCATACATTATTAGGAACACACTTCTATACTTTTGACAAACTGGTCCATAAGTTCCATAGTTATACATTTTTTAAATTGTTTTTTAGTAACTTTTTCTTCGGATCTTAGCTTCACTGGCATTTCATTCAATATAGTAGGTACTAGGTACTGCCTTGTTCTTTTCCCATAGTAATTATTTTTCGATGGTACAGTCAACTTTTTGTTACTCACATTTCTAGTTACTATTTTACATTTCTTAGGTTTTTTAAATGAATCACTATTATAATTTTCTAAAAGTATTGATAATTTAAATTTAGAGTGTACTGGTAAAAGTTTACATATTTTGAATAACTTATCATAATTTCCTTTACAACTTTTTTTCGTTTTAGCATCTATTAGGGTTTTCATAATTCTTATTTGTAATGTTTTTATCTTATTCAGATACGATGTAAAAGTGCTACCGTAACAACTAAGACCATAAGATATTATTGAATCTACAAGTGCCCAATACACGGCATACAAGGTTGCCTTGTTTACAACTTTTTTTAAGTGGAAAAAATTGCTTAGTACCGCCCTAAGTTTATCACATACCACATTTATATGGGTCTGCCAGGACATGTTTTTCTCAACCGTTAAGCCTAGGTACTTGTATTTATCAACAAATTCTATTTCCAGGCAACTACAATTTCGACCCTTATTATGCATGCACTCATAGCTGTGACCTATAATTTTAATATTTTTATTATAGTTACGATAAGATTTATTTTGTTTCTTTTTTATTCCTTTCTTTTTCTTTTTATCTTTCCAGTGTGGAGACCGTATATGTACGCATTTGGTTTTACCTAGGTTTATTATTATGCCATTGTCATGGGCCCATTTGATGATATTATCTAAATCGGTTTGTATATTTGTTTGAATTATTTTTAGGTCTTTATGAGCAAACAGTAGGCATGTATCATCTGCGTACATATACATTGTGCAGTTTTGTATCACATTACTCATGCTATTTACATGCATGATGTAGCCGATCGGCCCGTAAACCGACCCGGTCGGCACACCATACACTATTTCAGCTTCTTCTCCACTACTGCCACTGACTACGGTTGTTAATCTCCTGTTTTCTAAGTACGCACGCATCCAGGCACTTAAAGGCCCCCGTATACCACATTCTTGCATAGCCTTAATTAACTGTTCATGGTCGAGAGTGTCGAATGCCTTTTTGAAGTCTATAAATAAAGCAATGACCTGTTTTTTGTTATTTAAGTTAGTGTAAATGTAGTCTGAAAACTTAGCCAAGGCCGTCGCCGTACTCCTCCCCTGCCTGAACCCGTGCTGAACATTAGATAATAAACAGTTTTTCTCAAGAAACTGCGTTATTTGTTGAACAATTACTTTCTCTGTTATTTTATTAATGATAGATAGTATAGCTATTGGTCTATAATTTGTGTAGTCCAAGTGGCTACCTTGTTTAAAAATCGGACGAATGAGGGACAATTTGAGGTCATCCGGGTACACTCCTCTTGAAATACACAAATTAATAAACTTAGCCAACACTGGACTTATTTTTGATTTAATATATTTTATGTCAGTAACTCTTATACCATCAGAACCTGCGGATGTTTGACATTTTAAGTTTTCTATATGTTTCTCAATTATAGCTGCCGTGGTCGCGGGTATAGGTGCCGTGGTCGCGGGTATAGCTGCCGTGGTCGCGGGTATAGCTGCCGTGGTCGCGGGTATAGCTGCCGTGGTCGTGGAGCGGCGAGAATTACAAAAACGTTTCTTCGATTTTTAACAGAAAAATAATTGAACCTATTTGTACTATGAATCCATATTTATTAAGGGAGATTGGGTACCAATTATGAGTACACTTCACCACTGACTGGTACGGGCAGAGATTAGCGCGCGCATTCATTTGAAACGTTGCGTGTTCAGAATAAGTAGTTTACTTAAAAGAGTCATTACCTACTCCAACGTACTGTGGTCTGTGCACGATAGGTTATGGCGAGGTCAAGAGTTTAAGATTATAGCGACATGTCACACGATTCAAGTCTCTTGGCATCTTTGCTCACAATGAGCCGTTTTCAAAGCACAACGCGGCGACAAAACTATCACTGGGCCCATTTTATTTTTCTCAGCTTGTCGCTAAGAGAGTGTACTCGTCAGTAATGATATCATCCAGGCTGTGGCTACTACAGCCGCGGTTTAAAACTACTAGAATAGGAGCGTATAAAAAGCTAGCGATATTTATTGGCGACCGGTGTAGCCGCAAAAGTGAATTTGTGTTATTTGTTTCTTTACTTTGCTTGCTTGCGTGTCGCGTCGCTGTGTGATTTTAAAAGTAGTAAAATTACCCCCGACATTTTAGCTTCAAATAAGCTTATCTCATCAACAGCCCAACCGATTTTGATAAAAACTAATTTAAGAACACTCGCTAGAAAACCTACTATCAAATAAAAAAACATCCGCATCCAAATTCAAACTTTGAAAGCTACGGCGCCACACACGGACACACACACACATAGCGGTGAAACTTTTACCACCCCTCTTTTTTGGTTGGGGGTTAAAAAACGTTCATCACATAGATAGGGACCACACTTCTAAAGAGCAATGCTCTAGATACTACATAGTAGAAAATCGTTGAAGCCCGTTCATTATATTTGGTATTCGGCCACTTGTCACGCTTTTTTGTCGATCGGCCGAGGCTCGGCAATCATAGCGCAATTGTAGGGCCAATTATGGGCACAACTCGAGCTCTAGGAGGCTAACTAGACCCTGTCCGTAGGCTGTATTGAAAGCTTTTAGCTTGCAATCATTCCACTATTCAATGTGTGTGTTTTTGTTTAAATAATTCATGTAAACAGCAATGGCATACCTCACGCTCCATTATTACTACATTTTGAGGTATGTTACGATTTCAATGCACATGCATTAATTACCTACACTAAATCACAATTTTAAAACTGTTATCTCTTGAAGATTTCTCGAGTGTTCTACTCGCAATAATTCACAAGCTTTTATTTCTCTCAACATTCGACACATCTCGAAGGGAAAATCTCTTGTCCACTCGAGTCATGTCGAGCAAAAAGGGAAAACAACTCGCAGAAATATCGCGCCCTATGTCGAGGATGACTTCGTGAGAATAGGAGATGTGAGATTTGCAGCTAAATGAGAATTTTCCTTAGAAATGTGTCGAATGCGAGATTTCCGAGAATTTGCCCCCTGATGCAAAACCATTCGATAACCCTTGCAGAAACATCATCAAAAGAGTCGTATTCAACCGAAGCACCCTCCAATAAAACAAAACCCTCGCCGTGAATAAAACGATCCATTTCGTTCGAAGCCTCACAAACTCACAAAAGCTTTCGCTCGCATCATCGAAGCTGCATTAATTAATCATGTACTCCCTCCATCGCAGGTCGCGAGTGAAGCCTGCAAGTGTGAGCGAGACGGCGGATGGTGGAAGGCCGTGTGAGGGGTGAGACAGCAACAGAAGCGACAGTGGCGCCATGACAGTCTCGCGGACACTCCCGCGCACACCTGTCGTCTCTCCACCGACTCTTTCCACCTGAATCTCTAGTATTTTCTTTTAAAAAACTAGTGATTTTATACAAAACTTTAGTGTTTCCCTCAAATGGTGCCGTTTGGAAGTGTTTTTCGAATCGATCAGTGAAGTGAAATTTGATACAAAACGAGTGGGTTTTTTATAGAGCCCCCATGGATGGAGTGTATTGAAAAGAATGGGTTATTAAACGTGTAGTGGTTTGTGGGATCATTTTTTTGGAAAATTCTTTGTTGAAAGTGTTGTGCGAACGTGATGACCGATGGATCATTGTTGAAGGCTTTGAAGGTCAGTTTTTTTATAATTACTTTGTAATGTTACAATTTCAAAAAATTATAGTTAGTAACGTATTTTAAGGTACAATGTAAACTTTCTTGAAGATTATAAAAAAGAAACCAAAATCAAATAAGATTCGAAGAAGTTTCCTTGTGTACAAAAGACATCAACGCGCTGCTTAGACTTTCTTTTCTGCAAGTATTTGTTGTTCGCCAAATATTCGTTTTCATTGAAACTTTAAGCATTAAAATAGTCTTATTAGCTTGGGGTTAAAGCTACGTATATACTAAAATTATATGCAATAATGCATCTGCATTCATACTACAAAGATGTCAATGCAATATTATGCATCTGCGGTTACTTGTTCGGACGGCCGGCCGCGACATTTTCATGGCTTCATACAGTCGCGCGCAAAATGACAATAAAAAAGCAGCTAATGAAACAAGTCGGTTTATTTCTGTATCAAGCGAGTAGCACAAGCTAAGGCGGCAAGACCTACCGCACATAGGTCCCGGCACTCGGTTTCGATCGTTTGTTGGACTTAGTGTGCCCTTTTCATGACCTAAG
This sequence comes from Zelleria hepariella, assembly GCA_949319315.1. NCBI lineage: Eukaryota > Metazoa > Arthropoda > Insecta > Lepidoptera > Yponomeutidae > Zelleria > Zelleria hepariella. The sequence continues at coordinate 525,081 of OX439394.1, forward strand.
CTGTCGGTAAAAGGGCCACTATAATAAAAAAAAAGGTAGTCTGGAGAGGGAAGTGTATCAAGCGAGTCAAGCCAGCAGATACTGACGCCTTTGAACGTTCTCCTTATTGATAAACTTGCCAATAAAGTATATGGTGCGGCGGAAATTAGCACCATCCCATGTTTTATAAGAGTTCTTCAGAGAAAGCGTGCGTGCACTTTGTGACTTCTGTCGATTAAATAATTACAAATACTAATTCAAAATTCCGATCTCCAAAAATAACCCCTTGTACAGAATGATACAAAAAGGCCCCGTCTCACTTGAAGGGAATCAAGTGTGAGGTCAAAACAACAAAATTTCGCCAAGGTGGGCTAAGGTGTAGAGTTTGTGAAGATAGGGCTCGTAGAGTTAGAAGCTTGACTCTACATGAGATCTGATAGCTATTTGACAGTGCGAGGTGTATGATCTCGTCTTGGCAACATTTTTTACATGAAAATGTTTTTGGTGGGATACTACTTACTGAAGTTGTGCTGTATGACGCCGAGCCAGGGGAAGCGGACGACATCCTGCTGGATGCCCTCGGGTACCTCGGGCTTTGCGTCCGAATCGCAGCGCAGGTCGCCCCATTGATCAGACACTACAAACAAGTCGCACTGAAATAGGTTAATCCGTTCTAGAGCTACGATGGCACAGACAGATAGATTTGAGACACTCTGGTGCCAGTTTCATAAATCTACAATACCTACATATTTTATAATTATAATTCGATGTACATTGTGTAACCGATTAGACATAAAAAAAACTAAGGCCTTTGCATCTACGTAATGACATGCTTTATCCAGCGTCCAGTGGCACCTTCACTCACACCAGATGGGTGAAGAGACCACTCGGCGCTGCAGTGCCTGGGACATTGTTTTTAGATGGAGTAAGCTTGCCCAGCACCTAACCATCGTGACAGCTTAGAAAATATAAAAGAAGTAACAACAAAGGTTAGCTTACTATCCGACCACTCAATGTACATTGTCATAATAAACTATGAATTGTAGTTTTATGAAACTGGCACCTGGTACCCGAAGCTGAGCACGCCACCTTTAATTTCCTTTTTTTTGTGCTGTGAAGCAATAAACGGCATTTTATCTTTATTATCTTATCAAAATGCCCAAGGCTTCAAATCTCTCTTTGCTTCAAGTCGACTTTCGACAAGGAGTGTTTCAAAGCAAGTTATTCCACAGTTTTACAAAAAGTGTGTTTATTTTGTTACAAAAACCGCACAGTGGCTTGTCCTCAAAACCGATTTATTTACGGGAGACCGAAAAATAATGACCTTTATCGAAATAACCAATTTTTTTTTCGAGTAATAATAAGTGTTATTTGTCAAAACACTTATTTATATTTTTCCGCAAATAAGCAAGTGTGCGGTTTTTTTTACAGAATAAGCACACAGTTTATGGGTGATTAGTGTTCTTCTTGTCAAGAGTGAAACAAGGGAACCTTACCATCTAAAATAACTAGTGGTTCGCCCCGAACTATGAACTCGCGACCCCATATAAACTTAATAATAATAATAACCCCCGTGTGGTTCCCAGGAGGTACAGAATTGGACCCACCCCTACAGTCTTTGCTCTTGATTTTTCACTCGTTTTTCAAGATTTTCAGATTTTTCTTATAGCATTTTTAGTTTGTCGCCAAACATTCTTTGAATGTTTTCTGTAACTTGTTCGCCGCTTTTTCTTATTTCAAGTTTTTGTGCCTCTAGATCATTTTATTTTTTTTTGTAGTTTATCTAGTATTTCTTCCATTTTAAGTTTTGTATAGGACTCTCTTGTAGTTTTGAAGTAAAGCGACCTCTATTGTTGAGCATAAGGACTTTTTGGTTTATAATTTTGGACACTGGATGGCTCTGATATTTTTTTTTGTCACGCCCTCTATTAGGAAGTAGAATAACAATATAGATATATTTTTTATAGATGGCGCTGATTTGTATTTTCTAATCTGGTGTACTTTGGACCTTAGCAATTAGCAAAATTTTTAATTATTTTTGGATTTATTGGATTAAAATAGAGTTACGGATTATTTCGCGACCCGTAAAAGTTTATTTTTATTATTTCCACTGAGTTTTACGTCCGATATCCACAATATTGTTTCCAAACAGATTTTTTTTTTAGTTCACTTTTGTTACTTTTTATTACTGCTTTCACTGTTTTACGTTTTTATCACTTTTAAAATCACTTTTAGCACTATTTTAATGTTACTGAGAGGCAGCAGTGGCGCCCTCTCTCATCCCATATAAACTTAACAACCCCATATCTCGGCAACCCCTCGACCGATTTGGCTCATGTTCGAACTTAAAAATTCTTTTAATTTCATTTACCTGCTTACCAAATTTCATGACGATCCGACAAAAATTACTCAAGTTATCGTCGAACGAACATTCATACATACAAACATACAAACATACAAACATACAAACATACAAACATACATACATACATACATACAAACGCCAGATTGTTCCAGTAGACTCGGAGAACTTCGCTCGCTTCGCTCGCTCGTTCAATTAAGTGTAGAACTAAACCGTAATAAACTTTCCTTGACATATCAGACTGAAAATTAATCATCAACTTAGCTTCAACCTCATTGTCACAAAATTATTTTTTTCACCGACTTGAAGAAGAGACACGGCCAATCTTTAGTTAGGGTGGCACTAATAGTCGTCAACTCAAGCTCAAGCTCAAGTAGGTGATCTCAGAAAACAAAATCAATCGAGCTTGAGTAGCTGTCAGCATATTAATAGACACACTAGCTAGCCGACTTGACTGAGACCTTTACTAATTTCAATGTCAAGCTCAAGCTAGTGTCTATTAATATACTGACAGCTACTCAAGCTCGATTCATTTTGATTTCTGAGATCACCTACTTGAGCTTGAGTTGACGACTATAATGCCACCCTAAGTCTTTGTTACGTAAAACGAATTAATAGACTGATAATCATCATCGGGCATCTGGCTAGGCGGGAGGACGGACGGTGGACTAAGGCAGTCACGGAATGGTGGCCTAGAATGGGTCAACGGTCGGTGGGTAGACCGAAAGCTCGATGGGTCGATGACATTGTCAAAACAGCGGGAAGACAATGGACGAGATTGGCATTAGACCGAGGGGGTTGGCGTGAAAAGGAAGAGGCCTATGCCCAGCAGTGGGCTTTATTTATGGGCTGGATAGATAGATAGATAGATAGAGACTGATAATTATAGGCTCAAATTACTAATATTAGACCCCTTGCATTGTTATTAAACAACGGTACGGTTTACAATACGATATCTTCACACGAACTAGTGATAGAATACATTCTAACTGTTGTTTCCGCTATTGGGTAACCCCACGCGCGTGGGATATTGCTTGATATCGTTAAACTATCGGTTCAGGCTATAAGAGATGCCGTACAATAGTGCCATACTCTACTTTCTAGCCCAACTGTTTATACACGGTGAAATGTTAAGTGGTTTAAAGCCGAATTGGGAATGTTCCAGGCTTTCCAGGGGGGTTACCCTTGATGCTATTGCGATCAAATTGAAAAAGTTTTAAAATTAATTTCTCTTTGAATTCGCATAGTAATGCTTTGATTTTAAATACTTTGTAATGTTTATTCAAAAGTAAGGCTGTTTTATTCAATAAAAACACAAAATGCGTCTTAATTTGTAAAATATTGAATTTTGTACATTGCGCCATATTGCGGCCGTATTGGAAAAATGCGTCAAGGGTATAGGGGCAGCATCCGATTAGTAATTTCAATCATTTATGTACTGTGCGCTATATAAACCATCGACGACCATAAAATGCAAAAGCCTGTTTTTAGAAGGATAGTTTGTAACTTTATACACATCTCATGCTAAACACATTAATAACACCTCTGTCTCTTCATCCTCGAAGGTGTGACCTGAAATGAACTAAGGATCTCTTTATGCGTAATAAATATAAAGTAGCCGCTAGGTGTTTCCTTCATTGTGGAAGATTGGAAGATTCATTGTGCTAATGTAAATTGGCATCATAATAATGAAAGGCCGGCCCGTGATGCGTGGTTTGGCAGCTCGTTAGCCGATGGGGAAGAGCCTGCGCCTACGCCGGCGGCGGCGGCTTGCGCGCGCGCTCTATTGCGTGTGTAGTCGAGCTAGTAACTGTGGAGCTGGAAGAAACTTGGAATATTTAGTACCTAACTCCACAAATATTATTCTTGTCGTGCCTCTCCACTAATTGAGGTTGGCCGACTCATATTCTTTTATTTTCCTTCCCAACCGAAATCATGTTCATCGCTGGCTATCTTCGTTCATTCTCTGGTGTTTCTGAGCTACGACTTTTTGTCCACAAATTTCTACTGGTAAAACAAAAGTTATAAATACACAAGAAAGAAATCTCCGGTTCGGACTCTATCTATTTGAAAAGTCCATCAATCCTCACATCATGTTTACCTCGTTGGATCAATTCTGACGGCGGCATTCTACGGCCAGCAACACGCTAGGATACCCCATGGTAACTCTTTTCGCGCGCGATATAAGTGCGTCAATCGAACAAAAAGAGGTATCCTGGCATGTCACTGAATGTACCAAGTTGTGTACAAGACAAAGTGTACGCAGCTTGCAAAAAAAGTTTGAAACTTAGGGTGGTATTAATAGTCGTCTGAAATCACCTACTTGAGATCGATCTCAAGTAGGTGAACTCAGAAAAGTAAAATGCTAATGTCAAGCCTTGGTTAATGTCAAACTTGAGTAGCTGTCAGCATATTAATAAACACATATCTTGAGATTGACATTGACATAGCATTTGACTTTTCTGGGATCACCTACTTGAGTTATATCTTGAGTTGACGACTATTAATGCCACCATTAATCTATCCCCTATACACCTTGGAATTTTAGTGGTTTTAAAGCCGAAGGTATTTAGTTGCACTCGTGATTCTGAGCCAAATTCCAAAATTTTACTTCAAAACGAGCGAAAAAAAAAGCGCTTCCCAATACAAGCGGCTATCGCCAATCGACACCATTTGTATGGAGTAGTGAATTTTTTTTTCGCGCGTTTTGGAATGAAATTTTGTAATTTGGCTCAGAATCACCGGTGCAACAAAATACCTTCGGCTTTAAAACCACTAAAATTGCACGGAGTAGATTGAGAAAGTTTCTGACACGTCTCGCAGTACATAGGTCACGTAGTGTTTAATTAAAAACCCGCCTCAGAGCAGCATAGAACAATATCGTGCGTACGCGCCGCGGGGCCGAGTTCCGGTCTATTGTCTTGTTTTTGGTGAATATTCAAATAACCCTCGTGTTTTTGTGAACTCCTCCGAATCGTGGGAGCGCGGGCGCAGCTGAGCGCTTTGTGCTCTAAGTGGTGTTAGTGCCTTTATGAGTTTATAAGCTGTGTTAACTTAACGCATGGCTTTTATTAAGATTTGCGTATTTAGATCACAATAAACAGAGATATACAGCCTCCTGCAACTTATAATGATGGGTAAAGTCACTCGAAAGCGACGCGTCTGACGAAGGAGAAAATGCTGGCTAAGAAACCAACGGGAGTGGACTGCGAGTGCTGCCCAGCTATTTCGCCTCGCGAGGAACAAAGAGAGATATGCGGAGCTGTCCGGCAACCTTCGCTGAGTCGGAGAGGCACCCTAAGAAGAAGAAGATCAGAAAAAAAGATCTGGCCGAACGCACCAAGCCTAAAAATCTTCCTCTTAGGCTCGAACTCGATAAAAAAAAAAAAATTAGATAAAAGTAGCCTCTGAATAAATCCCACATTGTCATACGACGGGCGCACGCTCGAATTAACCGTTTGACCCTACTCTATTCCTACACAATGCAACGGTTTGAAACGATAAATAAGCAATTCAAAACTGTTTAAAACCCCCCTTATTTTATTAAAATATAGTACACACGACAGCACGTCGACCTTTACACGCTAGCACTCTACTCGGTTACGTTACGGGCGACTTTACAACAAAAGTGTACAGTCTGACGTGCTGTCGTGTGTACATACTGTATTTACCTAATGTATATGTCGGCGGGCGCCCAGGGTCCTGGTTATGGGGGTCCATCGAGTTAAATAAAACCACACAATTTTTCAGAAAAACGGGAGCGTGTCGGCCTAACCATAGCCATCTTTTTTTTTATTATCCTTTTCGACACCATCAATAGAGCTACTAATTTAACAATTTGCGTGTAATGCTGACATTTTGAATAAACCAAATTCTTAATACTACTTTTGGAATTTTATATTCACAATGGACATCAACAACCCTTTTTACATACAAATAAAAAGTCACAATACTAAATAGACAGTGGTTTGGTTTGCCACGGGCGCTAGAGATAATATTGAGATTATTACAGAATGATAAATATTTGATTATTTAGCTTATAATCTATTTAAAAACCATAGATAAATGTATGACAATGACCGCATGCCTATTTTCTTCATAATTAGTAAGAATAAACGCAATTTTATAAACAGGCGGGCGGAAGTCGGTATCAACCTACAATGTTTCCTGTAAACACACTTTCTTACAAACAGGCAAAGATGTTCTAAACAATGACATAATTAGGTATTTTGTGATCATAAATCATAAAATGATTTACAATATTATTTATAATGTCAAGCGCCCACACGGCCATTCTGATTCAGCGCGCTCTCTGCGCTTTAAATTAACATATTATTATCTACTTCAATTAATTGAAACAAAACCATACAGACAGAACACAAATCACTTATCCTAGGATATACTTAAGTCTACACATAGTAACAAAGGCAAATAAACGCTTTCATAGAGATTTTCATCACCATACCAGACAGGCGTCACCCATCCTGGGATCTAGCCCAACAAGTCAATATGGCATCACCCATCCTGGGATCTAGCCCAACAAATAAACACGGCATCACCCATCCTGGGATCTAGCCCAACAAGTCATCAAATAAGTAAGTCAAAATGGCATCACCCATCTTGGAATATAGCCCAACAAGTCAACATGGCATCACCCATCCTGGGATCTAGCCCAACTAGACCGGGAAAAGGAAGCTCATGGTGGCCAGCCAGAGTTGGGGTAGGGAAGTTGGATAAATATAATAAATAAATAATAATATTGAAACAAGTACATCAGTTAGTAAAACATCAAAACAATAGTAATATCAAATAGAATCAGTAAGACCATTCACTGAGTGCTTCCAGAAGTGGATGCACCCTGATTAACAGGTACTTTTTCCCCACTATTCGCCCACACGGACTGTTCCTCCTCAGAGTCACTTATCTCAAATGGATCACACAGAGCTGATGGTGCTGGTCGAAGAAAGTCGTGGCTTGCAATCTTTTCAGAACAACCACGAAGATTTACATGTTTTAACTTATATCGGTCATTAGGTAAAACCTCAATAACCTCCATAGGCCCTTCAAATTTTGGACCAAGTTTCGTTGTGTGCCGCTCATGGCGACGTAAAAGAACGTAATCACCAACATTGAAAGGTTTTATACGCGCTTTTCCTTTATCAAAGCGGGTTTTGTCCTGAGAAGATCGCTCGTCCATCCTATCTTTACATGTTTGTCGCTGAGAATCTAAGTCCTCAATGACCTCGTCATCGTCAATTTGAATAAGTTTTAATCCTGGAGGATAACATTTCTTGCCCAGTAACATTTCTAGTGGGGCTTTTCCAGTACTTTTAGACATCGAACAATTGATAGCTAACTGTAAGTCCTGCAGAGCAAAATGCCAAGGCTTTTCGAGTTCAACGACAGACATATTATCTTTAATTACTTTCATAAGGCGTTCCACCTGTCCATTAGCTCTACTCGCGCCTTTTGCCACCACATGATGCTGAATACCGTAGCTTTCACAAAACTGTTTGAAATCGGCAGAAGTCATACTCTTGTCCTGGTCGGTTATAAAACGCGTGGGAGTCCCAAAAATTGTTATTAGGTCTTTGAAACATTTTATAGCGGATTCTGTTGTTCGGTCATTCGTATAAATCATGTGCACGAACTTGGTAAAGCCATCTACGAAAACAAATGCGTATTCCATCTGGTTACGTTTTCCATTCATTCTGCCAGTAATGTCACCGTGGACCGTATGGAAAGGGATTGCTACTTTATCTATAGGATGGAGCGTGACTTGTCGAGCCCCTGAAACGCCTTTCCTCACTCTACAACTGACACAGTTCTCTACAAAATTTCGCACAAATCGAGACATGTTAGGAAACCAATACTGTTCGCGTATTTTGTCCAGTACTTTTTCCCAGCTAAAATGCTGTAAATTATCATGATAGTGGTTGATGAGGCTCCACCTATAACAATGTGGTACTATAATCAACTTTTTGGTTTTCTTGTCAATTTGTACCTTCTTTCTCAATAGCTTATCTGGGGTGATAACGTAAGTGTCAGCTATAGTTTGAGGAAGAGCGTCGGATGACAATTTCTCCACTATAGTTTTGAGGTTAGAGTCACGCTTTTGTTCGATAAGGAGCCAGTTATGATCAAGGGTGGCAGCGTTAACAGTAAAGGTTAAAGGTTTGAGATCTCGACAGACCGCGTAACATGCTTTTGTCTTAGGTTCAGGGGTGGTAACGGGGTTACGACTAAAGAAATCTGCATGGGATAAGCGTTCGCCCTTTCGGTACTCTACAATGACATTTGTATTGGAATGTCATTGGTACTCTATATCAAAGTCAAAATTCTGTAAGAATGCCCACCAGCGGTGAACTCTAGGGGTCAATTCTTTCTTATGTCTAGCAGCTTTTAGAGAGTTGCAGTCTGTGACCAATTTAAAATTCCTTCCGTACAAAAAATGACGGAAATGCTGGATCGACTTCACTACGGCGAGAGTCTCAAGCTCGTATGAGTGATATTTGCTTTCGCACTGGGTTGTTCGCATGCTAAAGTAAGCCACTACCAAAGGATTGTTATCTTGTCTTTGAATCAACACGGCGCCGAAACCAATGGCGCTAGCGTCCGTGTGAAGCTCTGTCGGTAAGCTGGGGTCAAAAATTGTCAAAAGCGGGGAGGATGTCAAGTAAGTAATGATTTCTTGTCTAGCAAGGTCATGTCGCTCCGTCCATTCCCACGTAGCATTAGATTTTGTTAGTTCGTACAAAGGAGCCATAATTTTCGAAAAATTTGGTACAAATTTACGAAAATATCCAGCCAGCCCATTAAATTGACGAACCTCTTTAACATTTTTAGGCACCGGAGAGTTTGCTAAAGCTTGGACTTTCTTTGGACTTGGTTTAACGGTACCATTTTCTATAATATTGCCCAAATATTCAATTTTGGTTTTGAGGAATGAACATTTTGAAATATTCAATGAAAATCCTGCTTTAGTCAACCTGTCAAGAACCAATTTAAGGTTATGTAATCCTTCTTCGATGGTGCGTGATAAAATGACGACGTCATCAACATAACAAAGGGCTATGGAATCTTTATAATCACCCAAAGCAATATTTATCGCCCTTTGATAAACAGAGGGTGCGTTACACAACCCAAAGGGCATACGCAAGAACTCATATTGCCCATCGGGCGTCACAAATGCAGTTTTCTCTATAGATTCTTGGGCCACGCGAATACCGTAGAATCCTGCCACCATGTCTAGACAGGAAAAATACAGGGCTTTCCCTAACTTGTCAATTTGGTCAGCTATGAGGGGGAGTGGGAAATGGTCTCGTAATGTGTTTGAATTTAACTCCCTATAATCAATACAGAGTCGATCAGAGCCGTCCTTCTTTTTCACCAACAATATGGGACTACAAAACGGCGAAGAACTATCTTGAATAATGCCGTTGTTTTTGAGATCATCGATTATCTCCTTTACTTTTTCGCGCTCAAATGGAGACAGACGGTAAGGACGGCGCTGAACGAGCTTATCGGGATTTTTAAGCCTAATTTTTAGCTCGCCCGTTTTTACTTCCGATACTTTGTTGCCTAAGGCAAAGCTATCGCTGTATTCTTGTAATAACGATACTAAATGTTGCAAGTCAGTTTGATCTACAAGGTCAGTATCTAGGTCTGTAGTAAAGTCATATTCCGTGCACTGATTTACTAGGAGACGATCAAATCGTTTTACAGAAATATTATCTTTGCAAATGGTGACAGTCAGTCCTGGGACCTTAAGCAAATCGAATCCTATCAAAACATCGAATTGAGTTTGACTATCTTTTACCACAAAGAACTCTAATTCAAGGTCAACCTCGTCGATTTTTACAAGTACTGTAATACTAGTGTTACAAAATACTGGGCAACCACCAATGCCAGAAAATGTAACGTTGACAGAATTTCGTTTACCAGGGATCGTGTTAGCTAAACTTTCCCGAATCAGTGAACAATCTGCACCCGTGTCAAATAAACAGAGCAATCTTTTGCTATTTATTTCAACTGTTATCATGCTACGCGAATCTAATGAGCACATATTTATCGACTTAGCTAGAGAATTATTTCGTTCATCACTCTGGCGTCGAAAACAATTTTTCTCACTATGGCCCTTACGGTGACAATAACTGCATTCAAACACCTTGTTATTGTAGACGGTTGAGGGGTTAAGATTTTTGGCGGTTGAGGGGTTAGAATTTTTTACGGTTGACGGGTTAGAATTGTTTGGACCGAACCGAACAGTCGGGGACTGGGATAAGTTTGGAATGTAATTAGTTCTCAAATTACTCACCTCTTTGCAATCTCGTGATCGATGCCCCGTTTTGTTACAATTGAAACAAGTTATTGCGTCGCGTTTATATGGAATGTTTGGTTCAGCAAAACGCGGTTTCTTACTGTCAGAATTAGGCTTAGAAAAACTATTCGAACTTTCTACCTTGCGTTTTCTAAACGTCCTCAAAACAGATACCAATTGAGACAATGAAACAGGGGTATTTCTCAAAAGCTCAGAGCGAACATAGTCGGGGTATATACCTGTTATCAGAGCTTCTACAACCTCTGCATCCGTAGCCTCTGGTCGCACTCTCATGAACAGCGTCCACGCGGTAGTAGCATACTCCGCATATGTGGTCGCCTGGTCCGATGTGTATGCCCGCCATTTCAGCACATCATCGGCGTAGCGGAATTCCCTGGCAAAAGATTTTATTAGTTCGGACTTCATTTGGTCCCATGTAGTAGAATGAAGGGACCAGGTGTCTGCCCATGTTTTAGCCCTACCTCTCAATTGAAGAATAGCCTTCATTCGTGCCTCATGCGGCGGTATCCTAAATTGAGCTACTGTTTGGTCCACATTGGCACACCAATCTCTTATATCGTGGGATCGTGCATCAGGGTCAAATGGCGGTAGGTAAAAATCACTGCGAGAACGGGATGGCAAAGTTTCTGCAGACAAAGCAGCTGTTACTGCACTTGCTGCAGCTTGTTTAGTTACAGAGTTAAGCAAATTCATAACCTGGTTCATGGTGAAGGTAGTGTCGTCGGCAGGCGCTGCAACGACGCCTGGCTGGGACCAACGGGCTGGCTCAGGCTCTCGTCCGGTCGCAGAGCTGGCGGCGGCAGCGTTAGCGTAACACGCTCGTCCGGTCGCGGAGCTGGCGGAGGCAGCGTTATCGTAACACTCTCGTCCGGTCGCAGTACTCGCGGAGGCAGCCTTGCCGTAACGCTCTTGTCCGATCGCAGTACTCGCGGAGGCAGCCTTATCGTAACGGTCTCGCCCGGTCGCAGTACTCGCGGATGCAGCGTTATCGTAACGCTCTCGTCCGGTCGCAGTCATCGCGGGGGTAGCGTTATCGTAACGTTCTCGTCCGTTCGCAGTAATCGCGGATGCAGCGTTATCGTAACACTCTCGTCCGGTCGCAGTACTCGCGGATGCAGCGTTATCGTAACGCTCTCGTCTGGTCGCTGTGATCGCGGGGGCAGCGTTATCGTAACGCTCTCGTCCGGTCGCAGTAATCGCGGAGGCAGCGTTATCGTAACGCTCTCGTCCGGTCGCAGAACTAGCAGCAGCAGCGTTGTAGTAACGCTCTCGTCCGGTCGCAGAGCTGGAGCCGGGGAAAGTTTCTCGTAACGGCGGCGGCATGGTGTGGTCGTAATTGGGGATTGCGACGTAGGTCTCTCGCCCTGTTGCAATACTGGGGCCAGGATTAGTTTCTCTTAGCAAGGGCGACGGTGTGGCGGTCTCTCGCCCGGCCGCAAAGCTGGTGCCAGGGTTCGTCTCTAGTAGCGATGGCGAGACGTCGTCGTCGGAATTGGCAGGATACCATCCCACCGCTGCTGTCGGCGGGCGCCCAGGGTCCTGGTTATGGGGGTCCATCGAGTTAAATAAAACCACACAATTTTTCAGAAAAACGGGAGCGTGTCGGCCTAACCATAGCCATCTTTTTTTTTATTATCCTTTTCGACACCATCAATAGAGCTACTAATTTAACAATTTGCGTGTAATGCTGACATTTTGAATAAACCAAATTCTTAATACTACTTTTGGAATTTTATATTCACAATGGACATCAACAACCCTTTTTACATACAAATAAAAAGTCACAATACTAAATAGACAGTGGTTTGGTTTGCCACGGGCGCTAGAGATAATATTGAGATTATTACAGAATGATAAATATTTGATTATTTAGCTTATAATCTATTTAAAAACCATAGATAAATGTATGACAATGACCGCATGCCTATTTTCTTCATAATTAGTAAGAATAAACGCAATTTTATAAACAGGCGGGCGGAAGTCGGTATCAACCTACAATGTTTCCTGTAAACACACTTTCTTACAAACAGGCAAAGATGTTCTAAACAATGACATAATTAGGTATTTTGTGATCATAAATCATAAAATGATTTACAATATTATTTATAATGTCAAGCGCCCACATATACGATGGGTAGTTTCTTTCACAGTACGTACTTACAAACTTGTTCGATTTAATATCAATTCAGAACCAAACGTTGATCGTGATTGAAATAGCTTACGGAATATAGCCGCAGTAACCATGGCAACGGTTACGAGTAAAGACAAAACAAAACCTCATTCGGTGGTCCCATATAAAAGATTGTGTTTTTCTTCAAAATGTCTCACTTTTTGTTCAATTTATTAACGTGACGTTTTTTTGGTACTAAAATATGTCAAGTTAACCAGTGATAGTACGAGCATGATTATTATCAAACCTAACCTTCTCTTTGAGAGAAAATAAAAACTAAACTACGTATTTTTATGTATTCTAAATTTTTACATAATATTCACTTTAAATTCTTGAAGCATTCCAAAAAAAAACCTTGAACAGCTCTGTGTTGTGACTTGGGCAATAAATCTTCGAATTCTAACCGATTAGAAAATGCAATTAGTAGTCGGCAAAAACAAAAAGAGAGACGTGGATGTTTAAAAGTGGCCGAATTGAAGGAATTTAGTGTGGTTCCGTAATATTATTTTTGTGGTGTAGCGTTATCAAGTTTTACTTACTACACGGTTACACCCTAAGGGGTAGACAGAAACACTAAAGAAAAATTACCTTGTGTATAATAAACGCAACAAAATTAAGTTTATTCGTAAAACACTCCGGTGCAACTAAGTGGATCTCGGCCTTCGGAAATACCTCCTACCCTAGATGGATGAAGTGAACTTTTAACACAACCCATTATTTGAAGCTGTCGCTGACAAGCGAACGTGTAAAATGGATCAACTCCTGCGTCAAGTAAGTCAGTAATTATTAAATTATGGTAAAAGGGACCCTAAGGCGTTGCACCAAAGATTTATTGGCACAATTAAGCTTTATAGGTTGTTCTAAATTAAAATACTAGTCAGATAAAGTCTAATTCAAACTCTAACTTAGGAGTTACTTTGTTTAGGTTCATACACAATCTAACTTCTTTCAACGCGTGACTTTGGGTGTAAAATTAGTTCATCCCAGCTCAGAATTTCCCACGATGTTTTCCTTGACCACCAGTAGGTACAGTCGGCCACACGCTAGGATACCCTTTTTTGTTCGATTGGCGCCCTTATGCCGCACGCGGTAAGAGCTGCCACGGCGTATCTGTGACTGTGGCCGACCGTACAATTTGTCTTGGTTTAACTAGCTCAATCGTTAGTTCATCACTTCTAGTGCTTTCACAAACTAGTTACCAACTAAAGGCTTCGCCGTTGGGTGCCTCGAGTCTTTGGTAAGCAGTTCAGTTCTTGGAATATGAGAACTTTCGTCACCAAAGGTGAAACTCTATGCCATTCGTTCACTATTGGACATGGATACAGTGGCGTAGCTAGGTAACCAGGGGCCCTGGGTCAATAAACAAACTGGGACCCCAATTAAACTATAGCCCCCTTACTAATAAACGTGGAATAAAAGTTATAACGAGGTTTAACCATATGTTTATCTTCGGTATAACGTTTATTCCACGTTTATTAGTAAGGGGGTTGAGGTTTTATCAAGTCAACCCTTTGGACGGTCTAAAAACTCTGACACCAAGGGTGACCACTACCTCATATGATTACTTACCTACCCATCAAGTCAAAATATAGATAGGTATACAGGGTGGTCCAACTAAGTCGATTTTTTTGTTACATCCCTCGCTCTTAGGGTGGTATTCTAGAACGCTACTTAAACTCAGTTTAAACAGAGTTCAGACTGTCGATAAAGCAGTGCATATTTTGATATGAAGGGAGGGATATTCAAATCAAAACATGCACTGTTTTATCGATAGTCGACACTACTAAACTCTACTTAAACTGAGTTTAAACAGAGTTCAAGGAGCTTTCTAGTTTGAACTGAGTTTAAACAGAGTTTAAGTAGCGTTCTAGTTTGAACTGAGTTTAAGTAGCGTTCTAGAATACCACCCTTAATGCTTTCAAACCTGGTAGAATGTTTAGCTAGTTCAATACCACTTTTTTATTTTCTAAAGCATGCTAGGGCTAGGGAACATTATGAAGATTTAAGATTTATTTTTTAACCTTATAAAAATCTTCATAGTTCAATACCGTTTGGCGTCAGGGTCCGAGGGGGCCCCCTGAGCTCGGGGGCCCCGAGACATTGTCCCGCTGTGTCCCTATGTGCTACGCCACTGCATGAATATGCCTTCGTCATCGTTTTTCCCGTCTAATGCGGCCTTTGAGGAATGTTGATTAGATTGAGTGATACAATAAATCATAAACGCATATTTATAAGATCGCATCAATGCGATGAAACGGCAGATAGCCAACTGCATAATTATGTCGAGCGTCTGGCAAATGTCAACTCATTCATTGATGCAGCTCGAGACCGAATAGCTTTTGACAGGTTATTAATAACATGTTGCTTTGTTGTGATTTATATAGAGCGGTACTGAAGCATGTTGGCTTTGATCGGAGCCGACGTGTTATTAATTTAATCCAGTGTTTAATTCCGCGTGCCTATTGACGAGGCAGAAACAAAACCCATTATAAAGGCCTGTATTTCACAACCTAACTCAAGTACATATCGATCTTTGTTCTATTACCTAACGCAAACCTTACACCCCGTCCAGACGAAGCGCTTTGCGCGCGAGGGCACTCGTGCGTTCCCGAGGTACTAGAGTTAACACCCCGTCCAGATGCTCTCGCGCGCATTAAATAAATAAATTAATAAATAAATTCCAGTACCTCAGGAACGCGCGAGTGTCTACGCGCGAGCGCAAATCGCTTCGTCTGGACAGGGTCTAATTATCTGCTCGAAACAATAATCAACGCTTGAAAAGAGTTAAATTACCATAAAGTCTTTTACAAAAGCATGTTACCGCATATCATTTTAGAGGAGTTAAACCCTGTCCAAGAATTGGCCAAGAGCGCAAAGCTATCGCAGCCATGTGTATTTACATTGTTAATCCGTGAGCTTTTTCTTTTAATCCGCACCAAAGATAACATTACAACACCGCATACGCACTGAGGTCGCACATTCCGTCCGCGTCCTCACGCACCAGTGAGCTCATCAGCTCACGCACACACTGGCACCCCGCTATACCTGGGGCCTTAACCTGTAACGCTATGGCGTGTCGATGGCGTCCCAGCAGAAGGACAAAACCTCGGTTTCCTCGTTTTTCTCCTACAACCAGATAACTAATCCTCTAGAATTAGAATCATAATATTCTTTGCTGTACTACAAAAACATTAAAAGGACCGACAGCATTAATCAATCGTAATTGAAGCCGTGAACTGGGCCCTTAGCCTGTAACGCAATGGCGGGTCAATGGCGTCCCGGCAGAAGGACAAAACCGGGCTCTCCTCGTTTTTCTCCTACAACCAGAGAACTAATCCTCTAGAATTAGAATCAAAATATTCTTTGCTGTACTACAAAAATATTAAAAGGACAGACAGCGTTAGCAAATCGTAATTGAAGTCGTCACCTGACAGCCCATTTTGGCACCATTGTGTTACAGGCTAAGGGCCCTGGGAGCCCAATTTGGCACCATTGCGTTACAGGCTAAGGCCCCTGGAGTGTACGTACGTGTGTGTGTGTGTGTACTCGAGCGTCCCATTGCGCAACTCCTCTGAAGCCTCGAGCCGAGGCAATACCAACGGAAGGTTAATTGGAGAGCAAACTAAACACTCTCCGACTGTCGGCCAGCCGTCAGGGTATAACCTACAAACCTGTGAACCTCTATTTATTCTAGAATAAAATAGAATAGAAAACTCTTTACTGTACACGAAAATAATTTACAAATGAATTCTTAAAACTAATCAGTAAGCATACAATTGGCGGCCTTATCGCTAAAAGCGATCTCGGCCAGGAAATCATTGGATGGACAGGACAGAGATAATATACATAGTATTCGGTAGAGTAGTGTACCTAAAAATATAACAAAGGAAAATTATTAAATATACCTAACAAAATTACAAATGTGGGATGTAATGTAAATGTGGAATTACAAAGAGCTTTCGAGCTTTTCACTGAGCCTTTCGATCGGTATGATAAAACTACAGGGTAATTATTAATGGGGTTCGATTCCCGGTTCAACCATGTAATTATTGAACGAATTACTTCTATGAATGCAGATTAAATTGTTTTTTAAATTCAAATAATGTCTTCTTTCAGTAAAATGTTCCATCTACAATATTCAAAGTACTTTCCCTCCATGTTGCATAGCCATGGGACGCCCTGTATATTTACCAGTTACAAATTGCTCGATGTAGGTACACACACACGCTAGGATACCCCTTTTTGTTCGATTGGTGCCCTTATGCCGCATGCGGCAAGAGCTGCTATGGGATATCCTAGACTGTGGCCATAGGAAACCCGTGGCTTAGTTGGCTCCGCCCGTATTGACCTGGTCTTTCCTGTGGGCTAGGCCGACTAAGCTGTCAGGGTGGTATAGGTGCTGGGCAAACCTACTCCATCTAAATAAACAATTTCCTAGGCATTGCAGCGTTCGTGTAGTCTCTTCTGTAGTGTGAGTGAAGGTGCCACTGGGCGCTGCATAAATCATCTCATTACGTAGATAAAGATAAAGATAAAAGATAAAATAAAGTAGATGCAAAGGCCTAAGTAAAATTTGATCGCTTTTGTAGAGGCCATCCTGTCGCATTTTTGTCGTGCACAATCAAGTGTAGAGGCTTAAAATATGTAGGTAGTTCGTTATGTAGAAAAATAGACATGCCTAAAGTTTGTGCGGTATCTTTGTTATTTCAAGTTTCATGTTCTCAGTGCAATGGCTGTAGTATTTGCTCTCCGTGGAGCCTCCGAAGACAAACAGCGCAGCCTCTGTGTGCCCAAAGATGGCTGCGGAGAATTTGAGATACTTCGATTTAGATAGAGGGTCTTTCTTTCCTAAAGATGAAATGGGCTTTTTTGTTGACTATTGTGATTTAAAACGTCTATTATAACGGGGAACAAAAAAAGTGTTATCCATTGAGATTTGTAGAAAGCTTCTTTAGCAATTAGGTGCGAGAACTTGTGCAAGATATAAATGCTTTTGATGAATTGCTTTAACGCCGTGTATATTTCCGGCGGCCTTCGTTCTTACTACGTGGGAAATAAGAGCCCTATTGCTACCTAGGGGCCCAAAGTATATTGTCACGCTGACTGGCTCTCGCCTCACCCACATTTGGACGGTTGGCCGTACGATTTACAACTCTCTTCATAACTGCTGTCATTTTTAATACACTGACCTAGAATGCGAGTTTTTTGTGGCCTCGCTGTCGTGTAAATTATGTTGTATTTTCGCGTTTGATGTGATATGATCAGTTGGTGGGTTCAACTTCAGAACGCTATCATAATACATATTATGTAGGTACTTAATTAATACATAATACATACTTATGGTTGCAATAAAGTATTGAGTATGTATTAGATGTCCCAGGCACTGCAGCAGCTCCGAGTGGTCTCTTCACGCATCTAGTGTGAGTGAAGGTGCTACTGGACGCTGCATAAACTGTATTACGTAGATGCAAAGGCCTTAGTTATGATAGCGTTCTCAATTGATTAAACTTACTATGGCCCGGTTTCTGAGTTGAGAATTTTTCTAAGCAAATGGGTAAGTATCGTCCTGTCTTTGCAGATTTCTCACAAAAGAGCGTGACAGAGCGATACGTAAGTTATGTGCTTAGTAAAATTGTCAACTCAGAAACCGGGCCTAAGACTTTATTAAAAAATCGACTACTGTAACTGCCATGAACAGGTTTAAAAGTATATTATTGAGCTTTAATACTCTTCTTTTGGTATCGTTCTTGTTACCTTCGTTGTTCGCGATAGGTACTCGGTAAGTGGCTATTAGCTTGCGTGATCTGTAGCTACCTAGGTTATTTTTTCTAATGTGGCTGGTGACCTCCAAATTTATACAATTACTTTTGCCGATTGAGAACCAGACAGCTTTTATATTTTTTGTACCGTTTAGTTTTACCGTCTCAAAAACATATATTATCATTATCACGAACATATTTTGATGGACGCTCTGTCTGAAATGTAAAAATATTGTACTTAACGCGCTATAAATAAATTCCAAAATCCATTAAAAGGGTCTAGCGATACCTATATAATAATATCAATCTGTAGTATTCATCTGCTACCTCTTTATAAAACCGTTTAAAATGAAATCTATCATTTGAACTCTTGGAATGTTTTAATGGTGTTGATAGGAATGATATCCTCTAATTTAATAAAACTCAGTTTCGGTTTAAATTAATCATCGTCCAATTTCGCACGGCCGACCGGTCCAAACGGTAAATATTTTGCCGAAAATCGCCTATAATTTGCGCGCCAATAACATGCAAAGTCTTAAGACGTTGTAAATGCGTTTTCGGTCTAGATTTCTAGTCTAGGTATTTCTGTGCAAGAATTACAGTTCAGTAACTTTGGAATTCAGTGATTCTGCCAGCCGCTAGGTCTCACGGTACACAATTGAGCCTCATATGATCAGAGAAACTAATGCAATCAGCGAACGGAATAGGATTTCCAAATAAAAAAAACTGGTAAAACAAAATAACACCTTGGCCCAAAGCTGGGGAGGCTGGATAAATAGACTCTTTTTCATTGGGTTGCAGACTATTTTGACACATCACACATAAGAATCTTATGAGTGTTTTCATTTCAGGTCATAAATGAACATCGTAAAGATAATACTTGCACGCGACAAACATTACCCTCCTTTGCTTGTGTAGTCGGATAAAAAGTTGTATATTGGCATAAAATCACCTCGCGTGCCAAGCGTTTGTGAAGTAATAGAGAAGATAAATAATGTCATCATACCGACGTGATGTGATCTGAACAAAAATTGCTACGTCATCCGATCCATCCATCATTTTTAGCTCGCTTTACATAACATAACGCCTTTTTTGTTGTCTGTCACTCGGTATGCTGTGCCTTCCGCATTCTGGCGACGAGTAGAATGTTAATGAGGTTTTTTAGTATTGTTTTTAGAAATTATTATACTTTGATGGGTTTGTGCTCGCGCAAGCTTTTGCAACGCCTGCGCAGTGCAACAAATAAGCAACATGATTACAGTAGATAGTCTAAACCTTGGGTTGTTCCTGTATTGTTATTATTAATGCAAAGGAAACCTATGTTTTCTCATAGAGTTTGTTCACGCCTGACAACATAAACATAAAATCTTTTTATTGCACAATTTTCTTTAAAACATGGTGATTGGCTTTTCAATTAAATGAAACAATGATCAACAACCTTTGCGTATATTTTGCCTGGCTAGTCATAGGTTAAAATACTCAATACTTTATTGCAACCATAAGTGTATAAACAGAAAAAGACATGCATAATAGACGAAGTTGAAGACCGAACATCTCTAAGGGTGGTATTAATAGTCGTCTGAGATCACCTACTTGAGCTCGATCTCAAGTAGGTGAAATCAGAAAAGCAAATGCTAATGTCATGACTTGGCTAATGTCAAACTTGAGTAGTTGTCAGCATATTATTGGACACTATCTTGCGATTGACATTGGCATTAGCCAAGGCTTGACATAAGCGTTTTACTTTTCTGAGATCACCTACTTGAGTTCTGTCTTGAGTCGACGACTATTAATGCCACCCTAAGGAAAAAAATGTTTTCCCTACAACAGCCCCTGCTAATCAAGCGTGAAAATGTGTTTAATAATTTACACCTTTTAGATGCAAATCCACTCAACGTGATGTGGGAGAGGGGCCGTCATAAGTGCCGTCTTGCATTTTATAATAACAATATTAATTACGTATTCCTCGAACGCTTTGATGACCATGCGACGCGCCTTAGAAGTTGATCACAAAACGCCAGGTTCATAGAAGGATGTTTAAACAGAGTGCCCGATAAACTACTGACCAATCCAGTCCATCCAATTCATCAGTCAATTTTCGCAGCGCTGTTATTGAATAAGGTGACGTTCATGATATTACTGAACAGTGAATAAGACTTATTGACTCTGACTTCGAGGCTTGCCCAGAATACGGCACATTTTCCGGGGCAAGGATCCTCATCCAGCAGCATTTTAGATCGTTGTTTCAGTGAGCTGGCAGCTGAAACTGGAGCTAATATGTCAGCCGTAGATTTGGCTTGTCTACGCTTGCCTAGACAAAAACCGAGTCTACTGGTGCTATCCTAGCCCTAGTGGCATCATATGCTACATTATATGCTATGTAGAGAACCATTTACCTGGCACCATATGTCAGATGGTTTTTGTTTCTTTGGAAGGCGTCACCAACACTCTACTATGTTGTGTATGACCCTATGACCGAATAGATGGTAAACATACTACAGGCGAATACATTTTTTTTTAAAGCAAATAGGACCTTCTGCACCTTGCATCCGAGTGATCTAGACTCGTCTGTCTCGTCTAGATAATAATCTCGATCCGCTCAGCCCGAGATATTGAATAGAATGGTCTAATGAGTGAATAACCTGTTCCGAATATCACCATTACAGCCTGGTTTATGGGCAGACTCGCGACGTGGCTTCTGCCGGTGAAGATTAGAAATTAAGCTATTTACTTAAACCCTGCGAGAGGAAAACCTACCGCCTTGTATGGTTTGAAGAACTTCGAAAGAGCCAGATGCCAGCTTTACCTGGATTTTATAAGCTTTTGCTGTGCCCGACAGGGTCCATAGAGTTCCTCACATGAAACAATGTTATTTAAGATCTTGTACACTTATGGTTGCAGTAAAGTATTGAGTATATATTTTAATCTCGTTACTTTTGAAAGTAACTTCCAACTTATTGACTCCCTCTGTGAGAAAACGCTTTATAATAGTTGCTCTGCAGGTATTGGACCTCACCGCATGACAGATACTGATGGGGCAAGTATTTTATGTAACTCAGTTATTTACGAAGAACAAGGGTTATATTCAGGCACTAAGGGTTTAACGGAAGAGTAGAGTCATAATAAATAATTTAAAAAAATAAGAAAATTATAATTGCCTCCTAGACGGATAACTCAGCGCCAGTAAGTGCTGTTATTCGACGATCTCAAACAAATAGGTCCCTACCTCGATAAACATCATTACGGAAGTTTGACAGTCCATTGTCGGCATGTCGAAATCTTGTGTAGTTTAAAAAGCGTTTATCCCGTCAGTGAGTGCGGATACTTCTCCCATCGGAAGGGCGTGGATGGTCGCTCAGGCGTGGCGCTGTTTCTTATTGATGAAGAAGCACCCAGTGACTAGTTCCGGTGCGCGTTAGGTGTGATAAGCGTAAGCGGGCAGTCTAGCGGGAAGATCTTGCAAAATAACCTTTTCACTCGCAAGTGGTATAGATGATCGCTAATGAATTATCGCCCCTAATGAATCTATATCATTGTCGTGCTAAAGCAAGAGCCATTTTCAGACGATTTGCGTTGATCTCGTGTTGCTGTCAAAGGCTGTTGCTTCTAATATAAAAATACGTAATAGGTACTTAAACCTCCTGCCAATAATCTTCAATGATTCCAAATCTTTAAGTTCTATGTTCATCTTCTCTTAGGACTTTGGTAGAATGTTTTTATTACCAAAGGCAGAGTTTAATTCATTATTTGCCGTTGTTTTCATAAAATTCTAACTTTGTAAGGACCAATTGAGTAATGTCGGCGTTAATTTTTATCTTCCTGTAAACAAAAAGACGAATCTGCCTGCAGCATTATGTTTAAATATTTTGTAATCTGTTCAGAAACCATAACTCCGGTTTAAATTAAGACCAAGGTGGCAATTATACGTGGGCAGTAATTAAAGCCAACTATATTGTATAGGTCATCATCATCATCACTGTTGAGTTTCAATATCCATACTAGATTATGTTAAGCACCGCCCCAAGCTAGCGGCTTTCTATGATCTTTGATCACTGGAGAAATAGACACTTGACATTTTTGGTCAGTGTCAATTTCAATTTCTACACAATTTCTAGCTCTTTTATGCCGATTTACTAATGGTTCTTAAAAACACTGGTTTTGGACCAATTATAACAGGAAATTATGATGACTTAATTTGATTTCGGTACGAATTGATAAACTTAAGTCATGTGACGTTACGCCTGTCACCAAGGCCCTATCCCTGCTCAAATCAAGGCAAGGTTCATAGTAAGTGGCTCAGTAAGCATCTATTGTTTAGCTCAAAATCTTTAGTTCAAGCAGAGCCACGCGTGTGTGACGGTGTTTTGTATTTCACCGTTTTTTTTTTCTAAGTGCGAAGGCCATAAAAGTTTCTGGCCAGTGCTATTTTATTAGAAGATTCGGTTACAACTGTGGTGACTATTAAAATCCCATTAGGCACGTACGTATAATCAAATAAAAATAAATTACTGTTGGCACGTGGATATTTTTATCTCTAATCGCACGAAGTATCACTTTCACTCCAACACTTCGCCTATCGGTATGTATAATTCGATATTGGCGTTCATGTTTTTATGGTAAAATCTTAACATTCCTGTCTATGGATTAGCATAATGCTTTCATTAATTTGTCGACTATATTTGCCACTTTTTGACGTTAATATACTTTACCATTTCTCATCCAACTATGTGAAACTAGATAAGTCTTTTGGTTGAATTTGACCTTGTTTTTAATTTAACCTGTGTCTCAATAAGGCATCAGCCCACCCAATTGTTTCACAAATTGGAATCCCTCTTTCTTTTCTTCAACTTGTGTATAAAATACATTAAGGACCGAATCGTGTCTAGTCTATTAACTTCTTACGGGTGGAGGTAGCAGGATACTGATCAACCAGAAGTATAGTTCTGATTCGTTTGAATTCAACCACCTCGTTTTACTCGATTTTCACCGCCAGCTGATTGAGCTCAGGGCTGGCTAGAAGAAATTTATTTAGAAATAAGTCCGCCCTTGTACACGTTCTCCCACTATCATTTATTTAAATATTTAGATAGGGTTTATGCTTAAAAAGTTGAAATTTTTGCCTTCTCAGCGCTGCCTACGCGGCGTGCTTTCGTGCCCCTAAACTCTCTACCATCTTTCCAGCCTCTCCTCCTCCTATTTGTTACACTGCGCAAAAAATATGTGTAAAAAAAAGTTTTTACCAAAATCGTAGAGCAAAAGTTGTTGGAAACCACATTTAGAAGTTGGGGTGTCTGAGGAATAAAACTTTTTAAAAATTGCCCTATTTTGTGTGCATTAGAGTGTAACAAACAAAGCTCTTCTTCTGGGCATGCACATTCATTTATGTGGTCGGAGAATAATAAAAGCCGATAAAAACGTGTACGCACTAAGTTGTATCCTCTCACAATACCACTCATTAGCGAGTTCAGAGCACACAATACTCGCCCAGTAAACGGTACACTTTTATTACCCTACGCATTCAACGTAATGATTGTTATTAATTGTTTTATTAGCGGCTTTATTGGCAGTAATTCATAATACTTATGAGCTGTAGATTGTTTAATACATTGTTGAATAATTTCTCGAGCGGAAGGAAAATCAATAAGGAACCTTAGGAAACCAGTATAAAGCGAAGAGACTGTTCGCTTCTTGCTTGATTGTTGTAATGCGCATAATAGGCAAGAATCTAAACATCACATACACACATACTAAACCTGCGACTTTATGAGTTTGCCACTGTGATAAAATATAACGACTTAGTAAAATCTTAGCAAGGGTCGTGTTTGTTCTCACTAATTCTATTGATTCAGCAGCAATAATATGCACCCATGTATAAAACCCCAGGCAGTTCTCATATTGTGATTTGTGACGCCCTAAGACGCACTCTATAAATCACAAGCAATAAATCTAAAAGCCTCTATTATTATTCGAAAGATGCAATAATACTTTTGATACTTGCTTCCTAGAAACCGACCGCTTCGTATACTCGTATATACAGAGAAGGATTGGAATCGAAAGCGTCGCCCGCGGCGGTAATCCGAAGCTCGTAACAGCTCAGTGGTTCGCAGCTTTGCTCTACGCTCGATGGCCTTATCGCAAGTTCGACGTTGCGATTACTACTAAAAACAGGGCCTCAATTCTGTAAGGCAGTTTTTTAATAGACCAAATAATGCCAAAGTTTTATTGCATTGTTTTCATTGCCTTAAAAATAAAGGTCGTTTGTATCTACGTAATGAGATGATTTATTCAGCGCCCAGTGGTACCTTCACTCACACTAGATAGGTGAAGAGACCACTCGGCGCTGCTGTGCCTGGGACATGGTTTTAGATAGACTATGCTTGTCCAGAATGTCCAGCACCTTTAGCATCCTTTTCATTGCACGAATTTGAAAATGGAGCAAATTTTCTTGGTCCATAGCAATGAGAGTTTGATATAATTGATCAAGAGGGCATAACGTGCCACTTGTGCGCTATTAATCCATCGTTTTTCATTAAAAAACATCCTTCTCGACGAGTAATCGTTACGTCTAACTCACGGGTTTGGCCATGGGATTCGAGAGTCAGACTATAATATGAATAACATACTTTATATCGTGACATTTACTGCCTCGTAACGAAAGAGTTATTATTTTTGTGCAGTCGTTTGTTTGTGACGTTGTGAATATGAGTATAATTAGTCGTTTCTTTTTATTTCTTGTGGGGCATGTAGAGTTTTAAGATGCATACACCTGCAACTCAGACAGCCTAATTGACACTAGGCAATAGTTTAGAAACGACTCTACACATTAAAACTAAGCAACCAGTGACATGAATAGTAACAAACT
Organism: Zelleria hepariella; assembly: GCA_949319315.1. Classification (NCBI taxonomy): domain Eukaryota; kingdom Metazoa; phylum Arthropoda; class Insecta; order Lepidoptera; family Yponomeutidae; genus Zelleria; species Zelleria hepariella. Next base: position 550,554 of record OX439394.1, read on the forward strand.
TGATGGTCTTCAGTGGCGGATTTACACATTTGCCGCCAGTAGGCTTTTCAAATTTTGCCGCCCCTACCAACCGACCAATTAGACCAATTCCTAACTTTTTCATTCTCATCACCTCTTTGAGCTTCAAGAAAAGCGGACTTTACTCCCCTACTAATATTATCCATAGTTCATTTATATTTTTCTTACATCTGTATAAACTAGACTAATTAAATCTTAAATCCAAGCCTTTCCTTTCTACATAAAAGCAAATATTCATATTTTTCTTTAATGTAAGATCTAAAAAGATGCCCCAAACCTGCCGCCCCTAAAATCTGCCACCTTAGGCTTCAGCCTATTGGTAAATCCACCACTGCCTGTCTTGGCTACAGATGCAAGCAATACTCGCCACAAGTTTCTATGCAGCGCGGTCTCCTTTCAGTCGCCGGCCTGGAGGTCTCACAGGTCCTTGCCGACACTCATTTTCGACTCTATCACCTGTACCTATCATCGCCATAAAAGTCAATTCCTCCCCCTGTTTTCGCAGTGATGTCGTATCTAGTCGTAAGACGTACAGCCAGGCACGTGGCAGTGATATCACAGTGGTATAATTATAGTCCATGTTCGACCCAAATTATTACCCCACCACCCCAAGGCCCTTGCCCATTTGTGGGATAGTACACTTGTACGATAATTGGTCTGGTTTGGTGTGCAATAAAGAGTATTACTACTACTACTGCTGCAACATTACCATCGCCATCATCACCATAATTATACAAGGTGTTACAAAAGTACCTAACTCTTTTTACAGGGTAATTGCACCCGGTGATAGGGATCACAACCTAAATATTTGTTTTGCTCTATGACGTTCCGTTGATTTTTAAATTAATAAAATGTGAACGCTGTGGCGGGAGAAAAGTATTTTTTTAATATTGTTTTCATTGACTTTCACAATGTTTTAACAACTCAAAGCTATGTAAATGCACCTACACACACAAACATATTTTAAAATTTGGGCTAATACCAAAAAGAAAAAACTTATGAATTTTTTTCAATTTTGAGGTTATAAAATAAAAATGTTTATTTCAACTTTTTTTTACAGATTTGACATCCTGTTGACCACTAGGTTACACCCTGTAAAAAGAGTTAGGATGTTTTGTAACACGTTGTATACCTAAGCAAATCTTTGCTTTTTGCCGTATCTGTCGTAATGCGCCACCTAACCAACCTCTTTTCCCCACAGTGCCCTCAGTGATGTGGTGAGGAGTATGGCTCTTTGGCATCACCACCACCGAACTAACTGTTCCCTCCTGTCCCCCGCAGTGATGTCGTGAGGCGCATGGCCGGGCGCGCGGCGCTGCTGGAGGCGGCCGCGCGGGGCGACGCGCCACGTCTCGCCTCGCTGCTGCGCGCGCACCCCGCCCTGCGCGACCTCACCGACGAGGTATGACTCTTAGCGTGGTATTAAGGCTCGGTATAAGGCTAACTAGCGCCACCAATGTAAAAAAAAACATATCTTCCTTAAGAAGAAGTTTCTGAAAAAATTCTAAGATGAGCCCATGCGCCATGATTTTCTAGATTTTTAAGTGTAGATACCCTCTTCGAAATATACTTTTAAGCTAAAAAAATTTCGATAACCACCAAAAACGGCCGTTTTTGGCGGTTATCGAATTTTTTTTAGCTTAAGACTAGAAATTGAGTTGGGTACCTACACTTAATAATCTAGAAAAGCATGGCGCATGAGCTGGTCTTAGGATTTTGTCAGAAACTTCTTCTGAAGGGACATATGATTTTTTCAACATTGGTGGCGCTAGTTAACCTTATACCGAGCCTTAATAGAATAGAATAAGAATAATTTATTTACCATATAAGTTCGAATTTAGTTTACGATTTAAATGTGACTGTATGAATAAGTAAGGTTAGCATCCGTTGCTGTACTAGGCTTATAGGCCTGTGTTACAGCATCCAGCGCCAATTCCCACGGTAGGTTAGTTAATAAAGTGAATTAATCAATTTGAAATTTTTTTAATAGTCGTCTGTGATCACTTACTTGAGATCGATTTCAAGTAGGTGAACTCAGAAAATTCAAATGCTTATTTCAAATGCAATCAAATATTTCAAGCAATAAGATGGCAAATGCAATGTTTCCTTTCGGCACTCAATCAACGCATACTATCATACGATATCGTACACGTTTATCCGTCTAACATACTATCGTACACGTTTATCCGTCTAACATTCTATCGTACACGTTTATCCGTCTAAGTATGCATAGAGAAGTCGTAAAAAAATATTCCACCGTCAACGCGATTAGAACTTCACTTGAATGCTGGCATAAAAACAATCTCATAGAAAAGACATCAACGCGCTGCTGGAACTTTCTAATTTGTGAAGTTTTTTTTTTGTGCCGTTTCCGTTGCAGTTATTTTAAAAGGACATTGCAGAACTTAAATGCTTTTATAACGACATTGCAAACGTGAATTGCATCGAACCTCCATACCAGAGTTGTCATTAAATGCGGCTTGACGCCACATCTGTAACGACACAGGCAGTCGTTTTTAGATACGTCATTTCCGATAATGCAATAAATACAACCGTATGAAAGCCTTCCTATGTTCACCTACTCATAAATAGAATAGACGTAAGAAGCCTCCCTCTTAAGGAGCAGACACCCTGGTGTGAAAACTAATTGATACTGAGCCAACTCTACAAACGCCATTCGAGCAGTGAAAATTCCACCTTCAGTCAAGTACGAACAAGAGCTTCAAGAGCGGTAGTTCAAGGTAGTTGGAATTATAACTGACGGTTTCTTCATGTAGTATTTATGCGCGGGTACAATAATCGTTCCCACCGCAGCGATCTCTTATATTACGAGCGGTGGAGGTTGAGCGATAAATAATAAATAATTCAATTAAAATGCATGCCCGTGGAGCCTCGCAGATAAATCTACCGCCGTCGCCACATGCTTGGCCAAATACTGTTATATATTATATCGAATGAAGCCTTGAGGCTCTTTCAGAGAAGCGTATCCCTCTGTAACGGCTCATTATCTTATCAACTATCACTTACGTAAAGCCTCCCATTGACGATGCGTCCAACACTAAAATGGCAGCCTTCCAAAATCCGCCAGTCAATGTGGAAAACGACATCCATTTTCCATGGGGCATGCGTCGATTGGACGCCTTCCACCAGGACGGGTTCCATTTGGACGTATCGTGAATGGCTAGCTTTAGTTTTTTATGCCTGTGCAATTATTTTTGCAAGGCTGGTTTAGCTAGAAGACATTATTTTTAATCAAAAATTTGAGAAAATTACTAGATTAATTTATCATTCTTGTAAAATATTACATCTTAACTGGGAATGAAACATAATAAGAAAAAGCTTGAAGTTGTGATGACCCCTTTTAACCAAACGGGCCATAAAAAGATACGTAAAAACCACTTGTTAATTTTACTACACGTTGCGTACTAGTTATCTCACACAGTAGCAAAGATATTCACAATAATAAAAAACATAATCGGTCTCGGTAATTCGAATCGAAAACTCGTATCGAAGAAACTCTCGATGTTAATGTTCTCGATCCTAATTACCAGAAGTTAAATAAATGAACAGTTAAATGTAATAACATTTATGAGGTACCAGTTACTAACAGATTCTGGTTGGCCTGTTTGCTAACATTCAACTGGGGCTACCATAACTGTGACGGTACTAGTATACTGTTATTTATTAGTCGCGTATCCCAAGAAGGCTATAATGTGATCAATCAGCCATTATAATTTTAATCTGGGTTAATTGTTCTTATGGTGAAGTACATACTTAGTATGAGACTTCAGTTCGTTTCCAATCTATTAACCCAGAGCTAACATATTATTTCTTTTACTTATATGATCAATGACTCAAAAAACTGTGTTTGTTACGAAGACCACAAATGATACATAGATCTTAATATTTTTATTTCGTTTAATTTAACATATTCAAAATTCAACACAAGCACTTAAAATATAAATCTAGAACATGTTCCGGTGTTTACGTCATATCATTACAAAAGATCTTATCACTGATTCAAATTCCTCTTCAAGCAAATAAATAAGTATTCTGTAGATTCTGGCAAAAGATAAAGCCTTTTAATTACAAAATCGGTCGTAAAATTCGGTAGCAGGCTTCGGAACAATTTGTTGACACCGCTTAATAGTTTAAACTCGAGAAAACTATCGGAAACCAAATGGGGGATCGTTAAGTTGACTGATACAAATGCATTCATTTAGTTATTGGTAGCATTTGTTAGAAAAAAAGTTATTAACTGTGGTATAACGAATACAGGAAGTGTTGTGGTACAGTCGACGCGTATAACACAAGACATCATGTAGACACTTACACGCGTGCACTCTATTCACTTACGTTACGGGCGACTATGCAACGAAAGTGTAAGTGTCTACGTGCTGTCGTGTGTACAAGGTGCACTCTTATTCGAATACGTTACGAGCAAATCTCCATCAAAAATGTAAAGATAAATCTGACTCACTTAGCGAATTGACTATCGTTAAACATCCTAACGAGATGAGAGTACATATAAATGGTGCGATTCGTCATGTTAGTCAGTCAGTACGTAATATCCGGTAAAAGGTGGACCTAATTTACAACGAGGTGGTTTAAATCATAAAGAAAGGCAGTAAAGTTAAGAACCTTTCTGACATCAAGAAAGCCATTTGACATTAGCGGAGCGAAAGGGACCGAAACTAACCAATAGCTAACTGCCCCCGTAAGCAGATGCCGCTGGCAATCATCATAAACAGCCTTACGCATTAAGCAATAGAAGGCTTTGAATGACTCCATCGACGCACGAGCAAACAGTAGCAGTGTATTAAAATTATACCCTTTTTACGAGCCGGCCTGTTCCGACGCTATAAAGGCTTTTGCCGCTAAGTAAGCCTCGTGAAGGAAAACAATAATAACAAAAAATTTTAGGAATTTCATATGGTACGGCGGGGGATCTCTTTATCGTTATTTGTAAACCAAATTCGACGTTTTTTACCCGAGATAAGACTGACCAAGTTGGTAAACTTTTCTGCGAGCAAAGCCGAAGGCAACAACTAGTGCGGAAATTGCGCATTAAAACCTTGATGAAAAACTTCGCAAGGAAAACTCTCAGAATCATTCCAAGTCATGTAGGTAAATAAATAGTGCCCGCATAAAGGAGACAAGTTTGTCACTTGTAGTCAAGGACTTTCCATACAAACTTGTAGTTTTAAAGTGTGAAATTAATTATGCTGCGTCGGGCGTTGGACGTTATCAGGTAGCTGTCATCATCTGTGAAACGGAGCTCTATCGGAGAGGCTCTTAGGGTCATCAGCGCCGTTTAGACGGCAAAATGTGTCCAGACAACAAAATTAGACGACTACCTCGGCCCTAAACACACTTCGTCTGAACTTAATACTCAAAATTCAAAACAAATTATTTTTTTATGAGCTACAAGTTTAACCATCATTTGTGCGTTATCCTAGGCCTAGACTAGAATAAGGCCCGGTTTCTGAATTGAGAATTTTACTAAGTAAATACTTAAGTATCGTTCTCTCGTTCTTTTGTGAGAAATCTGCAGAGACAGAACGATACTCAAGTGCTGCTTAGCGAATTTCTCAATTCAAAAATCGGCAGTAAGACAACATCGCATTTTTTTAATAGACTACAGCCTTCCACTTACTAAATCCTCGAGTTTGCCTTCACTGCACTGGGGCAAGCGTGTTTCATCTAATCATGTTTCCTGCAGTATGTTCACTTCACCCATCGATTGTCATGGATAAAAATCAACTAACTTACCTTTTTTTTGTTCCTCTTTTATCTACAATCAGTCATTCATAGACTTTTATTACATTTGTTTGTGTATTCTTTTGAGTACATGATGCATTCAGCAACGCAGTCTCGTATCTTCAAGTCACTGACTTACCTAACTAATTTATTGTAAAACTGAGTAGGTAGTCCATATTTGTAAGTAGTACAAAATGCTTACACAGTTAACTAAGTATAACATTTATGCAGTCCATAAGTTCTTAATAGCTTCACTCTCATAATTTATGGTACCGATGAGAATGCTATGAAGTTTATAATATAGAAAAAACATAATTTTATTAAACAACAAAGCAAAAATGATGTCTATAAAAACTGGTGAGCCCTGCCCGCGGCTACAGAAGAAATAACACCGATGGACAACTTCTATTTTGTTTGAATTTAGCTAACCAGAGATACCTAACCTGTCGCGGTTGAAGTCAGCTAGGTATTGGCTGTATTTTTTTATAAAAGTCATAAGTGTGTGCATTGTTTCCATAACTGTACGAATTTACTTCCGTTGTCAATTAATACTAGTGGTTCGCCCTGAACTATGAACTCGCGACCCCTTATCTCAGCAACCCGTCGACCAATTTGGTTCATGTTAGAATTTAAAAATTATCTTTGCCTCATTTACCTGCCTACCAAATTTCATCACTTTTCGACTAAATTTACTCAAACTATCGTCGAACGAACATTCATACATACCTATACATACAAACACAAACGCCGGATTGTTCCAATAGACTCGGAGAACATCGCTCGCTTTGCTCGCTCGCGCTATTCCGAACCGAGAAGAAAATTATTGTCCTAAGAAATGCTGAGGGCTGAAAATTTTGATGTCGAGCCACAATGAACAAACACGCGTGGTGATTCAGCTCTTTCTCTAGCTATTGTCTTTTTAGGGTTCCGTACCCGAAGGGTGCCAAAAGGGACCCTATTACTAAGACTCCGCTGTCCGTCTGACTGTCTGTCCGTCGGTCATCAGGCGGTATCTCATGAACCTTGATACGTAGATAGTTTAAAGTTTCACAGATGATTTATTTCTGTTGCCGCTATAACAACAAATATAAAAAAAAAAACAGAATAAAATAAATATTTAAGGGGGCTCCCATACAACAAACGTGATTTTTTGCCGTTTTTATAGATAATGGTACAGAACCCTTCGTGCGCGAGTCCGACTCGCACTTGGCTGTTTTTTTTTTCTATCTAATAGTAAGGTGTGTGTGAATCGATACGTAAAACCATTTCTTCTGGCTTGGGATGTTGTTCTGTGTCCACGCGGTCATCATTATAAAACTAGTTCGGTTACGCGAACGGGTTTCAGAATGTCCCTCGCCGGTTTTTTTTTTCTCTTTTCTCTTTATTGGGCCTGCGTGGAGCGATCGGGCTGTCTACGACATTAAGTGCATAGGTAGATAATACGTTGAATAGGGCTGCCACTATTCTTTTTTTCTTACTCTTTTGAAGCCATCTCCTGACAGTGTGGCCACTTTTCCAGTATCCTTGTGTCAATACCATTTGGGTACCATAATGGGGTAATTCTACGGTAGAGCGATTCCCGTGGCATTTTTTATTTAGGGGTTTTCAGATAATTTGATGTTCTCACATTACTTTAGAACACATTAGTAACAATTTTTATAATCATGTAACAATAAAATTGTTACTAATGTGTTCTAAAGTAATGTGAGAACATCAAATTATCTGAAAACCCTTAAATAAAAAATGCCACGGGAATTGCATAATGCAGCTCTGCCGTAGAATTACCCATTGGATTCTGGGTCCTGACTTTGCCAATGTATGACAATGTTAGGTACTTACAACTACAACTTGTATTTGTCCCCACGCTTCCACGACATATTTAAAGTTTCCTCTGCTGTAGATAACGTCCTGCCTATTTTTGTAATTAGGTTCCGTTAGTTCACGGTTTTATGTACTCACGAAAGCTAGAGCAACAGCACCTAGCTTATTGTATAAGTGACCAGTTTTTTCAGTATTTACTTGGTGACAATTTGGGTGTCTTTTATTTTAAAAAAATTTAGTGAAACTCTACATGAAAACTATTTGGGAATAAGACAGGCTAAGAAGGCTGTCTTATTCCTAAATAGTTTACTATATAGGGATGTCTTATTCCTAAACAGTTTCGAAACAGGGCTTATATAATTTATTTTATTTCCATTACTAAAGCTGTCTTACTTATGTGACAACCCTAATCCGCCTCTAACGACCTCTTAATGAGAATTCCGAATTAGTTTCACATCGGAAACTGTATCAAACAAATACTCCATTGTACACATGTTACAATAGCTCTTATAAACTTGGGAATACAGCCTTTATTGGCTCGGGAAGTTCGTTGGCAAATACCGAAGTGAGCTCTATAAATTTTCTTTTCAATCATCTTATGGACGTGTGCTATCTATCAAGCTCAAACACTATCATAGGGATATACAGAAGGGTACGAGTATTTTTGATCTTATAAAAGGAAAATAAAAAGGTCTTAGTAATCTGCCTTCGATAGCATCTATTGAATTAACATGTACTCGTTCTTGTACTAAACCCACTGAGGTAGTTAGTAGGCTCACTAACTTTTGGCAAAGTTTTCGCTTGTTTCAGTACAACTTGTTTAGGGATTAATTTGCTCCTCTTTTATTCAGGCGAGAAATAGCTCAAAGTTATTTGATTAGCTCTGTCTCTGTCCATCTTTGAGTGGACTGTCTGTATCTTCCATCTTTGTATTTGAAGCCCAAAACTTGCCCGGATTATCGATCGAAATGAGCCCATAGATATGCGAGGGGCATTACGAATTAATTTTTATATGCTCTAATCTCTACCTGTAGTTGATTACTCGTTTGTTTTGAATGCTCATGTAAGCTTGTGTTTTTTATTGGACAGTGATTAGCGTCGTGGTATAGCTTAGATTGGTAGAGACGAAGAAAAAAAGGTTCGCTTCAATCTACGTCCAACTATAATAGAGCGTAAATTACTAACTGCCGATTACTGAATTGAGAAATTCACTAAGCAAATACTTAAGTATCGTCCTGTCTCTGCAGATTTCTCACAAAAGAGCGTGACAGTACAATACTTAAGTATTTGCTTAGTAAAATTCTCAATTCAGAAACCGGGCCTAAGTCACCACACCAAAGGTTGACTGGACGCGGTTTCTACTGAAATAAGTTCACCACGTACACGAGTTTGGTAAACGGTTTCACTTTCTTTTATTTATGTCGGGTATATTTAAATAAATGAAGTCATTTACAAATTATTACATCATTTTTATTTTATAACCTCAACATTGAAAAAAAAACATAACTTTTTTGTTTTTGTTATTAGCTCAAATTTAAAAATTGGTTCGTGCGTGTAGGTGCATTTACATAGATTTTAGTTGTTAAAACATTGTGAAAGTCTATGAAAACAATATTTAAAAAATACTTTTCTCCCGCCACATCGTTCAGATTTAATTAATTTTAAAAATTAACGGAACGTGATAGAGAAAAATAAATTTGGTTGTGATCCCTATTAGTTAGAGAGCTGGTGACCAATCGAGATATTTTTTCGTACAAGGCTAGGAGTTGGTAGGCTGATAGAGTAGACTTCGCTGAGTCTGGGAAAAATATTTTTTTGGCACGGTCGCGGTTGAAAGTTAGATTTTTTCGACTTTGAAAGTTTAAATGTATGGGTTCAGTACATTTTTTTTGTCGTACAAGGCTAGAAACTTCTAGGTTAGTTGTGGAGACTTCGTTGAACAAGAAAATATTTGTTTTTTTGGCCGAGCGTGGTTGAAAGTTTGATTTTTATAACCAAAAAATTCACACTTTCTAGGTTATAAAAAACAATATTTCTACCGCGTTTGGCTAGTAATAAATAGTGATTTCGTGATCAGCGGAGACTAAAAAGGCAGCCTAAAAACTCCCAGCCTTGTAGATAAAAAAGAAATGACTCAACCCATACATTTAAACTTTCAAAGTCGAAAAAATCTAACTTTCAACCGCGACCGGACCAAAAAAATATTTTTCCCAGACTCAGCGAAGTCTACTCTATCAGCCTACTAACTCCCAGCCTTGTACGAAAAAATATCTCGATTGGTCACCAGCTCTCCAACTATATCACCGGGTGCTATTACCCTGTAAAAAGAGTTAGGTACTTTTGTAACATCTTGTAGAGCTGCCCTTAGTCAGCGCGGGCGAAGTCGCGGGCAAAAGCTAGTGTGTCTATACTTGTACGATGTATCATTCGGGCTCCAACCTTCTGTGGTCCCTTGCTTTACATAATAATATCTGTCGATCGTTAGTTCGTTTCATTCAAAATATTTGAAGTTCTGTTAAGTGTATCCGGAAATGGTATTCGGCATATTTAAGCGACTTTGTGAGCATATTTGGGGTCATCAACACGCGAACGATTTGTTGAATTACACGGCCTGTTTTTGGGGAGATAATGGACTTGAATTATGTGTAGACCACCGGGATACGGCCGAGAAGTTATGTTTGTTTTGCGCTTAGCAGCTGCTAGAAGCGTGATGGCCAGTTTTACCAATCAATATCCGGCTGAAGGAAAGAATTAAATATTTAAGTTTGTTTACTCGCTTATTGTGCAGAAAAATACACCGTGGAATTTTAGTGGTTTTAAAGCCGAAGGTATTTAGATGCACTCGTGATTCTGAGCCAAATTCCAAAATTTTACTTCAAAAAGAGCGAAAAAAAAACACTTCCCAATACAAACGGCTATCGCCAATCGACGCCATTTGTATGGAGAAGTGAATTTTTTTTTCGCGCGTTTTTGAATGATTTTTTGTAATTTGGCTCAGAATCACCAGTGCATCTAAATGCCTTCGGCTTTAAAACCACTAAAATTCCACGGTGTATACATTATGTTTGCCTTACAAAGTTCGTCTTAAACCTCTCAGTTACAGAAACATCCAATGAGATCTAAGAAGCTTTTACCCCTTAGGTTCATACTTTCATTTGCATCAAGTCCGAAACCAACATCTTCATTTTTAAAAGCCTTCATCCTCTTTACTTTAACGATGCGTTATAAAATTAACAATTATCTACCGACAAACCGGTCGTGTTTATGGCTTATTTTGTCACTTCTAATTGAGTTTACAGCTTTACCGGCTCAAAAAACAGACGGTACAGAAGTCACGCTCAAAAAGGGTGAGAAAATGCAAGCTTGCTTAGGCAATCTGAAAAAATCTATTAAGATTTTCAATCTCTTCCGATTTGTATGTTTTCCGGTTTACTTTCCGGGCTATATAACTTCCAGGCCTTTGCATCTACGTAATGAGATGATTTAAGCTTCAATCACACTAGATGGGTGACATTGTTTTTTAGATGTATAGGCTTGCTGGCACTTATACCCTCCTGACAGCTTAGTCAGCTAAGAGCCAACTAAGGCGCGGGACTCCTCACAATGTTTTCCTTCACTGTTAGCAGGTGGTTTCGCTACTTCAAATTCACAAATATACGTAACTTTGAAAAGAAACAAAGTCATAGGTACGTGCCAGCATAGATCTGGAATCAACCCTGGGTCTCTCGCTTCCGAGTCCAATGTGCAGGCCACCGCCGCTTTCCAGGCTAACAATACTGAGTATGCTTCCTCCATCTAAACACACTAAACACGCATCACGCAACGCACTCTTCTTATTCACTTTATTCATCTCTAAAGGTAGTGTGCGAGGTGCCAATGTCGCTGCATAAAATAACATGACATCAAGAGATAAGGAGCGCGGTATATTGAAACTTTATCATATTGGACTCTCTAGCCTACTCGTATCGTTCTACACTAGTGGTTCGCCCCGAACTTTGAACTCGCGACCCCATATCTCAGCAACCCCTCGACCGATTTGGCTCATGTTCGAACTTAAAAATTCTCTTTGTCTCATTTACCCACCTACCAAATTTCATAACGATCCGACCAAATTTACTCAAGTTATCGTCGAACGAACATTCATACATACAAACATACAAACATACATACATACATACATACATACAAACGCCGGATTGTTCCAGTAGACTCGGAGAACTTCGCTCGCTTCGCTCGCTCGTTCAATTATAATAATATGTGAGGTCGGTCAGATTACTTTGTTCCCTTTGATTTTATTTCTTTTTATTGGACATCAAAAGGCTCATATGATATCACTTTGATTGTCAAGCTTACCCATCTCAATTTAACAAAGTTAAAACTAAAATAAATTTAACAAAAACAGACATGATTGTTGACGCACTTTAGTTCATCTTTTGAAGGGCCTAGATATAGAGACCTACGTAGGTTAGTAGAATAAACAGCGAGAATAAATTACCTATGTGCCATCTCTGCAGTGTAGATGACTTCTCAGTCGTTCATTCTCGTGCTATCCACGTTTGTTACGCAAACGATCTACCTTCACTACACGAGTATCGCAGCATTCGTAGCAACAACGCAAACTATGTAGGTACCAAAAGCTCGGCTCTAGGTAAGAATGCGAAACACTTATTTCGCTCTTGTAAAAAGTTTTTCGCATTTCTCATTAACTGAATTCATACTGTCTCTTTCTCTCGATCTCTTTTTCATTGTTGGACGTAATTAGGTACAGTCGGCCATACGCTAGAATACCCCTTTTTGTTCGATTGGCGCCCTTATGCCGCGCCCTGTAAGAGCTACCATGGGGTATCCAAGGCTTTAGCCGACCGTACCTGCTTAGGCTGATTATGCATTGTTATTGCTGACTTTTCACAAAAAAGCTAGACTTTACGTTGTCTATGTACCTACTGAAATAGAAAAATTTAATCCGGTAGGCTCTTCAATCTTATAATATCGTGGTTACCTTCGATCAAGGATAAAACTAGATACAACATAGAACTGTGAAATATGTCTGGAAAAATAGATGCCCAAATTGCCTTTGGGAGCGTATCTGCTCGTCCATGCAATTAAAGTAAAACTGTACACTAATGCAATAAGGTTGACATTCGGATATTAGACGTATGGTCGAAATGATGTTTCGTATTGTTCTATTGCTGATATCTTTTGTTTTTGTGGGGACAAGTTTTTATTGTGATTTTAAACGTAATGCGGATTCTATGGGATTTAGTTCGGTGGTGGTTACCTTCGATCAAGGATAAAACTAGATACAACATAGAACTTTGAAATGTGTCTGGAAAAATAGATGCCCGAATTGCCTTTGGGAGCTTATTTGCTCGAAGTCTATGCAATTAAAGTAAAACTGTACACTAATGCAATAAGGTTGACATTCGGATATTAGACGTATGGTCGAAATGATGTTTCGTATTGTTCTATTGCTGATATCTTTTGTTTTTGTGGGGACAAGTTTTTATTGTGATTTTAAACGTAATGCGGATTCTATGGGATTTAGTTCGGTGGTGGTTACCTTCGATCAAGGATAAAACTAGATACAACATAGAACTTTGAAATGTGTCTGGAAAAATAGATGCCCGAATTGCCTTTGGGAGCTTATTTGCTCGTAGTCTATGCAATTAAAGTAAAACTGTACACTAATGCAATAAGGTTGACATTCGGATATTAGGCGTATGGTCGAAATGATGTTTCGTATTGTTCTATTGCTGATATCTTTTGTTTTTGTGGGGACAAGTTTTTATTGTGATTTTAAACGTAATGCGGATTCTATGGGATTTAGTTCGGTGGTGGTTACTGACTTATTGTTAGCTCTGACTTTTCACAAACACTCAACGTTGATTACTGAAACAGAAAGTGAATCCCGAGTAGGCTTTCTCTACAATCTTACAATATCGTGGTTATATTACAGCCTCGGGGCACTCGTGCAATCATACCTTTAGCACGCTGAAATAGTGATGCGAAAACATCGACAACACAACAGCCGCGTGACAACGAGAAGATTTACACCCGCCTCTAGTCATTTGTTATTTCTCACTGTCTGGGAACCTTTAATATTTATTTGATTGCATATAATTCGCCAATGTTTCGCTGGAGATAGATCAACTACCTACAACGAAGTTGACGAGAAAACAGAAAATAAAACCGGACAAATGATTGTTTTTGGCATCACTAAATAAAAGTCCTAAGTAGTCGGAAAATGGGAGGTGGAAACACGTCTGTTCTGGATTGTTCTACTCATCCAGCTAGGGGAGCACAAGGTCAGGATAAAAGGTCAGGATAAAATTTATAAAAGCACTTAGCGCTGCGATGCCTGGGAATTTATTTTAGATGAAGTAACCTTGCCCAGCACCTATACCATCCTGACAGCTTAGTCAGAAACGTAGGAAGACCGATATCATAGTATGGTCGACTTTGTCCAAGCCAAAACGAGACAAAAATATTCGTCGTTCTAGGACACGGATCGGCAGTCTGCGGCTCGCGAGCCACGTGCGAAATTTTCGATATTTATAAGTTGCGGCTCTTCAGTTCCATGAGCAAAAAATTTTAGGTGCTTATACTAATACTGAGCTGTAAATGCATTCGGGGGGGGTCATGTTCCCAAAATAAGAGTAAAACCGGCTATTATTCTAGCGCACTGCGCTTGTTTACTTTATTTGTATCGAAGGTATTCTCCATCTTGAAAATTAAGGGCAGAATAAATGAATTTTCGATTTGAAATAAAAAAGCTAATTTTATAATATTGAAACGAACATTCTAAGTGGCTGTTTAAAAACTGGAAAATTCAACAATTCTAATCTTGGCCCTCTAGACCACAGAGGAAAAAAAGAATCTAGACTCAAAAGGTTGCCGACCCCTGTCCTAGGGATAACGCCACTCCGATCTTGATTTCCTCCGAGCGCGTCTCGCGCCAGTTTTTCCTTGACAAAGGCTTGCGCAGGCGCAGGCGACGGCCGCGTGGCGCTAATTAACTCGCCGGACAAAAACGTGAAATGCCGCCGCTAAGTACCTACCTACCTCCGTGCCTTTGCGACCCGTTGGCTAGGCAGTTGGCGCAGACGGCACATCGACCTGTACAGTCAACGACACGCTAGGATACCCCTTTTGTTCGATTGGCGCACTTATGTCGCGCGAAAAAAACTATTAACTTAGAACATTCAATAGCCGGACGATCCACACCGGACGATGGGTACCTTTTCAATGTCCCAGGCACTGCAGTGCCGAGTGGTCTCTTCACCCATCTAGTGCCACTGGACGCTGTATAAATCATCTCATAACGTAGATGCAAAGGCCTTAGTTTTTTCACCAGTGAAATCGTTCATTTTTTTTTTTGCTAATTTTGTTTCCTCATGAATTTTCCTCATTCCTCATTTCCAAGTTTTCCTCATGATGTTCGTGCATTTCATGACGAGTCCAGGGTCTAAACATGTCGCTCACTACACCTTTGGAATAATAAAAACCGAACCACAACATTGAAAGCACCTACTGTAAGTAGGTAGGTATCTGTTTCGTAAGGTAGAGACACGAATTCATTACCCCGAGCACGCCTACCGATATAACATTAAAACTCTTCGATGGAAACCGGTACCTATTCTCACAATCAGCCGATATCTCCTCAGCACAAGCAACTCGATCTTTAATCGCATCGGCTGTCCTCGTAAATCCAAGAATAGGTCCCTTGGACATGGCATTCCTTGGGGCACGACTTCGGCGTTCCAAAACGTGTAGGTTCGCGCCACAATACACGATTCTCGGGAAACTGGGAGAACAATGGAGTTAGGACTTTGCTGCTGAGGGGCTAAAGGTTTTATTTGATTAGCTAGCGATGACCATCAACTTTAATGTCCAAAGGCTAAAATAGAGGCAAACAGAATTAATTACAACTCAGTATTTAGCGACTGATAAGAGACAAGCTAGCAACTTATCCCTTTGGGATAAAACACCCAGCAACCGTCTCTTCAATGCATCAACACTCAAGTGAATGGATGCATCTACGTATCGTTTAGTACGTGCCTAATTAAAGAAGCGCAAGCTTCTTGGTCTACCTATTAAAGATTATGATTGCACGTAGTGGGTTCGATTGTTGGATTGAAACATCGTCAACTGCTAACGGTTCCTGATTGCCCTTGACAGCTTTATGTTTGCCAGTGCAATGCAAATAAGACAACAGAAAGACATCTTCAAGGCGGAACCTAAATCGGACCAAATCAACCAACCGTTTCGTCGCTCCAACTTTGCCAAAATGCTTAATTTTGTAAATGTTTTGGCTTTTGCTTTTGCACAATTTTTTGTGTACGATAAATAGGTACAACACGACAGTACCATTGGTTTTCACTATGTTGTTGAGAGTAGTTTTGGTATATTTCTACACAACTGTCCCGTAGAAAAAGCATAAACGTAATGTATCTGTGGTTGTATCAAGTTATGTAAACGGTAGTCTCCGTAGCACTTCTGCTATCTCGAGTGTTTTGTCTATTTGCGAGTCCATTCCTAGATATTAAAGCTACATTGCACAGATTCATTGCAGAACAACATCCATATAGGCGGTAAAAGGCACGTAACTTTCTAACGGAGGTATTCTAAGGCAGTGCGATTAACAATTTAATGTGCAACGCCGCCATAACTATTTTACTTACGCAATACACAATTCACTTAAGGCCGTGCAGTGCTAACGCTTAGTGCCACAAATTACTGAGCTGAAATTGGAAGCCGTATAGTTATGTCACCGGTTTTTCTAAGCCCTTTATCGTTTCGAAGTAGTGACCGAGAGCGCAGTGCATTCTACTTCTTTATAAAATTGAACGTGGACAGCGTGACATTCTGCGGATCCACCACTGAGGAAAAACAACAGAAGCCCCTGACGGTCCATTCACAATATTAGACGCTTTGCTCAGTTACATTCTTGTTTTTAGACATTTTGGCTCCTTGTAATAGATTCAGATATTTTGAGAGTAGAGCGGTGCTACGAGACGTAGCGATCGTAGCTATGCTACGCCGTAGAAGGAGAGAGCAGTTAACCTAACATAGATCCCATCCAAAAGTTTTTGATTTTGTTATTAATTGTTACAAAACGAAAGTGTGACCAAACCATGAGTAAGTAGGCATCAATTCTGCCTTTCTGTCTCCTTTGTGCGCTGCAACGAACCGATTTTCTTCGAAACAAAAAGACAGAGCTAAAGACAGGCAATTCTGCTTTAACGATGTTATTCTTTCTAAAGCAAATTATAAGTCGTTCTAACAAACATTCACTTAAGAGAAAAACTGCGCAGTAATAATACCCTTTACCGCCGAGATGGCCGGATGACATTTTTATTATGGTCTTTTTACTGTACGTTTTATGGTAAATTTAATTAAAAATCGCTCGCCGGCAAGATCGCTTAGTGGAGGAATAAATACTAAAATAATTACCCTCAGCAAAACCTTAGCGTAGCTGAAGCTTTATTACGTGCGACATAAGGGCGAGTATCGATCAAAAAAGTATACCTCAACACTCAACCTATAATGAAGCTCGATACTGCGAGACACGGTTTCCTCTCTCACTGGGCGATCACACTCTGTTGCGAAAATAAAAGCTCAGTAAATTTTGTCTCTGGCTAAAAACTTTACCAATGCCTTGGTCACATGTAGATTAACACCACTCAGCCTAACTTAGCTCTATATTTAACAAAATATACTCTTTCTCTCTGTTTGTTTTCCCTAACGACTTTCTTTGAGATGGTGTTGGGCCAGTGTCTTCGTAAGATGCTTCTCAGACAGTTGTTGACGAAAACCTGGATCTTGTCCCAGACGTGGAAGAGACCCGTTCTCTCTGAGACGAAAGAGAAGGGGGCAACTTGCCCAGAACTACCCTCCCTAGCCATGAACAGAGGTAAATGGAAGGCCAGATGGAATCTGGGGCTGACACCATGGAATGGTGTCAGCCCCAGATTCCATGGAGGAGTAAATGGATCAAAGAAGAAGAACGATTTTCTTTATAAATAGCTATTTATTATTCGGTGCTAATTTGCTTCGGTCCAAAAATTTGCTGCATTGTTTTCCAGCACTGTCACAGATGTACCCATGCAGGTAACTTTCTGCCTTAACCTGAAAGGCAATGTTGCCAAAATGGGCTCCCCGTTGACGGGCTTCGATTACGATTTATTAATGCCGTTGGTCCTTTTAATGTTTTTTTAGTACAGCAAAGAATATTATGATTCTAATTCTAGAGGATTAGTTCGCTGGTTGTAGGAGAAAAAACGAGGAAACCCCGGTTTTGTCCTTCCGCTGGGACGCCATCGACCCGCCATTGCGTTACAGGCCCCAGGTTAAGCTAAGCTGTCCTTTTATTGTACCTCCTTTTTATACGGCGGCGCAGCGCGATCGCTCAACCCAAAGCCAATTATAAAAGGACTCCACCCAAAGGACCGAGGAGCGATGGCCCATTCAGATTTGACTTTCAGACAAGGATAATTTGTTTAAAACGCTCGTAAGTCAATTAATACCCGCTACCTGTTTCATTTAAGTATCTACTGGAAAAAATCCTGATGAAATCATGAGAGAGCTTCAATTCATCGGATGTTTTAACTGACTGTTGGGATATTTTCGGGGTGACTTCACTTGATTTAAATCCTGTTATCCCTTAGGAGGGACATAAGGCTTGAAGAATTTTTCTCCACTTGGGACGATCTTGCGCAGATTTTATTTCAGAGTAGGGATAGATTATTGGTTATAGTCCTAAACTAGTTTGAATCACCTTTGACTATCCTTGATCGAAGCCTTTGACTCGTCAATTTTTAGGGGGAAAACTAAGCATCTGAATTGTTTGTTCTTCAGTTCCACAGAACAACAAAAAACTGTTCAGTTCGAATGCATGGCTTAAATTGTACGGTCGGCCAGTCACAGATACCCGATGGCAGCTCTTAACGGGCGCGGCATATGGGTGCCAATCGAACAAAAAGGGGTATCCTAGCGTGTGGCTAACTGTACCTACATTAGGTATATCATATTTAAGGTTGGATGATAGCAACGTGGCAGAAAAATTCAAAATTTTCACAGTTTTTTACATTTTGTAGCTAAACTGAGCTATTTTTGTTCAGCGATTTTTCGTTCGCGGGAATAACAAAGTACTCTTCATTATTGTAATAATCATAACAATCATTCATTATTTGGCAGTGCCACTGCTTGGTAGACCAGAACACATAATCGGCTGAATTATTGTTGTTCTGTTGTTTACAATAATGAAAATAATACTTTGTTATTTCCGCAAACGAAAAATCGCTGAACAAAAATAGCTCAGTTTAGCTACAAAATGTAAAAAACTGTGAAAATTTTGAATTTCCCGCCCCGTTGCTATCGTCTACCCTTAAAAAAGAACAGCCGTCACACTTATTGGTTATTGCGTGGTCGCAGGCAAAGTGTACTAATATTGCCTGAAAAACCGAGCCACTTGAGCGAGTTCGCAGGAAAAACCTACCGTCTTCTAAGTGACACACAAACACCGTCAGGCCGCGCAATCAGTGCTGCAAGAACATTATTTATCGCGTCTATAACTCTGTGTAGAGCCTCGAAGGGCCACTGAGCGCCCATACATGGAGCGGGATTTAGTTAATACTCACGCCGCAATGGCGATGTGTTTATTTCCAATCGTAAAGTAGTGCTGCCGCTCTACGCTGAAGTCACAGGCACTTACCACTACCGGGATTTGAACCCAGGACTACCTACGCCTGTGCTTAAGTTTATTACAAACAGATTACAAAGTCAGAAATACCATTCGCTAACATCGTAAGGAAACTCGCGTCATCGGTGGGACTAGGCGGACCAAGTTGAAAAGTACAGGTGCTGGGTAAGCCTAAAATACGGTTATCTTAAAATGTACCAGGCACTGTAGCGTAGCGCAACTTCAATGTGAGTCATCTAAAAAGATGCTAATAAATAAATGAAGATTTTTAGAAGGTAAAAAAAAAAAAATCGCTCGGGACAGGAATCTTTATGTTTCCTAGCACGTTATTGCTTTAGAAAAAACAAAAAGTATATGTATAAATAAATAAGGCCTTATAATTTTCCGATTTTCTTTACGCTTTTACATAATATCCTCGGTTTTATGTCCGTGCCAAAAATAGAACGAAGAACAGTAAAATTGCGTGCGGAAACTAGGATTTAGAAACCGTAATTTTGTTATTATGACGTCATAAAGCTTTCCGCATCGCTATTACGGGATTTTAGCTCTAAACTGTAGTGTAGGTTTTACATAACAGACAAGCTCTAAAAACGAAGTACCTGCTAAGGTAGGTAATTCGCGCCAAGAAAACTACTTAAGGCCCAAACCTATTAATAGGTTTAGATTTCAACGTAGAACACCTACGATTAAAACCCGCCGCCGCCAAAAGTGGTTTTATTCTTAGGTTCTAGGATGTGGACCTTAGGTCCTAAAAATTGTTAAGCCTAGGGATTATCATTTGACGTTTCGTTTTTAGCAAAAAACGCATCCAAAAAGAAGCGGCGCCAGTTGTGCATAGGTTATCACCTTAAATGGGAATAAAGAGAAGTACCAAATTCAGATTTCATCATCATCAGCCTGTTAACACACAATGCTGAGAAAAGGCCTCATCATGCTCACGCCACCTCTATCGATCAAGCAACCACTTCTCACAGCAAGCTTAGCATTCAATGAGCCTGAGTTACGCGGTACATAAGGGGGTTAAAACTATCTATCTCTCTCTTTTGTTTGACGTAGAGCCGGTTAGCTAGAGTTATAATTGAAATTGAAAAGTTTATTTGTCACACAAAGAAAAAAAACACAAGTACAAATTATAAAAAATCAAAAGTTACTTTTTGTGACAAAATGGATAATGCTCAGCTTTTTGCAGTGTGTGCGAACATCATCACAGCGCTGATTTTCAGCATATCCGTGCTCTCACAAGTTCATTGGGGTTCATTGGTGGCAATAGGTACTTAAAATAAGATAATCATATTAAAAACTTAGTTAATTAAATAATCAATTACACAATATTCCCATGAATACGCTCTAACCCAGCCTTATTCTTCACTTGCTAGTGAAAACCGTTGCCCAAACGAAGCAAACCACGTTGCATCATTAGGTAAGCTAGGTTATTTATACAAACCCGAAGTGGATTAAGCGGTAGCCGTTAAATTTAATACCCGATAGTGTCTAGGCGCGATCGATTTACCATCCAATTATGGGGCGATTGCAAATCACTCGGCGCGGGGTATGTAGAGCGTTCATTTGATGGGTCCTGCCTGCCTGAGTAATGTCTGACTTCATAGTAGGGGACAAAACGCATGCCTGCTGTCTACCTCTTGTAGCCACAAAATGTATGGAATTCTTAGGCGTTACATTAAGGTTCCAGTTCTTGAGGTAAGCCTTTATGAGATCCCCACAAGCTTGAGTTTATAGCAGGGAGGAAGATGAACGAACGAATGTGTGGCTCTACAATCTTATTTTTTGGCACGGTTTACATTTTGTCTTTTGGTCCTGACTAAGATGGCAGCCGCAGCCTCCGCTTTTGTCTTGCCATAGAGATAATTATCCTATCAAACCTTTATTAAACAGTCAACTCTTTCAAATACTGCCCATATCATGGAAAATGGTAGTTCGCGCTAAACGCAAACGCTAAACTCTAATTTTTAAATCGAGTCCACGGAATGACAGCTGTCTAAAAGGCTTTATCTGTCAGTAGCATACTAGCAACTGTCATTTCGTGGACTCGATTTAAAAATTAGAGTTTAGGTATCTACTTTATTTAACAGACTGGATTGACGCAATATGCGTGATCTTCAGGGTAACGGGCATTTACTAACACGAAAATAACCCGTACCTATCCCGCACAGATCTTCTGTACTACCGATCCCCGTTCGATACTCTATCAATTTGATGGGCTTCGCAATGCGTGTACGGTTAGCCGCGCGCTAAGCATGCCTGTCGACATCTGCCAGTTTTTGTGACGACTATGAGAATGGATCTATGAGTGCCTCAGTATGTAGATCGCTCTACTCTGATGGATTACCATTAGTTTAGTTTTTGTGTTATACTGTAAGTAACTGCTGTGCAAACAAATTAAGGGTGGTATTCTAGAACGCTACTTAAACTCAGTTTAAACAGAGTTCAGACTGCCGATAAAACAGTGCATGTTTTGATATGAAGGGAGGGATATTCAAATCAAAACATGCACTGTTTTATCGACAGTCGACACGACTAAACTCTACTTAAACTGAGTTAAAACAGAGTTCAAGTAGCGTTCTAGTTTGAACTGAGTTTAGACAGAGTTTAAGTAGCGTTCTAGTTTGAACTGAGTTTAAGTATCGTTCTAGAATACCACCCTTAGTGTAGGTATCGATGTTGATGACTCCTCTATATAGGAATTGATCTACCGATGTTTTAATAGGTATCCTCTACATAGGAATGGATCTACCGATGTTTTAATAGGTATCAAAATAAACATTTTTATGAGGTTAAAAAAATCGCTCGGAACAGGACTTGAACCCGCAACCTTTTGCATACCGTGCGCCATAAGTTCATTTAATATTAGCACAGTATAAAAGTCCCACCAGCTGCTTGGCACGTGCCTTTTTTTCTTGACTGAATTTAGGTCACAACGCGACAATGAGCCGTTTTCACGGCTGTCAAATTTCGCTTTTTCTGAAGATATTATTAATCTGTGTAAGCGAAATTTGACAACCGCATCCCGGTTTTTGTATGGCCAAGCTTGTGAGCGCCATATACCAAGGGCTTTGAATTCAGGGCCCTTAGCCTGTAACGCAATGGCGGGTCAATGGCGTCCCGGCAGAAGGACAAAACCGGGCTCTCCTCGTTTTTCTCCTACAACCAGAGAACTAATCCTCTAGAATTAGAATCAAAATATTCTTTGCTGTACTACAAAAACATTCAAAGGACAGACAGCGTAATTGAAGTCGTCACCTGACAGCCCATTTTGGCACCATTGTGTTACAGGCTAAGGGCCCAGCTTTTAACTGTCACTTGAAAACGGGCCATTGCCAGACGCTCAAGTTAGAACGAGACCACTATTCTGTCTCATCTCATCCCATCTACATACATCGTCTCAACCGGCCCTCTGTGTTGGTTGCAGAATGGTTGCAGCGCATTGCAGCGTGCGGCGGCGGACGGACACGTGGAGGCGGTGCAGTTATTGCTTCAACACAGCGCCGACCCCAACAAGCAGGATCTGCTGGTGAGTGTTACGTTCACGGTTGTGTCCAACGTTGAACACAAGAGTGAACAGCCACTTGGCTAAACACGGTCAGTGGCTGTTCCTGTGCATAATGGTTGCTGCACTGCAAGGCGCACGTGTTTCAATAAGCCGTTTTCAGCACATTTCACAAAGCATTTCATAGATGGCGCCTACAGGCGTGGCGCCATACAAGAACCGGAATACGACTGTCAAAATTAATCTGTGCTAAGCGAAATTTTACAGCCGTATTCCGGTTCTTCTATGGCGACGCCTGAAGGCGCCATCAATGAAATGCTTTGTGAATTTGTGCTTAAAACGGCTCATTATACACCAAACGACTATCTAACTTTAACAGTTACTGTTTTTAACTCCTCTTTTCCGTTGCTAATCCCTTTATCTTGATAATTTTCCCGTTTCCCTACTTTTTACTTGATTATGGCATAGACACAGACCAGTGCATTGCCAAGGGTTACAAAATACGTTAACATTTTGGTCACAACGTATCTCTCTCACAATGTCCTCAGCATGGCAACACAGCGGCGCACGAGGCAGCATGGAAGGGCTACTCGCGATGCTGCGCGGTGCTGGCGGCGGCGGGCGCGGAGCTGCGCGTGCGCAACGCCGGCGGCTTCGCGCCGCTGCACCTCGCGTGCCAGAACGGTCACAACCAGTCCTGCCGGGAGCTGCTGCTCAACGGCGCTCCGCCCGACTTGCAGAACAATGTAAGTTACATCTACATTTTCAAGCCATGCACGGAAGGGTTTTAGGGGTTTTTAATATTTTTTATTTTGTCATAAGAAAAAAAATACATTTTGTTCACTTGAGATGAGAAAAACATTTCTTCAGATGGATTTTTTTTAAAGACATGTTTTACCCTCTTGTAGTCTTTATGGAACTTTGAATTTATTTTACGAATTTATGTTTGTGTCCACTGTCGGACAGCCTTCCCCATCTAATACGACTTTTTTGGCCTAAGTCACTTTAGTCTAGACTTAGATGTTTATCGTGTGCCACCCACTGGGTGACGAGTCTCGCCTACCTGTCCGAATGCAAGCGACTGTTATGGCCTGCTTTTTATTTTGATTGTTTGTAATATTTGTTGCCCTAGTTATCTGATCCTCCAATCAGTATTGCACCTTATGTGATTCATCTTAGTTTCTTCATGAGTTATGTCATCTTTTCCAGTACGGCGACACATCCCTGCACACGGCGGCGCGCTACGGACACGCCGGCGTCACGCGCATCCTCATCTCGGCGCAGTGCCGCGTCTCCGAGCAGAACAAGAACGGAGACACAGCGCTGCACATCGCCGCCGCCATGGGCCGCCGCAAGCTCACGAGGATCCTCCTGGAGGCCGGCTGCGACAAGGCCATCAAGAACCACCAGGGGGAAACCGCCAGAGACATCGCCACGCGAAAGAGCCTGAACGAAATCATCAGCATCCTAAACACCCCAGTCGCGAAACAACCCAAGAAGAAGGAGAAACGCGACAAAAGCAAGGAACGGACGATAGACGAACCCGACGCGGCGAAGAAGCCAAAAGACAAAGGAAAGAAAAAGAAGAACGTAACGTTCGACACGCCACCGCCTGTACAGTGGTCTCCTTACGGTTGCCACTACTATCCAGACCCGAAGTATTTCCCCAAGCCTAAACTCAGCTCGCTCCCCACCGAACCGCTACAAAAAGGCGAACAGTATTACCTAGACTTGGCTGGAAACATCAAAAAGGGCCCCATAGGAGCTGGATACACGTGTTACTGCGCTCCGTTCTTCAAACACATAGAGGACAAGATGAACGAGGGAAAGAAGGACACTAAACGACAAATAGATCGCGCTCACGAGAGACTCGATCAGAAAGTAACCGATTTGGAAATGAAAACCCAAGGGCAGATATCGGAACTGACCAGGTTCGTAGCAGCGGAACGAGCTATGTGCAAGGAAAGACATCAGCACTTAGAGCAGTGGTTGACGAGAGGGATTATGTACAGGGCTTCAGAACGAGTGAAAAAGCTGGAGTTCAGCCCTAAAGGCTCTTTAGATATTCCGCCACTGAAGCGCAGCAAAAGTCTCGAGATCCTCGATGCACATACGGAAGAATGGAACACCGTAAATACAATAATACAGAGTTTCAACCGAAATTCCGTTCATTACGAAGTCGACCCCAAAGACTTTCACGGCACTAAAGTGACGTCCAAAGGTACAGAGATTCTGGACAGGAATAGAACGCCTAGCCCAAAAAGACAGTACCTGTTAAAAAACTCTAGGAGCAGTGACCAGCTAGATGCCGGTCCGAGAAACCGATCGCCATACCAATCACCTCATAGACATCCGGAAGAGAGTCATCTGCAGAATGTCACAGCTGAAATCCACGTCAAATCAAACAGGGTTACTGTATCTCAGTCACCAGTGCCGACAGAATTTCAAGGGTATAACGAGAGACTTGGTTGTACCAGCCGGAGGTCTAACACCAAATCACCAAGCAGTAGCAACAGGGATTTCAAAACCAGCGATTCCGAAGGAGATCGGCCCAGAAGCAGCATGGGAAAAAGCCCACAAAGTGCAGGTGTAAATATTCCATTTTGGAAGAGCCAGGTGCTGCAAAAAACTGCCGACGATATTCGAAAAAGGGTCCTCGAGAAGGAAATGACAGAAGCCATGTCGCGAAGCAACAAGTCTTTAGACATTTCCCAAGATGGCTACGTGAAGTTCCCAAAACAGGGCAACTATCACCAAAATCCCGAAGAGAACATAGCGAGAGAGCCGAGGAAGTCAGTGCAAGAGCTAGTAGCGCAGGTCGAAGAGCAGCAACTACGTTGTACGTCCCCTGAGCCGACGCCGCCACCTAGGAAACCTGTTTCCACCGAAGATTACGAAACCCCTATAGTGCCGGCGCACATACAGCCCACTGCGAGCATTCTGAAGATGCCTCAGCAGCCGCAGAGACCTGCGCCAGTGTTGAAGGAGAAACCACCGAAGAGCAAGCGCTTCAGCCTGCACAACCTGATCCCCTTCCCGACGAGGAAAACCTTCCAGTCACCAGCCAAAGACAACGGCAACAACTCCGAAAGCAGTGACGAAGAAGACCACCCCATTCGCACCTCCACCCAACCAGGCCCTATGAGGAACGCAAACTTACTCCAAACCTTACCATTGCCAAACTACGAGGCTATGTCCAACAAATCTCCGTCACCGGCCCCGCAAATCCCACCGAGCCAAAACCTGACTTACCCGCACGACTTAAGAGCCATGATCCCGAAAGATGCTTACTTCCACGAGATCCCGAACAGGCAGATACACCACCAGCTGCCTTACAACATGATTGAGAATGGCTTGCCGACGCCGCAGTACTATCCGCAATACCCCGCGGAGCCAGGCCTGCCCCAGGGAGGGAGGAACCGCAACCCTCTCCCGACCTACCACCATCAGACCGGTGTCTTCGACGCGATGATGCAGGACCACATCATGCGGGAAATGGAGCGCATTCCGCACTGCTACAGCGAGCATTTGGACCCAAACACTGAAGTGGAGATCTCGAATCAGAACGATCACTTTCGTGACGATTTCTACGATAACAATCAGGCAGTGTTCCCAAACTACGGCGGAGGAGTGAGGAAGCCTGTCCCGGACCACAGTCTGCTGCATAGCCGGCTGCAGTCGTTGGCTATCAACACGCATTTGACTGATATTCAAAGTCAGGCGGACAGGGAGTCCCATAACGACTCTGGATACAGTACAAAAGTGTACGGAAGTTCGCAAGGACCCTCCCCAAGTCTCTCGGGTCATGTAGATGACAATGTGTCAGGGCAACGGGTGCATATCTTGCCGAATGGGAAGCCCATAGGGGCTCATGTGGGAGCGTCTAGTTTAGTATAGCTGTAACAGTAAATACTCAGAGGAAATTACGCCGCAATGCAGATCTAAGTCATTAAAAGACCACAGTAGTTCAGCCGAGTCATAGGTGAAACTTGGACTCAAAGAGGCAAAAGCATGGCAAAACTTAAAGCAATATGTATGGCGAAATGAGACTTTATACTATTTTAAATATTTCGAGTTTATTTTGCGTTTCAAACCTACACTTCTGTATTGTTTATTTTTGATGGTACAAAACGATAAAGTACAATAAAAGTAATAACTTTATAATTAATTTAGATCGGTACTTACAGTAAATGCACGGAAAAGCACCGAAGGAAATTAACTTTTTTAACCGAACATTAAAAAGTACAAAGATGAATTTATGAATTGATGCCATGTATCGATTTTTTAGGTGTTCACGAATAGCAATAACATAATAATAATTGAAGCATAAGATTTAGTTTATTTAGATTTATTTATGCTTGGGCCACCCGGCTTTGGAACGTTTTTTAACAAATTCAATAAATACAGTTCTTTTGAGGGCCCAACTATTATTTTAATAAATATTTTAAGTTAAACTTGTCACTTTAAATAAGAATGTACAATGATTTAATTACTATTTATTGTTTGCTTTGTGTAATGACAATTAAATATTTTTGTAATTTTATGATTAAATAAAAAGAATTGCACTATCGAGTGTCACCGACTATTTCCGTTGTTTGATTTAAAAACTGACCTGATAAGTAAGAAAGTCTTACAGAAAAGGAACAGCCCTTGATTTTACAAAGAGTTCTACAAGGTGTTACAAAAGTACCTAACTCTTTTTACAGGGTGTAACCTACTGGTCAACAGGATGTCAAATCTGTAAAAAAAAGTTGAAAAAAAAAAAATTTTCTTTTTATAACCTCAAAATTGAAAAAAAAAACATATTTTTTCGTTTTTGTTATTAGCTCAAATTTAAGAATATGTTTGTGCATTTACATAGCTTTGAGTTGTTAAAACATTGTGAAAGTCAATGAAAACAATATTTAAAAAATACTTTTCTCTTACTATTTTACCCTGTAAAAAGAGTTAGGTACTTTTGTAACACGTTGTATAGATGCATCGCGTTTTCTCATTACTTTTGTATCATCATCAACATCAGCCCACCTCTGCCCACTGTTGGGTATAGGCCTTTTTCCCCTCGCGCTAGTTTTGTATTACTAACCTAAATTATAACAGTCCACTTACATAATCTTCTATTATAACTGCATAGCACGATCGCCCCAACTGCGTTCTCTATAGAACTCTCTAACACTCGTATGGCAGATCGGCACCCCACTGAGAACCGAACTTTTCGCGCCTACGATCTTCACCGCCACATAATCACCAGGCCTCACTTCCCTCCTGCCGCCGTCTTCAGTCGGCAGCTGCGTTTGTACAAAAACCACCTTTAAGTACAGCTCGTTTCGGCCTAGAATCTGTCCGGTGCGCTTGACTGTCCCTTCGACCAAGACTAGATGGGTGTGGCCGACCTCTGCCTCGTTGAGTAGTTGGCACTTTCGCCGGTAGAGGTCGATCATGAGGTTGTGTCGGTGTTTCTTCACTTCTTCTGGCACGTCGTCTTTGTAGCGACGGTGGGCGGTGGTTTTCTGGTAAGAGGGAACTAAGTTGAACTAAGTACCAAATGTAGACCCGCCAATGAATTATACAGGGCGTCCCACGGCTATGCCACATGGAGGGAAAGTACCTTAAATATTGTAGATGGAATATTTTACTGAAAGAAAACATTATTTTAATTTAAAAAACAATTTAAACTGCATTCATAGATATTGAAATAATTACATGGTTGATCCGGGAATCGAACCCATTAAATGAGAAAAATAATGACGCTGTAGTTTTATCATACCGATCGAAAGGCTTCACGATAAAGATTATTTTTTGCTAAATATCATAGTGTCAGAAATAAAAGGAAGACCGTGAATTTTAACATTTACCTGGTAGTATGCAACAAATCGAGCCGTATCCTGAGCCGAAAGACGCGTAAAATTTTGTCCATCGCAATGCGGCTGGCTGATTATAAAGAAATAATTAAAAATGTGTTTCATTTTCATACTTTTATTCTTTTGTTACTGTGATTTTCATTGATAAATTGATGAAATTGGTATTAAAAATGTTAAAATTCATGGTCTTCCTTTTATTTCTGACACTATGTTATTTAGCAAAAAATAATCCTTATGATGAAGCCTTTCGATCGGTATGATAAAACTACAGGGTAATTATTTTTCTCATGTAACGGATTCGATTCCCGGTTCAACCATGTAATTATTTAGATATCTATGAATGCAGTTTAAATTGGTTTTTAAATTAAAATAATGTCTTCTTTCAGTAAAATGTTCCATCTACAATATTCAAGGTACTTTCCCTCCATGTGGCATAGCCGTGGGACGCCCTGTATACCTAGTATAAAATGTGCAGTGCTTACGAAAGCTTATGTGTAAAAATTATATAGTCATTATTTTAGGGTTAATGTGGATTGGGGTTTTTAAAACAGGATTTTAATTGATTTATTTAATTTGTTTTATTTTTGTCTTATAATATTTTGATTATTGGTTTTACCCGCATGAATCATGAATGTTAGTATGAATGGAGTATTTGAAAACCAGCGCTATAGTTGAAGTTCAATTACAGCAAATGCTGAAAGAGTTCCATTTTGTCATATCCAGGCCTTAGAAGCATTATTGTAAGTAGTTAACTAAATAGATGCTTACCTCCCGCATGCTGTAAGGGAACAGGAAGGCGATGTGGTAGTCCACCTGCTCGATCAGAGTCAGGGTCTCTTGGAACTCCTCGTCCGTCTCGCCGCAGAAGCCACAGATCATGTCCGTCGACAAGCCCACTGCAATACAACGAATTATAGTTAGAATATTGGAACGCACAACCCTCAAAAGTTTGTTCTCCCGCCGCTGAACGGCGCAGTACTCCCTCCAACTTTGATTGTCAAATGATTACATTACTACGCAGTTTTCTAAATAAAATAACTAGTGGTTCGCCCGAACTGTGAACTCGCGACCCAAGTTAGTTTGTGTAACTTTGCTAACGCCATTCACGCAGGCGCGCGCGCGCTTTTCATATAAACAACAACTCCATATCTCGCCAACCTCTCGACCGATTTAGCTCATGTTCGAACTTAAAAAACTAAACTGAACTTTACCCGCTTACAAAATTTCATAACGATCCGACCAAAACTCAAGTTATCGTCGAACGAACATTCCTACATACAAATATACATACATACATACAAACGCCGGATTGTTCAAAAACTATTAACTCGCGACCCCATATCTCAGTAACCCCTCGACCGATTTGGCTCATGTTCGAACTTAAAAATTATCTTTGCCTCATTGACTCGCCTACCAAATTTCATGGCGATCTGACCAAATTTACTCAAGTTATCGTCGAACGAACATTCATACCAAACGCCGGATTGTTCCAGTAGACTCGGAGAACTTCGCTCGCTCGTTCAACAACTCACCTCCAGGAATAGTGCTCCTCACATGGTCCACAAGCCGCAGATAGGCCTCCCGCGTGTATCCACGGCGCATGCGCTTCAGGACGGCGCTGGAGCCCGACTGGGCCGGCAGGTGCAGCTGCTTGCAGATGTTCGGACGCGAGGATATCACCTGGAGCACCTGAGGAGAGCAGTAGACTTATTGAAGGAGCGAGCGAAGCTAGAGAAGTTCTCCGCGTCTACTGGAACAATCCGGCGTTTGTATGTATGAATGAATGTTCGTTCGACGATTTCTTGAGTATCGTTGGTCGGATCATCATGTCTGGTAGGCGGATAAATTAAACAAAAATTGAATTATGAGCCAAATTGTTGGAGGGATTGCCGAGATAAGGGGTCGCGAATTCACAGTTCGGGGCGAACTACTAGTTATTAAGTTACGCAACGTCGATACTTGGCAAAAGACCCAAGTCAAATAATGATTTGACGATAGGAAATCTATGATGGAAGAGGAGATGGGCGGAGCCACTCCTCAGCTCGAAAGGCAATGGACAAAATTTTAGTCATGTTCTAGAATCTAGATGGATAGATATTACATAGGTAGATCAGTTTCAATTTTCGACGGTTCATACTGTTATCAACAAATGATATTCTTTATCTACCACTCAGAGTCTTCAACCGTGTCGCGTCCAGATCAAGACGTTTACTCCCACAATGCCACAAGTCCTACTACGCATTCGATGCACCTATTTCATGCAACAGTTGATGCATAATAAACTTCATTAACAATTTTGAGGTCTCCAAGACGCGATCATCGTAAATGCCTCACCTCATCAGGGAAGTCCTTAGGATGTGCAGCGGTAAACCTTATCCGCATCTCCGGATCCACGTTGGAAACTTGGTCGAGGAGGTCGGCGAAGCGCAGCCCTCCCTTCTTGCTCTTGTACACGGTGTTGAAACCCTCGGCCAGGCGGGTCTCGCTTGGTTCGGAGAGGCGCGAGGTGTCTCGGTAGCTGTTCACGTTCTGACCGAGCAAGGTCACCTCTTTGACGCCCTGTGGGCATTTTTTTTTTCAGCAATATGGCTAACGCTAAGGCATATGCTAAGGCAAAGAAATGCACGACCTCCAAGCAGGCGGTAGTTCGGAAGTAGACCGCGCAGGATAGAGACCAGTGGCGACTTCCTGCATCTGACTGAGGCCAAAACCCACTTTGGATCGCTGATTGAAAATGAAATGAAAATGGTAAGAAAGTGTTTCGGCAATAAGTCTCCCTTTACACTTTGCCGCGACTTTTAACTGTGAAGGATTTATATTGTATGCGTGCCGCACTGCCGCACAACCATGCGACAACGTGCGTGCTTCTAAGCTCAGTTTCGTACAAATCCTTGCTATGCTTAGAAGACATGCGGCAAAGTTGAAAGAGAACCTAACTTGTGTTTTGCTGTAAAAGCAGATGATGTGCCTGAGCTCTCTGTTTTAAGGGCCTACTACACACACAAGCTTCACCACAGTTTTGCCTGCGCAAACCAGCTTGTTTAATGTAGTTGGTAAGACAGTAGCATGCTCCAGAGTATTGAAGCAGTGTTTAGCGTACAAACTGCCTTGCATAGGCAAAACTGTGGTAAAGCTTGTGCGTCTGGTAGGCCCAACAGAGTCTTCTGAGAGCTATGCATTGGACATAAAGATGTATTTCGTGTGTTTACCTGGTCGGCCAAGTGTCGCACCTCGTCCACGATGGAGGCGACCGGTCGGGAGCGCTCTCGCCCGCGCGTGAACGGTACTATGCAGTAGGTACACATGTTGTCGCAGCCGCGCATTATGGAACTGAAATTGCAATACAGAAGTCAAACTCGGGGTACACAGTTACGGGTAAATAGTTGAGTCAACTGTGTGTAGGTAAAGGTGCCACTGGGCGCTGTATAAATGGGCTCATTAAGACGCAATACGTCTCACAACTAGCGCCGCCAATGGAAAAAAAATCATATCTTTCTTTTGGATGCGTTTTTAGCACAAAACGCTCCTGCGATTTCTCAACGCGAGGCTTAACTATTTTTAAGACCTAATGTTTGGATTTCCTACGAATGCAATCGATTCTCGCCAAAAGTAGTCACTTTTGGCGAGAATCGATTGCATTCTTAAGTTCTAGGATCTGGAATCCAAACCTTAGGTCCTAAAAATAGATAAGTATCGCGTTGAGAAATCGCAGGAGCGTTTTTTGCTAAAATGGCATCCAAAAAAATTATTTTTTTTTTTCCATTGGCGGCGCTAGTTGTGAGATGTATTTCATCTTAAACAGTAGATGCTAATACCTAAGTTTAGATTCAACTAACATGTAGTATTCTACTTCCAGTTTTCTTTCAGCTTATATTGGTATAGTTAGTAGTATAGTCAGTAGTCTAGCATGTGCCGTATATAAGTTAGATGAAGGCAACTAATCAAACTAGGAAAATAATCTAGTATCTGGGAATTTGTATGTATTCAACAAAATGTTGCTGGTAATTTTGTTTAAGGTACCTAATGATTGGCTGGTATTCATATTGGAATGAAAATATTGTGAAATTTGTGAATGTAATTCTTTATTTAGTTGGTGCTGACTATACAATAGGGTGTTTATAAAACCAGCAGAAATAATATACTTGGTATCTTAGGGCTTAGAACAGAATCAGAACCCATAAGACTGAAAGCATACTCATTGTATCATAGAAAAAATGTGGCCCAGTTTCTGAATTGAGAAATTCACTAAGCAAATATGAAAGTATCATTCTTTCTCTGCAGATTTCTCACAAAAGAGCGTGACAGAACGATTCTTAAGTATTTGCTTAGTAAAATTCTCAATTCAGAAACCGGGCCTGTATCACTGGAGGAAAGCACGGTACTCATAACACAGGATCTTTTGGCTACAGCACCAAATTAATAAATTACATTTCAAATTTAATTTCATTGTACTCACATGAAAGCGGTAACATTGTCTTGGTTGAGTCTCACAGGCACCACATCGGCATAAGTCTCATCTAAGGACAGCAGCACATTGACCCCTGTCTGCCCACTCTCGGTCAACGCCAGCAGGCGCGGCAGATCTCTGTAGCTGTCTGGACCCGCCACTGGAAGTTTAAAACCATTTATGAAATAGACGGTACATTTCACAAAGATTACAAACTTGGTTTCAGTTTTTTAGCCCACTTACCAATATCTACAGACTTTTCTTTCTCAATCAGCTTTTCTTTCAGCCTTTCTGCCATACACCCCAATATTCCAATCTTCAACGGTCTGTGTTTAAGCTTGGAAACAGCTCTCCGACGTTTGAATCCACGCAGGTGGTCCAGTCTGTGCCAAATCTTGCTCTCAGCCCCTTCCCTTATAGCACACGTCATGACCAAGAAGATGTCAGCCTCGTCTTCTACTTCAGTCTTCTCAAAACCTTCGTTCTTTAGAATAGACCACACAATTTCTGTATCGTTCAAGTTCATTTGACAACCATAGACATCGAAGAAAACTTTCTGTTTATGCACATTCTGTGCCCTGTTCGGTAAGTATGGTATATCGGGAGGATCTAAAGATACCGGTGAAGATGATCCCAAAATGAATTCCTTCAAACCTGGTCCCTTTTGCACTTTAGTTTTCAAATTCCCAATTCGAGTGGTTTCGGTCGAACATCTGCATCTTTTGTAGGAAGAATGGTTTGCTAGTTTCAAAAGACGTTGTGTACGTTGAAAAAACGACATTGCGACTACTAAACTATACAATATTCCGTCGTTTTAGTAAACAAACAATTTGAAAAGTATTACAAAATCATTATAACCTCCAAACTTTCTGTTTATCTGAAAAATATAGTCCGATGAAATTAAAATGTAGCTGTCAAATCATCGGATTCAGTATGCTTAGCATGGTCGTTTTGACACTCTCTCGAACTCGAGCGATAGACGTGCCATGCATGTCTATTATGCGAGCATGGCAGGCGGGACCCGAGATGGCAATAGATTAGGGTCATGTCGAGCAGTAAGTAGATATTGCCATTTTTAATAAAAATGTTGTATTTTTGCCTCCATCGCCATGCCGGCGCAGAGCCAACTCGAGCCCGACCGACAAGTTGACAGTTTTGCATAGAGAAGGGCCTATCTCGGGCTTACCATGCTGCACGTACAGGCAAAGCACAGAGACGAAACGAGACAAACTGTCAACGTCAAAGTATTTTTGCCTTGAACGGTTATTCTTCGATTTCATGTTATCCTTCATTGCAGTAACAAAACGGTTATTAATTTGTTAATTTTTATACATAAATGATAGCTAATTAATAAATGCTTTTATTAGTTCAAAAGTTGAAAACTAAATTAATTGTTAATATTTTTAGACCAAAGTTAAATAATAATATAAAAATAATTAATTAATCTTTTGCTATGGAACTAAGTTGTCGAAACGTTTCTCACCAAAATAAAATGGCTGACATTTCTTTTCAGACGATTTTCCAGAAATTTTTATTTATCCACTGAACATTTAGCAGACCAGCGATTTTTGCAATCTGGAAATAATGAGCAACAGAAGCTACAGCTACGACAAAGGTATTCGAATTGGAAAATAGGCGCTTGTCTTTAGGATTTACTTTCAGAACCTATCATCACACACATCAATGGCAGAGAAGTTCCTTTCCAAATTAGTTACAATCAAATCTATACTTTATTTATCTTTGCCAGTGTTTTCGCATTGGCAGGGTCGTCTCGATCCGCGCGTGATGATTCTAGGAGGACGACGGAGCGCGACGAGAGGCACCGACATGGCGAGGGCAGCAGCAGAGACCCTGGGAAGCAGAGACCTCGTTCGCCCAGAGATTCTAAAACTCCCGAACATAGACATAGTCAACGTTCTCCTGACAGGAGAATGAACTCGAATGACAGAGGTAAGTCCTTCAATGTTTCAGAAACCAACAACCCTCCGTTTGGAAACCCTTTTTTGGTTGTATTCATACTGTTGTACAAAATAACGACACTTCTATTCTATTCCTTACTTACTAATTTGATGCATTGTACCAACTTTACCCACCAACCATACTTTCTCATAATGTGGTACCGTAAACTGGGGTGAATAACAACATGTTTCAAGGTTTAATGCCATATATTTTTGAAAACCCGAGCTGAATCCTTCAAGTAATAACTTATAGATGCGAGTCTTGGATAGTTTTTTCGTTTCTAGTGACCCCAATACGTTAAACAATTTGTTTGAATAAATTGTCCATTAAAAGATTGCGTGTTGCAATTCAGACTTTGACTGGGGTCAATAAAAACGAGATATGGGGTCATTAGCAACAGTTTCAAAATGTATGAGATGTGTTGTTATTGACCCCATAAGTCGTTGGTATTCACCCCACATGTCGTTGTTAGTGACCCCACATGTCGTTGTTAGTGACCCCATAGCGCGTTGTTAATCACCCTTTTGGCAATAAAATACTACCCTCTAATTTTAAGTGTAAAGAAACTCCTAAAATACTCAATGTAAAGCTTATCTCTTTGTCGTATCCTGTTAACGATGAACAAAAGCCATAGAATACCACAGAAAAACTGATCTTGTTGCCCTTTTTCCTGCCGAAAACAATAAAGTTTTTTTCCACAAAATTTCGTTAGCAAACTGTCAGTTTCAAAATAGCCATTTTTTTTTACTTACTTTGACAGCTGTCATCAAGTAGTGTTGTCAGAATTAATAAAAAAAGTATTGACCATAGACACGTAACTTTTTTATTGAACATTAGGCATAGATTTTGCTTAAAAATCTTTCTTTACTTTATTTTTGAAAGTGTTGTTAAACACCCCTGTAGTTGCAAAACACCCCAGATTACGGTACTTTTTCTTGTAGAAAGAAGCAGAATCCGCAGCAGGTCTCCATTTGAGAGAGAACCATCTGATGATGAAGTGCCAGCGCCGCCACCTCCACCGCGCATTACCAAGATTTCCATAGGATTCTCGAAACCAAAGGTTTGTAAACAAAAAACTCCCAAGACTGGTGTTGGCTCATTCGTACGAGCTATGAATATGAAATTAAATCCTCGTTTCTTTTACCAGGTGGCACCAATAAAAATGAACATTGGAGGAGCAGCGAAAGCCAGCACTGTGGTGCCGAAGCCCACAGTGGCCTCGGTGTTCAATGCTGACGATGATGAAGATGAACCTGAGGAGATGCCGGCTGAAGCCAGGATGCGGATGAGGAATATTGGAAGGTGAGAATGATATCTATTTGGCTCCTAGTAGGACAATACTGGATTTTCATTGTTTTTTTCCTACAACCAGCAAACTAATCCTCCAGAATAGAATATTCTTTGCTCTGCTAGAAAAACATTAAGAGGACTAACAGCATTAAATCGTAATTGAAGCCTACAACTGAGAGCCTATCAAGGCATCATTGCACTACAGACTCAGACTGCAGATTATTCTTTGTATGGCTGTATTGAGGCAAATAGGTGGAGAACAAAATAAAACTATCTGTCACTCACTCCTATCCATAGCTATGTTTACTTATGTGAAACTAAACTCCCCCTATTTCCTTTCAGAGAGACACCAACATCAGCGGGACCAAATTCCTTCGGCAAGACCAAGCAGGGCTTCTGTGACGCCAAGAAACTCTTCGAAAAGAACCTCAAGCAATCCATGGAAGCCGAGCGGCGGCCGCCGGTGCCCAAGTTCCCTCAGACCATCTACAAAATCAAGGGGCCATGATAGATGTCGGCAAAACAGACACAAATCGGGACCTGATAGTGTTTTCTACCTTATTTCAGTTTCCCTAGAGGTGAAAATGCCATCATGTTGTATGTATTTTCATGTGTATGTAGTTGATTATTGTAGTTAACTTTGCATTGGATGCAGTATAATCAACTGCATGATTTATGATGAAATAATTTGTTGGATGAATCTTGTCTAATTGAATTTCTAAGTTTAGATTGTGTGTAGAATATCTCGATGTATTTATTCTACCTAAATAAATGTATGTAATGCTCGATGTATTTTTGTACTTCCCTATTTTAGTACCCTTATCTTCACTTTTTGTATTTTTTATAGCACTAACCCGTGCTAGGGAACATAAAGATTTTTATGTAACTATCACGCCAGATGGCGCCTGCCGTCCGTAAGACGAGTAAAAATGAGGTTGAGTTTGCATCGACAGTACCTGCACAGTATGCAAGAGGTTGCACGATCAACTCCTGTCTTGAGCGAATTTTTTAACTATAGTATAAAAACCCTTCTTCACCAAGACTTCCTAGCCACAGACTCCTGGAACTTGGGGAGATAGGGAGTCAAATGAAATTGACAGATACCCTCGAGGCGGGAGCGACGTGCCGACAGTACAATTTGAGGCGGTGAGCGACGTAAAGACAATAATCCGTTTTTTGCTGCAAGTTAAAAAGTAGGTAGGCAAGGCAAAATTATACTTTCCTAAAATAATATTTTTATTTGTGGAAATGAATAAACATCTTCTATTTTATTCTAAATGGGTCACTGTTATCAGCCCATAGAAATAAATTCTGAGGTAACAAAGAAAAAAGCCTTCCCCTTTTTTAGTCTGTACAAAAGTGAATATTGTGGTATCCTTGAAACAAGAATCCCTAACCAAAGAAATTAAAGAGTGGAATTGGTTTTTTAGACAATTTTATTGACTTATTTACTTCCTCTGCACATTCTGCGGACGCTGCATGTCACGGGGGAAGGTCCGCTGGGGCGGGGTGCGGATGCGCCTGTCCTTCTTGGACCTGTTGCGCACGACCTTGCTGTGGATCGCGCAGGACACACAGTAGTGCAGCTTGGCGTAGAGCTTAGGCAGCTGGAATGCTGGAAGGAGAATGGTAGATGTTAGCTAAATGGTTCATGTTAATTTGTTATTGGTGTGTGGTTTGTACGCCTCATTTTAAGAGTCAGAAACACCAAGGTTCCCTAACTTTTATGCACTCCCAATACAAATTATCCATACAAAAAACATTGGGTGACAGACAACTTGATTGGTAAGTCATGTTAGGGTGCTCTGGTTCCTAAAATGTTGAGTCTGGAGGTAGTTCAAAATCTTCCGAGTTTTTAGGATATCAGTAAACAATGGATCAATGTTCCACATTTGTATAGTTGACAGTTTACCACCTGCATGGGTGCTGTTTTAGGTTTGTAGACCTATGAGATACAGACCAAGAGGGCACACAATCCTCATGTGTATCATACAAGGGTTGGTGGGTCAAATTGGGGTCGACTTAATAAATCAGACTGTAGATTTCAACTTACAGGTATAAACTGAGGCGTCGTTGATATCTCTCACGGCGGCGGCTTCGACAATATTCCTGATCACAAACTTCTTGATTGCCTTGTCTTTCGGGACGCAACGAGCGCAGTTGGTGCAACGGACAGCCTTCACGTGCCCGCGGCCGTGCTTGGCCCGCCCTCCGTTACGGCGTTTACGAGTCTGAAACAAGATTTCAGAAAGCATTGAAGCCACATGTTCACTACTTCACAAAGGTGACGCTCCATCACTAAAATCACTTGATTTACGAATCCAATCCGTAACCCAATTGGGTGGAACACTTTGTTTGCAAATTATTTACAATAAAGCCCCCAAATCACAATTTTACAGTTTATTTCTTAGAAATAAATACGAACCATTTTTCTAACCTCCAACAACCCGAATGAAAGACGGAAAAGAGGCAATAGACAAGAACAACTTCCGATCGTTGAAAAAAATGTTGCCACATATAAAAAACAACAGCGGGTTATCTGTGGTTCAAGTCTGTTTTCGATTACAAAATGTCACGCGAACGGATTCCTTTTTGATTCAGCGACAAGATAGACTGCAACTTCACTCTGTGGCCCGTTCGTTCTCGAAGCAGAAAAAAAACAATTTCTGTCACGCAAAATTGTATTTTTTGAGTCAGGTGCGAGTGATTTGGTGTAGTTTTTGTTGCTAATTCCTAGGAATCTTATTAAAATTAACACTGTTTAGAACACACGTAATGTTAGTTACACCGAAGCGTAGCTAACATGACCAATCCATGTCTCCGTCAGACGAAATAACTTGGTCACCCAGTGCACCCGAGAAGTGATCCCTCCGAGTGCAATCCATTATATTTCACAATAATATTTTAGTGAATAGCGATGCTGTGTAGGTAGTGAATTATTAATAATATCCCTTGTGTGAAATGTCACAACATGGTTGTCCCGAGAGACTGTCGAACCGTCCGAAGGGCTTCGAGGATGGGCCGAGCCAGCCCACCATGGAGGTGTTGGTGGAGACCCTGACAGGGACTGCGTTCGAGATGACGGTGTCGCCCTCGGACACCATCTTCGCCATCAAGTCGAAGATCTTCCGCGTGGAGGGTGAGTGTGTTGCACAACAGTAACTAGTGGTCGGCCGTCGTGCGTCATCTGCGACCAACAAAGGAATGTACGCCGCAGCGCCGCCCTGACACGTGTGATGCGATAAAACGACACACGCTGATAGTGGCGCGAGGCCCCAAAGCCCCCAAAACAACAAAATAGTGCATTTTAAACACTGCATATTACCATAACCTTATTGTATTGCTGTGATTCCAGTGAATTGCAACTGCACTGAAAGCTGTTTTGTAAACAATATGCTCCAACTCATCTGCATAATGTTATGATGCATTGTATGGAGATGGTCCAGTTAGGTGAAGCTCGTCTTTTTACACAGAATTTCAATGGCCTTGACAAAACTAAATATTTTTTCTATACAGGATATTTCAGGAAGGTCATCTCATTGTTTAGGCCCTAAAGGGTTCAAGTTCTAGGCTAAGGTTTATTCAGTATATACCAGATGTAATACTAATTCTCAGAGTTTCAAAGCAAAACATGTTTACATTAGCTTCGGTTTGATTAAAGTTCATTAGCATTCAGGACTTATGCATTTGTCAAGTGGTCTACTGACACATCATGAGCTTGTAATTTTGGGCAATGCAGGGGGCCACTGGCTATTATCTATTAATTAATGTTGTTGTTTGTGGTGTTTATCCTTGTGACATAGCTTAGGTCCACTTCTTTCAAGCAGGAGTAGCCAACAAATAATTAACGTCAATAATGGAAATGTCAAATTAACACAGAGTTAGTAGGCTAACCCTGACTGACGCAAGTCGGCATTAGTTTGGTCTGTGGCTGAAAACCAGCGCTGCAAAAAATTCACTGCACAGAACTTATTGGTAGTATAAAGCTATGCCACACAACACTTTCCTTCACTTTACTCATGGTTAATACTTTTTTTTTATCTGTATACATATTTTGATTACCAAAGTAACATTGGGGAATCATAATATTATGTTGTCTCTGGGTAAAATCTAAGTGTCTAGCCAGAAAAGGAAAAGCAGCTTTTTTCCACTACAACTTTGAACCAAACCAACTTTCTTCCAGATTAAAGCCTCAGGACTATTGTGGTGTGAGGATGTTATAAAGGGACCAGCCAACTATGCTGCCTGACATGAGCAAACAAGTGCTCCTATATTTATAAAAACACAAGTCAAGTGTCATATATTTTTTTCTTTAGCTAACTCAGGTCATTGAGATCTAGAGCATGTTTGAAGCGTTGCCAAACACATAACACAGTGATATGTGTATTTCAGGAATCAGATTGGCCTAGACTTTGGCATTTTTACAACACCTGATTGGTATTTTTGTTAGTTTTGTTTTTAATAACGTCAATATTTAAAGGACTGAAATAGACCGTCTATGAAAAGGTTTTAAAAGTAATTTTATGTTTCAGAAATCACCTATTTACAAACAACACTCTCCAGCCACTGTTTCCTTTTGGCAAATATTCAGTGTGTATAATAAATTTTCTGTCAAACAATGTTGCTAAATAAAATAAACTCAAATTATCAATAATATTTAATCTAAAATGGTCAAGTTCGGGTTCACAACAACAACAATACTGTTGTTGTCAAAGTGTGAATCATCACTTTAGGAACTGAATGTCACTTTTACGTACAATACTACCTGTCTATCAATAGCAGAGTTTCATTGAAATTGTCTATTTATAAGTACTCTTAAATGCCCTCTGATGTGGGTATTTATGAGTCTTTATAGCCAACACGTGATAAATTTATTCACCAGCCATTAAAAATGTATGCAAAATTGTTATGTATTTATAAACAAAGTCTCGAACAAACCAATTTGCAGGTCCAGTTTCTTATTTAAATTAGATTGTTTTTTATTTCATTTGTACAAAGAACACAGCCTGCAGTAGTAATTCTGCTAAACTAAATGCCAATTTATATGTAAATCTCTGGCCTAGTATTTCAACCAACTACCAAAACTTCTTACAGTAATTTCTTTGAAAATGTAGGTTTGACCTAAAATAAAAGCATTTAAAAGCTATTTCAGATATCAAAAAAGTTCATCAGCTATTTAGCAATAATTGGTGATACAAATACCTATGCATATGTAACACAAGAAAGATACAAGCCTAATAGAAAGTAAGCCAGTAGTGACCCAGCCTCACACTGAGTCACCTACCAGCTATGTGACAGCAGGATGCATAGTCCAAACGCCGCGCAAGCTCTTGCATAAGCAATTTATCTCTTAAAAACCCATTGCCAAAACTGTAGCAGCCTTGGTACATGTTTGACTAGCTTATGCAATATGCATAGTGATATTAAAAGTGTCTGTCCCAAGTCTGTCACAGAATAGGACGACACAGAAGCCATAATATACATTTCTTATTGAGGAAGCATGCTTTACAAGGTCGTTCTTCTTTATCAAACGGTTTTTATTATGGAGTCAACCTTGAAATTGGTAATTTGTTCTGTGCACAGTATGGTGCAGTAGGTATATTGATCTTTAACAAGGTCTAAGCGAATGCATGAACAGTTGTCGCGTTACTGCCATTATGACTTTCGTTGACATTCTGAAAGGAAAATAAAAATCTATTTATAATATTTCTCTACTTCCGCGTTTTCGTTTGACCACAATTATTTTAAAATCTTGATCTTTTACCGAATATCGACAGAGATGTAGATTTCACCTTGTAGAATGCACCTTGTACAATGAGGGCTACCGTTTTAGTGTGCCATTGTCGATTTGATTAAGGTCATGAAATATATCTCTCAAAGTTAGGTTCCGGCGTAAAAAAAAAGTTTACTTAAATTAAAATCATATTTAATACCTACCTTTAAAAATGTACCAATAAAACACATCGAACAAGCCC
The DNA here is from genome assembly GCA_949319315.1 of Zelleria hepariella. Taxonomy (NCBI): domain Eukaryota; kingdom Metazoa; phylum Arthropoda; class Insecta; order Lepidoptera; family Yponomeutidae; genus Zelleria; species Zelleria hepariella. The sequence continues at coordinate 592,888 of OX439394.1, forward strand.
CGTTTTGTGCGAAAAAAGAACTCAATTTTCCAAAAGATAAAACTGTTTCAGACAGTGTTTAGTAGTGGGACAACAACTTTTTGCCATACATAATTAATCTCTGGTATTGCAAAATATTCACAAAATTATTCTAATTACAAACAAACCCGCCTAGCCCGTACAAACAGTGTCATACAAATACCTGTAACAAACAGTGTTCTGACCTCACGGAACACTAGCGCCCCAAGCGGCGAATTCATACGCGGTAGCCCTCATTGTGTCTTTCAGTCCCCGTAGCATGACTTTTATCGAGGCGGATTTATCCAAGAAAATGGCGGTTTATCAGCATTTTTGACGTATAAAGTGGGTTATATATCGTAAAGAGCTATATGTAACCCAGTATAGACGTCAAAAATGCTGATAAATCGCCATTTTGTTGGATAAATCCGCCTCGATAAAAGTCATGCTCCCCCCGCACTGATTGAATCTGGGCGTGTATCAAAGTAGCGCGACTCCAATAACATGTTATACTTGTTATTGAATGGTTGTGTAAGGAATACACTAGAGCTTCGGTCTCAGATATATGTAGATAACAGATCTGCGAGTATGTTTTGTGCTGAATGAGTGCAGCCATTGACCTACTTGTAATCAATACATCAAATACATTCCAGTGGAAATAACATACGCCCATTCGACCGGAAAAGGTAAGCAGGGCTAAATCATGAAACTAGGTAAATTTTTTGCCACATTTTCTACGCTGACAATCAGTTCTGTTGTCAATTAAGACAATTTTGAAACATGAACAAATAAATAAAGCGGTCGTGTTATTGGATAGGAGGGTGACCCGAAAACGCCTCCACCCCTTCAAAATAGCACCGAAAATGGTGTCCAACTAAAACAAGGAAGAGAGGGCGCTAACACTACAGGGTGCACTCTAAGTCGATAGCGGAACTTTAAGTAGACTGTCTACTGATCACTACAAACAACTGCGCCAAATGTATGAAACAGCAGATTTTTTTTTCGCTCCATTTTTTTCGCCACCTGGTACAAGTTGTTTGTAGTGATCAGTAGACAGCCTACTTAAAGTTCCGCTATCGACTTAGAGTGCACCCTGTAGGTACCTTTCGGATCGCGTCGTCGCTTAAACCAGACGCAAACGGTCTTAATATAATCGTACGAGTATATCTGCGCTCGATTTGAATGAATAGAATAGAATAATCATTTATTTAGACACCACAACACACACATAAATTAAATAATTGATACAGGTAGCTAGCTACACATTAAATTTAAAATATATCAGACAAAACATAAAACAGATTAGGGTACCTACCTATGGTTCGGGTGACGGCGTGTACTGTAGTGTCCAAAAGGGTCACAATCCAAAAGGGAATGACTGATTGGAAAACTGTTTTGAGAGCCCCATGATTATGTCCATTAGTCATAACAGGAACTCATGATGATAACCATTGCTCGATCTTTATTACAATAGAACTGAATAGAAAAAAAAAGTTTATTACCACCAAGTGTAATAAAACAAACTAGTCAGTATCGATTTAGCTTTCCGTGAGCATGTCAAAGTAATTGATCGACTACACAACACAGCCTATAATTATTGGCCAATAAAAAAGTACCTGAATGCATACAATGTAACAAATTACGAATGTGAATGAGGCGAAAGTAGTGTTATCAAGTTTGTGTGGATTTGAAACCATCAAGTATCAATTATCAAGTAGATACTTTAATGCCCTCTTGAGTTGCAAACGTCGTGTCATCTGCGTCATCTGCCTCTTGCTGAGCTGAACACCGGATTAGAACCCACGACCTCCGGCGAAACATGCCAATGCTCCTTAAACTCCGCCATAGAGGTAAAAATAATGCCGAGTCTATCTTACTCGATTCTCTTTCTTCGCCTAGTCTAGTCCAACAAGAAGCAATTAATTTATGGAATGAGCCAATCCGAGATTGAGTGTAAACAAGGTCCCAAATCGTCATGTATGAATTATTTTAACGCTTGTGTTCCCCTCAACGTCCGTGATCAGCTGAAAAGAATTAACTATGATCTTCTGTTGTGTCGAAATTGTAACACATCAGGACAGTTATGAAGATGTGACTTTGCCTGTGCGGCTCCACAAGTCCACACCGGCACGAAACATCTGACAATAGACCCCAATTTCCATAGAATTAAGACACCATTTAAATAAATGATTATTCTATTCTATTCTATTCATTTCTCATATTATCGCTCGTGAGGGCAACGCTACCACACTCCATTAAGAGCGTGTAGCAGTAGACAAATCTGTTGCTGTCTCGCGTGCGCAAATACTGAGCGAAAGGGACAACCTGAAGAAAATCGACAAAATCGAGGTTTCGTATTCCTCACTTTTCTCTCTCAAATCACCACTGATATAACACTAGAAACGACTTGAGTCTTGTTTTTTTTTAATTTTAAGTTGTTAAATAGGTTTACCTGACTTCTCTGTTTTTTTTTTTTTCGGTAGGTTATAGTCTGTAAAATATAGCTTGAGCTCTGTGACAGCTGTCATCGAAATCATACCCATCAAGTTCCGAATTTTTTAGCGGTAAATTTACTCTACGATAATCTCATACTTCATTGGTGCAGAATTAGTGACGTACGATGAGTTATCATAACCATAGACTAGAAACTATGCTGATCTTGCACATAAAAAAATCGACGATCACAAACTGCAGGATAGCTTGATTTGATAGTTGTGTTGAGTGAGTTAGTACTTGTCTATTTTACGCTACGTGTTTTCAGTTCTCATTGCTTTGTTTATTGTTGAGTTTTGTTGATCGTTTGTTATTGTTGTTCGTTGCATAATGCGAAGAACGAAGAAAACTGTTCTAAATAGTGAATGCCGTGAGTTTATTATTCACTTACGTGAATATTTCGAGCGCGAGAACCAAAATGGTGGACCGCTTTTGCCATTGGCGTAAGTATACAACAGAGTCTGATCAATATTCCATGTTTGTTTCCACTATACATTTATACTGTGTTTAAAATAATCCTATTAGCAATAATATTCTTGATAATCAATAATTATTACCATAATCATTCTCAACATTGTCCCATCACTACCTATACCACTTTGACATCTGTCACAGAGCTCAAGCTATATTTTATAGACTATAACGATAATTTATCGGAAAAAATCTAAACAGTCTGACATGCCGGGGGTGGAGATGTATGGACAATTGTACAGCAGCCATTATCCAGGGAGGAAATCCGGGACTACGTTTTGTATGTAATATCCTCGATGTCTGACTTCCTTCCTTCCCCGTTTCCAGGCATCCCAGTGTCGCAGCAGCACCTCCTATACAACCTGAAGGAGCTGGACGACTCGAGCAGCCTCCGCGAGCACAGCATCTCGGACGGGGCGCGGCTGCGGCTCGTGCTAGGCCTGCGCGGCGGCCCGATCAGCACGAGGCGCCTGCCGCCGCCGCCCGCCGCCGACGCGCCCTGGCGGGACATCGAGCGACTGCTTGATAGTAGCCGGTGAGTGTGACACTCTCTCTCTCTCTCTCTTCCCCCACCCGCTGCCGAAGCGCCCTGTAGGCATGCGGGCCATTTTGCCTGCTCTCCACTGTCACCTTATCCACTGTTCACTGTCACCTCAGTAGTTGACAGTTGAGAGAAGGCAAAATGGCCCGCGTGCTAAGCCTTCTGGCGCGACATCGAGCGATTGCTCGACAGCAGTCGGAAAGTACCTCGATCGCCCTCTCCTATTAGCAGATGCGCTACCCACCATCTCCGGTCAGCGTACACTCAAGCCTCAACTTATTTTGACCCTTAGAGTGGGTTTAATTTTTATATTTTTTTGGGTTATCCGGCATAATAGCCAGCTACGTCTCTCCTACTTCGAACACGAAAAGTGGAGTACTTTGGAAGTACACACGACAGCACGTAGACGCTTATAATCCGTGCGGAATCAGAATGGGATAATACCTTTTGGAACTGAATCGAAAATGACAGTTCTCGAGTAGCGTCAGTAAAAAATTTTTGAGTTCTACGTTCTATCATAGGGTTATGAAATTGGAAATACACAAAAATGTTTAATGGTTGTAATCTAAAAGAATTCAATGTTATTGCATTAATTGAATAAAACTTGAGCAGACACCCACGCGCACAGAAAACACAAGCAAGTTTCGACGCGAGTTTGCCATAAACAACTAGAGTTTGCCGAAATTCTGACGCTACAGGACCGCGAGCGTCTCAGTTCCAAAAGGTATTATCCCATTCTGATCCCGCACGGATTATACATGCATGCACTATACTCCGCTACGTTACGGGCGACTTTGCAATAAAATTGTACACTCTGACGTGCTGTCGTGTGTAGATACTTTCACATAACATCAATAGAAATAAGTGGACCGGTCAACGGCCCGAATTTTTTAAACAATGAAAGAATAATCGATAAGGCCGGTGTAATATTGTGCTTAGTAGGCAACTAAGGTCTTTGCAATGAAATTATTGAACGAGCGAGCGAAGTTTTCAGAGTCTACTGGAACAATCCGGCGTTTGTATGTATGTATGAATGTTCGTTCGACGATAACTTGAGTAAATGTAGTCGGATCGTCATGAAATTTGGTAGGCGAGTAAATGAGGCAAAGAGAATTTTTAAGTTCGAACATGAGCCAAATCGGGCGAGGGGTTGCTGAGATATAGGGTCGCGAGTTCAAAGTTCGGGGCGAACCACTAGTTTATACAGCATCCAGTAGCACCTTCTCTCACTCACACTAGATGGATGACGAGAACACTGCCGTGCCTGGGACATAGTTTATATGGGGTAGGCTTGCGCAAGACCTATCTAAACGAACCTGACAGCTTAGTCGGCCTGGCCCAAAGGAAATTTTGCGATTTCGTTGAATGTCTTAAAGTCGATAAAGCTCAGAAATAAGTATTTATTTTTATTATTGAATTTCACAAAAAGGAAACAGCTCAGACATAGATCATCTACAAAAAGAAAGACCCACCAAAATCAACGAAATCTGATAATATTTAGGGGTAGCTAAACTGTTATTTCGTTTTGTCCAATTACTTGCCACGGGTCAGCGTATATGGCGCTTGTCATGATATAGGCGATCTAAAGGCCTTGGAGCGTCACCATGTTACTAGGACAGTTTAACCCTAATCCTGTTAGACGACTAATCACCTTGAACAATCATTGTGTCCCCGATTCGTCGACGACGTTTATCTAAGATCTTACAAACGGTGAAAAAAAGCTGGAATATAAAAATACTTTAAAATTAAAGCGATGGATTGACTTGATGTTGATATTTGATGGCTGCAATCTTCACTTGATTTTTGATGACTTGTCAATCTTTACTTGATCTTTGATGACTGCAATCTTACTTCATCTTTGATAACTGCCATCTTCACTTGTTCTTTGCTGAATGCAATCTTCACTTGCCCTTCAACTTCTCAAGCCCCATGTGTTGTCTCTTGCAGCGATGACGTCACGTGGGGCGGCGGCGGCGGCTCCACCACGACCAAGGTCACGGTGCTGGTGTTCCGCGACGGAGAGAGGTACAACATGCTGCGTGTGAGGGAGAACGACGACGGGACCTACTCGCCCATCGACAAGTGTGAGTTGCAAAGATCGACGATTAATTGAGCAATTATGTACCATGGCTGTATGGTTTTCTGAGGCTGAAGTTTTGAAGCTTTCACTATGGTTTAGATTATTTTATTTTATTTTTGTGTGGCCTGAATACTACGGTCGTTCAATAAGTAATGAGAATGAGATATAAATGCCTTGTAAAGAAAGAAATAACTTTTTACTTGTGTGGAATTTATCAGAAGGTTCAAGAATCTGGAATCTAGGCCTTAGGTCCTAAATATACTCGTAGTTAAGTCTAGGTATTCTTATTAAGCAAGAAACAAACCCAAAAATAAGATATGATTTTATTTAATTTGGCGGCGCTAGTAGGCGGGTTACCCTCGTCCTATTAAAAATAAAGTAAGCAAGATGTAGTGTCCCACTATTACAGAACACCTCACTATGCCCACATGCATGTTGGCATTTTTCTCGTTGAGGGTATCTTACGATTAACTTTTTCAAAATGCTCACAACCGACCCCTTACCCCCACAGCGGACTCGTCCTCACTAAAGTCCTTGACTGAGGACGCGCGCGACGACGGCCTTTCCGGTTCCGTGCACGAGAACGCTGTAACCATGGGCAAGATGCTGGAGTTACGACGACGCATGGACTCGCTGAGTGTGCAGCGGCGACGCAGACCGCCTGGTAAGTAACTAGTTACCGACACAGAACGCTGTAACCATGGGCAAGATGCTGGAGTTACGACGACGTATGGACTCGCTGAGTGTGCAGCGGCGACGCAGACCGCCTGGTAAGTAACTAGTTACCGACACAGAACGCTGTAACCATGGGCAAGATGCTGGAGTTACGACGACGTATGGACTCGCTGAGTGTGCAGCGGCGACGCAGACCGCCTGGTAAGTAACTAGTTACCGACACAGAACGCTGTAACCATGGGCAAGATGCTGGAGTTACGACGACGTATGGACTCGCTGAGTGTGCAGCGGCGACGCAGACCGCCTGGTAAGTAACTAGTTACCGACACAGAACGCTGTAACCATGGGCAAGATGCTGGAGTTACGACGACGTATGGACTCGCTTAGCGTGCAGCGGCGACGCAGACCGCCTGGTAAGTAACTAGTTACCGACACAGAACGCTGTAACCATGGGCAAGATGCTGGAGTTACGACGACGTATGGACTCGCTGAGTGTGCAGCGGCGACGCAGACCGCCTGGTAAGTAACTAGTTACCGACACAGAACGCTGTAACCATGGGCAAGATGCTGGAGTTACGACGACGTATGGACTCGCTGAGTGTGCAGCGGCGACGCAGACCGCCTGGTAAGTAACTAGTTACCGACACAGAACGCTGTAACCATGGGCAAGATGCTGGAGTTACGACGACGTATGGACTCGCTTAGCGTGCAGCGGCGACGCAGACCGCCTGGTAAGTAACTAGTTACCGACACAGAACGCTGTAACCATGGGCAAGATGCTGGAGTTACGACGACGTATGGACTCGCTGAGTGTGCAGCGGCGACGCAGACCGCCTGGTAAGTAACTAGTTACCGACACAGAACGCTGTAACCATGGGCAAGATGCTGGAGTTACGACGACGTATGAACTCGCTTAGTGTGCAGCGGCGACGCAGACCGCCTGGTAAGTAACTAGTTACCGACACAGAACGCTGTAACCATGGGCAAAATGCTGGAGTTACGACGACGTATGAACTCGCTTAGTGTGCAGCGGCGACGCAGACCGCCTGGTAAGTAACTAGTTACCGACACAGAACGCTGTAACCATGGGCAAGATGCTGGAGTTACGACGACGTATGAACTCGCTTAGTGTGCAGCGGCGACGCAGACCGCCTGGTAAGTAACTAGTTACCGACACAGAACGCTGTAACCATGGGAAAGATGCTGGAGTTACGACGACGTATGAACTCGCTTAGTGTGCAGCGGCGACGCAGACCGCCTGGTAAGTAACTAGTTACCGACACAGAACGCTGTAACCATGGGCAAGATGCTGGAGTTACGACGACGTATGAACTCGCTTAGTGTGCAGCGGCGACGCAGACCGCCTGGTAAGTAACTAGTTACCGACACAGAACGCTGTAACCATGGGCAAGATGCTGGAGTTACGACGACGTATGAACTCGCTTAGTGTGCAGCGGCGACGCAGACCGCCTGGTAAGTAACTAGTTACCGACACAGAACGCTGTAACCATGGGCAAGATGCTGGAGTTACGACGACGTATGAACTCGCTTAGTGTGCAGCGGCGACGCAGACCGCCTGGTAAGTAACTAGTTACCGACACAGAACGCTGTAACCATGGGAAAGATGCTGGAGTTACGACGACGTATGAACTCGCTTAGTGTGCAGCGGCGACGCAGACCGCCTGGTAAGTGACTAGTTACCGACACAGAACGCTGTAACCATGGGCAAGTTGCTGGAGTTACGACGACGTATGAACTCGCTTAGTGTGCAGCGGCGACGCAGACCGCCTGGTAAGTAACTAGTTACCGACACAGAACGCTGTAACCATGGGCAAGATGCTGGAGTTACGACGACGTATGGACTCGCTTAGCGTGCAGCGGCGACGCAGACCGCCTGGTAAGTAACTAGTTACAGGTAGCGTCACGAGTTATGAGCGCTCGACGAAACTGGTGGGGATTTCTGCGCTAGTGTGTACAATCGCGCGCAAAATGTCTAATATCCACGCGGGATCTAAGACTGACGCTGAGCTGAACTATAGTTGAGTGAGATACTATAAAAATCGGAGAAACTGACTAAACTTAACGATTTAAAGTATTCTTTGCAGATTTTGAACACGTTATATTTTAAATGGTTTTCTATACAATAATCCTGACATTACGATAAAACGGGTGTACAATCAATGAAAAATTATCTCAGTCCAATATGTATTGTACACAATAACTTTTTTGAATCTTTCTGAACCGTTTTTTAAAACATTTTGTTTCGGCATTCTTTCTGCGAGGAAATAAAAAAACGTTGTGTGCGACTGTACCCCGAGGCTAGAGCGACTGATCTACCAATCACGCGCCCGCGCTCGCCGGCGACCGCGCCTCTCCGTCGCCCCCCGCGTACCCCACCAAACAGACCGAAAAAATGAGTTCTGCGCATTCAAGGTCAGCGCTCATAACTCGTGACGCGACCTGTACCGACACAGACAGCCTGATGGCACACCAGTTAGGCTAAGGTGGCAGCCAACATAGCATGCAGCCTCCTATCTACCTCTACATTCATAGCTCATCACAGGGCAGTTGTGAACATTCGCATCTGCACGAAACGTCTTCACCTTCCGGCAGATATTTATTCCCCAACAGATAGTGTATCTGTTCTACACTACGTTCAAAAAGAATGAGGCATGACGCCCACAGCGTAAGCACATACAATGCACACTCAAACACCAAACAGAAATGTAAATATTAACTTTTTGGTAAACAATAAAGTGTTATCTACGTTTGCCTTACCACTTTCTTCAACTCCGGCAGGCGACAAACCCGAGACCATCCAGAAGACCCGCAGCGAGGAAACTCTGACAGCACCGCGCCTGCTCGACCGCGGCGCCTTCGCCTTCGGAGCACCCTCGCGACGACCGCTCTACTGCGCACGCGCCGACCTGGACCGCGCCTTCCCTGACAGTTACGCGCTACTGCCGCCCATCGGCGCACGGGCTGCGTCTGACCGCTCCGTGCACGCGCCAGCTGACAGGTCAGTGCACCTGGACCGCGCCTTCCCTGACAGTTACGCGCTACTGCCGCCCATCGGCGCACGGGCTGCGTCTGACCGCTCCGTGCACGCGCCAGCTGACAGGTCAGTGCACCTGGACCGCGCCTTCCCTGACAGTTACGCGCTACTGCCGCCCATCGGCGCACGGGCTGCGTCTGACCGCTCCGTGCACGCGCCAGCTGACAGGTCAGTGCACCTGGACCGCGCCTTCCCTGACAGTTACGCGCTACTGCCGCCCATCGGCGCACGGGCTGCGTCTGACCGCTCCGTGCACGCGCCAGCTGACAGGTCAGTGCACCTGGACCGCGCCTTCCCTGACAGTTACGCGCTACTGCCGCCCATCGGCGCACGGGCTGCGTCTGACCGCTCCGTGCACGCGCCAGCTGACAGGTCAGTGCACCTGGACCGCGCCTTCCCTGACAGTTACGCGCTACTGCCGCCCATCGGCGCACGGGCTGCCTCTGACCGCTCCGTGCACGCGCCAGCTGACAGGTCAGTGCACCTGGACCGCGCCTTCCCTGACAGTTACGCGCTACTGCCGCCCATCGGCGCACGGGCTGCGTCTGACCGCTCCGTGCACGCGCCAGCTGACAGGTCAGTGCACCTGGACCGCGCCTTCCCTGACAGTTACGCGCTACTGCCGCCCATCGGCGCACGGGCTGCCTCTGACCGCTCCGTGCACGCGCCAGCTGACAGGTCAGTGCACCTGGACCGCGCCTTCCCTGACAGTTACGCGCTACTGCCGCCCATCGGCGCACGGGCTGCCTCTGACCGCTCCGTGCACGCGCCAGCTGACAGGTCAGTGCACCTGGACCGCGCCTTCCCTGACAGTTACGCGCTACTGCCGCCCATCGGCGCACGGGCTGCGTCTGACCGCTCCGTGCACGCGCCAGCTGACAGGTCAGTGCACCTGGACCGCGCCTTCCCTGACAGTTACGCGCTACTGCCGCCCATCGGCGCACGGGCTACCTCTGACCGCTCCGTGCACGCGCCAGCTGACAGGTCAGTGCACCTGGACCGCGCCTTCCCTGACAGTTACGCGCTACTGCCGCCCATCGGCGCACGGGCTGCCTCTGACCGCTCCGTGCACGCGCCAGCTGACAGGTCAGTGCACTGACCGCTATGACGTGTGCACTCCGCACCCTTTCTGACAGCCTATCGCTACTAGCGGGACCCAAAGTAAATCTTGATCTGAGGTCTCTTTACATCCCTTTCCTCTACTATTTCTTCGCCTTGGCCGAACTAGCAAAGAGATTCGTAGATTTTCTCGACGACAGCTTGAGAAAAAGACTTTTTTTGAGCAAGAAGACGGATCAAAAACCGAGCGTGACTCCTAATCCCTGACCTATAGACCATCCTGAAACTAAGCAATGTCCCTTAATCATGCTGTTAGTATAAACATACGCTATGCCATTGAGAAGTTAGTTTTATTTTGTGCAGACGTGACAAATCGGAGGTCGAAAAATTTTTCCTCGCCAAATAAATGGGTGTTTTGATAAAAAATAAGAACAACAAATCATATAAGCTTGACACCATCATAATCTACGATATATTTCCGTTGAAAACGAAAACAATTTTTTCTATGGTTTTTCATATGTTTGCGTGGGGCACTTGGAAACCCGACACCAAGGCGCGCGCGCGGGCGAGGTTACTTTGGGGATTTTAATGTTTTTTTTTGTCTATGAAAGGTACACAGACTTATTATTAAAACAAATAGTTTCATTTATTCCCCGTCCGTTCGTAAAACTAGCTATTCAAAATGCATCTAGACGACATGATGATAAGGGCCAAAAAATTATCGCCCGCACGACTTCATATAAAGTCGTTGGGCATTAACGAAATGTGAGACGACTTCATATGGGTGTGTATAAGGCTAACTAGCGCCACCAATGTTGAAAAAATCATTTATTATCTTCCTTCAGAAAAAGTTTCTGCCAAAATCCTATGATAATTGAATGCGCCCTGTTTGTCTAGATTTTTCCATAAATAATAATAAAAAAATATAATCGTTTATTTCAAGGAAAAACGCCATATCGTAAAAAAAAGTGTAGACAGTTAGACACCCACTTCGAAATTTACTAGGCCTTATTATTTTAGGCCTTGAGGTCTGATAGTTTGTTAATGTTTCCAGACTGGCGCTCCCAGAGGGTCTCCCCGGCTCGCTGTTGTTTGCTGATGACGAGGACGCGCTGTGCCTTGAACCAGACGCGCAACTCGCGCCGCTGCCTCAGGCTGAGTATGGTGAGTGTAGAGATACAAGCCGTCCTTAGCGACATATCGTCCCCGTAAACATTTCTTATACAACCAGGGGCCTTAGCCTTGAACGCAATGGCGTATCAATGGCATCCCAGGTAGAAGGACAAAATCGGGATTTTTTCGTTGTTCTCCTACAACCAGCGAACTAATTTAGAATTGAATCGAATCGATAATTTCAGAAAGGGCATAAGCTCTTGGGAGTGAATTTTTGAAACTGAAGTTTATTGAATGCTCCGTAGAACAAATCTTCGATGCGTCTAAATATGCACTAAATGCCCTTTTTGCAATTACCGATTCAATTAGACTCTTAATATTCTTTGCTGTACTACAAAAACATTAAAAGGACCGACACTGGACCGACAGCAATTGATTCCAATTGACGTTTGAAGGGTGATGACGAATTTCTGACTACATTTATTTGACACAAACTGTAATTGAAAGTGTTCGGGTTAGGGATTGGGATTGCGGCTCAATTTTGAAGGACATTCAGGCCCGGTTTCTGAATTGAGATTTTTACTACGTGAATACTTACCTATCGTTCTGTCACGCTCTTTTGAGAGAAATCTGCGGAGACAGAACGATTCTTACCTATTTGCTTAGTGAATTTCTCAATTCAGAAATCGGCAGTCAGTGAAGAAAATATCAAAATTGTTCACTCAATATCATTCAATTTCTATGGCGTTTTGACTCATCCGTTCTGTTAGCGAAGATTGCCTCATTGTAATGTTTTCTTGACATTATCTGAACCACTATTGTTTTCCTACAGGACCATTGGTGGTGGGAGAGCGCGCGGGCGCGTGGCGTGTGCGCGGATACGGCTCCTCCTCACAGCTGGGGGGAGGGGGAGGTGGGGGAGGGACCGGGGTAGGAGGAGGAGGAGGGGGAGTCGGCGGCGGATCGACAGACACGCTGCTGTCCAGCTCCACGAGCGACCTGGAGCGGCTCACCAGCAGACTGCTGCCGCTGTCACGACACAGGTGACTGACTGGCTATTCCCTTATTCCGGTTAATTAGATTACACAAATGCTTTCAAAATAATCAAACCCAGTACCTACTCAAATAAACCATCCCGGGCCACATCCGACCCAAAGGTCCCCAAGATAGATTAGATTTTGTTTTTTAATAGTTATAATTTAGAGAAGGCCTTTGCCCAGCTAGTGGGACATGTACAATTGTACAGGCTACATCTTACTTTTTTTTTATAGTTATAATAATTGCATGTTTATAAATTAATATTCATACGCCCATATGGGTAGGTCTTGGAATGTACTGGAATCTGATTGTAAGACTTTTTTATATATTTATCCATGTTCATGAATAAATGCTACTTGCCGGTTTCCAAGCCAAGCTAGTTGAGCGGCAGTGCTAACCACACGTGGTCGGTAAAATGTAGGGGCATAGCTAAGATAAGATAAGATAAGATAAAGATAAGATAAAGATAAATTTATTTTTCTTGCCACAAATTTCTTAAAGGTAGGGTAACAGACACATAAATAAGACAAAAATTTGCTGGTTTGAAAGTAGAACTCCATTCAATTCAACAGGCTTGCGCTACGGGCCTGAACATGCACCCAATTCTGTCTACACTACAATAAGCCAGTATCACTAGATTGGTACGATTTGTAGCTCGTAAACCTTGTCTTGTAGTATGGTAGCTTAAGCAAATGATTAGTTATAAGATTTTACTGCTATTTAAGCGCATAAAGCTGACCTAACAACTAACTCTAAACTAAGGCCTTTGCATCTACGTAATGAGATGATTTATACAGCGTCCAGTGGCACCTTCGCTCACAATAGATGGGTGATGAGACCACTCGGCGCTGCAGTGCCTGGGACATTGTTTTAGATGGAGTAGGCTTGCCCAGCACCTATACCATCCTGACAGCTTAGTCGACCAACTAACTAACTAACTAACTCTATGCAATAAAATAATGTTAATACAACCTAAATAAAGACACCCTCTTGTAATATAAACTTGAAAGAGCGTATTATTGCCACATTGGCAGCGGTTAGCTTATGTGTAGCTGTAGGTGTGTGACCGCTACTCACATTAGAAACTTGAGGCCTTATTTGACGTTTTTATCCAACATTCTAGGAACCGCGAGCACCTACACTTGAGCGATGAAGGCTTGGATCGACCTCGACCAAGGAACCTCGAGGTTGGCTCGGAGCGGCGACAGCTGCGGATCAACAAGATAGCTGAGCTCGACGCGGCCAGGTAAGCTATAGCCAGGTGGTCTCGACAGCAAAGCTTGCATCGACCTCGACCAAGGAACCTCGAGGTTGGCTCGGAGCGGCGACAGCTTCGGATCAACAAGATAGCTGAGCTCGACGCGGCTAGGTAAGCTATAGCCAGGTGGTCTCGACAGCGAAGCTTGCATCGACCTCGACCAAGGAACCTCGAGGTTGGCTCGGAGCGGCGACAGCTTCGGATCAACAAGATAGCTGAGCTCGACGCGGCCAGGTAAGCTATAGCCAGGTGGTCTCGACAGCAAAGCTTGCATCGACCTCGACCAAGGAACCTCGAGGTTGGCTCGACGCGGCTAGGTGGGCTAGCCAAGTGGTCTCGGCAAATAATTCGCCCGCCCAAGCATGGCCAGTGTACTTATGAAGACTTACCTAGCGAGAATTATAGTAGAACTATGTATAATAAACATCCTAACTCTGTTTACAGGGTCATCAGAAAAAACTTGAAAGAAATCTTTTTTTTTTCTAACTTTTTTCATATTTTTTTTCTGTTTGGTATTAGGTAGCTCTAATTTAAAAGTATGTTTTTGTGTGTAGGTGCATTTGCATAGCTTTGACTTGTTAAACATTGTGAAAGTCAATGAAATCAATATTTATTAAATGCTTTTCTCCTTCCACATTGTTCACATTTTATTAATTTAAAAATTAACGAAACGTCATAAAGAAAATAAAATATTTAGGTTGTGATCCCTATGACCGGGTGCTATTAACCTGTAAAAAGGGTTAGGATCTTTTGTAACCCGTTGTATTTTCAACATAACTCAAACAACTTTGCCTCTCCGCCAGCAGCCGCAGCCTGTTCGAGGAGGCGCCCGCTCCCTCCGCCGCCGCCGCCCCCGCCCCCCTCGCGCCCGAGGAGGAGCCGTCCTCCCCCTCCCCCCCGGGCGCTCCCCCCGCGCCCCCCGCGCCCCCCGCGCCCCCCGCGGCGCCGGGCGAGGGCAAGAAGCTGCGCGCGCGATGCGGGTTCTGCCGCAAGCGACTGAGCATAGCGACCATACACACGTGCCGCTGTGGGGGCAGGTTAGCGATAGATCTAGCTACTTAGGCCTTTGCATCTACGTAATAAGACGATTTATACAGCGTCCAGTGGCATCTTCACTCACACTAGATGGGTGAAGAGACCACTCGGCCCTGCAGTGCCTGGGACATTGTTTTGCTTAGTCCACAGGAAAGAAAAATCTATATTTGTCAATACATCTAGATTTAATTCTACTTGCAGTAATAGATGAATCGGAAGTTCATATACAGAGCAATATTTAAATAGCATGAGGACAAAACGTGGTTTCCCGCTTTTAACACCCTGTATTGATTGAATCTCGGTTGTCTATTTGCAGGTTCTGCGCGCCGCACCGTTACGCGGAGGCGCACGGTTGCGCGTACGACTACAAGAGCAACGCGCATCGCTACCTGCAGCGAGCCAACCCGCGCGTCACCGCGCCCAAACTACCCAAGATATAGACACACACACACACACACACACACGGCCCTAGGACACACTGACGGGCAGGCAGACCGCGGCACATGTGGTAGGAACATGGTCTAATCTCATCAGGGGGCTACTGCCCGTTTTCACCAACCACCCATAATTTTAAAAGACCTTTTAACGAAAATTATCTGTGGTCATGGATGAACGACCATACGAATTCCACTCACAAGCGTTATGAGTTGAGTTTGTATGGTCCTTCATACATGACCCCTAGACTTGCAGAGGTGCAGATAACTTTCGTTAAAAGGTCTTTAAAAATTAGGGGTTGTCTGTGAAAACGGGCATTATTCTCGGTAATCTCGCATTCGACACATCTCGAAGGAAAAATCTCATTTTGTGGCAAATGTCACATCTCCTATTCTCGCGAAGTCATCCACGACATAAGGCACGAGATTTCTGCGAGATGTTTGCCTTTTTCGCTCGACATGACTCGTGTGGTCGGGAGCAGTCGAGATCGAAATCACATGAGACTTTTCGTTCAAGATGTGTCGAATGCGAGATTCCCGAGAATTTTCCCCCTGATGAGATTAGACGTTCATTGCAATTTTGAACCTATCCCGAAACTACTGCGTTACAGACTAAAGACCCAGTTGGATTCAATTATTTGGCGTCCGCGAATTGACACGCGATAGCATAAACTAAGGCAAGTCCCCGCGGATACTCAATATGTTATTGCGACCCAACTTATGACTAACTTCTCAGTCGCAAAACAATTGTACACTTCTCAATCATCATGAATGATCGGAATCGAAGTTCTAGGGAGCTTAAAAAGTAGATGTTCCTGATAAGAGAGTTCTGTCGTTCCGATCATTTGTTATTATTCGAAGGATTTGATGTGGGGTACGCTGCTTTAGTAGCGACCAGACACCTAAGAACCGAAACTCCTAAAGTCTACTTAGGTCTCCAAATTGCCACTAAACTGCTGTATCGTTCAAGAAATCCCACCACATGTGACATGGTCTGGTGTGACGTACCTACGCCACCCATGGTGAAAGCTAACTTAACACTAAACACGCTATCTCGCGCGAACTTATTTTCCACTTCTTTATCAATATTGTAGACTGGGATAGAGACAAAGCAATGACTTCAATCGCGCAGGAAAGTGTGTCAGTGTAAACGCAGCTTTTATCGCGACGTAGCAAGATATCATGCGTCGAATCACAAATAGGTTAGGATACATTTTGAAAGTGGTTCGATGAAGGATACGCTGCCTAAAATATCGCGAATCATATATTTGAAAGATTTGGACGTAGGTCGGTGCAGGATTTTGGTGCCCACGAGATATAAGAGAGTGATATGCGCAGTTAGCCTTTTGCGGGCGTTGGAAAAGCATTTCATTTCGAGTACGTATAGACTGGGAGATAGACGCAAAACTAGTCCCGTGTCAGATACCGGCTGAAACTTGTGCCATTTACTTGTGAGCATTCAGAAAGTTTGTCTGGCGAACCCAAGTTGGGTCTTTCTAAATTAGAAATATTACAAAACGGACCAGGAAATAAAATCTCGGTGAGCAAGACACGAACAACACTTCCTTAATTTTTCATGTAAAAATTTAAAGTGTCCTTAGACATTCAGATGCCCCGCCTCTAACCTTACTTCCATCAAGTTATTGCCAAATTTTCAGCCGGCATCCGACGGCGAAGGCATCCTTGCGTTCTTACTCTCAGGTCATTGCTATTCCAACGGCCGCAAACTGCAGCGCCTAGCCGCCTAGGACACACACTGCCGAGACAGAACCGCCTCACAACCAGTCACCGGATGAGCCACGGTTCTAAGGCGGTTTCCGTGCGGTGTGCGGCCGATTTACACTTCACTAAGTACAGTAGCGAGTTAACTTGCCACTATGGCAAGTTGAGTTGTTATCGCGTTTGAACGCCACAAGCGAGTTGTCAAAGTTGTCAGATTTAAGCAGCCTTTTCACAGTCTTAAAAAACAAGGAACAAATGAGCCATCCAAGAAAACAGACGCTTCTGATTGGTCAATTCTATCCGAGCCAGAGACAAGCTCGCAAAAATTGAAAAACTTGGTTGGAACCGACCAATCAGAAGCGTCTATTTTCTTGGATGGCTCATTTGGTTTTATTTACTTTGACTGTGAAAACCCGGCTTACGTTAAGTTCGATAGACGGCGATCCTATTTTTCTGCGAGTCAAGTGCGAAGTTAACTGGCCAGCGCGCCATGGCGTGTAGACGGGCGAGTTAAGTACAGCTGTAGTTTTCGTTGCAGAACTGCCACGTAACTTAACTCTCTTATCTCTTGTGTGTGGACGCTACTTCTAACTTAACTATTAACTAGTAACTGTCACACAACGTACTCGCTGCTGTACTTATTGAAGTGTAAATTGGCCTTTATAGACAGACACTGCGTGAGAAGCTAAAAGATTAATTAATTCATTGTATTAGCACCCCCAACTAACAAATGTGTGTACGTTTGACCGCCACGGTTGCTAGTTGTCCAATTAGCTTCGCTCGCAGTGAACAGAGCCCTAGAAATGTAAAAAATAATATTGTATAATTAATTGCCTTGTACGTACTTTGGACGGTAACGTTATATTATTGCAAGTACACAGATGGGAGATGATATTATTGCGAAGTGTCTTATTGGTCACTCCGGTTTATTAACGATGCGTTCTGTAACGAATATTTGTCATTTATTGTCGATCATTATAATTATTATTGGAATTCATTAATTATTTTTTTGTTGTTTTGCTAGGCGATGGATCTAATAAATTGACCTAATCATTGCACTTGCATGTGTCCGTGCTAGTAATAGTGTTATGTAGAGTAACGCTTGGTACTAACTCGGCGCTCGCCGCGTGTCTGCGTATCGGTATGCCACCCCACGCCACGCCACGCCACCCCACGCGACGTCCGTAACACACGGCGAGTGTGTGGAGTCATTAAACAAATTGTGATAATAATATTTCGACGTAAGAAAAAAAAATGTTAAAATTACTTATGCCACGTGTGTTTTTTGTAAAGAAATAATTTTGAAAAATGTATCAAAAAAATGCTCTAAATATCGCCCCCTTTTTTTTTACTCGGAGGTGCTTTATTTCTTGCTAGGACTTGTCACTTGTTTTCTGTATTCGTTGTTGTATATTGCTGTAACCGTTAGAGGAATGCTTGTACGGGCCCCAAGCGGCCGGTGCGAACTCGGTTTTCTAATTAGAAGGTATATTTAAGTTTATAGATAATTTTTATTTGGGATATAATTTTGGCTGATTTTGAAAAAAATAAATATTTATAATGCGAAAGCGATTTAACTCTTTTATTTACAATCTAAACATAAATAATACAGCTACACATACATTTCATAGCCGGTTAGCGCATTATCCTTCCTAATGCCTAATCGGCTTCGCAATGTACATCGAAATAAATGCAGTAGCCTAGCTATGACCGACTATTGGCTATATTGATTTAGTTTCAGATTTCCGTCGGCTACCAAATGCGGAATGGCGACCTCGGGGGGGGATGAAATCGGTTGGCAGACCACCAGCCAGATGGTCCGACGACATAGCCCAAGTAGCCGGAAAACAGTGGTTGCGCCTGGCGCAGGATCGTGAGAGGTGGCGTGAGCATGAAGAGGCCTTTACTCAGCAGTGGGTGTTGATGATGAAGTTACGTCTTTATCACCTTCGATCACCATCCTTAAGATGCGGCGTATATTCCATAGAGATCCTTATGCTCTATGACCATACAGACCCTCGCCAAATGACTAAAACACCTGATCATCTGTCTCCTTCAACAGCTCCTCAAATATCGCGACAAAGTTATCGATCCCCTCCCTGAAGTTCTCATCGACCGTCTCCGCCTCTTCTTCGTCATTGAAAAACGCGTGTGCAAAGTCGATAATCTTCACTGAACCCCAAAGACTGTTGCTCATGTCATCGTTGGCCAGCTGGTCCAAAAGGGTTCGGTAGTTCAACTTGATCTTGGAGAGGTTTTCTTCGTAGTTGTTGTCGAATGAGTGGAGGCGGTTCATGTTGTCCAGAGCTTGGCTCCACGGTGAGCTGAGGGTCTGCTGCGGCGGAGAGAAGCTTTCCTGCGCTAAGGAGATGGACGTGAGCGGTATGGAGTTGACCTGGAAATAATATACAGGGTGTTAAAAGACCGCCAAAAAAGAACCAATTATAAGTGACAGTATCTACACAGTGTGTACAGTGTAGATACTGTCACTTATAATTGGTTCTATTATAAGTGACCAATTACAAATTGGTACCAATTATAAGTGACAGTATCTACACTGTACACACTGTAGATACTGTCACTTATAATTGGTTCTATTATAAGTGACCAATTACAAATTGGTACCAATTATAAGTGACAGTATCTACACTGTACACACTGTAGATACTGTCACTTATAATTGGTTCTATTATAAGTGACCAATTACAAATTGGTACCAATTATAAGTGACAGTATCTACACTGTACACACTGTGTAGATACTGTCACTTATAATTGGTTCTTTTTTGGCGGTCTTTTAACACCCTCTGCAGTGTAGAGTCTACACTAATATTATAAAGAGGAAAAGTTTGTAAGTATGCATGTATGTAGGGGGTAATCTCCAAAACTACCCGATTTTAAAAAAAATCTTTCACTAATGGGAAGGCTACGTTATCGCTGAGTGCCATTGCATAGGCAAGTTTGGAAAAAAAACTTAGTCTGCCCGGACGAAGTCGCGGGCAAAAGCTAGTGAATAAATAAGGTTAGCATCCGTTGCTGTATTAGGCTTATACGCCTGTGTTACAGCATCCAGCGCCAAGTTCCACGGTAGGTTAGTTAATAAAATAAACTGCCGGGGCGTTAAGAGATGGCTGAAGACCGGAAGACCTGCTCGAAAGGGGAAGGCCTTGCCCTGTTCCAGGGGAGCATCTTACAGGCGTGAAAAGTAACCTTTTTATAGAGGGGTCCCTTGTCGCCGAGCTGTCCGCTGAAGGACGCGCCGGTCGGAGCTCCGATGGTGTGGACGGAGCGGCGGCGCCGCGCATTCGCCGCCGGTACACATTTGGACTTGCCGCTGCGGGGAGCGAAGGTGGTATTAAATCTGAATCTATTGCAATACAAACTGTTATAACCCGGGTCATTAAAGAAAACATTTTGGACGGAGTTAAAAATCTAGCGTTGTCTCGCTTTGACTGTATTAATTAGAGCGAGAGGGCGTTTTGAAGTTCATCCTAAAGGTTTTCTTTAATGACACGGGTTATACAAAAGAGAGTTCAACCTACTGGTCAACAGAAAATCAGCAATTTTTAGTTTTGTATTTTGTTCCAATGTGTATTTGCATAGTTTTAAGTTGACAAAACATTGTGAAAATCAATGAAAACCATATTTTTTAAATATGTTTCTCCTGCCACAGCGCTTACATTTTATTAATGTAAAAATCAATGGTTAAATCAACGTTATCAATAAAGTTTATTTAATCATTGATTGATAACATATATTTGGGTTGTGATCCTGGGTGCTATTACCCTGTAAAAAGAGTTAGAACCTTTTTAATTAGGTAATGGTGGCCAGTTTGGCTACTCAAGTACTCACAAGTCCTGGTCCCCGCGCTGGCAGCAGTCTCGCAGACGACGCGCGTCGTAAGCGAGCAGTAACGACGCGGAGTACAACTGAAAGAATTAATCATTTAGCAATCAAATCTCTTCCTCGAGAGGGGAAGAGATCGGTTGGGAAACCACCAGCCAGATGGTCCAATGACATAGCCCAAGTAGCCGGAAAACAGTGGTCGCGAGAGGTGTGAGAGGAGGCGTGAGCATGAAGAGGCCTTTACTCAGCAGTGGGTGTTAACAGGCTGATTGTGATGAATTAAAATAACACCCAAGGCAGATTCAAACATGTATGCCCCAGCCAGCAAGAAATAGTGGATATATTTGACTTAGGTTAGTTCGATCCCTCTTGCCTAGGAAGGAATGTGTGAATCTAGCCCTTATTCTCTGTTTTTAGCGTTCCGTACCCGAAGGGTGCCAAACGGGACCCTATTACTTTGCCTCCGCTGTCTGTCAGTCCACCTGTCCGTACGTACGTCCGTACGTCCGTCTGTCTGTCTGTCTGGCCTACCTTTTAAGAGCGAGTTCGACTCACGCACCGGGGGTCCGTAGGTTTTCACCCTACCACCTGTTTTCACCCTTAGTGCGTGAGTCCGACTTGCACTTGGCCGGTTTCTTTTTATTGAACGAGCGGGCGAAGCGAGAGAAGTTCTCCGAATCTACTTGAACAATCCAGCGTTTGTATGTATGTATGTTCGTTCGACGATACCTTGAGTAACTTTAGTCGAATCGTCATGAAAATTGCTAGGCGAGTAAATGAGGCTAAGAGAATTTTTAAGTTCGAATATGAGCCAAATCGGTGAAGGGGTTTGCTGAGATATGGGGTCGCGAGTTCATAGTTCGGGGCGAACCACTACAGGGTGCACTCTAAGTCGATAGCAGTAGGCTGTCTACTGATCAATCCAAACAACTTGTACTAGGTGGCGACCAAAATGGAGCGAAAAAATTATCTGGTGTTTCATACATTTGGCGCAGTACTGAGTCGACATTTTGTATGGAACAGCTGATATTTTTTTCGCTCCATTTTTTTCGCCACCTAGTACAAGTTGTTTGTAGTGATCAGTAGACAGCCTACATAAATTTCCGCTATCGACTTAGAGTGCACCCTGTAGTTATTTTCAGTTCGGTGTTTTGAATCCTCATTGTGTAGGTACCTTAAGCCGCCTCGGGCGCGCGACCCAGCGCTGTATCTGCCACAGCTCTGACAGGAACTGAAGTAACAGCGCGCGACACAGCCCGCCGCCGCCGGACGCGTTTAGGAAGTTTCTTATTGCTGTTGAGAAGAAAGATCTTAGTAAGATGTACGAATCCGAGGATCTCATCAAGATGTGGTGCTACAGACGCATGCAAAAAAAATGTTAGACTCAAAAGGTTACCGGTAGCGTCACGAGTTATGAGCGCTCGACGAAACTGGTGGAGATGTCTGCGCAAGTGTGTACAATCGCGCGCAAAATGTCCAATATCCACGCGGGATCGAAGACTGACGCTGAGCTGAACTATAGTTGAGTGAGATACTATAAAAATCGGAGAAACTGACTAAACTTGAAGATTGAAAGTATTATTTGCGGATTTTGCACTCGTCATATTTTTAATGGTTTTCTATACAATTATTTTAACGGACATTCCGGTAAAACGGGTGAATAAAAAATAATCTCAATCAAATATGTATGGTTCTCAAAAACTTTTTTTAATCTTTCTGGATTGTCTTTTTAAAACATTTTGTTTCGGTATTCTTTCTGCCACGAAACAAAAAAACGATGTGCGCGAGGCTACCCAGAGGCTAGAGCGACTGATCTACCAATCTCGCGCCCGCGCTCGCCGTCGATCGCGCCTCTCCGTCGCCCCCCGCGTACCCCGCCAAACAGACCCAAATAATGAGTTCTGCGCATTCAAGGTCAGCGCTCATAACTCGTGACGCTACCTGTACGAACGAGGAAACCGTAAGACGTATCAACAAGAAGCGAGAGCTATGGAACACCATCAAAAGGAGAAAGGTTGCAAATCTAGGACATGTGTTCAGACACGAGAGATAGAGCCTCCTGCAACTTATAATGATGGTTCCACTGCTGGGATTTCGGAATTCCTCTAAAAGAGAAGAAAATACTTCTACACATCCGCTCACTAGCGCCACCAATCTACACCGTGGAATTTTAGTGGTTTTAAAGCCGAAGGTATTTAGTTGCACTCGTGATTCTGAGCCAAATTCCAAAATATTACTTCAAAACGAGCGAAAAAAAAAACACTTCCCAATACAAACGGCTATTGCCAATCGACACCATTTGTATGGAGAAGAGAATTTTTTTTTCGCGCTATTTGTAATGAAATTTTGTAATTTGGCTCAGAATCACCAGTGCAACAAAATACCTTCGGCTTTAAAACCACTAAAATTCCACGGTGTATACAAGGTGGACTGAGCAGTGAGTGAGCACCGCAAGCTCTGAAACTAGTTACGAAACACAACTAGCGCCGCCAATGAAAAAAAAATCATATCTTCTTTTTGAATGCGTTTTTAGCAAAAAACGCTCCTGCGATCTCTCAACGCGAGGCTTAACTATTTTTAGGACCTAAGGTTTGGATTCCAGATCCTATAACCTACGAATGCAATTGATTCTCGCCAAAAGTGGCCACTTTTGGCGAGAATCGATTGCATTCTTAAGTTCTAGAACCTTAGGTCCTAAAAATAGTTGAGCCTCGCGTTGAGAAGGCATCCAAAAAGAAGTTATGTTTTTTTTTTCATTGGCGGCGCTAGTTGTGAGACCTATTGCGTCTTAATATCGCGAAAAGGGGTACCCTAACGCGTTGCGGACTGTAAGTTTTCCCTAAAAAATAAATAAATAAAAATCTCAATCCTAGTACCTAAGTATCTAATAACTATTTTAGGATCTGGGACCAAGAATAAGACTCACAAGCTGCAATATTTTAATTGAACGAGCGAGCGAAGTTCTCCGAGTCTACTGGAACAATCCGGCGTTTGTATGTATGTTTGTATGTATGAATGTTCGTTCGACGATAACTTGAGTAAATTTAGTCGCATCATTATGAAATTTGGTAGGCGGGTAAACGAAATTAAAAGAATTTTTAAGTTCGAACATGAGCCAAATCGGTCGAGGGGTTGCCAAGATATAGAGTTGTTAAGTTTATTTTGGGTCGCGAGTTCACAGTTCGGGGCGAACCACTAGTTACATAGTTTCCACTATCCGCCGCAAGATGTCGCTCACCGTCCTTGACCATATTCCCGTGCATCTTCTTGCCGTGCTCCTTCCCGTACTTGAGCAGTCGTCCGCCGGCCAGCCGGTGGACCTGGTAGCCTGGTATGCAGAAGCAGAACTGCTGCCGGCAGGCCTGGTACTTGCTCTGTTCCGCTGCGATCTTCTGCTCCGAGGCGAGAGGGTCCCAGGTTCGTTTACCTAGAGGTACGGTGGGTTTGACAAGTAGGTAGGTAATCGTATGAGGTAGTGGCCACCCCTGGTGTCAGAGTTTTTAGGCCACCCAAAGGGTCTCTGACATGGCTTAACGATTGTTATCAATCAACAACAACCGGGACCAACGGTTTAACGTGCCTTCCGAAGCACAAAAGCGCTCAGATATTATTGCCACTAGCGGTCACCCATCCATGGACAGTCCGCGGCCGTTGTTGCTTAACTTTGCCAATCGATTAAGGGGCCGTATAAAGCCAATTACGCTCACTTCAAATGACCAATTCACACAGTTCTACTTAGTTCATTAATTTCACAAAAATAGTACAGATACTTGACTATATTTGTGATGAGCAGGTTTAACAAAAAACGTAAAAGATAAAAGTTGACTCGATAGAAAAAAAATACGAAGTTACCTCTATTTTCCCAATTTATTGAGTATTTAGACGCCTAAAATGTTCTTACTGTAACCATACAACCTCGAAACATATATTAAATCGATGACCACGTCAGTGGGTCTTACAACTTTTCATTGTTTAATACAAATATTTAGTTTTATTTCAAATTAAAGAATTGGCGCTTACGTCAACTAATTCTGAGGCAGATATTTTGTTTTCTATCTCCGTCACACACGCTTGGCGACCTATCGTTTGTTTCATTGCCACTGAGCGCTTCATTCCCAATCGCTCCGTTGAGACGAGCGGTCTATGCTTGCGTGCGCTCCGCAACACGATACGACGACACGTTATTAAAATTTTTTGATCACGTAAGTATTATTACAAATTCGTGCCTTCAGAGTGAGTGAAGTGAACAGTATTCATAAAAGTACATAGATTTTGTATTTTTCAGTCAACATGGGAAATAAAAATAATAAAAGGAGCAGGTGCAATATTATACTAACGCACAAAAAAAAGAATACTATGAAAAAAAAAGACTACTACGTAGAAATGTTCAATTTACGTAAGGCACTACAGCATCTGAGTGGTCACTTCACACATCTAGTGCGGTTAGAGCTGCCATTAGACTGTATAATCATCTACCAAAAAATACTTAGGACTTTGCAACTACGTTAGGCGATAGTTAGATGGGTAAAGTGACCACTCGGAAGCTGCAGTGCCTGGGAGATTGTTTTTAGATGACTTGTGTTTTCTTTGGTCTAGGTTGAATAAGCTGTAAAATGATTGACTACTTATTCGACCTAGCCCACAGGAAAGACAAGTTTCAATACGTGCGTGCACCAACTAATCCGCGGATTTCCTAATGATGTATTCCTTCACCGATAGCGAGTAGCATTGCTACTCCAAATTCACAAATGTGCGTAAATTTTAAAATAAAAATAAAACATGCCTGCACCGGGAATCGAACCCGGGCCGCGCGCGGCTTGTATCGCGCGCGGCACACGCCGCGGTGATGTTAGCGGCGTAGTCTGTTGTGCGTGCTAGCTACCCCTCACCTCACTCAATAAAGTTTACTATGCAATTTTAAAACCTAGCATGAGCCATTTGACCGATTTTACAGGAGCGCAAAAAAAGGTGTTTGTTAGTTGTAAAATAAAAGGTGGTAGGCAAAAGGTGAACGTGAGTAAGCTCAAAAGCGGAAGAACCATGGCTTGCCATACAATACAATTTCATTTCTCTATGGCTAATGTGTACGTTAAATGTAATGAAAACACTTGCTAGATTTTCTGGTACGATTGGTTTTGTTTGGCCATTTTAAAACCAAAAAAGAGCCTTACTAGGTTTTAAAATAGTCGATGGCTCATACTAGGTTGTTTGAGTTTGTTTTTTCATCTTTGTGGAATTGCTAGGTTTTTGAGCGTTTTTTTTTTGAGATTTTAACAATGCAATTTCGTGGGCAATCATCTAAAATGATGCATAAATCTTAATTTTTTTTTTTACAAATGTCGCTTGCTAGGTTTCGAAATTGCACAGCCGCCCTCAACTTGCAACTACTCAGGCGCGCACTGTGTGACGGCGCGTGCGTTCGTTCAATGATAGTAAATGTAAGGTATACAGATTATGATTCACATGAACTCGAAGATTTTGTTTTGTATTTGCATAGGTCACCCTTGGTAAATGATGTGTCTGCTGTACGCGAGAATGAACAAGATCACGACGGCATTGAAGGTCCTATTAGGTATGTAGAAAGATACCGAATTTTCTACCTGACTACCTTTGGAAGCCAATTTCAACACAAAATGGCCTATTAAGGACCACTTTTTTTACTA
The DNA here is from genome assembly GCA_949319315.1 of Zelleria hepariella. Lineage (NCBI taxonomy): Eukaryota > Metazoa > Arthropoda > Insecta > Lepidoptera > Yponomeutidae > Zelleria > Zelleria hepariella. Next base: position 619,367 of record OX439394.1, read on the forward strand.
TTTGGCAAGCTGATAAGCAACAGAACTTTTTGAAACTACTTTGAAAGTACAGAACATCCATTTTGTATTTTTAAGAGACTTTTGAAATGTTTGCTCCGTCCACCTCGAATCTAAAATGTTCACTTTCGACTCTTATTTTGGTAACTTGTAGTATGGTTTTTTTTTTTCAGTTTTTTTTTTAAATTTTGAATAAAATCTGAGCTTTTTTTGTGTAGCGATTTTTGATTCACTGCAACAAAATTGTATTCTTTTCATTATTGTAAACAACAGCCTCTGTTTTGTCGACCACAAAACAAAATTTGCTTAATTATTGTTGTTCTGTTGTTTACAATAATGAAAATAATACTATTTTATTGCCGTGAATTCAAAATCGCTGAATAAAATAGCTCAGTTTTGCTTTAAAATTAAAAAAAAACTGTGAGATTATTGAATTCCCGCCACGCTGCTATCGTTGGACCTTAAATGCTTAATTTTTTGCTCTCCATCCACCTTAATACTTGGAAGTCCAATATTACGATGTCTCACAATGATCCTCATTCGCTCGGGGCATCATTGTATGTATATGTCGTAAAATTATGCATATACTATGCACTCTTGAAGCTCAACTGCTCGAGCGACACGCAGCGCCGCGCGCGGCACGATTGAGCAACTACTACACAGTTAGTTAATCATCATTTCGGTAGATGTCGCTTGCTTCTCATGTCGTTGACCCCTGTAAGCGGCTATGATTGTGGTGGAGGGGAAGTTGTGAGGAAGCGGGGTGCAAATCCGATTTTTCTCTGGCCTTATACGCAGCCTTAAGAATGGCTAGTACAACTAGGCTGTGAGCGCTTCAGTAATGTTTGATAAGTAAACATGGCGTAGCGTTTCATAAAAGTTCTTTGAATTCGTTAATATTGGGTTTGTAGCGACCCCTATCGGGCGCAAAGTAAACTGCTACATACTGGAGCTGTCACATCGCTACTCGCTACAATCCTGCATCGCGCCAGGAAATATACAGGGTGTCCCAAAAAATAGTGTCGAGCGGAAGTCTAGAGATAGAGTACCCGAATCACCCCCATGTAAGTTCAGCGATTTTTTGACGTTTAGAAGTTACTAGCTTTTGCCCGCGACTTCGTCCGCGCAGACTTTTTTTTTTCTCGCGAGTTTTTCCGTTGTTTTAATGGTTATTCTGCTATTCGGGGCGGAGAGAAATCCAACAAATCAAAAATCATAAAAGTCGTCCACGCGTTCTCGAGTTATAAATGGTGTAACTTACACTTACACATACTACTTTGTTTTATATATTTAGATGAGGCTGTTAGGTTTTTTTGTAAAGAATTACCCAGCATTGGTTTTTATTTTTTAACTTTATCTTTATTTAACTTTTAAATATATTTTTTCTTTATTGTCATCACAGATACAGTAGGTACCCGGCGTATAACTTGAAAAATGACCTTGACTGCGCAGTAGACGATTTTTGGGTCTCTTTGGCGGGGGACAAGGGGCGCGACGGAATTGCTATTGCTTCGGACGGCGCCGATTGGTTCAGTTTTGTTTGACATGCGCGAACTCATCCCCACTACGCAGACTTTTGCTCAAGTTACGCGTAGAAAATACCGCAATTTTGAACAAATTGGGTGTGTCACACGGACAGACAGACACACGAGTGATCCTATAATGCAGGGGTTCCCAACCTTTTTTTGTCTACTGCCCACTTTAAGAATAAATTATTTTTTAATGCCCCCCTTTTTAAACATACTTAAAAACCGCTAAGTACTTATAACTGATTATTGAAACGCAACTTTATAGTATTCGGGTATCTTTTTTTTTTCTGTGTCTCTTACCGCCCTTTAGGCCTGCAGCGCCCACAAGGGGGCGTTATCGTCCACGTTGGGAAAGACTGCTATAATGGTTCCGTTTTTTTTTTCGAGAGACGCCTACTTACCGACCTTAACATCCATGATGCAGGGCTCCAGCATTCTCTCCATCAGATCCTCCAGTATAAGATACTCGTTCTCGTGCCCGTTGTGCGTGTACTTCCGGAACCCGAAGTACTTTGGCACCAGCTTCTTCAGCTCGAGCAGGTCTGGGTCTGTGGTCTCCGCCAGGCGCGTGTAGAAGGCGATCTCCCGCTTCTGCGCCTCTTTGAGGATCGGCTTCAGGATCGTGCCGTTGTTGCACTGGAGAAGACCTGGCAATGGGAGCACAGTGTCACGATAAACAACTTTATCCCACTATTGGCTTGCGGCATCTTTAAGTCATACAGGGCAATTTTTAAACAGCCTTATATCTCAGACACCCCAACTTCAAAATGTGATTTTCAACAACTTTATTCATCACACAAAATAATAGTCATCCGTACAAAAAAAAATGTTTTTCTTTATCGGCTCTTAGTAACAAATATGTGCAGGAGAGGCTGGAAAGGTGGTAGAGAGTGGAAGGGCACAAATAAAGCACGCCGCGTAGGCATAAATTCGAACTTTTTAAGCATAAGAAACGTTTGGTTATTAAAAACTATCAAGCAATGAGAAATGTCGTAGAACAAAAGTTGTTGGAATTCACATTTATTAATTTTAATGTTGACGTGTTTCAGGAAAAAAGCTATATAAAAATTGTATAAAATATAAGTTTACCTAAATATTGATCATTCTTCTCGCCGCTGTGTCCCGCCACCTGCGACTCATATGCCGTCACCTGCAAATAGAGATACATCATTTTAAGACTCTTGTAGTGATCGCGCCAAAACAATGCCACTGTTTGCAAAATAATTTGTTAACGTAATATTGTAGTTCTCCCTTAAAAGTGGCGCTGCAGAGCAATGGAGAATTAATCCTAATCACTAATAAGTCTTGGTAGATGAATCGTGCACTTGGTAGATGGAGCGTGCACTTGGTAGAATGAGAGTGCACTTGGTAGATGGAGAGTGTACTTGGTAGATGGAGCGTGCACTTGGTAGACTGAGAGTCCACTTGGTAGATGGAGAGTGTGCTTGGTAGATGGAACGTGCACTTGGTAGAATGAGAATGCACTTGGTAGATGCAGCGAGCACTTGGTAGATGGAGCGTGCACTTGGTAGATGGAGCGTACACTTGATAGATGGAGCGGACACTTGGTAGATGGAGCATACACTTGATAGATGGAGCGTGCACTTGTTAGATGGAGCGTGCACTTAGTAGATGGAGCGTACACTTGGTAGATGGAGCATGCACTTGATGATGGAGCGTGCACTTGGTAGAATTAGAGTGCACTTGTTAGATGGAGCGTGCACTTAGTAGATGGAGCGTACACTTGGTAGATGGAGCATGCACTTGATAGATGGAGCGTGCACTTGGTAGAATTAGAGTGCACTTGGTAGATGGAGCGTGCACTTGGTAGAATTAGAGTGCACTTGGTAGATGGAGCGTACCTTGGTAGATGGAGCGTACACTTGGTAGATGGAGCATGCACTTGATAGATGGAGCGTGCACTTGTTAGATGGAGCGTGCACTTGGTAGATGGAGCGTGCACTTGGTAGATGGAGCGTACACTTGGTAGATGGAGCATGCACTTGATAGATGGAGCGTGCACTTGATAGATGGAGCGTGCACTTGGTAGAATTAGAGTGCACTTGGTAGATGGAGCGTGCACTTGGTAGAATTAGAGTGCACTTGGTAGATGGAGCGTGTTCTTGATTCTTCTTGATTCTTGCACTTGGTAGATTTTAAGTGAACTTGGTAGATGGAGCATGCACTTGGTAGATGGAGCGTGCACTCATCTGCTGCGGCGGCCAGGGCCGAGCCATGTGGTCGGTGCACCGCGGTATATCGTAGTGCACTTGGTAGATGGAGCGTGCACTTGGTAGATGGAGCGTGCACTTGGTAGATGGAGCGTGCACTCACCTGCTGCGGCGGCCAGGGCCGAGCCATGTGGTCGGTGCACCGCGGTATATCGTAGTGTACTTGGTAGATGGAGCGTGCACTCACCTGCTGCGGCGGCCAGGGCCGGGCCATGTGGTCGGTGCACCGCGGTATATCGTAGTGTACTTGGTAGATAGAGCGTGCACTTGGTAGATGGAGCGTGCACTTGGTAGATGGAGCGTGCACTCACCTGCTGCGGCGGCCAGGGCCGGGCCATGTGGTCGGTGCACCGCGGTATATCGTAGTGTACTTGGTAGATGGAGCGTGCACTCACCTGCTGCGGCGGCCAGGGCCGGGCCATGTGGTCGGTGCACCGCGGTATATCGTAGTGTACTTGGTAGATGGAGCGTGCACTTGGTAGATGGAGCGTGCACTCACCTGCTGCGGCGGCCAGGGCCGGGCCATGTGGTCGGTGCACCGCGGTATATCGTAGTGTACTTGGTAGATGGAGCGTGCACTTGGTAGATGGAGCGTGCACTCACCTGCTGCGGCGGCCAGGGCCGGGCCATGTGGTCGGTGCACCGCGGTATATCGTAGTGTACTTGGTAGATAGAGCGTGCACTTGGTAGATGGAGCGTGCACTTGGTAGATGGAACGTGCACTCACCTGCTGCGGCGGCCAGGGCCGGGCCATGTGGTCGGTGCACCGCGGTATATCGTAGTGTACTTGGTAGATAGAGCGTGCACTTGGTAGATGGAGCGTGCACTTGGTAGATGGAGCGTGCACTCACCTGCTGCGGTGGCCAGGGCCGAGCCATGTGGTCGGTGCACCGCGGTATATCGTAGTGTACTTGGTAGATGGAGCGTGCACTCACCTGCTGCGGCGGCCAGGGCCGAGCCATGTGGTCGGTGCACCGCGGTATATCGTAGTGTACTTGGTAGATGGAGCGTGCACTTGGTAGATGGAGCGTGCACTCACCTGCTGCGGCGGCCAGGGCCGGGCCATGTGGTCGGTGCACCGCGGTATATCGTAGTGTACTTGGTAGATGGAGCGTGCACTTGGTAGATAGAGCGTGCACTCACCTGCTGCGGCGGCCAGGGCCGGGCCATGTGGTCGGTGCACCGCGGTATATCGTAGTGTACTTGGTAGATAGAGCGTGCACTTGGTAGATGGAGCGTGCACTTGGTAGATGGAACGTGCACTCACCTGCTGCGGCGGCCAGGGCCGGGCCATGTGGTCGGTGCACCGCGGTATATCGTAGTGTACTTGGTAGATAGAGCGTGCACTTGGTAGATGGAGCGTGCACTTGGTAGATGGAGCGTGCACTCACCTGCTGCGGTGGCCAGGGCCGAGCCATGTGGTCGGTGCACCGCGGTATATCGTAGTGTACTTGGTAGATGGAGCGTGCACTCACCTGCTGCGGCGGCCAGGGCCGAGCCATGTGGTCGGTGCACCGCGGTATATCGTAGTGTACTTGGTAGATAGAGCGTGCACTTGGTAGATGGAGCGTGCACTTGGTAGATGGAGCGTGCACTCACCTGCTGCGGCGGCCAGGGCCGAGCCATGTGGTCGGTGCACCGCGGTATATCGTAGTGTACTTGGTAGATAGAGCGTGCACTTGGTAGATGGAGCGTGCACTTGGTAGATGGAGCGTGCACTCACCTGCTGCGGCGGCCAGGGCCGAGCCATGTGGTCGGTGCACCGCGGTATATCGTAGTGTACTTGGTAGATAGAGCGTGCACTTGGTAGATGGAGCGTGCACTTGGTAGATGGAGCGTGCACTCACCTGCTGCGGCGGCCAGGGCCGAGCCATGTGGTCGGTGCACCGCGGTATATCGTAGTGTACTTGGTAGATAGAGCGTGCACTTGGTAGATGGAGCGTGCACTTGGTAGATGGAGCGTGCACTCACCTGCTGCGGCGGCCAGGGCCGAGCCATGTGGTCGGTGCACCGCGGTATATCGTAGTGTACTTGGTAGATAGAGCGTGCACTTGGTAGATGGAGCGTGCACTTGGTAGATGGAGCGTGCACTCACCTGCTGCGGCGGCCAGGGCCGAGCCATGTGGTCGGTGCACCGCGGTATATCGTAGTGTACTTGGTAGATGGAGCGCTGACGCCGCAGCGCGCGCGCCGTTGTGGGCTTCGGGGCGACCACATCACTCATCTAGCGCGCTGAGGGCAAGGAATGATGTCCATGTGAAAAGTTGTCGAAAATTATAGCGAAAACTCCAATATCAGACAATGAGTAACAATAGGTACATACAAAGTTTTAAGGGTGATGGGACGAGCTCCTTTGCTAACAGATTTATTTTATTTATTTAATTTTGGAAGGCTAACAGCTAGATGTCGCTAGGATCGTCGAAGGAATTTAAATAATTTTAATTGCTTTACTTTAAATACTTCGAATTATTTTTCCAAGAGATTTCCAAAGCACCTCATAAAACACATTGGTCGTTAAAATGTCGAGGACTTCCGACTCATAATTTTATGAGTTGATAATTTAAGTATTTATTTATTTATTTTCCTCAACACTCGGTTCACATGACATTCATAGCTTATCAATGGCTTTGATGCAAGATCTAATCAGGTCACTAAACAGAAAAAAATATTCCACGAATTTGTTTGTTACACTTAATTGCACAAAGAGGTTACAGAAGCATAAATGGGTGATAGCACAGCCTTCTAAGGCTGTGGTGATAGAGATACCTCGTGCAAAAATGCGGACTTATTTTTAAGTTCTTCTGTAATAAGACATCTAAAGTTATTCACTTACTGTATATTTTACACCAAATAATTCACTTTTGCGCACTGAATAATAGATCAATGTGAACTGTTAAGTATATGCAGCTGGTAGATTGGTCAACGTTCTCTGCTATGAATCAATCGACGTCATAAATATGTTATGAAATGGGATCATTACTAATCATAGCACTTTGGGGAATTTGACTAGGTAATCACTGTTGCGTAAGCTATGGATTTTGGAGGAAAAAAATAAGTTTTTTTAATAAATATTCTTTTACGTTTCACACAAGTGATTGATCCAAGACGGAAAACGCCTGAGTATCTAATCTCGGCTTAAATCAAAATGACAGGGTTTATCGATACAGATAACTCTTTATTGTGTTAGCATCTAAGTAGGTATTTCTCATTAGGTACTCAGGCACAAAAATCTTAAGTTTCAATTGACTAATTTTTAAGTAGACAAAAAAGGAAACCACAGTTATCTATAAATTCAATTTTATTTTTATGTATTTTAACAGTGCAGCGATATTCAGGTACAGTCAGCCACACGCTATGATACCCCTTTTTGTTCGATTAGTGCCCTTATGCAGCTCGAGGAGCTACCATGGGGTATCCTAGACTGTGGCCGACCGTACCTGGTATCTTTAATACATACGTTAGATGGCGCTAGTATCACAATTCACAACACAACAACTGCAATTATTATTTTGGGACCCTTTTGGGCGATCTAGAGTTCTCGGGTCAGGGGTCCACATCCACAAATTGTATTTAATCCATGTGATGGCGTGGATCAACAAATAATAGTGGACTGGACACAGAACTTCGAAACTAAGGGTAGCCCCCTTGGGAAAATCTCGGGCTTTACAAATTCTAGGGAATTTCCCTTCGATGTGAGATTTCTTTCGACAGTAGAGTGTTTTACGTTTAACATTTTCGAGAATTGGCTCCCAGAGCCCTAGACCCCTCACCGCGGCCCGTGACTTCTAATAAACCCCTTCAGGGCCTTTGGCCTGTAACGCAGGGGTTCCCAACCTTTTTTGTCTACTGCCCACTTTAAGAATAAATTATTTTTTAACGCCCCCCTTTTTAAACATACTTAAAAACCGCTAAGTACTTATAACTGATTATTGAAACGCAACTTTATAGTATTCGGACAGAGTATCTTTTTTTTTTCTGGGTCTCTTACCGCCCCCCTTTAGGTCTGCAGCGCCCACAAGGGGGCGTTATCGCCCACGTTGGGAAAGACTGCTGTAACGCAATGGTGCCAAAATGGGCTGTCAGTTGACGGCTTCAATTACGATTTACTAACGCTGTCTGTCGTTTTAATGTTTTTGTAATACAGCAAAGCATATTTTGATTCTAATTCTAGAGGATAAGTTCTCTGGTTGTAGGAGAATAACGAGGAAACCCCGGTTTTGTCCTTCTGCCGGGACGCCATCGACCCGCCATTGCGTTACAGATTAAGGCCCCTTATTTCCTTCTACTGCTCATATTCATACACCCCCTTGCCGGTCTTCCTGCCCAGCCGTCCCTCGGCCACCAATCGGTCCAGAACGCCCACCGGTCTGAAAACGGGGTTGCCAGTCGTGTGGTGAAGTGTTGCCAGCACCGCCTGCTTGGTGTCCAGGCCCGTGTAATCAGCCAGCTGTAGCGGCCCCATGGGCAGGCCGGCGCCGAGTTTCATAGCCGTGTCTATGTCGCGGGCGGACGCGTCGCCTGGTGCAGACGAATACGTGAATATTAGAAAAACATTGGGCTAATACCGTGTAGTGAATGCGTGGAATAAACTACTTGAGGCAGTATTCAGTGCCCCCTCAGTGAACTCTTTTAAAAGCAGACTTGATAAACATTTAAAAGGTGCACTAAAGTGATATATACGCATCAGGGTTAAGCTGCAAGTGCAAATAATAATAATACCAACATAATAATAAGACGAGGGGTTGCGCATAGAAAAGTTTGGGAATTTAGACAGGAATGTGCTTCAATCCATAGGAAACTATTTCTGAACAGAAAAAATCACTAAGCCTCGTTCTCTCTGCTGACATGTCACCAAAAAGAACGTGATAGAACAATAATGAAGTAGGCTAATTTAGTGAATTTCCCAATTTTGAAACCGGCCCTAAAACCAGTAATTTTGCTTAATTATGTAGGTACCATGTATTCTCCAGTAGATGGCGCTTAAGTATCTTAAGTAGCTTACCTACTATGTGTTGTTGTTTTGGCTCAAGTTTGCATGTCGTCTATTTCTGTGATATTTACTACAGAAAATAAAAGCTAGGTATACATTAATTCATTATTTATTACATAATGTAATTGATAAATAATCGATTACTTAAGTTAGTCTTGTATGTAGTATGCAAAATTTAAAAAAAAAACAGTAAATATACTCAGTCTAGCACCTCAAAGTATTTTTTTCAATTTACAATTCACCAGTTATCAAAAGTCAGATACCTAGTTTCAAACAGAAATTGTTTGAAGTTCTAAGTTCTGAGTTTATAACTTTCTCCTGATTTATTTTTGCGGTCCCATTGTTAAATTACAACTTCTTCTTAGGCGCATATTTGTAGAAGCCCTCTCCAGTCTTGATCCCGAGCTTCCCTTCGGCGACCATTTTGTCCAAAATGGGAATGGGTTTGAACAACGGGTCACCAGTCTTCTCATACATGACTTGCAGGGCGAACTTGTTGGTATCTAGCCCGGTATAGTCGGCCAGTTCGAAAGGACCCATCGGGTAGCCAGCGCCGAGTTTCATGCCAATGTCAATGTCTTCTTTGGATGCGTCTCCTGAAAAACGAGGGTTTTGCTATCGGTATTGGGGTTTATCTTTTGCTCGACATTTTAATGCGGAGATTAGGGGTGATAAGAAGGTATTATGTACATTGTACGGTCGGCCACAGTCACAGATACCCCATGGCAGCTCTTACCGCGCGCGGCATAAGGGCGCCAATCGAACAAAATGCATGTGGCCGACCGTAGACACGACAGCAAGTCGAGGCTTACACGCTAGCACTCTACTCGGTAACGTTACGGGCGAATTCACGACAAAAGTGTACACTGTGAAGTGCTGTCGTGTGTACTTTGTTTAGTTAAGTTTTTTCTTTTTTTGTATTTATATTGGTGCACAATAAAGAATATTTTATATTTATTATAATACGTTCTTGTTTTTGCCTGTGATGTTTTATTGGAGCGATACGCGCTACGTAAGAAGAGAATTGAGTTGAGATACAGATACCACGTGGTTTGACAAGGGCAGTGAGGATTTATAAGCATCTTTAGCGGTATGAGGTGCGGCAAGTCAAGTCTCTTCTTTCGTGGCACGTATTTTACATATTCGGACTTCGATCTTTTGTTTCTGATCTGACTATGGTTATTTTTCTGTTTATCAGATACAAAAATTCACGACACAAACACAAATATGAAAATCCTGATTTTACATGGATTACGTACTTTGATAAAAATAAATAGGGTGCAATGCAAAGGCAGGTGTAAAAAGCATGTATTAGCACAGAAATAAATAAATAGACTTACTTACACCATATCCACCAGCCTTCTAGCATTTATAACAGTCACCAAGAAATAAATAAAAAAGGTACAGAAACGCGCTAACCCATATTTTTTGTGTGTTATTTCCATTACAGATGATTTATACAGAATCTAGTGGCATCTTCACCCACACTACAGGGTGCACTCTAAGTCGATAGCGAAACTTTAAGTAAGCTGTCTACTGATCAATACAAACAACTTGTACTAGGTGGCTAAAAAAATGGAGCGAAAAAAATATCTGCTGTTCCATACAAAAGGTCGACTCAGTACTGCGCCAAATATATGAAACAAACAGCTGATATTTTTTTCGCTCCATTTTTTTCGCCACCTAGTAAAAGTTGTTTGTATTGATCAGTAGACAGCCTACTTAAAGTTCCGCTATCGACTTAGAGTGCACCCTGTAGATGGATGAAGTTCGCCTTGGATAAAAAAACCGCTAAACAACAATACCATTCCAAATAAAAACTGTGTATCATTAAAGCAGTTAAGAATAGTGTGTAAGCAGAAAAAGGCCTCCCAGGATTACTGTTTCAACCAAGAAAAACCACAATACACACCTCTCTCATACATCCTCAGAGCTTCAGCGCTGTAAGGTCCCAGCAGCCTGTTGACCACAAAGCCGGGGGTGTCCTTGCAGGTGATGCAGGTCTTGCCGATGGATTTTCCCCAGGCCATCATGGCCTGGTAGGTGTCCTCCGAGATGTGGTCACCCTTGATGACCTCGAGTAGCCTCATGACAGGGACTGGGTTGAAGAAGTGGAGACCGCCGAATCTGCGGGAGTAGATTTTCATTTTAAATTGTAAAGTAGACAATCTTTCAAACGTTTTAATAACCAATTGACGTTAACTGTGATCAGAAGTGATAGCAGTTCGAGTATGAGTATTCAGGATTCGTAGTTACATATTTTGGATTGGACGTGCATAAAAAAAAAGGTTTCATCCTTTATACATGTGGTTCAAAATTTAATACAAGACACAAAATTATCTCTATATTTATGTTGGGGATAAGGCGATAAGGAGTATAATTTTATTTTACCTGTCTTTGCGTTTGATGCCAGCGCAGATTTCATTGATGGAGATTGAAGATGTGTTGGTGGCGAAGATTGTGTGCTCAGGCGATAGCTGAAACATAAATTTAAGTAAGCTATAAAGCTATATGAACATTACGTCGTGTATTCATTTTTCGTAGTACTGAGTGTGGATAAAGGTAGTCACTATATTTTGGCATTGTATGAAATGGTTGGAATCTAAGCCATAAAATGCATGTGCAAGAAACTACCTAGGTACTCTGTTTATCTTAGCAAGCATAGACAGTGCAGCAAAGTTTAATGCACTCACTGATAGCAAAGTTAAATTAATTATGTAGTTACTCAACGGTCTGGGCCCACTCTGTAAGTCAGGAGTGTTGAGATAAGTTGTAAGGACAAGACTGGTTTTTCTCCTAAAACAGTGAACTGATCAAAACATGACTGCATTAGACTTAATGCCCTGTATTAAGGTGACTAGACCAAGGCAGAGCGTCGCCAATGAAAATAAATCATCTTCTTTTTGGATAGGTACGTTTTTGGCGGCGCCGGGTTTTATTCTTAGTTTCTAAGATCTGGAATCTAAACCTTAGGTCCTAAAAATATGTAGTTAAGCCTAGGGATTATCATTTGAAGTTTAGTTTTTAGCAAAAAACGCATCCAAAAAGAAGATATGACTTTTTTTCCATTAGTGGCACTGATTGTGCCTAGAAAATTGGATAACAAGCACTTGTTTGTTCATTTATGATTGGGGCAACCTGACTAAGAATGCCAATTTATTAGTAAAAAAATATTACACTTCAACATTCAAAACCACTGCACATTTTCTATTTTGTTATCCTGACATAAATAAAAGTTAATGAAACTGTTTACAAAGTACATGAATATATAAGTCCAAAGGTCCCTCTGTGCAAAAAACTAAATAAAGATTACTCACTCCATCCAGCTTGTTAAACAGCTGCTGTTTCACATCCAGCCTCTCCACGATAGCTTCAATGATGAGGTCCACGTCCACCGCCTCCTCAACATTGGTGGTGACCTTGATCCTGCCGAAGGATTCCTTGACGAAGCCCTCCACCTTCGAGGCATCATCCTTGTGGATCTTCTTTGCCACTCTTGTGAGATTATTCTGGATGGACTTTTGGGCTTTTTCTAAGAATTCTGGCTTCACATCCACCAGGTTTACAGTCTGGCCGGCCTGGGCGGCAATCTGGAGATGTTCCCAACAGTTTTTAGCAAGTTAAATATAGAACAAAGCTTTATTTGAATTGGAGCCAGTCAGAATTAGTATTTGCATATTTAATTAGCTTGTTTTAACCTTGAGGACAACTCCTTTACTTGGTTGCTATGAGAGCTTGATTAAAATATTAATGAATATTTTGAAACCATTGAATATTATTTACCTGCGCGATGCCAGATCCCATGAGGCCACCTCCAACCACTGTCACAGTTTTGATAGCATTTCTTGAGTTGGAACTGGAAAAATTCCTTGTTAAACCAACCAATTTGATCATCTTCATGTTGGTGACGTGTTTACGCGGTCGGGTGCCGATGGAAAGTGCAGTGACGTGTGAATGTACGCTCCAGAGTTCGCACTACTTGTTGCAGTTACCCCGCCGCGTAGGTCAGTGAACAGAAACAAGTAAACACGCCCAGAAGTTACCGAGTCGACCGTTGAAACCGAAAGTCACTCGACCGGCGTCCAAAGGTCACACTTTGTTATCAAAGATAACAAGTGGAAGTAATCCCACCGCATAAAGTTGGTTGAAAGTTTGATAAAAACAAATGATAGTGAAGTTTTACCTGTCGCGTGTGGTTATCGGCGCTGATGATACGCTGTGCATTTTATCACTATGCCACTTCACCGTAACTGTATAGAAGAATAAACTAAATAACGCAAGAAATCCTTCTGTAAATAAGAAAATAAATAGGATTTAAAAAATATTTTTTTTGACGAAATATTATTCTTATTGTTGACATGCGTTCCATTCTGTCGCAAAATGAATGCTGTATATGAACCACCATTTTCTCTAACGATGAAATCAAATTAATTATTGATATTATTATTATATTTTTATCCAAATAAAGAGAATGTTATATTATTTTATTAGACCCATTATTAAAAAAATAGTCTTGTTAAAACTTTGTAAGATAACAATCACAAAGTTATGTCAAACGGAACGTAAAATGTCAACGTCAGAGACGTCAATAATTTCAGTTCTGAAACCAAAGAATTTCAAATAATATAGCTCATAATATGACTATTTATTTATTTAAATTTGACCAAAATTTAACAAGTTTAGGGAGATTTGAACTAACACAGAGGTAAAAATTATATTACACGACTAAAATTTTAACTTAAACTACTCAGGGCTTTGGAGGAGCAGAATTACTCGTCTAAACCAAATTATGTCAAAAAAGTATTTGAACGTAACCCGTGAGAAGTGAACTTTGGAATTAATTTTTTGGAAACTTTTTACCCACCTTTCTGTGATTTTACGGCACAGAAAGCCTAGTTTATAGCTATTTAACGAGAAACTATCAAAATGATGCAATTCGGAGTAATCGCCCGGAACTTTTCGAGCTCTGCAGCTGTTCAAAACGCTATCAAAAATGTTACTGTGATCGGGGGCGGCTTGATGGGATCCGGAATCGCGCAGGTAAGCACCTATTCTACCCAACAAACCTTCCAAATCTTACCTATAAAAGCATTGCAACCATAAACTTATATCATAACTTACAATTTTATGTTCCGAACATATGCACCCTAGGTATCAGCGCAAGCCGGCCAGACCGTGACACTGGTGGACGTGAGCTCCGACGTGCTCGCCAAGTCCCAGAAGTCCATCGCCGGGAACCTGGGCCGCGTAGCCAAGAAGCTGTACAAGGATGACCCCAAGGCCGGAGAGAAGTTTGTTGCCGAAGCCCTGGGCAGGCTCAAGACAGCCACTGACCCTGTTGAGGCGGTCAAGAGCACCGACTTAGTGGTGGAAGCCATTGTGGAGAACTTGGCTGTCAAGCACAAACTGTTCAGTCAGTTGGATGCTGTTAGTATACTTTTTTACATCTCGTCAGAATCATTGGTGTAGGAGCTGATTAAAAGCCGAGTCCTACATTAGTAAGGAGCTTAGTAAAATAGGTCTGTTCATGACACAAACACAATTTATTTTGATAAAGGTGGATATCTTTCTATCTTTAAAGAATGCCAAAAAAGTAACTTGAGGATGCTTGTGTTCTTACTTTAGTTGTTTTTGTTTCCAGGCGGCCCCCGCTCACACCATCTTCGCATCAAACACCTCATCACTGTCCATCAATGAGATTGCCACTTCAGTCAAGAGGAAAGACAAGTAAGTTCCATTAGATCACTCTATTTTTGAGCTAAAAATTTTAAGAAACCAAAACTCATCAATAATGGACATCTCCTTCCAGTCTATTGTGAGATTTTGTTATAGCGGCCCCAATACCGACAACTGAGGTCATGAAAGAGGTGCACTAAACCCAAAACCCTGCCGAAACAGAACAGGGTGCCCCGGACCAATTAACGCTCATGCCACCTGCGCTTGCGTATAGGTACTCTCATCGGGAATTCAGCGCCTAAAGTGCAAATATTTGTCCCCCGCCATCTTGCTTTATTTCATTGCTTAAAGAAAAGTTAACACTGCCTGCGCCGAAATAGGTACGCATGACTACTCATCATCAACATCAGTCCACCTCTGCCCAATGTTGGGTATAGGCGTTTTTCCCCTCGCGCCCTCTCTCGCAGTCCCTCGCCATCCGTATCGATGGACCCACCGCTAACACAACGATGTCCGACCATCGAACTGTAGGTCTTCCTACCCGCCGTCCAACTCTGTCAATCAAATCTTCCCGTCTCGCCAGGTGTCCTGCCCAATTCCTCTCGAGACCCGCGATTCGATCACCAACAACAACCAACATCGTCAACCTTCGATGACTACTCATGACTGCAAAAGTCTGGTCATCGACCACTCTCTCTTCTCTCTCTTCCAGATTCGGCGGCCTCCACTTCTTCAACCCGGTGCCAGTGATGCGGCTGCTGGAGGTGGTGCGCGGGGCTGAGACCTCGGAGCCCACCTACACCACCATGATGGCCTGGGGCAAGGCCGTCGGCAAGACCTGCATCACTTGCAAGGACACCGCTGGGTTCGTGGTCAACCGCCTGCTAGTGCCGTATATCTGTGAGGCCATCCGGCTGTATGAGAGAGGTAAGTCGGCTTGGAACTACCGGGCTACCCGCCTTGGTTCGCCGGCGTCGCTCTCCGTTGTATTTCAGAATATTTGTGGACTGCTGGTCTTCTTGGAGGAGCTGGGTTGGCGAGGTTAAAAATCCCAATTGACGCAAAATAGGCGCAAGTATAGACGTCGAGTTGCGGAAAACAGACCATTACCATTACCAAGTTGGCTTGGAAGGCGAAGGAAGACTTTTATTGCCGAACATCGTCAGTTTCATTGACGAAACCAATTTCGTGACTCTATTTTCCCCCGTATAGATAAAGCAGATTAGAAACCAAAAAGGCTAAAAAATGCGACAAAACATAAAAAGTGTATTTTTACACTTAAACTTTCGTAAGACCTTTTGTATTTCGTAAACGGTACACCGACATAATACAAGTAAGTTTAACCGTTTACGAAATATAAAAAGTGTATATTCAGTTTGATCAAGATTTGAGTCTAAAACCTTCCCCAGCTTGGGCACAAAAGTCTTCAAAGGTTCTTAGCGATCGGATTACCACTCTAGGATCAGAAGACGACCACGCCCGAACAAACATTGATCTTCCCACATTTACGCAGGAGACGCGTCCGCTCGCGACATCGACATCGCGATGAAGCTGGGCGCCGGCTACCCCATGGGCCCCCTGGAGCTGGCTGACTACGTCGGTCTGGACACCAACAAGTTCATCCTGGACGGGTGGCACGCCAAGTTCCCTAACGAGCAACTCTTCAAGCCCATCCCGCTGCTCAACAAACTGGTGTCCGAGGGCAAGCTCGGAGTAAAGTCTGGGGAGGGTTTCTACAAGTATGAGAAGAAATAAGGTGTGGATGAGGGTTGACGCCAGGTTTTCATTGGTGAACTAAGATGAGTTTTACAAGATTACAATACGTGACACGAAATAATTTAATAGACTTGACCGCGCCTCCCTCACCTCTTTCCGCTGCACCGATAACGCCGGGACGGATCCCGCACTCGGACCTCATACCTCTAAAAGTCTAAAGAGACCTATGAAGCGCATGTCAAACCAAGTGGTGTCTCAAGTCTCTTCTTACGCATTGTAACATTGTTTACTTCTATCACCGAATTTTTGATCGAAGATTTCTTTAACCACTCAATAAATTTTTCTCCCCATTCAATACGATCAGGGCGTCTATGAGCCGAATACCAAGTGGTATGAAGTTGCAGAAGCTTGATCTGAAATTGTTAACAAATGAAAACTTGGCTTTTGACTACAGTGTGCGTGAACCATTTAGGAGTAAGAAAAATTGTTAAATCAATTTGATATTCACATTGAATTTATTTATTGGGTAAGTATATTACATTTCGTTCATGTTTTGTTTATGTGAGGTATACTTTGGATCATGTGAGATTTTAAATGTAATAAAATATGTCTTTTACTCAGCTAATATTGAATGTTATTATTTTACTCAGCTAACTCAGATATCAATGCGATCTTATATTTTAGTTTAGGCTTGCTGACTATTGTTTATATTTTAAATACCTAGGTACTACCTATTTACAATTATTAGAAAAAACAACTTAAAAGCTACCTTAACTAAAGCGCTTATTACTTAGACAATTTCAAGCCTGTTTACAAAACAAGTAGACATTAGAAGTTTAATTTAGCAACTCAATTAGTGAAGAAATTTGCTGTGTATCTACTTCAAGGTGATTGGAGGCTTCTAACTAGCCGACTTCCTTGCCTTGTATCTTCTATTTATTAGCTTCTATTCTATTAGCGTTCTAAAAAGCGCTTGAGAGTCAACTACGCTAGGTCGTAATCATCGTCCTCCCGCTTGCGTTTGTGAGGCACAAGATCATCGACCTCCATCTTGACTGGCGCGGGTCCTGACGTCACGCGGACCGCGGGCTTCGCCACCACCTGGGAAGGAGCAAAATTACATAACACAGTTACTGGATAGAGAGCTTTCACGCAACATAGACTCAACAGCAGTAAAAAAGGCCTTTGCATCTACGTAACGAGATGATTTATACAGCGTCCAGTGGCACCTTCACTCAAACTAGATGGGTGAAGAGACCACTCGGCGCCGCAGTGCCTGGGACATTGTTTCAGATGGAGCAGGCTTGCCCAGCACCTATCCTGACCATCCTGACAGGAGGCGGAAAACATCAAGGTTACGAATACCAAATACTGGATAGAGGACTTGGGTTTTTGGTTGATTAGTTCAGCCCTCTTTCATAAGTATGAAGTGAAATTGACTAATATTTAAAATGGAAGCTAAACCTTTTTTTCGAGAAATTTCTTAACCTGAAATTACATAATGTCGGTCTTATCGTTAAGAGCGATTTCTTCCAGACAACCTCTGGATGGACTGGGTTGGAGTGTGTTGGAGTTGGAATTTTTATTTCAGATTGAAAATTCCAACTCCAACAGACACCTGCGTTTTATAATTGCTAAGGAGCATTCTTCGCAAAAGTACTAATTTTATACTGACCTTACAGGGATAACTCAGTATGGGTATAAAAAATAGATTTATACCAGTTCATGATGGCACCTTTAAAAAGCATTCTCACCTTACTCCCAGAGCTGAACTTGAGCACGGGTTTGGGCACCCCCTGCTTGGCCACATTGACAATGGCGCCGGGGGGTCTCTTCACCACCACATTGGGGGCGCCACTGGGCTTGGGCACGGTCTTCATCACCGGGGTGGCTGGTATCGCCTTCGTTAGCACCTTCTTGGGGGCAGCCGCCTTGAGCTTGTAGTTGCAGCCGGAGAGGCAGTACCTGGAATGTTCAATAAAAGCTACAAATTGACATTTAAACATAGTATATTACAATGCATTTTTTTTAAATATTACAATGCATGCCACAAAAGAAGAGACTTGAGACACTATGTGGTTTGATATCGTGTGACGAGTTATAGGGCTCTTTAGCAGTATAAGGTCGAGTTGCGGGAGGCACGGTCAAATCTCTTCTTTTGTGGCATGTATTGTAATAAGTAAAGACATAGGTTGAGGAATTAAAAACTTTGATTGCAGTCAGGATCAAAATAGGCTCAACAGTAGTACCTAGAGTTGTGAAAACCTTCACTGTCATGAATATGAAATGTAGTCAGAACAGGACTAACATCCAATCACTAGTTTACTATAATAGGGTATGTATTCGTAAGACGGGTAAGGGCTATAAGAAACAAAAAGCATAGTTACCTGTCTGGCGGCAGCCGCAGACCGCAGTGAGGCTTTATCAGCGGCAGTGGATTGACATTCTTAACGCGCGCGATCTCGAGTAGGACCTCGCGCGGCGGCGGACTCGTGAAGGACTTGTCCAGCTGCATCTGCACCGCCAGTCTCACGTCGTCCAGGTCGATCGCCTTCTTCTTCGCGTGGCCGGCGAATACGCGCGCGTCGTCGAGCACAGACGTCACGTAGCGGTACGTGAACTCTAACAGCTGGTTCACGACGCGCGGCTCGTACTCCGTGATGCCGACCTCCTTCATGATCGACATGATCACCTGCGCATCTTTCGGGATGTACTTTGTTTGGGTGCTCGCCTTCGATTTGTCCGCCTTTTCCCCCATGGCGGCGGCTGTGGATGCACTCGTTGTGATGCTTTAGTTTAAGAATCAGGTCTTTAGATTCGTTTTCGCACACTTAAATAGAAGAAAGGGAAAATCTAATGATAACTTATTTTCCATGCAATGCAAACACAACAAGAAGTGAACACATTGCACAGATAGATTAAGAAGAGTGACAGCTGATAATCATCGAAATTTGACAGCTAACGTTTGTAAATCATAATTTCAGTTTTATTTACTACTGGTTTTCTTCTTCAGTCAACAACGACTAAACATTTTATAGAAGGTAGAATCAAGGTAGAATTTATCACTGCAACCAAACTGCAAACATTGACTGCAACTTTAGTGGAAAAAGTAATTTGTTTATTAGTTCATTATAATTTTCGGATAAATAAAGATATCTCTAGTGTATTGTATGTTTTGAACGCAGCTGTATTCACAGAACAATTTGGCTGTATTTTACACGGTGTTGCTAGGTGTGAAATTGTTTATCTGTGGAAACCAAGATGTGAGATTAGGGGGTTTGCAGAGCTACGGATTTTTTTCACAAAGAAGACGGGCATACAGAACAAAACGCCCTTGTTGCTGGCTGATTACTCACGGGCCCATAACGCTCTTCTGCTAGTCTCACATAAGAATCAGACAGGTAAACAAAACAGCAAGACGTTTTGTAGTAAAGGTGATGCTATTAGTTATTAGATATTTGAGAGAATACAGGGGCTGAGCTCTAGTTTATAAATTCTAGACTGGATACTACTGGATCCTACTAGAGGCTAATGCGAAATCAAAGGCATAATATTTTATAATAACCATTTTGATTTTATTCAGTTAAAATATGAAATAACTTACGTGTACAGTAAAAATAAGTTTTTAGATAGTTTCAAAGTGTTTTATCCACAGTAGATCGCTAGTGGTACTGTCTGGCGAAGCTACGGCCCTCAGGCGATCGCTAACATACCTATTATACAATACACTCTAAGATTACATTATTGTAATTTGTATTAGGTACATTAACATATTACAATGGACAATTTGGACGAACAGTTGTGAATTTATTTAGTTTTAGACGTTAGCAAATGGATTAGCTTCATTTGTGAACGAAACATCGCTTGCTTCGATCACAAATGAACAAGATGTTAGACTTATCTTTTGTTCCATGTATTTTTTTATCATTTTTTTTCCTGACTTATTTACAGATTTTCTCTTTTTTCTATATATTATACCTTACACCTATTACACGCCATGGGATTTATTTATAGATTTTATTCTTAAGTATTTTTAACGCGTGATTTTCTAAAGCTGTATGTAAACTTCGCAAAATATAACACGTGAATTTGAGTCGAAATGGAACAAAAGAAAAGTAACATGAGGGGGAGGTCCGTTTTATATGATTTGTTGTTGTTACTTCACTATGGAGCTGAACAGTGATATGTTTTAGCCAAATATTAATTAATAGAGATTTACTGATGATTCCGCGAATAACTAAAGGAGGTGTATTATTGCTCTCGTATTTAGTCATATTTAACTTTAATATGTTTTACACAGCGTCACTTCAACTGCCCAGCGATTTTTACAATATTTACTTAATAAATTGTGCTATTTTACGAAACAGCCATACGACTATCATTAATCCTTATTATTATATCACTATGAAGTGAGGTTCAAACAATATCCTAGTACCGCCGCGCGCGTCGCTCCGACACTTTACAAAAACGAACTAATATTGTAATCGGCAGTGGCTCGAACAGCGTCAAACTTACTAAGGCCGGCCACATAGAGACGGAATTCCGGACGGAAAAAAAATCGAATCGGGATTCCGAACGCAGTGACTGCAAGTCTAAGGACCTACCACACATACGGTTTTTTTCCGTCCGGAATTTTTATTGATTTGTATGCGTTCGGAATCCCCATTCGTTTTTCCGTTACGGAAAAAATCCGTCTGTATGTTGCCAGCCTAATCTCATATTTATTGATTTTTACGTATTTGCTCGATTGCGGCGACGACGCGCGCGTGCTCGTCAAAGAGACTACTTATATGTAGAAATATGCTTACACGACTACTCTCATACAGTCATTACAATATTATTTTATATCAACAACATAATCGCTAGACTACGTTACGAAAAACTATATGAACATCACAAAATCCCAAGTACGATAACTTAGATATTACAATGCGTACTTACGACTAACGAAATAAACATGGCGCGCACTCGCGGCTCACGGGCCTGCCGAGGTGTCGTGACCGACGGTCAGAGGGTGACCAACGGTCAGAGTTTGACCAACGGTCAGAGTATGACCATCGGTCAGAGGGTGACCAACGTCAGAGAATGAACATCGGTCAGAGGGTGACCAACGGTCAGAGAATGACCAACGGTCAGAGTATGACCATCGGTCAGAGGGTGACCAACGTCAGAGAATGAACATCGGTCAGAGGGTGACCAATTGTCAGAGTATGAACATCGGTCAGAGGGTGACCCACGGTGACCGACGGTCAGAGACTGACCAACGGTCATATTATGAACATCGGTAGAGGGTGACCAACGGTCAGAGTATGATCATCGGTCAGAGGATGACCAACGGTCAGCTGGCCCGCCGCTCTCGGTCACGAACCACAGTTGGTTGCCCACTCTCTCTCCTCACTATTGCAACTGCTTAATGGCAACAATATCGGCAATCCGGCATTTGTAATAGTGGCAAACGTTCCACGAGTATAAAATACATAATATCATCACTATCCTAGAACTGAAATAGAATTAAAATAATGATTGCACAATTAATAAAAAGATTTTCCATACTAATAACAATAAATAAGCTCAACATTTCATTTTCATGATCTTATTAATAGAAGAATAAAATAATATTGCGATTCACATTCACGATTCAAAACAAGTCAATTGAAATAAAGTGTTATAAAGAGTCCATTAGATATATGATTAAACGTAAAACACAATACATGTCATTTATTATAAAATTCATTTTTATTGTTCTTGGTTACCGTCGTCCGAGTTTACAAAACGCTGTCAGTCGGTTGGAGTCACATCGTCGGCGCTTCACAAAGGCACTCCAAATAATGGGCAAAACATTTGGATCGGGGTGAGCTGTTCGCTATACAAACAAGCCTTCGATTCAGACGAACAACCTACGAGTTATCGATGGATAAATCTATTTTTCTCTGTTAGTCTCCGCACAAAAAAACGTTTTCGGGTCAAGTTCATCAGAGAAATTATTACCTAATTTTTATGGCACTTTTTACTTGTGGATTTTTAGAGAAAATATGTTCTTACTGCAGTACGGATACGTGTTGATTATTCCACTACAAAACTGTAGACATAACATTAACTTAGCTAAAAACCATAAATAAAAAGTGCCACCAAAATTAGGTAATAATTTCTTTGATGAAATACCTTTTATTGAGCTATCAACTAGCTCCAACTGGCATTTCGTAAAGCAAGATGGCGTTACACTATGGCGGGATACAAAGGAGAAGATGACGTCAGAGATACAGGCGTTATTGGTCGATGGAATCGAAGGGCAGGGGTGGATCTAATGATGTCTACATTATATGGATCACTGCGGTTATGACCGGATAAACAACTTAGCCTACATCATAAGACTATTATAGGAAAACACTACAATGTACTAGAAAAAACAGGTCGACCGTCAAAAGAACAACTCGTATGCACTATGTAGCTACAGTGAACTCTGAAGCGTTGAAAAGAAATGAGAAGAACGCAACGCTGTTCACTAGATGGCGCTGTAGAAGTTTCGAATTGTTTATTTGAGCCGCCATTTTGATTTAATTTTTTTTGTCAATAATGATTGCCCCGTTTATTGCGTTTACCTACAACTCAACGATAACAAAGGGTTACAGACAAAGGGCCGAGTTCTCAACTGAATATGAGACGGTTTGTAGCACGAAGCTTCGAATAAAGCTTGTCAGGGCGACACATGGCTGTCTGAAGTAGTTCAACAGAGTGAGATAGTGCAATGTATCGCGCGTTATCGAGCCGGATGAAGTCCTCGTGCTACAAGTGGGCTATGGACGCATCTCAGGCAGACAGCTTCGCTTCAGAGTAAAAGTAAAGGCTGGCGTTCATTAGATGCGGATCGGGCCGGGGCGCATCGCAAGATCGCAACGCAAAAATCCGCCCGCCTGTATTTGAAACAGCGTCAATTAGCGGCGGACTATTGCGCTTCGGCCCGCCCCGCCCCGATCCCCCGCCCGTGGCCGCTGTCTCATATAAATACAAGCAGGCGGAACCCCGCGTTGCGGCCCGGGCGGCCCGACCCGGCCCGATCCGCCGCTAATGGACGTCTAGCTTAAAAGAGATAGAGAAACGGCGACAAAGAAATGAGTGCATCCGGTGAGTAATGTCACAGTATTGTCTCCGCGGCGCGATGCAGACGTTATGTACAAGAGTCACACCGCGCCTCCGCCCCCGTGCCTCGCTCATACCTGCCGGCGAACAAACGGACAAGTGTTAGTCAACAAAATAACACGTGAAGATGAGAACATCATCGTAATCAGCCGTTTTCAGCACACATTCACAAACCATTTTATTTCATACAATTTCAAAGATGGCGCTTACAAGCGTGGCCATAGAAGGACCGAAATACGGCTGTAAAATTTCGCTTAGCACAGATTAATTTTGACAGCCGTAATCCAGTTCTTCTATGGCCACCCCTGTAGGCGCCATCTTTACAATGCTTTGTGAATTTGTGCCGAAAACGGCTCATTAGCTTGGGTATGGGTATTCTGTGCTCATTAGACGACAGTGACCAAAGAACTTGTTGTTGAGGGACTTCTAGGGCGATGGATAAGGTTGTGACTAGAAGCCTAAACTATTCTTGATGGACGCATGGCTTAATCCATTGATCGCCATTGCTATACAAATAAATAATCACCGGATATCGCCAACGCTTGCTGATCAATGCATGAGCGACTGTAACACTCATTCATTCAGGGTCCATGATGTCGAGGAGCTACCGTGGGGTATCTCAGCGTGTTGCTGACCATACCATATTAGGAGATTCCTCTACTTCAGCCATACTCAAACGTTTGAATGGGTTTCTCACCATGCGCGGTACAAATTGAACACGGTTGGGCGCAGTATAAGTATAGGTACGAAAGACATTTAGCTGGCGCGATGCAGGCCCGTACCTATGTGGTGAGCGTGGGCTGGGGCGGCGGCGGCGGCTGCGGCGCGGGCGGGGGGGGCGGCGCGGCGTATTCGACCACCTCCTGGTAGATGAGCGACTCTAACACCCTTTATGTATAGTCAGCAAGATACACAGAGCTACCATCGGGTATCTAAGCGTGTTGCTGACCGTGAGGGTCATTTAATCGAAAGAGTTTCTCACCAAGCGCGTTACAAATCGAACTCGGTTGGGCGCGGTATAAGTATAGGTGCGAAAGACATTTAGCTGGCGCGATGCAGGACCGTACCTATGTGGTGAGCGTGGGCTGGGGCGGCGGCGGCGGCTGCGGCGCGGGCGGGGGGAGCGGCGCGGCGTACTCGACCACCTCCTGGTAGATGAGCGACTCTAACACCCTTTATGTATAGTCAGCAAGATACACAGAGCTACCATCGGGTATCTAAGCGTGTTGCTGACCGTGAGGGTCATTTAATCGAAAGAGTTTCTCACCAAGCGCGGTACAAATCGAACTCGGTTGGGCGCAGTATAAGTATAGGTGCGAAAGACATTTAGCTGGCGCGATGCAGGACCGTACCTATGTGGTGAGCGTGGGCTGGGGCGGCGGCGGCGGCTGCGGCGCGGGCGGGGGGGGCGGCGCGGCGTACTCGACCACCTCCTGGTAGATGAGCGACTCTAACACCCTTTTTGTACAGTCAGCTAGATACACAGATCTACCATGGGATATTACAGCGTGTTGCTAACCGTGAGGGACCTTTAATCGAAAGAGTTTCTCACCAAGCGCGTTACAAATCGAACTCGGTTGGGCGCGGTATAAGTATAGGTGCGAAAGACATTTAGCTGGCGCGATGCAGGACCGTACCTATGTGGTGAGCGTGGGCTGGGGCGGCGGCGGCGGCTGCGGCGCGGGCGGGGGGAGCGGCGCGGCGTACTCGACCACCTCCTGGTAGATGAGCGACTCTAACACCCTTTATGTACAGTCAGCAAGATACACAGATCTACCATGGGATATTACAGCGTGTTGCTAACCGTGAGGGTTCTTTAATCGAACGAATTTCTCACCAAGCGCGTTACAAATCGAACTCGGTTGGGCGCGGTATAAGTATAGGTGCGAAAGACATTTAGCTGGCGCGATGCAGGACCGTACCTATGTGGTGAGCGTGGGCTGGGGCGGCGGCGGCGGCTGCGGCGCGGGCGGGGGGGGCGGCGCGGCGTACTCGACCACCTCCTGGTAGATGAGAGACTTCCACTGTTCCACGGTGTGCTCGCGCTCGTCCACGCTGTGATCGTACGGGGCTGGCGCCGGCTGACGGGAGACAAGCAGTTGTATTAGCCAGAAGTCTTGGGTTGGAGTCCACCTAACTCAAAACATTAAAAAAAGTAAGATGTAGCTGTACAATTCGGAAGGCAAAGTTTTTTGTTCGAAAGTCCGTTATTGGCTTAATCTTATCTTTGGACAATATTGAGAAACTAATTTCAATATTTTTAATTTTGGTACAGTAGTTTTGTTTTTATGCGCTAAAATGTTTTGTTCCTATGACCGCCAACAGTATGCAGACCGTCGCGTGAAGGTCATAAAATCGTATCTTTGAAACGTTGTAAAATCCAAACTACTGAACCAAAATAAAAAATATTGAAATTAGTTTCTCAATATTGTCTAAAGATAAGATTAAGCCAATAACGGACTTTCGAACAAAAAACTTTGCCTTCCGAATTGTACAGTCGGCCACACGCTAGGATACCCCTTTTTGTTCGATTGGCGCCCTTACGCCGTGCGTGGTAAGAGCTACCATGGGGTATCTGTAACTGTGGCCGACCGTACAAGTCCCACTAGCTGGGCAAAGGCCTTCTCTCAAAGAGAGTTCGGGCTTAATCACCACGCGTGCCCACTGCGGATTGGCGATTTTCGCGTTGAGGGTATAATGCCTCTGACGCTCAGGTTTCCTCACGATTATTTCCTTCACAGTTAGTGAGTGGTATTGCTACTACAAACTTTGAATCAAATTAAAGTCATTGGTACATGCCCGCAGCGGGAATCGAACCTGGGTCTCTCGATTCCGAGTATATTGTTCCCACTAGGCCAGGGATTGGCAACCTTTTGAGACTAAAGGGCAAAAAATTTTAATTTACGTTTTGGTCTCAGTGCTGTTTCTTTGACAGCAAAAGTCACTATCAGCTTGTTGGCTGCAAAAGCTAACTTGAATGGTGCGAAAGAACTGTCACGGCAGACACTTACAGCATTGACCTCCCCCTCGTCGTACCAGACGTTGATGTATGGATGCAGCAGCGCGTCGTCCACAGAGATGCGTCGCTCTGGATCGATCACCAACATGTGGGACAGTAAGTCACGAGCCTGGGACGCCTGGAAGCAAACGAATAGACTTTTGTAGAAAAGAAAGAAAGAAAAAGACATTTATTGTAAACAGACACACCGTAGGTACATAAAGTAAAACAAACAAAGTAATAAAAAACAGAATTAAAAAGACAAGACATAATTGGGTAGGCAAAGTTTTTTGTTCGAAAGTCCGTTATTGGCTTAATCTTATCTTTAGACAATATTGAGAAACTAATTTCAATATTTTTTATTTTGGTTCAGTAGTTTGGATTTTACAACGTTTCAAAGATACGGTTTTATGACCTTCACGCGACGGTCTGCATACTGTTGGCGGTCATAGGAACAAAACATTTAGGCGCATAAAAACAAAACTACTGGACCAAAATAAAAAATATTTAAATTAGTTTCTTAATATTGTCGAAAGATAAGTTTAAGCCAATAACGGACTTTTGAACAAAAAACTTTGCCTACCCAATTAGGTTCGCAAAGTTTTTTGTTCGATATTTTTTATTTTGGTTCTACTGAACCAAAATAAAAAATATTGAAATTAGTTTCTCAATATTGTCTAAAGATAAGATTAAGCCAATAACGGACTTTAGAACAATTATCGCTTTTAGCGATAAGACCGCCATTTGTACTGTTATTTTTAAATGTTTATTTGTAAAATGTTTTCGTTTGTGCAATAAAGAGTTACTTACTTACTTAGAACAAAAAACTTTGCGTACCGAATTGGTCATGTAAATGTCGCGGTGTGTCACTGTATTGCAAAAGGCACTAACTCAGCATTGTGCTGAGGGTGGGAGCCCTCAGCGCTGATTTTCAGTTAGTGCAGTTAGTGTAGCGATTCTGATTGCTGGTTTTAGAAGGCCAGTTATAGATAAAGGCCTTTGCGTCTACGTATGAGATGATTTATGCAGCGTTCAGTGCTACCTTCACTCAAACTAGATGGGTCAAGACACCACTCGGCGCTGCAGTGCCTGGGACATTGTTTTAGATGGAGTAGGCTAGCTAGCCAGGTGCTGGGCCAGCGCCTGACCCACCCTGACAGCTTAGTCGGCCCAGCCCACAGGAAAGACAAGGCCAGTGTGGGCAAGCAAGGCGAGTTTGTGAGAAACAAAACACAGATAAATGCGATCTCATGCGGTTTCAAAAGGCCAATCCGCTTGCAGGGAGTTTTTTTTGTGTATCGAAACAAAGGCATACACTCCGACACTACACGAGTTCTTGCCCCATCATAAAAATTGTGGCAGCCCTGCACATTCGGGTGAAGAAAGCTTTTTTTCTCGTACTTATCAGAAGGGGTGTTCCTCAAGGATCAATATTGGGCCCTATACTTTTTCTTCTCCTTGTCAAGTTGAGCGAGATTATTTTGTTTTGTCCTATATGTAACTCACTGTATATAGAATCTGAATCTGTAGAATCTGAAGGGAACAGCTAGTATATCGGGGAACAGTGGGTCAAAGCTGTAGGGAAACTTCTGGTGTCCCTCAAGGATCAATGTTGGGCCCGAAACTTTTTCTTCTTCATTTTGAGTCAAGCGGAGTCTGAGATTACGGTCTTCAATGTTATATAATCTCTCACAGTGATATTGTTAGTACAACACTCACCTTAAGCCGGTTGTGCTCATTAGAGTCTGAAGGGAACAGTATGTCTGGGAACAGTCGGTCGAAGCTATATCCGGCGTAGCGCGGTCGGTTCTCGACATAGTTGCGCACAGTTGGCTGCAGGCGCGCCATGAACGCGGCGGACGGTGTGCCGAGTTGCTCTGTAACATACCAAGGTTCAACAACTTAGAAGTTTAAAATGCCTTGGAAAGTTGGGCAAATACACTAACTGGCGAGAGGCAAGGGCCATAGAAATTGATAACTACAGGGGACGCCGAGCGAAGGTGATAGGGGACAAATGAAGTGAGTTCAAGAAGTAACAGAGATTTATCAGGAGACAAAAAATATAAACGCAGACTGTACTTTAAAGATAAAGGCAGGCCAGATCAGTAATAGAGATTGATAATTTCACATAGATGGGAACTTGCTCGATAGCTTAGTTGGTTAGAAAGTTGGCATGTTACGCCAGATGAAGTTGTTTTAGGAAAAGAAGTGAGCAAGAGTGTAGTGGTGTGTTACTGACCAATGATCTTGTTCCACTGGTCGATGTGGTCTGTCCCCGGGAACAGCACGCCGCCGCGGATCATCTCGCCCATGATACAGCCCACGGACCAGATGTCCACGTTCTCTGTGTACCCCATGCCGAGGATTACCTGGAATAAACCACACGGGGCTTTCTTGTAGGAACCCGAGATTGCATGTGTTGTGTGTATGCACTGTAAGAGCAGCAAGCTGATAAATGAAAGAAGGTGCTGCTTTAGTTACGTATATTTGTGAACTAAAATGGCTGACTGACATACGGCCGGGCCGCCCGCGTTTCCAACCTACCTATAGCTATACATATGTTACACAAGCAAAAGAAAGACGCAAATAATAATTCGCTCGAGAAGGACTTAGGTTAGGTTATCGTATGAGGTAGTGGCCAACTCTGGTGTCAGAGTTTTTAGGCCGCCCAAAGGGCCTCTGACATGGCCTAACGATGGTTATTAATCAACAACAACCGGGACCAACGGCTTAACGTGCCTTCCGAAGCACGGAAGCGCTCAGATATTATTGCCACTAGCGGTCACCCATCCATGGACTGACCGCGCCCGATGTTGCTTAACTTCGCCAATCGATTAAGAATGGCTAGCTAGTCCAACTAGGCTGTGAGCGAGTTTAAACCTGCGACTTCAGCAGGCAACATTCATAAAACAGTAAGAAACAGCATCCTGCTGTTACACTGGAACTCGCTGAGGCGGAAGAGAAGGCCAGAATTGGCCTCCCTACCCCAGAACAGAAAGAAATGAAAAGCCTTAGAAAGAAGAACACACCAGGCACTGCAGTGCCGAGTGGTCTCTTCACCCATCTACAGGGTGCACTCTAGGTCGATAGCGGAACTTTAAGTAGGCTGTCTACTGATCAATACAAACAACTTGTACTAGGTGGCGAAAAAAATGGAGTGAAAAAAATATCAGCTGTTTCATACATTTGGCGCAGTACTGAGTCGACCATACTTAAAGTTCACCTATCGACTTAGAGTGGACCGTGTAGTGTGAGTGAAGGTGCCACTGGACGCTGTATAAATCATCTCATTACGTAGATGCAAAGGCCTTAGTTTTTTTAGAAAGAAGAAGCCAGTATTGGGTGAGAGATGGGAAGAGAGGGAGATATGGAGAGAAAGTGGTAGTTACCTCGGGCGCGCGGTAGTACCGGGTTACCACATAGGGTGTCATCATGAAGGTGGTCCCGGCGGTGCGAGCCAGACCAAAGTCTAGGATCTTGAGGGTGCAGTCGCTCTTCACAACTATGTTGGACGGCTTCAGATCCTGAGGATTGAAAAAGGTAATGAGAAAATGTATACTAGGTGGAAATAATCAACACTTTCCACAATCCTGTCATATTTTTAAACTTAAACTTTTGTAAGTACTGCACCGAGTGAAGTGGACTTGCATCTGGAGGATCTTGAAACTGAGAGGCATTCCGAGCAAAATCATCGATATGATAAAATGTCTTTATGAAGGATCAAGCTGCAGAGTGCAACATCGTGGCCACCTCTCCGAACCAATTCCAGTAACGGCAGGAGTCAAACAGGGGTGTCTGCTCTCGCCACTGCTCTTTCTAACTGTTTTGGATGACGTGATGTGCCGAGCCACATGCAAATGTCGAAGAGGCCTTCCGTGGACCGATTCCAAGGACCTGGAAGACATTGATTTCGCGGACGATCTTTGCCTACTTGCAACAAGTCTAAACCATCTCCAGGCAAAGACCGACGACTTATCCCGCGAGGCTGCGAAGGAAGGACTTCGTATTAACTGCAGCAAGACGAAAGATATGCGTTTGAATACTAAAGATAACGCCCCAATATTCGTCAACGGAGAGGTTGTCGAGAGAGTGGAAAAGTTCGTGTACCTGGGTAGCGTGGTCGAGCCACAAGGCGGAACAGAGGCCGACATAGAAGCCCGTATTAACAAGGCTCGAGCAGACTTTGCTCAACTCAGGCCAGTGTGGAACTCCTCTGTCATCACACGACGCACCAAGCTAAGAATTTTTGAGTCGAACGTTAAGTCGGTACTCCTCTACGGTTGCGAAACCTGGTTTGTCAGAAAGGACTTATCGAGTCAGCTACAAGTATTTGTAAACCAGTGCTTGAGGCAAATACTAAGGATATTCTGGCCAAAGAAGATCAGCAACACAGAACTGTGGAGAAGAACTAGCCAAAAACAAATAGACGAAGAAATAAAGTTGCGAAAGTGGCGTTGGATTGGTCATACTATGCGAAGACCCGAAAACCACCCCTCCAAAATAGCACTTAAATGGTGTCCAACTGGAACACGTAAGAGAGGACGCCCTAAAACTACCTGGCGTCGATCAGTGCAACAGGAAGCAAACAGTCTCGGGATGAGCATATCCGAGCTTGAGACGAAGGCGCAAAATCGGCCAGAATGGAAAACTGTTTTGAGAGCCCTATGTCCCTGATTAGGGATAACAGGAATTGATGATGATGATGAAGTACTGCACATTTTTATATCTATTTAACGGTGAGCGGATGAACGCCAACGCGTCGTCAATCCCTCCTCCATGACTAAGACTTCCAGACGAAGGCTATTCCGACAAAATAAAGTAAGTTAAGCCGTTAAATCGATATAAAAATCCTGTCATACCTCTGTAGTATGGTAGTATAAGTAAACAACTATGTAGTTAGTTATAAGGCTTTACTGTAACACTTTTGGACTATTGCGACATAAGCGCATAACGCTGACCTAGCACCGAACTCAATGTAATAAAAGTGCATGCAGGATAAATAAATGAATAAAGGTATCACTCGATCACTCACTACTGATACTTCAACATTCATTAATCGTTGCTTTAAACCAGTGGTTCTTAACCTTTTAGTGATGGCGGACCATTTGACAATATTTCTGTCTTGCCACGGACCACCAACTATTTGGGGGTAATACACGTAAATCTAAATTAATAAATGGTTATTTTATGTATAAATAAAATACAATAAGTAAAGTTTTCGGCCGCCGATAAATGTACTATTTTTGTAAACTAATATAAAATAATAAAAACCTTTAAAATTAAAAAAAAAATACAAATCAAAGCCTAGCGTATTTTTTTTAGAAAATTAATTTCTTTCTAATAGCAATTTTACTGTACTCATATTCCTGACATATTTGTCAGGAATATGAGTACAGTAAAATTTGTTGTTATCAAGACAAATGCGCGCGCAGCGCGCCCTAAAATTCACCGATGTTACTCTTGAGATTATCCTAAAACTTTCTTTTAGATTACCCTTGGCATGTTATAAATGCGCGCGCAGCGCGCCCGAAAATTCACCGACTTTATTACCTACATTTTTTTCGCTATAATAACCGAAACTTTGTAAATTGGATAAATGCGAACGCGCACTCAGAAATTCACCGATTCTACCGTTTTTCATAATAGAGATTTCCTTAGTTGTAAATATGACAATCGCGCGCAGCGCGCTCGAAAATTCAGCGGTTTTTTTAAACATAAATTATGCCTTCCAAAACCACTAAATGGCTAAGACATTTTTCTGGTGGCTTCGCGGACCACTTCGGGTGCCTCCGCGGACCACCAGTGGTCCGCGGACCATAGGTTAAGAACCACTGCTTTAAACGATCCTGACTAGATGCAGATGCAATGGTACGACATTAAGGATTTGAACCCGCAACCTCTTGCATACCAGAAGACACCAGTTGAAGAATTCGCATCAACAGTTACTAAGTTCGGTAGCTCCATTGGTACAGTCCTGTCAAGAGAAACTCACCCTGTGTATAATCCCGGCCAGATGAAGATGCTTGATCCCGCAGAGCATCTGGTAGAGCAGATAGCTCATCCGCTCGTGGTCCAGGTCCATCTGTATGACCTGGCAGAGGTTCGCGTCCATCAGCTCCATCACCAGGTAGACGTCCTGGAACTCCTCGAGGCTCATCTGAGGCGTGAACGCGTTGAGAAGACCGATTATCTGTCGGGGGGTTCAAAAGGGGTATTAGCAGATAGGAACTGCAGTTCGAGACGGAAATGAAATCGACTGTGTATGATATACAAGGTGTTGTTTTGTGTGGTATAAAAGGTGTTATGAGGGCCACCCCTGGTGCCAGAGTTTTTAGGCCGTCCAAGGGCCTCTGACATAGTTTAACGATTGTTATTAATCAACAACCGGGACCAACGTTTTAACGTTCCTTCCGAAGCACGGAAGTGCTCAGATATTATTGCCACTAGCTGTCACCCATCCATGGACTGACAGCGCCCGATGTTGCTTAACTTCGCCAATCGATTAAGAATAGCTAGTCCAACTAGGCAACATTCTTTCATAGAGTTTAAGGCGCTGGGCATAGTGAATCGCCCGCACGCAAAGAAAAAACCACAAAATCGATTCCTGTATCAAATATACTAAACAAATTGAAAATGTTCACATATCAAACCCTAGAATTAGGTGAGACCTATCTAAAATAGCCAGTTTCGTGTTGACAATCATAAACGTTTTGAGGATATTTTGCTTGAAAAAAATAGGCGGCGCACTTTTTTTCAAGCAAAATATCTTGCAATCTGTTATGGATATCAACATGAAACTGGCTGTATTAGATAGGTCTCAACTAATTCTAACATTTTCGATTTTTTTAGTGTATTTGATACAGGAATCGATTTTGTGCAATTATCTTTGCGTGCGGGCTAGTTCACTATGCCCAGCGCCTTAATATTTTGTGACGATTTTGTGGATTAATTTTCTTATCCATCTACTGTAGTTATTTAACCAGTAGCGGGACTCACGTTCTTATGGTTGACGAGTTTCATGAGCTTAAACTCGCGGTAGGCTCTCTTGGCATGCGTCACGTTCTGGAAGGGCCGCGAGAGCTTCTTGATCGCCACATTCTGCTGCGTCACCGTGTCATACGCGGCGCTGCGGGGGAAAACGAGGTTAGTTTCTGAACGTGAAAAAGGATACGTGAAAAAGACACGTGTTTATCGCATCTTTTCCAAATTCCGTTCCTAATCTTTTTATTTTGATAACTTTCCCTACCTTTTACTTGATTATGGCATAAGCACAAATCAGAGCATTGCCAAGGGTAACAAAATTGGGACTTCGAATCTTTGGGCTGACTTTTACCATAGTAAAAGGTCTTTGTATTGATGAGTAGAAATGCTCTTCAAAGTTTGGGTAGCGACTAAAAAGCTAGCCGGTATAGTAGCTCCGGTTTCTGAATAATTTATCTGATATCGTTGTTAACTAAGATTAAAAAAAAATTACATCTTAAAAATTCGTAAGCACATATCCTGATCGTGATTTGACGGTTTCACGTTTTCAATCACGCAGTGAGAGACTGGCAGCGGCGGCGCGAGCTCCTTCTCTCCTCTACGATCAAGGCTTCCGGACGAATACGAAACTAGCCGGCTATCAATTAAAGTGAGTGAAACCGTCAATTCAACATAATATGATCCATACAACGTCTTATGGCACCTACACTGAGTCCACTAACATAAGATGTGTAAGATGGACGCTGTGAGAAATGTTTAATTTAGATGGAGTAGTGTTAGGTACTTTATAAATGTTGTATGTTAAAACACTGTTTAGTTAATATATATTTAGATTATTATTTCATCATACTGTAGTAAAAAAAAGTTACTTACATAAAATATCGTACGAATACAAAGCTAAATTATATTTTAAAAAAATACAACAAAAACACAAAAAAAAACTCTACATAACACACTTAGCACTACAGTATAAGCCATGCGTATAACACTTCAATTACCTACATTCGTCAAGGTCTGCATTTTATTGTCTAAGCAGTAAACA
Organism: Zelleria hepariella; assembly: GCA_949319315.1. Lineage (NCBI taxonomy): Eukaryota > Metazoa > Arthropoda > Insecta > Lepidoptera > Yponomeutidae > Zelleria > Zelleria hepariella. The sequence continues at coordinate 653,664 of OX439394.1, forward strand.
AAAATATATTCATAGTCAATACCATTACCATAGCTAGTGTGTTATCCTAGAACAGAGTTGCACGGTTAGTGTGTGAAAATAATTTACAAATGGCACCAGAAAAGATTCCCATGGTACATTAGACGTGTTAGTGACTGAACCCTACAAGAAATAAAGGAAACCTGTCATAAATAATCCAGGCAACTAAAATATCTCAATATATTGGAATACAAACTGAGAGGAGATAGCTTCCTAGAGGCTACAAAATAGCAAAATCGCAGCGATATGTTTAAAGATATAATTATTATGACAAGTTATTATTTATTTCTTGTCATAAATGTAAACAAAATGGCGCCGGTTAGATGACACATAAACGCGACCGCGCGAGAGATACAGTAGTCTCTTTCTCGCAAACGGCTCCCTTAGCATTAGTTTTGAGCTGTCAGTTGAGTTCACTAGGTAATTTTTTCGAATCATAGTTCTATACTTTTGTCTTCCCTTTCGTCTCAGTGAAATCTTTAAATTACTTTCAACTTCTTGTTCCGTCGGTTCTACTAAGGATGGATAGCGCCAGCTACGAGAAAAACGATAAACTGATTTGTTTCAGCAACTCAAAAACGTAATGTCCTTATAGGGCAGTCGTTCACGAACGGTACGATTCATGTTTAGGACTGCCACAGCTTCTGAGGTTGTCCGATTAGCCAAAGAGGCGCGCAAATTGTATACTACGCGTCTTTCAAGATGGCATTATGTAACGGTCAAAGTTACTTGTAGTTCCACAGATGCAGCGTTAGAAAACACCGAAATTGAAATTTTCAGCCCATATTATTAGTATTCTTATCCCATTTTTCGTGACATTATAAAAATTTTGCGGTTTTCGGATTACTTTCTTTATTTGTGCTATAAGACACGGCTTCTGGCCAAATTTCATGATTCTAGGTCAACGGGAATTACCCCTGAATTCTAGGTTTTGATTCCCCTGAAACATGCGGCAAAAAATGCTGCATAAACGGCCGTATATTTTGATTGCGTAAATGTAGAAGCTTGATTTATTCACAGCTCCAAGGGTTCGATTAGCGCCCTTATGCCGCGCGCGGTAAGAGCTACTATGGGATATCCTAGACTGTGGCCGACGGTGCATTACGGTCAAAGTTAGTTCCCCAGATGCAGCGTTAAAAGACCCCGAAAGTACGCCCGCAAACTCAAGTGACAGCTCCCCCCAACGCAGATGATGTTTGTTAGTCTTATCGTTGGTTGGAGGCCTAGGGCTCCAGCGCTTACCAGACCAGCCCCTGGGCGCCGATACCGTGCGGCGCGAGCTCCGTGTAGCGCGTGGGCACGCAGAATGTGCTGTCGCCGAACGAAACCGAGTAAAACTGAACCATGATGGCTAGAGAGCTTCTACGTGGCGCGTCTACTGTGCTATCAACTACGAACAGAAAACAGAAGGGAGTTTGCGCTGGTGGTCGGCTGGCCGGGAGGGATCGGGCGTGTGGTGTGGAAGCGTGGTGTACTTTGCAGCTCCCGCACATGTCTGACTTTTGTTGGTCTGATAATCTGTTTTTTTTTTGCGATATACAGAGTCACTTTTTGTATTTTTTAAAGCAATAACCCGTTTATAAAGATTTTTGTAAGGCTATAAAATTCGCTTCGCATCGATAGTTACTTGACTCGGTAGCTCTATTGGCTTCCCCATAAAATCATAGATGTTTCTGATTCGAAAACCATTTCGAGGAATAGGCTTCTGGAGCTATTTGCAGTAATCGAAAAAATTTATAAGCATGTAGTTATTTTTTTATATGCAAAACTATGTATGACCTTCATTTCATTTGACCTTCATCATATTGTCTCTGCTGGACGGTCGTGACGTAGTTCCTTTTGCCGGAGAAATATCATAGTGTTACCAACTTTAGAGCAAATTCCTGAAATACTGAAATAAATAAATGCGGTTCCGATATTGATTCGAAAGTACAACCAACTTTGTTTCTTTTAAAATGCTGCGCAATCACAAAACTGCTTCCGTCACAAAACTGCTTTCGTCACTCACTCGGCAACCAGACACTTAACTCCGAAAAACAGCGGAAAATCGGTTTGCGGCTGTGTGAGTTATGACCAGTGGTTTATTTTTCTTAGTTTCTTGTAATAAAATGTCTGAGAGTGCTCTAGTCTTGGTATAGCCGATTTTCGGCGCAGATTATAAGATTACAGTTTGCCGGCAGACTTTTGGTAATTTGCACTGTGCTAATGCTGGCAACTCCGATAATCTGTCATCTACTTTTGACAGATAAGTTTGAGTAATGCCCTATCCACATTCACGCGCTAACCTTCGCGAAAAGTGTTTACACCCCGCTCCTTGCGTCGGTTTTCTATACAAACAAACAAAAGAAACTCCGCCCAAGCGTGCGCGGAGGTGTGTGGCGTGATTGTGGACCGGCCATAACATTTTGTGGTTTTTGTTGTTGTTTGTTTTGTTTAAAGTTTCCGATTTCCGTCTTGTTTGTTAAGTTAACGTTTACTGATTGTGGCACCGATCCTGACCTATAACCCATCCATCCCTTGTGACTCCCGCTCAGCTGGATACTGTAAACTCCCATCAAATGTGACTCCCACTTTCATAACTGGACACTGATGATAATAACTCGCCACTGGATCCTAGTTAGACTTGCGTTGCTTGGACCTACTGTCAAGAAGATGGCCTGTACACCTGCGGCTCGATAACTTTGTCAACAAAGCAGACTCCCGCAATCTGCCTAATGTGGAAATAATTATGATCCTGGAATACATAACAGCCACAATATTGCTGAAATTAGAGGGGCTAAGGCATTGATGTAAGTATCTTGTCACCATGCTGGTTCACATTAATCAACATTGTATCAAGCTTGAATACAGCAACATAAAAATCTGTCACACCTTTTCGAGTTTAGACGCTAAAACAGAAAATGATTCATATAGAACTGTTCAGTTTAGGCCAGAGTGGCTCAAAGTTCAGTTTATGCCAGAGAAATAATATTTTTTGGTGATGGAGACTTAAAAATAAGTTTAAATCATCCATAACATTCTTACGTTATCATTACTAATTTTATTTATTTAGCAAAGTTATTTTACAGGATATCTCGTGATTCATACGTTGATTCTGCTATGGGATATGTCTGCATTGTGAGGGCCTAAGTAGTGCCAGAGCATAGATTAGGAAACAAGCTGTACAATGTTTTAGCAAAAATTCAAGAGACTGAAGAAATCATTACTGAAGCGGCTTGTACTTTATTTTTGTAAACATTATATTTCCTGCTATCTTTTCTCTGTATGTATACCTAACTACAAAACTTTTTTTTAGGGGGCTGCCTGCAAACATTCACTGCTACTTTTATTCTGGCTGGTAAAGATACAGAAAAGCATCAAATACAGCAGCCCAGTGTTATTGGATAAGGCCTACATTGAGCTTTTGTGTAGCGAGCCCATCTTGAAATAAATAAGAAAATCCTTAAATACTGGGTAAACTACATAAGAAAGAGATTATACAAGAATCAGAGAAAGCAATGTATTTTTGGAAGTGTTTTATTTACCCTAAAAAAAATGTAAGTGCAAAGGAATAAAAAATTCAATTTTCCTGGCTCTGTAATAACTCGCCACTGGATCCTAGTTAGACTTGCGTTGCTTGGACCGACTGTCTAGAAGATGGCCTGTACACCTGCGGCTCGATCCACCATTTTTACTTTGCACTGCATAGAGCACTCAACATGCATAGGTGCTATCAAATTTCCTTTTTTTAGGTTCACCTATCTTGGGCATGCAAAGCAGCTTTGTGCGTGTAGGTGCCTTACTGAACATCTTGTATGTAGTTTCTTTTTCATTTTCAATATTTTCCTTATTAGTTTGAGATTGGAATCTTACGCTGGTTTTCATTTTTGGGTTTTTGGTTCATCAGCTTCCATTGTTGGTAATTTTTCAAATTTTTCAAGCTGCAATTAAAAGAAAGTAGATGAATATCATGTAGAATCAACACAGACAAGGACTTTATTAAACATTAGATAGTTTGAAGTAACCATATGCAGGCCCTGTAAAGGGGAAGGCAATGGCTAAAAGCTTTATGTTTACTCACATTGAGGACAAAAGCAACAAAACATTATCTTCGATTTTTTATAGTCAGTGTTGGCTAGGATACACCATTCGTATTTCAGTGGTTCACATATCCGCCGAATACTTTGTCCGGAGTTGTAATCCTTTGGATGTGCCAGGGCCAGGGTCCATCGTGAAAGCAAATATCGGTGTCCAGGTACGTGTAAAGCCAAGGTCAAGAAGTGAAGAGGTTTCGGCGTCTGGTTACGTGTGAAGCCAAGTTCAAGATATGCAGAGATTTTGTTCGGTGTCCGGGTTAAAGCAAGGTTAATTAGGTACGTGTTTATAGTCGATCAATCAGTTGAAATAGAAAGCCAGAAAATGACGAAAACAAAACAAAATAATCAACCACAGATAAATTGATGCGCTTGACTTGACAGTTGTCATTTTCACCACAGATTAGTATTTGACCATAGACAATTGGTTTTTTATGACGTCACATCCGGAGAAAGTTTAAAATTTAATTAAAAATATAAATAAATGGCTTAGAATTTTTTCCTCCAAAACGCATTCTTAAAATGGTCTATTTAATCTAATAGAGCTTTAAAAACAAGTACTTATTTTTTCTCGACGTACCCAATTGGTAGAGCGCCTGCACGGTGTGCGGGAGGTTGTGGATTCGAGTCCTGTCCCGAGCGAATTTTATAAACTTCCAAAAATCTTTATAGGGAAAGAAAGGGATAGCTGAACTCATCAATACAAGCCACTTTTACTATGGGGCCAACGTCAAAATCTCGAAAAAAATATCAACTGTTCAATACTAAGATTCGATACCTACTGCACCAGATGTATTGAGCAGCTGATATGATTGTGAGTTTTCGCTGTTGTTCCCATGATAAAAATTTATATATTTTTTTACCGCCAAAAATTGGTCACCGATTGTCGGACGTGTGTGGGGGCCCTTATAGAGCCACTTCACAATGGCCTCGCGTATTTTCAGGCGTTTCTAGCTTAAAACGCCATTCGATTATTCCATTTGAGCATTCGACAAACAGCAAACATGCGTTACCGCACGCTTGTTATTTTTCGAGCCACATTACAAATAGAGGAGTCAACATGAGTTGTTTACACTTTCTTTCATATTTGCTCCTGGTCTGTACTGTAATGTTTGCGTGTAAACCATTACGTCAATAATAACAATCAACAAAATAAACGAGCGGAAGTATTTTAATTTAAGGCGCTGTACATAGTGAATAGCCCGCGCGCCAAAAAAAATGATACAGGAATCGATTTTGTGCATTTTTCTTTGCCGGCGGGCTAATTCACTATGCCCAGCGCCTTAACTAACAGGAGAAAATTGTAATGATATGAATATCAAGAACCTGAGGTCATTTAAATTCGGTTCAAATTCAACTTTTCATCAAGCAGTGACGTGGGTCTAATATGCCGCATCTCAAAACTCTAAAACAATAACGAAAATTACCTGGATTCACAATAACATGGCAAATGAAAGGTGTGGTAGAAAGTAAAACATCAATAACAATATTAGTTTTGAAAGATTGTAAGGATTCCTCAACCGGCCAGCTTAGTCATAGATACCCGTTATGAGTGCAAGTGATGATGGGTGAAAGAGATGGAAGGAGACAACTTGCTGTGTGCAACAGTGAAAGGTGATGTGCGAGTAAGACATGCAAAGAAACAAGTGCGCGCAACGATACAGTACTGTCATTAACAAATAAAGATAATATTTTCTTAAAATGCAAAAAGAGATGATGAATTATATGCCAAGATACACCGTATTATCTGCATGCTTATCGATATAAATAAATGAATAACATAATTTCTTGTGTAACATTCTATGAAAGCAATCTGCGTTGCAAATTGAGCAATTATAAAATCAATAAATAAAGTAAATTAAACATACATCATCGTTTCGACTTCAGTCGTTTACCATCTCACCAGACGATCCGAATACGTTAAAATCGTACAGACAGGATAGCGGAGGTCCCAAAATGTCTTAACTCTGAAGAGAACTTGCAAACACGACAGACTCCAGCAAGCTTTTACCTTGCGAGCCACTGTTTACCGATGAGATGTTTTAGAACTGATGCTCTTTTCTCCGTTCTGAAGCTCTACCACGAGTTACGTCCGGCTGACTTAGGGCACCGGCAAAGCAAGTTTCACTATGGCAATCTGATCTCGGTAACGTATCGAAAAGCACAGGCAAACCGAAGGATCAGGGCCGTACCTAGATGCGTTCCGAGGCGCCGCCGTATCGCAAACTAGCGTTCTTGGATCGCAACGTGGATACAGAACGGAGGAACGTTACGGAGAAAGAACATGGACACAGCTTTCTGCTTCTGGAGTTCCACGTTCACAACCGTCCACACTTTTAACGGTCATCTAGCTCGAGTTTTTCTTGTCCTTCTTCTTCAGCCTGTCGCCACCTAATGCTGAGTGTAGGTATCTTCCATTGCACTCCATTCTTTTCGGTCTAGGGCTTTTCTCATCCAGTTTTTTCCTTCTACTTTGAGCAAGTCGTCAATCCATCTCATTGGTTGCCTGCCCATGAGATGGAGTTTTTGAGTTCTGCTATCTTTGTTAGTGGTCAAACACGTCGCCCATCTCGACCTTGCACTAGTGTGCTAGAGCCTTGAGTGGCTGCTAGTGTGAGGACTCACCAGACGATGTCTTGCGCGCCGGAGCCGATGTGCTTGATGAGGTTCTGATAGCGCTTGAGTGAGTATGGTGAACCGTTTATCGCCCACCTCGACGGTGTATAAGTGTTGCTAGTGTGTGCAGCGTGTGAACACTCACCAGACGATGCCCTGTGCGCCGGAGCCGATGGGCTTGAGGTTCTGGTAGCGCTTGAGGATGGTGAACCGTTTGTCGCCCACCTCGATGGTGTACAAGTGTTGCTAGTGTGTGCAGCGTGTGAACACTCACCAGACGATGCCCTGTGCGCCGGAGCCGATGGGCTTGAGGTTCTGGTAGCGCTTGAGGATGGTGAAGCGTGTGTCGCCCACCTCGACGGTGTAAAAGTGCGGGTGGCGCGGCGCGGCCGACATGGCGCTCTCCACGTGGGGCATGCGGCCGGGACCACCCCGCGCTGGAAAAGCGAAAGTGAAAAAGTTGCAGACAGTTATAATCCGCGCGGGATGACAATGGAATGCGACCTTTTGGATTTGAGACGCGCGCGGTAAGCAAACTCGCGTCGAAGCAACCTCGTCAAAGTAAAATCTACACTAATATTATAAAGAGGAAAGATTTGATTGTTTGTTTGTATTGAATAGGCTCCGAAACTACTGGACCGATTCGAAAAATTCTTTTACCATTAGAAGCCGGCCTTATCCCTGATAAACATATGCTACTTTTTACAGCGGGAAAATGCTTCATTCCTACGGGAAAACAGGTAATAGGACAACGGGTAGTAAGAATTATAATCCTTCCGTACTTATCTTTTTCACATAACTTCTAATAAAGTATATTTTCGATTAACTTTAACAAGGTTCCATCACATTCTCAACGCGCGCGGATTATACGAAATGTTCGCTTGCAATCATGTTTCTTAAATGGTGTCTTTCATAGTCAAAGTCAAAGGCGTTTCCGTTTTCGCTCCGCTTCTCGCAGTAAATGCTTGACATTTTCGGCGCAGACCTAAAGTTGAGCATTCTTACAGAACCTTAAAAATGCTTTGTACCGAGACGTCGGGAGATCGAGCTACTCTTTTGCTGCAATAGAATTCTGAGCTGACATACGATCCCACTAAATTAAATAACATAGATAGATACGATTAGATATAGATAAAACTATACTTTTACCGGATTTAACAATCGTTTTATTTTATTTTTCCAACGTTTCGAGACCTTTGCAGAGCTCGTGGTCGTGGTTTATAGTGTTCCTGCAACTTAAGAAAACGTAACATAGAAAGAAGTTAACTTACTTCACAAGTATTTCCTTAGAGTTCGCTTAACCCTGTCCATATACGTCCAGCTTGCAATCCGTCTTGCTTCGCTCGCTATCACAGTATCAGTCTTGTCAGTGGAAGACTCGTCTACGCCGTACTACGTCTGTGGACAAAGGAAACTTAATATTATTAGAGGCCGATTTTTAAAACCGGTTACACACTATGTACACGCGTACATTATTATAATGCCTCTGCACACCTACGGCATTCATGAACGTCACCCGCCCGCCCCGCGCCCCCCGCGCGGCGGTGGTCCGCTGGCCAGCCAGTCTGCAACCCACACTCGCGCCTCGAGCACACTAATTTATGTATTTTTTTTATAATAATCATAAACCTTGTATTTTCCTGCAATATATTTCTGTGTTGAACCTACAAAAAACTTCAATCATTTGTCATCCTAGACACACTACAGGGTGCCACTCTAAGTCGATAGCAGAACTTTAAGTAGGCTGTCTACTGATCACTACAAACAATTTGTACTATGTGGCGAAAAAAATGGTGCGAAAAAAATATCAGCTGTTCCATTTTTTTCGCCCCATTTTTTTTCGCCACCTAGTACAAATTGTTTGTAGTGATCAGTAGACAGCCTACTTAAAGTTCCGCTATCGAGTTAGAGTGCACCCTGTAGAATACCCCTTTTTGTTCGATTGGTTCGAAGAGCTGCTATGGGCTATCTGTGACTGTAACCGACCGTACAACAGCACGTCAGAGTGTGGATTTTTTTGTAAAGTCGTTTGCAACGTAACCAAGTTGAGTGCTAGCGTGTAAGGGTCGAAGTGCTGTCGTGTGTACAGTACATGCTTGTGGGCGCACAGTGGTCGATTTGTACGATTTAGGCGGCCAAAACTATTTTATGCTTTATTTCAGTAATAAATACGACAACAAATGCTAATCTGGTATTTTAGAGTGAATATATATGTTTATCCCTATTCGTTTCATTGAAAGCGTATTTTTCTATACAAAAAAACATTTCTGTGAAAATATTTTTGTAAATAGCGCCAATGTTTTTAAATTTTCTTTAAATTTCCCTTTGGTGTAAAATATATATTTTGAGTTCATTTGAATTATCGAAATCGGCTTAGTAGTTTTTGATATTTGGGTTAAGAATTATCACAAATTGTTAAGTAAAAGACGGCCGTACATAAAAAAAAATGTTTATTCTCTACAGTCTGTATGCTTATTTAAATTGAAAATAAAATATGGATGACAAAAAAATACAGTATACACTAAAATTAAATGGTCAACAGTTATTACCACATTATTATACTAAATGTTACTTACAATGTTAGGTACCGAATCATAAACAATAAGACAATATTTTATGAAAGTTTAACATACAAATTGTTATGTTACTCTTTAAAAGACAATTCTTCCTCACCGTCACTTTCCATGCATTTATCACAAGTGCCTTTTGTATTTGGCTCTGCAGGAAGCAAAAGCTCCAAAGTTTCCTGCAAAAATGGTTTTGATCGGATCTTCTTTTTTTTTCTCATTGAACTGATGAGTGGATCTGATGTCAAGAGTAACCTGTGACAAAATATCAAGGTTACAGTCTTCGCGTGAAAACTTTCGAGCAAAGTTTAGACGGTATGAGCGAAAGTGCTTATTACGAGCTTCTGCAGCTTCCTCCGAAAGTTGACCAATAGGCACTAGAGAATTTTCTATAACTTTTCCACCATGTACCAAAATTTTATGCATGGTAGGAGTCATAGAATGCCAACCATATAACTCTACATACAGTTTTGCTGTCTCCATGGCGTATTCATCAAATTTCGGGACATCTATTTTGTGACCGCTTGATATGGCTTCCAAAATAACTTTAATTCTATAAATAAAATTAAAGTCTATTCCCGTTATTTCAGCAGCCAGATGTGGGTTTTCAAAAAATCTTCTACTAGTATTGCCGTCATTTGTGTTACCAAAATTACATTTTGGCATATCTACCAAGATACCTACTTCTTCTCTGAATCTTTGCTGAATCTCTTTTTTTTTTTGTTGTTCTAGCATCTTTTCTGCTTTGGTTCTTTTTTCACGGTATTTCCCAACGGGCAATTTATAAGCTAAATGTAAAATACTCTCGAATAATCGAATTCTGGCATGTAAAGTTGATAGGCCAAATTCAAGCGATTCTGGGTGAATTTCGTTTTTTTTACTTAAGTCATTAAAGTTTTTTGAAGTGGCTCCGCATATGTAGCATCTACTCGTTGATTTGGTGTCAGTCGCCGCATTGCAAACTTTGCCGTCCACCATGGTCATTTTAAGACTGTGGCTAACCGAGAATTTTTGCCCATTCAGTTCCAATTCCGTGGCTTTTAGGGACTTCACACTGTCCCGAACGTAATTTATTTCATCTTTTGTAATGTCTGTAGACTCTTTTATAAATCTGAATCGTATCGGGCGGCAATATCGTGGTGAAGAAGGAGTCGGGTTTTGCCAAACCATTTTTGTTTTGTCTTCGCCGCAAACAATTTGTAGAGGCACGAATGAGCTCAAAAATATATTTGCATCCGAGTCGGCGTCATTCATTAACTTTCGTTTGTATTGAGCTTGTTGTGAACCATCACAACCCCATTTGCAGATAATCTGCAAGGAATTTCTCTCAGTTTCTGTAAGAGTCATTAGTACTTCTTCGAGGAAAATTGATAATCGCGTGACGGTGTGATCTAACAAAGATTGTAGATCACTTTCAGCACAGGAAGCGGTCACTCGTAGCGTCTCTTTGGGTGGGTAACATTCCTGTTTAGCCTTCAACACTAATTCGTAGCACGGGTAAAAGCTTCTGTTGGTTGCTCGCAAAATTTCATATTGACTTCGTGTCAAATCAGCGTCCACGCACATTCGCAGTGCCTCCCGAGGCGTAAGGGGATCTTGTGCCTTTGATTTGGAATGTCTTTTTTTACATTCGTTTGCGGCTGCAGGCGAATTTGTAATATCTTTTAGGACTTGCGAGGCGTTTCTTTTTCCTTCTTTTTGTAAAATTACTTGCGCTGCGTGAACTATCACTTCTTTGCCTACAGAGGAGCGAACTTCTTCTGTTTTCCTCCTTTTAGTTCTTTCACTACATTCACTGAATGTTTTGCTAGGTCGTCCTGACTTATTATGCGTTTTTATGGGCATCTCGAACGTTCCTGCTAACCATGCATCATTGCTTATAAGAAAATTTTCTAGCGTGTTGCGTGCTTTGGACCATCTCTTTTTTATTTCTGTTTTAAAATATGAAAATTTATGATTTATATACTTTTTGTCTTCGTCGGAGTCCCCGTAAGACACTAACAAATAATTTTGTAAGTATTCCAATTTGTCGTTTATTGATGGAGAGTTTTCCTCAATCATCTTATCAAAAAGATATCTGCGAGTTACTACCTCCATGCCCGAGTAACTTGATGAACCTAGAACAACGAAAAGGAATTTTAACGCAAAAGAAACAAAAAAGGAATTTTTCTCACTTTCTGCCTAAGTTAATGAATTATTATTTTTCTCGCGAAGTGGTCAAAGGTGGTGGCTATTTTTTTTGTGGTTATCTGCTCAAAGAGCTATACTATTAGAAACCATAAGGAATTTAACTCGGACGGTCTCGGAAGTACAACATTTTTACTATTGAAATTAAAAAAATGATAATATTTTCTATGAAAAAGGGCGATCTTTGATACGTTGTAACTGCACTAAATATTGATATTCCTTATCTTAATTTAAATTATATTTGAAGGAGCTTACCTGAATTTTCAACTTCCATCACTTTCACTTGTAACTGAATAATATCCAATGAAATATTCACTTTAGAATATCGGTTGCGCTAAGAGTGTCGAGAACGAACGCGTACAGCTTGCGCGACGATCAAGTTCCGACTACCTGTGGGGGCGCGCACGCAGTTCTAGGAACTGGGGAGGGGTGGGGTTTGGGCAGTCGGGGTGTCTATTTTTCCGGGAATCAATTAGTTTTGTTATAAGTTAACTTTGAGAAATGGACTTTTGGCCGCCTAAATCGTACAAATCGACCACTGTGGGGCGGTTGATAACGCCCGGTACAGTCCCTCACCTGTTTAACTAGTTTTCTTAAACATCAAATAAATAAATAAATGAATAAATTAAACAATTTGGAGCGAAATAACTACACCCGTTCGTTATGATAAAGATTAATAATCTGCACATTATTAGAATGTGTATGGTAGAGCTCGCGCCATCAAAGAAGTCCCTCGGCAAAGTCCTTAAGTCTAATGCATTAAGAACAAAAAATATTTAATCTGCGGGACTTCTTTTTTGGCGTGAGCATAAAGGCCATAAAGGGATAACGGCCGTTTACACGTTCTGTTCGGTTCTTGCTCCCTTACTGCTTTTGCCCCCTTCGTGTGATTCCCATAGTATTTGTAGAGATTTGCCCCCTTTTTTAAAAACCCTACTTTTTATTCGAACTTTGCCCGTAACACTCAAGGCGCTACCTTGAGTATGGATGGGTTTCCCGACTGTTCACGGGGCGCGTCATACAGAAAGCACGATTTCACGGCGCGGCGTGAGTATAGAGCCTTCACAATTACATTCCGTCATACATAACGTATTCAATTTACTGGAGCAGTTACCTAATGTACAAACACTACAAAGTAAATAAAAGGATCTTATCAGAGTCCGGGTCCGACCGCATCCCAGCTGGGGGCTACCGGACCTTTTGTGAGTTGGACCTTGTGCAGTCAGCCACATGCTAGGATACCCCTTTTTGTTTGATTGGCGCCCTTATGCCGTGCTCGGTAACAGCTGCCATGGGGTAGTCTAGACTGTGGCAGACCGTACGAGTAAAACCTGGAATCAAGTTGGCTCGATGGTATTTTAAGCTTTTATTATACAGCGTGTCCTGAACAATAAGGTCATATCAAACTTTGTAGAGTAGTCGTTCTCATCAATACTAGTGGTTCGCCCCGAACTTTGAACTCGCGACCCCATATCTCAGCAACCCCTCGACCGATTTGGCTCATGTTCGAACTTAAAAATTCTCTTTACCTTATTTACCTGCCTACCAAATTTCGTGACGATCCGACTAAAATTACTCAAGTTATCGTCGAACGAACATTCATACATACATACATACATACATACATACAAACGCCGGATTGTTCCAGTAAGTCTACTACTTCGTTCGCTTCGCTCGCTCGTTCAATATTTTTTTATGGGGCTAGCACATAAAGATATACATGAAAAAATGCAGTTCTATAGATCATGATTCGATGCCTATCGCACCAAATACAATGGAGCAGCTGATATTGTTTCGTGTTTGAGTGGCGAAATTGGTATTCAGTAGCACGGGTCCAAAACACTGCGGGAAAAAAAAAGATTTCGCCATACAAATGGTGTTGATGGGCGATAGACATGTAGAAGTGATTTAATTTTTCGCTTATTTTGGAATTTGGTTCAGAATCACCGGTGTAACAAATCTTTAAATCATATTTTCTTAGGTTTGCTCGAGCACTATACATAATTTAAACACAGATTTTAACGGATTTAACACTCGTTTTATTAACTTTTTACATTTATTTATATTTACGCGTGTATAAAAGAAAAAAAGCTTATAAAACATCTTTCACGTTTCATTTCATCTAATATGCTAAAGTAAACGTAGATTCGCGCGTCAATGCGACCAAATTGAATGTGTCTAAATAAAATCGATGCAAACTGTTTGAAAACTTCGCGAACCCGAGTGGTGATCGAGACAGGTCTGAAGAGGTCATTCATCGAACTGTCTCCTCCTAACCACATAGCTGTCCTCTTCACACGCACAGCCAACTGAGGGTGAGAGAGAGATAGAAATGGGACTAAAGAACGTCATTGAGAGGTTGAACTTGATTTCTCAAGATAAACACCCGAGAAAGTTTGTGTTTACAGTGTGTTGGATACTTGAATGGTCAAGTAAGCGGAATCTGTAGTAGTATGATTAGGTACTATACTACACAGTTGTTTGTGAAGTCTATCCTGTCATTGACCTCTTAATAAGAGGTGTCTGTATTTAATTGTCATTTGTAGAGCAGATTAACCATTATGTACCTACCCTAACAACCTTAAGGGTGGACGATAGCAACGTGGCGGGAAACACAAAATTTTCAGTTTTTTACATTTTGTAGCTAAACTGAGCTATTTTTGTTCAGCGAAATTTCGTTCGCGGCAATAACATAGTATTCTTTTCATTATTGTAAACAACAGAACAACAATAATTCAGCCGATTATGTGTTCTGGTCTCCGAAGCAGTGGCACTGCCGAAAAAACTTGTCGTAGGCCAGAACACATAATCGGCTGAATTATTGTTGTTCTGTTGTTTACAATAATGAAAATAATACTATGTTATTGCCGCGAACGAAATTTCGCTGAACAAAAATAGCTCAGTTTAGCTACAAAATGTAAAAAACTGTGAAAATTTTGAATTTCCCGCCACGCTGCTATTTTTCAGCCTTCACCAAAAAATTTTACAATGACAAGTACTTAACTAAGGCCTATTTGCATCTACCTAATGAGTTGATTTATACAGCGTCCAGTGGCACCTTCACTCACACTAGATGGGTGAAAAGACCACTCGGCGCCTGGGACATTGTTTTGAACAAGTGCATAAAATATTTTCTAATTCACGGCAGCGCCCAGTCTAACAAATCCATTTTTGTAAGTTCTATGAGCTGGAGAGGGAAGCCGTGTATGCAATATTGAGAAAGCTTTAAAAGTAGTGGCGCTAAATTCAATATGGCGCCCGGCCGCCATCTTGCTTCAATGGCGCGAAAAATATTGCGACCGTGAATTCGCCGGGTGGGGAAAAGTTAATTTTGAGAGGCGACGACCGAATTAGTCTGGACTTAATACATTTTTAAGTGGCAATTTTCGAGTAAGGCTGATCTCATTTGCGTTTAGCAACTTTTTTTCCTTTAAAATATACCTGGTTAGGTTTTAGCACCTTGTTCTGGAAGCCAATTCTCACAAATCTCCCTAATTACCCTCGCAGGTGTCTGTTGTAAGCGGTGCAGCGGTGCAGGCTTTATGGTTAATAGAGCTCGTAAGGTTCCTTGGGTGAGCGGGATTTTGAAACCCCAATGTTCATACACGAGAGGGCGTCCGAAAACAACCTGGCGTCGAGCAGTACTTAAAACAGGAGGCTAATAGTCTCGAAATGAGCATATCCGGCTTGAAATGAAGGCGCAAAATCGGCCAGATTGGAAAACTGTTTTGAAAGTCCTTTGTCCCTGATTAGGCATAACAGGAATTGGTGATGATGATGAGTGTTCATACACGATACAGTAAAAACACAACTGCGGGTAAAAGCATTACAGTCGTCCGTTGCTGGCATAAGTTCCTAGGACTCAGTCAGTCGACCGCGCACTGAGAGGTTGCCAAAGGTTCTGGGCAAACCTACTTCGTCTAAAACGTGTCCCAGGCACTGCAGCGTCCGGGCGGTCTCTTCACTTCACCCATCTAGAATGGGTGGAGGTACCATTGGACGCTGTATAAATTATAACATACTTACATGTAAAGACCTATTTTTTTTACAGACCATTGGGAGACACCGTGTTACCTTGCTGGCTTGCGTAGTTGTGCAAAAGCTGAAAAGTACAAGGAAACAGGGAAGGAAGAGCCGAGGCTAAACGGTCAAGAGTGCGGTTGGGAGTTCTCAGCTCTCAATAATTGAAACCTGCCCCTCCTCTGGCAATGCTCGACGCGCGGTCAAATTGTTATGAGCCCTGCATATTCATGGCACCACCGCAGGCGAATAGGGTTAGATGGAAGGTCAGCTTCATGTAGGGTGGTATTCTAGAACGCTACTTAAACTCAGTTCAAACTAACGCTACTTAAACCAGGGGGTGTCCACGTCATACAGTTCTTATTTAATGTAGTTTTGGCACTACAAGATGGCGCTACGAGTACTGAATTAAAAAAGTAGATTTGAATTTCATTCTCTTGAGATTTTTGTGGTACGTCTACACCTTGAAAAAATATATTGATTGATAAATTAATCAAATAGTCATTGCTGTGCTCATAATTTTGCATTATTTATGTTCTGGCTATTTATGCCAGATTAAATTGAGAGCCATCTTTTGTTGAATGGCTCTACGAAAAATAAAGACCTCACGAGCTAAAAGTTGAAAAAAATATGCTACTTAACACTAGGTGGCGGTAGTGAACTTTTGTATTTTTAATACGTAAGTGACAAGAGAGTTAAATCTGTGAACTGTCTGTGATGATCTGTGTATCGATCGAGTTTTGTTTTTGTTTTGGATTGCGCCGGAGAACCTAAATGCTATAAGTTTTGAGTTTTCTTGAATTTACGGACCTTTAAAACAACGACTTGCTTCTCGAACATGGACCCTGAACTTTCGGACTACTGCTTTGACCTGGATCACTGGATAAAACGGACACCGGCTATGCTTCTTCAAACGGCTACCTAAGGCGACTCTTAGTGGACTGATACCTACTGCTTCTAGTTTGTTTTGGTTTCAAACATGACTTTTTCGACAGAGGTAAAAGAATTTAAAAGCTACCTTTTACTATTTAAAATACCTTTATCGACCTTACTAATGTACCTGCCTACATAATTCTTTTTTGTTTTGCTTTACAGAACACGAAAATGTCGCCAGCATAAGTCTATGACCGCCAAGTGTTCGTACCATGGATGTGAGAACACTTCCAATGATCATCCATTGTTCCGGTTTCCCACAAAGAATCCTAACTATTCCTAACCGACTTGCAATTTGATTACAATATGCTGGTAAGTTGCTTTTTAGTGTTTTCTTTGATTCTGGCACTGACATGTTCAAAGGAGTTCAATCACAGTTCATTCAATATAACATACATTGGTAAATTTGGAGTAGCAATAGCACTCGCACACTCACAGAGTGCGAGACATTGTGTAACTATTGTAAGGAAACCCAGGCCTACAATGGCTCTGCAAATGCTGACCTTGGTGTTTCCTGTGCACAATAGCAAACTAACCAAAGAATGGTGGTTCTATGCACCCACCCTTTAGTGTGAGTGAAGGTGACTGTATAAATCATCTAATATAACCTAGCTAAGGTTTAGTGCTTTATATTTATTATAAAGTTCTTAGTTGTACATGACAGCTTGACAAATGCACTCGTACTCGAGTATGCTTGCTAAGGGGACTTCACTGATAACCACAATAAAAACTAAGGGAATCAACCCCATGTATGTTCAGCCATTTTTTTAGTTTCAACATTATCAAGCGTTATCATCAGTCAAGCGGGAACTTGGAGAAAGGGCAGATCATAACGGTACCAATCAAACGGAACCATTACGACCTGCCCTATCACCCAGTTCCTGCTTGACGTTAAATTACGGGACACCCTGTATAAATGGCGAACACTCGCACGTAACATTAGCAAAGATATTTTTGGGTTTTCTGGATTAGTCACCTGCGATAAGCTAAAAATTCACCTAAATTCGCCTTTCACTGTAGATTTGATTTCTAAGGTTCCGTACCCGAAGGGTGCCAAACGGGACCCTATTGCTAAGACTCCGCTGTCCGTCTGTCTGTCTGTCCGTCCGTCTGTCAGTCACCAGGCTGTATCTCATGAACCGTGATAGTTTGACAGTTGACATTTTAAAGATGATAAATTGATAACAGACTAAAAACCAGAATAAAATAAATATTTACGGGGGCTCACATGCAACAAACGTGATTTTTTTGCTCGTTTTTGTTAGATATTGATAACGGCAACAGATAAACACTTGAAATATTCACAGAATATTTAGTGATATATTCACTTTAAAAATAAATAATGAAATTAAAATAAAACAAGTATTTAAGGGGGGCATACTACAAACGTGATTTTTTTTTGTTCGTTTTTGCTCGGTATTGATATCAGCAACCGGTAGACGCTTGAAATATTCACCGAATATTGATGTATGACTTTAAAAATAAATCGTGATATCGTGTTTCGTAACCTCTTTTTCCGACCTTATCATAGGTATTTTTCCAGTTTCTTTATTGACACTTCTTATATGAGGTTTCTAGAGTTCCGTACGTCAAAAGGAAAGAACGGAACCATTATAGGATCACTCGTGCGTCTATCTGTCCGTCCGTCTGTCACACACAGCCAATTTGCTCCGAAACTACTGGATCGATTAAGTTAAAATTTGATACATAGTGTGTAAGTCGGTAACCCAAACATGGACGTGGAATTATAAATATACAGGGTGGCCCAAACATAGACGTCCAGCGAGAAAATCTAGATAGCTGACACCGAGGGCTACCCGAATCACCCCCATGTATATTCAGCCATTTTTTGTCGTTTAGAAGTTATGGGGCTTTTACGGTTTTTTTGAAAAAAATTACCTAGCACTGGATTTTATTTTCTAACTGTTTTTTCTTTCGACTTTTCACAGATATTTTTTATTATTTAGGGTCTCAGATAATTTATCTATTACCAGAAAAATAATAATTAGCTATGGACTTCTAGAAGTTACCGCAATTTCGATCCAAAGTCCAAAAATATTGTTTTCGAGAAATCATCTCTGGAATAGTTTGTATGGAGAAAAAATTAAGTAGAGGTCTGAAGGGTTTTCTTTTAATTTCATAAACTTTCCCAAAGCCTAAGTGCTCAGAATAATACAAAAATCCTGTCAGTTTATGGGACTTTTATTCAAGTAATTCGCGATCAAAGTCGAAAAACTGGAGTTGGAAGAATTTTTATTTCAATAGATTTTAATTTATTTTAGTTTATTCGGACAAAAATCATTGCAGGTAGGCTTGATATCACTTGTCAGCATGACCTGCATTTGAAACTCACAAAAAAAAATCTCTCTGAATAGTCGAAAGAAAAAAAAAGTAAAAAAAAAAATCCAATGCTAGGTTTTTTTTTTTCAAAAAAACCTTTAAACCCCATACCTTCTAAACGACAAAAAATGGCTGAACATACATGGGGGTGATTCGGGTAGCCCTCGGTGTCAGCTATCTAGATTTTCTCGCTTGACGTCTATGTTTGGGCCATCCTGTATAGAATATACAATAGATTTTTTAACATAGAGGCCGCTTTTGGGGGATAAATTAAAAAGTAAAAAAAAAAGTTTTGCATACCTACTATCTTGTGACATATCAAATGACCCTGAAAGGGCTCATTGTCATTGTGAGGATCTCAATTTTTTTTTTATAACTTTAAAATAAATAGTTTTGAAGTTATTTAAGGCGCCGTGCATAGTGATAAGCCCGCGCGAAATGAAAATGTGCAAAATCGATTCCTGTATCAATACACTAAACAAATCGAAAATGTACACATATGAAACCCTAGAATTAGTTGAGACCTATCTAAAACAGCCAGTTTCGTGTTGACATTCAAAACTGTTTTGAAGATATTTTAGCTGAAAAAAAATAGGCGGCGCACTCTTTTTCAGCGAAAATATCTTACAATCTGTTATGGATATCAACATGAAACTGGCTGTGTTAGATAGGTCTCACCTAATTCTAGTGTTTGTTATGTGAACATTTTCGATTTATTTGGTTATTTGATTGAGGAATCAGATTTGTCAATTTTTCTTTGCGCGCGGGCTCGTTCACTATGCACCGCGCCTTAAAAAAAAATGCGAATATTGACCATTACCTCCGAAACTACAGGGGCCTTGAGTTTTAGTTCTTCAAAAGCCTTTTTGTTTTTCAGGTAACATGAAGCTTGATCACCTGACGACGGAAGTACTGCGAAACCAATATATTTGTGGTGTTCAATTTTACCGAGGCGTACGAGTAAGATTGGCAGATCACGCTGTACCACACAAAAAAATAAGAATTAGTTCTTCCTCTCTTTCTCTCTCAAGGGTAAATAAGTCCACCCTTCTACCCTGTGCTTATACATAATGTCTCACATCTCTTTTAGTTACATATATAATTTTCTTTATGTGCAATAAAGTGTAACATACATACAAGGCTATAAGACTAATGTATAATTTTTTTCTTGGCTGGAATAAAAAAAATCGTTCCAAGATGTATGAACGATGGGTGAACAATATGTCTTTTCCTGTTTCTTTAAAACCATATACCTACCTACTTCTTATAGGTTTTGCTGTGGTTTTTCTTATAGGTAAATTCGTAAAGGTTTCTTATAGGTTTTTCTTAAAAACCTAGTTTCTGGAATTTTTTTAATTTAAAAAAACCCATACCTACACTAAGC
The DNA here is from genome assembly GCA_949319315.1 of Zelleria hepariella. Classification (NCBI taxonomy): domain Eukaryota; kingdom Metazoa; phylum Arthropoda; class Insecta; order Lepidoptera; family Yponomeutidae; genus Zelleria; species Zelleria hepariella. Next base: position 673,802 of record OX439394.1, read on the forward strand.
TGAAAAAAAGAAGTTTTTTTCCATCGATGTTGATTGTGTCTGTAATGAGCAAATTTTGTCATAAAAATCTTAAGTATATCTAAATTGATAGAAAGATTACATTTCGTTACGTATTTTAATTCCAGCTCAGCCGTTTGGTAGTCCAAGATATTGACTGAAAATCGTAGGAACCTACCTAAAAAAACTCGTGTACTTTTTTTCTAAATCTATTTTAAAACTTGTATAGTTGTAACCTAGACATCAATAAACTTAGACACCAAGTTTGTAGATGATGTTGTAATGATTCAGATGGTGGGGTATTGATACAATCCCTATAATTCACAATGACAGCTATAAAATCCAAGATGGCTGACGGAGGAGTAGGTTCCTGTGAAAAGTTGAAAGCCTTAAAAGTAAGTACCTACTTACCTTACTTTATTAATGCCTGAAAAAAGTTTCATGCTTTTGTCCATCGTATGTTCCTAGTGTAAAATATAGTTGCAAATACTTGCAATCGCTCTGTCAAAGCCAGTCTATTAAACTGTTGTTTTCATTCAGGGTGTCCCGTAATTCATCGTCAAGCGGCAACTGGTTGAAAGAGCAGGTCATAACGGCACTAAGAAAAATAATTTTAAAAATCTTGGTCGCTCCGTTCAGAAATTATAGGCATTTATTGAAAATTTTGAAAATGGTCCACCTAGACCTCAAAATATTGAGGTACTGACATAATACTGACTGTGTTCGCATATTTTCTAATTTTGCCGTGTTTTTTTTCCACATTATCCTCAATAATCATGCTATCAAATCGCATTAATAAATCAAACAGTTAGGTATTTCCCTTTCGTTACAAAAAAAAAAAAGTGATTTGATGAGTTTAAAAAAATATTTTCGTTAACTTCGACACTCCATCGTTTAAATGACATTACCCTTGGCAATTTATCTGAAAAATTGGCTCATTTAATCAAAATTTCAAAATGGTAGGTACAACACTTTGCACTTTTTATTCCAGATGAAAAATTAAAAATATTTTTCTGAAGAAGGACACCATTTAATTTTCAGCCCTGACAGCGGCAGGTATTCAATAGGATTTTTGACCCTCCAAAATGTGGAGTAGATATGCTTGAATTTTTTTTCTTTGTTATTTATTTATTGTTTTTTTTATCGAATCTAGAGATGAAACCAAATAAAAAAATCGATAATAATTTAATTTATACAGGGCGCCCTTGGTACTGCGCCGAAAATATTCACCCTGTATAAATTAAAATATGATTTGTGTTTATTTCACCCCTCGAGCTAAAAAAAATACAATCATAGGCGCTAGGCATAGTGAATTAGCCCGCGCGCAAAGAAAAATGCACAAAATCGATTCCTGTATCAAATACACTAAAAAAATCGAAAATGTTCACATATCAATGTGTGCGCCGCCTATTTTTTTTCAAGCAAAATATCTTCAAAACGTTTATGAATAGGTATCAACACGAAACTGGCGGTTTTAGATAGGTCTCACCTAATTCTAGGGTTTGATATGTGAACATTTTCAATTTGTTTAGTGTATTTGATAAAGGAATCGATTTTGTGCATTTTTCTTTGCGCGCGGGCGATTCACTATGCCCAGCGCCTTAACTAAGCAACCAAAAAAATATACCATTTTTACTCCATATTTTGGAGGGCCAAAAATGCTTTTAAATATCGTGAAATAATTGGTGTCCGTTTTCATAGAAATATTTTTTTATTTTTCTTGTGGAATCAAGAGGTATCAAGTATTGTACCTTTTTGAAATAAATGCGCTCATTTTTCAGACAACTTGTCTATGGTAATGTCATAATAATATTTTTTTAAACGATGAAGTGTCAAAGTTAACGAAAATATTTTTTCATACTAAGACTCCACTCTACGTAGACCAGGGGTCGGCAACCTGCGGCTTGCGAGCCGCATTTCGATGAAAGTTGCGACTCTTCAATTCCATCTTCAAAAAATAAAATTGACTGAGAAATCTCTATCAAGCAAGTTAAGGGCTAATTCAGTGAATTTTCGGGCGCGCTGCGCGCGCTGTCCCTGTTTACAGCAAAGACAATCCTTAGTATCAAAGAGCATATAATACAATTAGGTAGTATTATTAAATTTAAGGGTAAATCGGTGAATTTTTAGTCGCATTTGTTATTTACGGTAAAGTTGAATTTCTATCAAGAAAGCTAAGGGAAATCCGTGAATTTTTCGTTTAAAATCACCAAAAAATCTATGATATTTTAACAAACAATGTTTGTGGCTCTTTAAAAAGTAAGAAATATTTAAATTTTAAATTTTTGGCTCTTTAGTCTCTAAAGGTTGCCGACCCCTGACCTAGACGCTTACACCACTTTCGTTGCAAATTCACCCGTACCAGTACCTAACGTAAATGAATAGTGCACGCGTGTAGGGTCCATGTGCTGTCGACTGGTAGGTACACACGACAGCACGTCGACCCTTACACGCTAGCACTCTTCTCGGTTACGTTACGGGCGACTTTACAACAAAAGTGTACAGTCTGACGTGCTGTCGTGGTACCTACCTACTTAAAAGGCAAAGCTAGTAAATCCTAAAAACCTCTCGCTGTAAGCAATGCGGTACCTAGACGAGGTTTTTAGGGTTCCGTACCCGTAGGGTGCCAAATGGGACCCTATTACTAAGACTCCGCTGTCTGTCTGTCACCAGGCTGTATCTCATGAACCGTGATAGCTAGACAGTTGAAATGTTCATAGATGATGTATTTCTGTTGCCGCTATAATAACGAATACCTACTAAAAACCAGAATAAAATAAATATTTAAGGGAGCTTCCATAATTATAACAAACGGGATTTGTTTGCTCGATTGATTTGATACTATTGATCACAGATGATGTATTTCTGTTGCCGCTATAATAAATAACAAATACCTACGTACTAAAAACCAGAATAAAAGAAATATTTAAGGGATACAACAAACGGGATTTGTTTACTCGTTTTTGCTCGATATTGATAACGGCAACAGGTAGACGCTTGAAATATTCACAGAATATTTAGTTATATGTATAGTAAATACCTATCCTAAAAATAATTAATTAATAAAATATAACAAATATTTATTCCCATACAACAGACATGATTTTTTTGCAGGTTTTTATAGAAGCTGTTACGGAACCCTTCGTGCGCATGTCCGACTCGCACTTGGCGGGTTTTTTGGTTTTCTGTCAATACAATCGTCTTGCAAAGTTGCAAGTTGCATCGAAAATTTGCAATCCATTGGCGGAAAGAGGCAGATCTGTTTCTGCCGTGAGCCAAGCGGTTCAGGGTTCTTGTTTGTTCATGAATCATGCATTGCCCATAGCATCTCCCTCTGTATTCTCTAAAACAATAAAGTGAATTTAACAGATAGGTATACCTAACTATTATTATGCTGTTAACAACTACCAAAAAATAATTGTTTATTTGAGATGAAAGCAATTTTCCAGTATGATCCGCGCGGGATGAGAATGGGATTCGACCTTTTGGAACTGAGACGCGCGCTGTAAGCAAACTCGCGTCGAAGCAACCTTGTCAAAGTAAAATAAAGTATATTTTCGATTGGCTTTGACAAGGTTCCATCCCATTCTCATCGCGCGCGCATTATAATTCATAGTCCGGTGTTGATATTGGATATTGCATTTCTAAGATTAGGAGGCGGGCGCGAGCCGCGCGAGGCGTTGCATGACCGCTCGCTACAGACACAGAGGAAAAAAAGAACTACCGAGTTTTGTATTGCACTACGTGGCAACGTCGCATGCGTATTCTCTCAATGTCAGTCGGCTGTGCCATTTCAAAACCTGGCAAACGCCATGTGTGAAACGGGGTTTTTATTTATGCATTATTTTAGGTGAATTGCCCACGAAACTGAAATGTCAAAATCTCAATAAACTGCTTCGAAACCAAAGTAAAAAGCCAGTCCATCATGATGAAAAATTGTCTCAAAAAACAATTTTAATAACCTAGTGTGTGAGCCATCAACCACTTTAAAACCTAGTGTGAGGGAAATTCGATGTCTTATTTTTTTGACGATGTCTTATTTTTTTGGTTTTGAAAAGGCCAAAACAAATCTTTTTAGTACACACGACAGGACGCCAGTGTACACTTTTGTTGTAAAGTCGCCCGTAACGTAACCGAGTAGAATGCTAGCGTGTAAGCGTCGACGTGCTGTCTTGTGTACTAGAAATTCATACCTACGTGCATTACACCCTATCATATTGGCCGTCGTAGAGAAGTTAAATGGTATTGTAAGTATGGCAAGCCAAGGTTCTGCCGCTTCTTTTGAGCTTGTTGTTTTTGGATAAGACACCCGACTCGGGGAAGATAGGCATCGATCAAAGTAACCAAAACCGTTTATTGGCTCTGCTGTAATAACTCTTGCTATGTTTTAAAATAGCACAGCCGAGCTGGTCCACGCATTTATTTAGCCCAACGGTTTTTAAAGCATGTATAAACGCCATCTGTTAGGGAGTAGGAAGTGAAAGTATTATTGAAAAGCGCCATCTAGTGTTCAGTAGCTATTCAGATCAGAAAATGGAATGAGCCGGTATGGTAGTTCCAAAAATGGCCGAGTCTGGCTATGTCACTGTATTAGCCAGAGTTAGCACGGCACAAAAATTGGTTCGTGATGGTCACTCTGTTCTTTTTTTCCTCTGTGCTTAAACTCTGTTTAAACTCAGTTCAAACTAAAAAGCTCCTTGAACTCTGTTTAAACTTAGTTAAGTGGAGTTTAGTTGTGTCGACTGTCGATAAAACAGTGCATGTTTTGATTTGAACATCCCTCCCTTCATATCAAAACATGCACTGTTTTACGAACAGTCTGAACTCTGTTTAAACTGAGTTTAAGTAGCGTTCTAGAATACCACCCGTAATGTTTAAGGAATTATAAAGAGCGATATCGTCACTTTGGTAAGCAGAGGCAACACCTCTGGTTTTGTCGGATGGGTAAGTCCAAAACGAGAGCCAAAGTGGCCAAATGGGCAAGTGTCTCCATTAAATATGTAGTAAAAATTTACATGTTTAAGTAAGTATGAGTATTTCACAAAATTAAAATTAAAGGTAGCGATGTTTTTCATCGATGTAATGAAACGAACAATGAAACCATCTTTACTTTAAATCGATGAGGCATAGGTCCAATCCAATATAGTATAAAAAAAACTCAGTGATGCTACCGTGCAAGCTATAATCCGCGCGCGATGAGAATGGGATGGAACCTTGTCGACGACAATCGAAAATATACTTTATTTTACTTTGAAAAGGTTGCTTCGACGCGAGTTTTCTTACCACGCGCGTCTCAGTTCCAAAAAGTCGCATCCCGTTCTCATTCCGCGCGGATTATACCGACTTGTTTTTCCGCGAGAGCGGTTATACGTATTGATGTTCCGTTCCCGGGAACATTGCCAATCGCTGGAAATATTGCCGGAAACATTGCCGGCAATGTTCCCCCAACTGGGAATCTAAAGGGAACTTTGCTGTAAACTTTGGATATTTCAATATTGGTTTATTGACTTGTAAATGGTTTTGGATTCTTTATACACCAAATAATAAGTTACTAAACACATAATTCATACGAATTTCATAGGTAGTACGGATCTAAGATGGATTTTTTAATGAAACACCGATTTCATGCAGTCTCTATGTGGCAAAACTGCAAGGACAAGACACTTATGCAAATATGCATGTCACTTGACTAAACAACGCGATAATTTAAGATTTAGCATGAATTAACAAAAAAATATCACTGGGAATTTATGGAAATATTGGGAAACTTTCGGAAACTTTCCGGGAACATTGCCAGAAACATTGCCGGGAGTGGGAATGTTTCCAAGCGTACATCAATAGTTATACGTATACGGTTATTCCTATCATGTTGTGTCTTCTGAATAATTATTTCTAGCGAGGTTACCGCGGCGCGAAAGTTGTCGTCGATCGGAATACCGCGGCGCGCGATTGACTTGCAAATCATTAGACTTCCTAGACGATGCGGAGTGTCTGATGTCTACCGGAGTTTATGGCTGCGGCTTGCTTTGTGGTATACCAGGTTATAGGTACAAAACGAACTTTCAAGGGTTTCAAGTCAGTAACTTTTTTGAATTTCGTTCACTTTTCAATTGATTTTCGTTAGGTTCCAAGTTAAAAGAATTATCTGTTTTCATTGCTTGCACATGACATTCGAAGCATTTTTTATTGTTCGATAGGAGTATACTAGTCCTTCTATGCAATTTAAACAACTTTTTCGGACACTGCAGCGTCCGAATGGCCACTTCACCCATCTAGTGTGGGTAAAGGAGCCACTGAACGCTGCATAAATCATCTCATTATGTAGATGCAAAAAACCTACATAATAAATTAAAGAAATTTGACCAGAAAGGAAATTAATGAAGCGCAGCAAAATACAGGCCTTACCTCTTAAGCAAACCGACAAGGCACCTCTAAAAGTTGGCAAAAAACCCTCGACAAACGTGGCTCGCTTTCTCTGCGGAGTTAAAAACACGAATAGAGATAGAAGTGTCGCCGAGTCGAGTGGGCGACGACAAACCCGGGGCGAGAGAGAGTTCAGACGCAAGTGGGAAAGCGACGGAAGAACGGTGTTGGCTTGAGGGTTATCAAATAGCCGATAGTCTGACTAAAATAGGATGGTAACGGCTGGATAAGGAGTCGATAACTCAATCTCGAAATGTGTTTTTCGAATAACTACATTCCGAATGAACGGCACTTCGAAAAACGCAACACCGAAATATTTCAATGCCGAAACACTCGATGCCGAATGCACGCCACTTCGATAATCTCAAAATCGAACGTCATACAACAAGGGTATGCCCCGGTTCCACCCGGTTCCGAAATACCCGGGTATACCCGGTTCTTCTGAGGTATTTTCAGAACCGGTTCCGAAGAAGTATACCCGGTTCCCCCGGTTCTTTATAAAAATCTAAAAAGTTACTTAATTGCGCATTTATAGCTGTATTTCCTCGGTCCACTTCCGATTATACAGGGTGTTAAAAGACCGCCAACAGACCCGAAAGCCACGCATACTAGACACCAAAACAAAGTACTTTTTCGATAAATTATTGCTGGGAAATGATTTTGGTTTTTTAGGTTATAATATTGAAAAATATTTTATCACGCAATGGACGTGTAACGCACAGAAGTCATATTGCGCAAGAATACGTATAAATTTATGTTTCTTTGTTACTTTAGCTTGAAGTGCCGATGTTTAGAATACATTGCGGGTTGCTATTTTAACGTCGTTTTTTGTAAGAAATATTCATAATTTTGATATGACTTCTTGAGAAGGTATGTTGAGAACTAGATACTGAAGACAAATCTGCAAAAAAAAGTTTTGAAAAGTCCGACTTTGAACCTCATTATCTCGGAAACTGTTGATTTCCCAGGCAAAATGTTCCTTATGATAAGGACAATCCGTGGTTTCCCGCTTTGTTGGCGGTCTTTTAACACCCAGTATATATTCTCTGTACTACGCTCAAATAGTCCTTCTAGCCGTATCACCGTGCAGGGGAAAGTGTGCAAAGTTCAGCCTTTGACGAGCCGGGTCAGCCCTTAATAAATCATGCCCGGTGACCGCCGAGAGCTCGGCAGGGCCTTTACAATAAAACGACAGAGGAATGTCTACCTTGCGACTGTTCGGAATAGATAGATAGATAGAGAACGCTTTATTGTACACCAGAAATTAAATGTTTGCAGGAATTTTCTTAAACTAATAGTTCATGAAACAACAAAAGAAAGAAAAAATATTAACATTATCATTTCACATCTATTGCAAATTATTTAGACTTGCACCTCTTGTCATCCTCTCGGCCTTGCATACGAATGTAAGAACCAACGTTTTTTTGTGTACACACGACAGCTCTATTCGGTTACGTTACGGGCGACTATACAATAAAACTGTACATTCTGACAATACGGACGTTGCGGAAGTAGATGCCATATCCACAAATATGGCCAAAAATACGTACCGCCCTGCTTAGAACAAGAAGCTGGCACAGAATATGATGGTATTAGTGCCGCGGAAAAACTACTCAAGATATCCACGAATAGAGAAATGCAAAGAGCCCAAAGTAAGTCAAGGGTGAACAGCTCTGATGATGATGATGGAGAGACTTCGTGTGACGAAAGCTGCCGATCTTGTCTATATCTCTAGAAAATGTTAGGCAGTATGCCCTGGAAACACTGCTTTACCCTTAAATGCAGTGTATGTAAACTACAGGGTGCACTCTAAGTCGATAGCGGAACTTTAAGTAGGCTGTCTACTGATCACTACAAACAACTTGTACTAGGTGGCGAAAAAAATGGAGCGAAAAAAATATCAGCTGTTTCATACATTTGGCGCAGTACTGAGTCGACCTTTTGTATGGAACAGCTGATATTTTTTTCGCTCCATTTTTTCGCCACCTGGTACAAGTTGTTTGTAGTGATCAGTAGACAGCCTACTTAAAGTTTCGCTATTGACTTAGAGTGCACCCTGTAGAAGCTGTATAAAATACAGAAAAGTCCTTAGGTAGTTTGTTTTTCCTATTTTAAGCCGGCTCGGTGCGAGGGTCGCGCTGAATCGATTAACATTAGTCAAGATTGTCTCCGGCAGACCCCCGATAACTATACAAGGTGTTACAAAACCTAACTCTTTTTACAGGGTAATGGCACCCGGTGATAGGGATTACAACCAATTTTTTTTTTCTCTGATGTTCCGTTAATTTTTTAAATTAATAAAATGTGAACGATGTGGCGGGAGAAAAGTTTTTTTAAAATATTGTTTTCATTGACTTTCACAATGTTTTAACAACTCAAAGCTATGTTATTGCACCTACACGCACAAACATATTTTTATATTTAAGCTAATAACAAAAACGAAACAGTTATGAAAATTTTTAAATTTTGAGGTTATAAACTAAAAATTATGTTTTTCAACTTTTTTTTTCCAGATTTGACATCCTTTTGACCAGTAGGTTACACCCTGTAAAAAGAGTTAGGTACTTTTGTAACACCTTGTATAAGTAAGAGGAAATATCTTAAAAGGTCAGGTGATATTGATCCTCCGCCTCGTTAGGCTAGGTAGAGCCAGGGTGACCAGATTTGGCGAATTGTCGCCTCATCGCGAATTTAGGCTACCTCAGGGGGTCAAACGGCGACCATAAAATCCGATCGGCTACCAGTAGCCATTTAGGCTACCTAAAAATGGAAACGGGCGATTTAGGCTATCTCAGGTTTTTTTCGCATTTATTTAGGCGATTTAGGCTATTATCGCAAATTTATTGATCCATTCCTTGATTATCCCTTTAAAATGCTTGTAACGAAACGTAATAGTGGAAAGGAGAACTTTTGGAGGAAGTTATTATTTTAGTTTAAGTATCTGAAAACAATTAATATTAGATTTTTTTTATATATATATATCTGTAACTTATTTTGGGCAAAATTTGGGCTACTGGGCCCAAAAACTTAGGCTAAATAGACGAGAAAAAAAATTAGGCGATTTAGGCTACTCGGAAGACAAAATTAGGCGAATCGAGTTAGCTAAAATCTGGTCACCCTGGGTAGAGCTAGCTCAGCAATGAGGGCTATCAAGCTCGCATGTGCCGCTAGGGGCGCTGGTGTAGCGCGAGGTAAAAAAATAACACTGTTTGTAAGGGCTACGCGGGTTTATTTCGAGTTAGAATAATATTTGTGAATATTTTGCAATACCTGAATTAATTATGGCAAATAGTTGTTGTCCCGCTTCTATAACCCGTGTCATTAAAGAAAACATTTAGGATGGACTTCAAAACACTCGCCCTCCCGCTCTAATTAATACAGTCAAAGCGAGACAACGCTAGGTTTTTAACTCCGTCCTAAATGTTTTCTTTAATGACACGGGTTATAACTACTGCGTTATTTTTTTTCTATCTTTCTGAAAATTGTGTTCTAATTTTAAACATTTATCAAAAAATGTGTTCTAACTTTTTTTTTCGAACAAAACGGAGCTTGCTCGGTCTGTCTTATTAGTAGTATTATAACGTATAGGACGCGCCCCCGCTGCCGCCCCCGCCCCTTCACCCCGCACCGGAACTGTCAGCGCGCGCGCGGCGCCTAGTGAAACGCAGTCTGAGACTGGCCACGGCGTCGCGAGGGCCGTCTCAGCTCCATGATTAAGGTCTCCGAATGAGAACCGAAACTAGTCGGCTACACCGACATAATACAAGTAAGTTTAACCGTTTACGAAATACAAAACGTATAGGTAAGTATTAAATACGATTTTAATGTAAGTAAACTTTTTTTTACGTACACACGACAGCACGTTAGATGTACACTCTTTTGTTGTAAAGTCGCCCGTAACGTAACCGAGTAGAGTGCTAGCGTGTAAGGGTCGACGTGCTGTCTTACTTTAAGAAATATTTAACTTTAAGAGCTATACTTCATGGCCTTACTCGACAGTGACGCCAACTAGTGAGCACTAAAACCCTCATTCGATTGTTGCAGCTAGAGTCTAACCTACGAAGCGTGTATCGACCTTCTTCCACTCAAATACTAGGTCAACGTCTAAGACCTACTCGTGTGTTCGTACGTGTAACACAAGTGTGTAGAGATAGAGGCGAGGTGGGTGGTAATATAGTCTTAGTTTGCTCCATATTTTTTTGCAGTCAAGTGTAAACCCTTTCAGTGCGCTTTCAGTTGGCTCTGTATGCAACATTTATTTTAAGTAATTTATTTTATAAAAGTTCCCTAGTACGGGTAAGTGCTTTAGAAAATACAAAAAGTAATTTATTTTAATTTGTCCGCCTTCCAGCTGGCCTATAGGCGAAATCTACTGAGAACAGTTTCATATTTCCCATTCCACACTGTCAAAACTATAATTTTATTGGAAAATTGTTATTGAAAAATCTTCTTTTGACAGTTGATAACGGAAAACTGGTCTCAGTGGATTTCTAGCGAATATACCAACTGTGTTCTTAATCTTTTAAAAAATCAGCACTGTCGTTATTTGCTGAAAAAAAAAATACAGAAACTGGATTATTTGCTGAAAAAAAAAATACAGAAAAAAAAAGTTAGAAAATATTTAGCGGGTTTTTTTTTTTTTTTAATAAGCACACTGAATGCATAGTGCAACTTTCCCCGCGCACTCCATCGAAAGGCACAAAATGGAGGCTCGACAAGATGGCGCGCGAGTGCCGCCGCAACTGTGTCAAGAGCGCGCCAGTAATTGGCACCAACTCGACGCCCTGCCCTGTGCCAAACGTCGAACGGCCTATGTGGGACAAATACCCACTCGTAGGGAACGGCGAGATCTTTCACACTGAACCGCACGCTAAACGTTTTGCGGAATTAAGAGGCCCCTTCAGGACCGTGGGAACTCGGCGATGGCCAAGCGCGTGAAACACTGTTTTCTATAGCTGTTTCACCCAGGGCGAGACGGGGCGCGGGAAAAGTGAGAGGCAATGCGGCTGTATGAGTCTACGTGTATTCGTGTCCTTTCGCGAGTATGTAGTTGTAGTTCTAATGTAATAGATCTAATTTCCCAAATTTTTTCGTAGTTCAGCTGCCATTTCTACATTTTATTAGGTATTTCAAAAATCTTTTTTTCTGACTAGTACAATACATTATACATAGTAAGACTCCAATAGACAATGTAATAATGTAAGTAAATAACAGCTGAAAGTAACCCCTTTTTCGGCGCGGAAAACGCATCGTTCTAATTTCTTTCCGGCAATTTTTTTAATTATAAAACTTTTTGCAAACCTCCGTATTGGTCATCTACTCATATAAACCAAGTTTCAGCAAAATCCAGCCTGTAGTTTAGAAATTAAACCGGAACTACGTTTGTATGGGAAAATGGTGCTCTAACGCCCTCTTAAGGCTCCCACCACACAGGCGCGTTTGTATCAGTCGATAATATCGCATGCGTTTTATGTTTTCAGTATATTTTGTATTAGGAACGTCCTACTTCCATTGCGGCGTTATTATCGCAGCAGTGTGTAGGTACTCCATGGCCATCCTAAATACAAAATGTACTGAAAACAGATATTGCAATAACGCATCGACCTTTGGGAGCCTTTGGGTGAGTGTAAGTTGTGGACCGTTATTTTCAGGCGTGGAAATGGGCAGGACACCTGACGAGGAAGGAAGATGGCCGGTGGACAAAGGCAATGATACAGTGGCGGCCAAGAACTGGATGGCGATCAGCCGGAAGACCAGCAGCTCGATGGTCGGACGACATTGTCATTTGTCACGGCGGCGGAGGGTCCATGGATGCAGATGGCGAGAAACCGTGAGAGGTGGCGCGAGGGGAAAAAGGCCTATACCGAACAGTGGGATGAGGTGGGTTGATGATGATGATGATGATGATCTTCAGGGGTAGAGTCTGTAGATATGTACTGATACTGTCGTTTCTGTGGGCTAGGCTAAACTGAGAGGATGAGGTAGGCGAGCCTATAGCCTCCTTTTAAAAACATATCCCAGGCACTACAGCGTTCGAGTGGTCACTTCACCCATCTAGTGTACGCAGATTCTTCTATAGGGACAAAGTTAGCGGTGGACTAGACTAGAAGACCTGCGTCCCGTATGACACTGAGATTTTGAAAGTTGATCTGAAACCTTGATGGGGCGAACAAAAATCACAAGTTAAAGTCAGTAGAGGTTGATTTTGCGCACATGTTCAAGTGTCTGTTGTTCTTTAGCAGAAGTAAGTGATCTTTCTGTTGTGCAATAAAGAGTTATCTATCTATCTATGTATCTATAATACAAAACCAATTCGGTAGTATAAAATTATGAAAGTTTCAGCGAGTACTTTGACGATTGTGTTTTGAAAAGCACAGATTAAGGCCCGGTTTCTGAGTTGAGAATTTTGCTAAGCAAATGGGTAAGTATCGTCCTGTCTCTGCAGTCTCACAAAATAGCGTGACAGAGGGATACGTAAGTATGTGCTTAGTAAAATTCTCAACTCAGAAACCGGGCCTAAGAGCAGTAGCACGCTAAACGAGCACGAACTAGGTTATGCAACGCTGTACCAGTATTCAAAAAGCCAGGTTTTGTAGCGGCAATCACATTGGGAATTCAAATTAAAGCCCGGCCCGACACGCCACCGCCGCGCGCGCGTTTCCTTCCATTAATTTGGACAAAACAAAACTCTATTGTGTAGCGGAATTGACACTTTCTCCCGTTGCGCAGATTGCGCGGAGAGCGAATTAATCAACGCTAGAGTTCGCAATAAAAGCACTGTCATAATAAATAAGGAAAATGCGCAACGACCGACTTCGCTCGGGCTTCGTTATTCACATTTTTTTTGTCAATTAACTTTTGCTAAAATATGGATATGAAAGAAAATCATCTTTATATCTATCATGTTAGGCAATGACAATGAACGGGTCTAAGGCACTAAAGCACTCATAGGTAGCTTGGCTACATCAGCGTCATTTGACTTGCGTGTTTTTATGCTAATTAAGCTCATGAAAAACGGACCAAACCATTTTATTAAGCAAGACGCTTAGCATTTCGCTCTACCGTTGTAAGCACGTAGGATAGCCTGTAACAAAGAAACAATCTGAAAAAAAATCCTTCCCGATCAGAAGGTCTAAGTAGCTAAATGTCCAACAGCGTGAAACGTTGCACTACACGCGTTTGATTTGACTATCTAATTTATTGGAGCAAGTAGGCGCGTATGGTCTCGTTAATTTCAGACCGTGTCTTTGTTGATGCAGGGCCCTTAGCCTGTAACGCAATGGTGCCAAAATGGGCTCCCGGTTGACGGTTTCAATTACGATTTATTAATGCTGTCGGTCCAGTGTCGGTCCTTTTAATGTTTTTGTAGTACAGCAAAGAATATTATGAGTCTAATTCTAGAGGATTACTTCGCTGGTTGTAGGAGAACTACGAAAAAAAATCCCGGTTTTGTCCTTCAAGGAGACACTCTTTCGCCCAAGCTCTTCACAAATAACCTTGAAGACGTGTTGAAGACTGTAGACTGGAGCGAAAGTGGTGTCAACATCAATGGTGAAAGACTAACACACCTGAGGTTTGCTGACGACCTTATCCTGGTAGCTGAGAGCGCTGTCGATCTCCAAAGTATGCTCGCAGGATTGCATGAAGCATCCCTGAGGGTTGGCCTCAGGATGAACATGTCCAAGACCAAGATCATGTCGGACAATACCACTGACAGTCTAGGCGTAAATGTTACCGTGGACAACTGTCCCATCGAAATGGTTGACGAATACGTTTATCTTGGACATCGAGGCTGCCAATGATGATAACATCATCATCATTGGCAGCCTCTGTTGGTCCATTTCTGAACATATGCCTCTCCCAAAAATGTCCAGTGTTGGCGGTTAGCTGCCTTTCTCATCCAGTCGTAATCCGCCTGTTCGCGGATGTCGTCCGCCCAGCGCCTGGGTGGGCGGCCTCGTGGCCTGGTATTTTGCCATGGTCTCCATTCTAGGACCCGCCTGGTGGTTCTTATACATTCTGGCTAGATGGCCTGCCCAGTTAGATAACAGCTAACAATAATTCACTCGCTAAAACAGTGAAATGTCATGTAGCCGCGTCTGTTGCTTCGGTCGCGAATCTCGGAACTATACCACGTCTTTGTTGTTCCCTACTTCGCTCATAAACGCGAATAAAACTGCTGTATGTATAACGTACAAAATAACAACCAGGCAGGGTGTTCTCATTAAGCCATTGGACGTGTAAACAGGCGTCGCATCGCGTGAGTCGATACAACATTGGCCTGTTGGATAACGCGCGGCCGGGCAGTGTGCCAGATGTGCGGCCGACCGGGTCGAATCGGGTCGATCCCGCTGCGTGAACGCTCCGCCGGCCACGGATCATTTTTGGAGACTTTAAAGGGGATAACATTGAGGAGATATGATAACGACCCAACCAAGCAGTATCCTGGCTACCCGAGGGCAAACGTTGAGTGGGTCGCCCTCAATTTACGTGGTGCCGATCGGTCACCGACCGCGAATCGGCTGTGCAAGATCGTCCGAAGTGGAGAAAGTTTCTTCGAGCTCTATGTCCCTCCAAGTAAAGTTAAGGAGAATTTACCTCGGAGAAAAAAAGACTAATTACTAACTTCTCTGGGGGATATAACTCAAAGATGTGTCAAGAAATTTTGGGTTGGGACTTGATCCTGCGAAATCAGGCGTACCAACGCTCTTTTAGCAATTGAGCTATCGAGAAAGTAGCCGTCGATGCGAAATTACATCAAAATCTTATTGCACACATGAAAAGACTTAAATACTTAACACAAAAGATACTACATAATATGGCCGACTTATTTATTCAGAAATTATCTTCCATGAATGATCCACCCTGGAATGAAATTATCTGTCTTTCTAATATTCCCAAAGAATCGTCAAGTTTCAGAGACTGTCCTAATGTTTTTGTGTCAAGGGGTGTGCTGGAGACGTTTATGGAGTTCCTTAAAGGTTAGAGAGTCTGAGGAAAACCAAGAGTAAAGCCTTAGGCTTGCCCCAGCTGTTTGAGAGACCTGTTTCCAGTAGTAAGACACCATACGCTACAATTTAAGGTGCAAAGCGTAATTTCCTACGTATACCTACAAGCGAAATCGATGATTTCATAAACATAAGTTTCCGAAAAGCTCTAGCAATTATTTTGGAAGGTTCGTCTCTGATGTTGAATAATAGAGAGGCCACCAAAGTTAACAATTCCAATGGCTCATCATAAATCCGTCCCGCCCACACGACAGACTGTTACGAAATTCCAACGCGAGTTCCAAACACTAACTTGTGCATGTGGAGCGGTGCTGGTACACTGCAGTGGCGGTCCTGAGGGAAATGAATGCAAAATGTTCTGGTACAGTGGCGGGCATGGACAACCGGCCACTCCGTTGCGCTCCTAATGGCTTGCAATGAATTATACGAGTTTAGCCAATAGATGGACGTTGGGGTTATACATCACACAACAGGACAAAGGTACTGTACTGTTTAGTGTTTGTCAGAGGCTAGTTCTCGCGATTATCGAATACGTATTTATAGAAGGTTTTTTTTTTTCAATTTTGTAGCTAAGCTGAGATATTTCTGTTCAGTGATTTTTATTTCACGACAGTAAAATTTTATTAATTTTACTGTTCAAAACATCTGAGCAACAATAATTAGGCAGATTTTTTTTTCTGGTCGAAAAACCATTGGTTCTGCCCAAATAACTAAAAGTTCAAGCAAATCTTATAATCAGCTGAGTTATTGTTGTTTTGTTGTTCATAATAATGAAAACAATACTATTTTACTGTCGTTGAACACAAATTACTCAGTTTAGCTACAAAATTGTAAAAACTGTGAAAATTTTGCATTTCACACCACGTTACTTTCATTAATCCTTAAACTCATCTCCATCTCTTACATATTGCAGATCCAGTTCGTTCGCAGGCAACAAATTCAATGATATTGCTCGCAATATCTTTATTTACTGACCGAAGCTACCACAAAATAAGACAGAAGTTTCTCTCAAACAAAGTGAGCGACAATAATATACCACAGACTCCAAAAATCTTTTTTTTTTGCGCCAAATAGTACTTATTTTGTATTTTGTAAGAGTCTACGAAAGTCAACGTAAAAAAAAGATCTACTTCGTTCTACTATTTCGTCAAGTTTTGTTTTGTTTCCTTTGTAAACTACGAGTATATTCTGATATAAAAAATACACATCCAACACCAAGATTTTTATGGAATTTGCTCTGTCTTTTATGTAGCATTGTCATTTTATTTTGTGCCGCCACAGCCTCTTATGTTGGCTTATTCTCAGAGCGTTGTAAAATAAAATAAAAGTATGAAAGATAACTCGCTTGGCTCCTAGACTTGCGGGGAGCTGGCAGCTTATGTAACAACATCGTATGCGAAGATTATGTAAAAGACAATATTTTATCCCATTTTCCAAGAGCGAGTCTGCATGCATAAAGATTCATAAAGTTACGTACTGTGTGGGACGACCGTCACAGCTGGTCGTGGTTGTAGAAAATATAATTTTCAGTTGGACCAAGTTTTTATCTATGTTAAAAGTTAGACTTCATCGAATACGAAGACCAAAATTGCAAGTAGGAGTAGATTCAATTAGAGCTAAGAAGACCGACATAGTCTCTATTTAAGGCGAGTGTTACAAAACCAAGATCAGCCACAAAATACAGCACAGAACGCCCTGAAGCAGCGATTTCCCATACAAACGTAGTTCCGGTTTAATTTCTAAACTACAGGCTGGATTTTACTGAAACTTGGTTTATATCAGTAGATGACCAATACGGAGGTTTGCAAATAGTTTTTATACTAAAAAAAATTGCCTGAAAGAAATTAGAACGATGCGTTTTTCGCGCCGAAAAAGATGTTACTTTCAGCTGTTATTTACTTACATTATTACACTGTCTATTGGAGTCAAACTACAAACTATTGTGCTTGTCAGAAAAAAAAGATTTTTGAAATAGCTAATAAAATGTAGAAATAGCAGCGGAACTACGAAAAAAATTGGGAAAATAGATCTATTACGTTACAACTACAACTACATACTCGCGAAAGGACACGAACACACGACTCATACAGCCGCATTGCCTCTTACTTTTCTCGCGCCCCGTCTCGCTCTGAGTGAAACAGCTATAAAACAGTGTTTCACGCGCTTGGCCATCACTGAGTTCCCACGGTCCTGAAGGGGTCTCTTAATTTTCTAGAATAGAAGAATGCGCGCTATATTCTTCGAGTCCGAAGATTGCTAAAGGTCAAGCCAGGCAACCATTAAGTGAATTTACTTTACCACCTTACTTATCCTGTCTCAAGTCTCAAATCATCAGCCTAACCGTCTTACGCGATCGAACAAACATTGTCCCAAACCTTTTATGAGCAGAAAATAACGCGGCCTGGCTTATTTCGCGCAGTTTGGTGAGATTTATCGGATTTCCTCCGTCGGGCTCGAAGGGCCGAGTGAATAATGTTCGCGGACATTTTTCCCGGTGCGCTACCGCGATTTGTCAAAGGGCAAGGGTGGGAACTTGCAGAAGAATCTACGCCTAAGAACCGCATGCCACCGAAGCGGAGACGAGTCGAGAGATGTGACTTCATGCATTTGACGCGGTTGTCGAAGTTGAGCGAGCTTTCAAAGGTAGGTATGTGTTTTCACATTATTATCTCTGCCCGTCATAGACGTTACTAGCTCACTGAAAATTCACATTTTTAATGAACTTCGGAACACAAGACGGCACGTAGACGCTTACACGCGTGTACTTTATTCAGTTACGGGGGCCTTTGCAACGAAAGTGTAAACGTCTACGTGCTGTCTTGTGTACAACTTTCCATTTATCATTAAATACACACGGTCTTCTGAGCCAACCTATTTCTCCGGAGAATTTTATTTCCCGCCCGTGAAAGCTGTTGCGGCCGCGGTCGCCGGTCGCCACCCAAATTAGGTTTTTTTCCCGCCCCCGCCTGCCGGTTGGAATGATGAAATTTTAACGTCGCCAAATGCCTTTTATTGGATCAGTGGACGCCGAATACGTAAATTTGTTACCGCGGAAAGCAGACCACGACGCGACCTACTCACCACGGGCATGTACATAGTGTCTATTCTATACCACACTACAGTCTGTGCTTGTGTGTTTGTAAATGCGACAGCTCAGGATATCTCTCTTCGCACAACTAAGGTTATCTGTATTGTGACTAAGGTGTACGATGCGAGGACAACATAGTCAACTATTTAGCAAGAAGTAGCCTGTTATACGACGTGTTACAAAGGTTCCTTACTCTTTTTGCAGGATGTAACCTACTGGTCAAGAGGATCACATTTCTGTAAAAAAAGTGGGAGAAAACAATTTTTATTTCATAACCTTAACATTGTTTTTTTTTAAGTTTTCCATTTTTTATGTCAATACAAATCAACGGAACATAATAGAGCAAAAAATTTTTTGTGGTGTGATCCCGATCACCGGGTGCTGTTACCCTATAAAGAGTTAGGATCTTTTATAACACCTTGTATACAATGCATGCACGTCCCACTAGCTCGGGCATAGGTCTATTTCTCGTAGAGAGCCTTTATGACCACGCGTGTCAACTGCGGATTGGCGATAGTGTCATAAAAAGTGTAATAATATGCCTCGGAAATGATGTTTTCCTCCACCGTTGGCCAGTCACAATTATTTGGTTCGTCGTTGTACGTTTACCCTTTTTATCACTTGCGACGCTCGATGTCACCCTTCCAAAGATAATGCTGTGACAGACGGACCCTCTTGGGCAAGCAAGGGGGCCCTTTTCAGGCTCGGACCATTGCTGTCACTTTAAATCAGGTGACACGTTTTCCGAATGAGAGATTTTTTTTTAGTGCCGGTCTCAAACAGCACATCGTTTTACTAAATCGTGTAAAAGTAAAAACGCCTTTAATTCTACCAAAAATACAGGGTGTTAAAAGACCGCCAACAGACCCGAAAGCCACGCATACTAGACACCAAAACGAAGTACTTTTTCGGTAAATTATTGCTGGGAAATGATTTTGGTTTTTTAGGTTATAATTTTGAAAAATATTTTATCACGCAATGGACGTGTTACGCACAGAATTAATATTACGCAAGCGTAGGCATAAGTTTATGTTACTTAAGTTTTAAGTGCCGATGTTTAGAATACATTGCGGGTCGTTTTTGTAAGAAATATTCATAATTTTGATATGGCTTCTTGAGAAGATATGTTAAAAACTAGATAAGTACTAAATACATTTCTGCAAAAAAAAAGTTTTCAAAATTCCGACTTTGAACCTCATTATCTCCGAAACCGATGATTTCCCAGGCATAGTTCCTTATGATGAGAAAAATACGTGGTTTCCCGCTTTGTTGGCGGTCTTTTAACACCCTGTATATACGTTTTAAAATGCATAATATCTTCATCATCATCATCAGTTCCTGTTATCCCTAATCAGGGAGATAGGGCTCTCAAAACAGTTTTCCAATCTGGTCGATTTTGCGCCTTCAAAGGAATAATATTATGCTAAAGATTTTTATAAGGTTAAAAAGGGCGCCTGCACGGAATGCAAGAGTTTGCGGGTTCAAATCATGTCCCACTAGCTGGGCTCTCAGAGAGAGTTACGCGTGCTCAATGCGGATTGGCGATTTTCACGATTGAGGGTATAATGCCCCATACGCTCAGGTTTCCTCACGATGTTTTTCATTCATCGTTAGCGAGTGGTAACGATGAAGCGAGTGATAAATAAATTTAAGTCATAGGTACATGCTCGCACCGGGAATCGAACCTGGGTCCCTCGCTGCCGAGTCCTTTGTTTTACAACTAGGCTACCACCGTTCTCCGCAAACTCCGTAGCTAAATAATAAACGCAAAATCGCAAATCCGCACGGGGTCTCTCCAATAAAAGGCCTGTGCTCAGTGGAACATTTATAGGCTACATCTTACTTCGCACTATTTAGAATGACGAAAACATATACCTTCTTAAAAGCCTCCAGATATCCGATACCATTATGTTTCGCACGAGCGGACGCTGGGTTCCCCGGTGCGCCCCGTGCAGAAATACACTTTGCGGAATGTCACATAAATTCTCTAAAAGTTTTATAATATCTACATGCAGGTACTGCCGACCACACTTGGTCCCCCCTCCTGGCTAAGAGGAAAACCGAGATTTAGAATACTTTAAAGGAATAAAATACGCTATTTCGGGATAGTTAGGATTTGCAAGTAAAGTTAGTGCATTTCTTGTGAATTTCCAAAAGATACTAACGTGAAGTAATCAAGTCAACAAGTAATTAAAGGCTTAAAGGTCATGGAATATAATATTATACCAAACCAGTTGTTAGATACCGTTGACGCAAGATGTTCGTATAAGTTAGCTTCCTAAGTACCTCGTACAAGGCGCATGTGCGGTTTAAGTGCAGGGAAAGCTCACTTGCAATTTAAACATGTCCAAGACTAGGCATCCACCTGCCAAGGGTTAAGTTGCCAAAAGATGTATCGTAATATAAATAATCTACAACAGATGTATTATATAGCAACATAAACTAGTCGGCTACACAAACATAAATACAAGTAAGTTGAAACGTTTACGAAATACAAAAAGATGTATTATGCTTAGGTAAAGTTTATACACTTCTACACGCCTACACTTCTGTAACTTAATTACACTCCGCTATGAAGGGTCTACATCAAATTAGGGACTGGATCAAATGTAGCGACCTTTTCAGGGGATTCATTATTGAAGCTTAAAATAAATCCTCCACAGCCTACGTTTCAGACTCTATTTACTTTTAAAATGGCAATTAATTGTTTTTTAAATTACGTAGGATTAATAACATTGAACATCAATAGGTAACTACTCTTTTTAAACTTAAACTTTCCCCTTTCGTGCTTTTTAATAACGGTTAGTGGAACCGTTTATAAATACAAAATCTTTAACATGTTCTGTAGTAGTTCTACGAGTATTTCTCAGTAAACAAAATATCTTCAGGATATCCATAGGTATCCAATAATAAGTTACTCTATGGCTATTCAAACTAAAGAAAAGATGATAATCTACACACATTACGTGACAATTGTACGGAAAAAAAAAACAGATCTTATAAAAAATCCCGAGATGGCAAGAAAGACCAAACTTAACCGCTGTAACTTTTGCCAGACAACTCTACCGCGGGATTTAAAAAAACATAAGTTAATTCCCGTCCCACTGGTGACGTCACCGGAAAGCTTTTAGCGAGAGGCATTATTACCTTCATCAGCGGGGGGAGCATGACTTTTATCGAGGCGGATTTATCCAACAAAATGGCGGTTTATCAGCATTTTTGACGTCTATAGTGGGTTATATATCGCTCTCTTATATATCTACGGGGACAGGAGTCGGGGCAGTCTCGCGTTGTCCTGGGAAAGGTTCGTATCTAATTCAAATTGACTGGATGTCGTCCCTATTCTCAATTGCTCATTGGTTAAGGTGGAAAGATAGCGACGTGGCGGGAAATTCAAAATTATCAAAGTTTTTTCCATTTTGTAGCTAAACTGAGCTATTTTTGGTCAGCGATTTTTCGTTCGCGGCAATGACATAGTATTCTTTTCATTATTATAAACAAAAAAACAAAAATAATTCAGCCGATTATGTGTTCTGGTCTACGAAGCAGTAGCACTGCCCAAAAAACTTGTCGTAGACCAGAACACATAATCGGCTGAATTATTGTTGTTCTTTTGTTTACAATAATGAAAAGAATACTGTTATTGCCGCGAACGAAAAATCGCTGAACAAAAATAGCTCAGTTTAGCTACAAAATGTAAAAAACTGTAAAAAATTTGAAATTCCCGCCACGTTGCTATCGTCTACCCTTAAGAGGGACGCGGGTAACCTCAACTCCATACAAAAGGGGAGACCTGTTACCTCCCTAGATAATTGTTTTAGAAAAAATATGTTTGTGCCATTCAATTATATTTACCTCTGCCATGTCTCTATGTAACATAGGGCAGAGGTACATATAAATTTAATGACATAAACATATTTTTTCTTAAATAATTATCCAGGGAGGATACAGGTCTCCCTTTTTGTATTTTTTGTATGGAGCAGCCGGCTACCCGCGTCCGTCTTAATCAAGGAGCTTTTTACGAGTTTGAGTTAAGGCTGAAAGATAGCAGCGTGGCGGGAAAAACTTTTAAAAGATACCGCAATTTTGATCCAAAGCTCAAAAATGCCGTTTTAGAGAAAACAGCATCGAATAAGTTAGTATGGGGAGAATAAAAAGTGGGGGTCTGAAGGATTTTTGATTGATTTCAAAAACTTTCCTACATCTTGAACCTTCAGAATAGCACAAAAAATCTGTCATTTTATGGGCCTTTTATTCGAGTAATTAGCGATCAAAGTTGAAAAAACGGAATTGGGAGAAATGAATTTTCCATCGGTTTTCTTTTATTTTTGTTGATTCTGACAAAAAACATTGGAGACAAGCTTAAAATCAATCGTTTATCTAAGCGTCTTGTTCGTGTACCAGTGCTGGACTAACAAAATTCTCCAATTTTCCATCCCTTAGGTGCGCTGTTCAAATCCTACCAAACCTAGAAACGAGTGCTAACTAGTTCCGAACAAACATTGTTCGAGGTACAGTCTACAACACGTCGACCTTTAAACGCCGCGCGCTCTGCGCAGTTACGTTACGGGCGATTTTACAACAAAACTGTATTGTCGTCGACTGTACGGGTAACTCGGTGATCCCTCGTTACGCCCACGTTTGGCGCAAAACAAACAACCTCCAAAGGTTAAGTCGCCTTTCGGTTAGCAAGTTTGACATTGAGCCTTTGACTAAATGCCTGGGCTTAATTCAATATGCGCATACTTATAACACCTAGTTTACACCGTAGGTTTACTAAATGACGGGTGACGTCATTGGGGTCTGAAATAAGGATTTTTCCAGGCATCAAATATAGTTAGAACTAGTGGTTCTCCCCGAGCTGTGAACTCGCGACCCCATATAAACTTAACAACCCCATATCTCGGTAACCCCTCGACCGATTTGGCTCATGTTCGAACCTAAAAATTCTCTTTGCCTCATTTACCCGCCTACCAAATTTCGTGACGATCCGGCTTCATTTACTCAAGTTATCGTCGAACGAACATAAATACATACAAACATACAAACATTCGCTCGCTCGTTCAATAACTGTCAAAATCTGACTATTAATCTGTGGTTTCCATAAAAACCACAGATTTAATTTAGCGATTTAGTTACAATCGGTGTCAAATATGACACCTGGAAAAATCCTTATCGTAAACCCACGTACAGAATACGTGTAACACAATATTTTCATAAATGTTTCGCGCGCATGGAATAGGTACGCTCGCGAACACATTAAATGGGCATTGATCAGTGAGGCATCGATTGTCCTAAATTGAAAACTATTTCGAGGAATAGGGATACTGATTACTAATAGGGGTTTAAATAAGTAAAATTAAAACGGATTATTAATATTTATCGCCAAAAATGTTTACTTCATTTTTCTTTCGATGACGTCATCATAGCCTCTAATGCGGTAGTTCCATTGCCTACAAATATTAAAAAAAATACATTCGTCAACAACAACTGTCAAGTGTCAAATAACTGAGAAAATAACCTTCTTGCTGAATTGACACTGACATTTGTCAAACATTAACATATATTTTTTTTAAAAGCATAAATGAATGCAATGAACTTAATACATAATGCCAGTGGTGACGTCATACACAAAACTTTTAGAAATTTTAAATAATTAATAAAAAAATATTTACATACAAAATTAAGAAAATATTCAAATTAGTTTCTTATATTTGTCTATATTTTCGATTTATAGAATAAAAAATAGGATTTGACGATGCCCATTGTATGGAAAATGTGCATTGCATGTTGCATTTCATGATGTGTTGCACGCAATCTGTTCGCGGCTGAATGACTGAAAATCTGCTGGTTTAACTTTTTAGGAAACACCCGTGTATACAACGTGTTACAAAAGATCCTAACTCTTTTCACAGGGTGTTATCGTTACCGTATCAGGTGCTGGCTTAGAATAATCTTTATGCCGTGGGCCCTCTGATTAGCGTGATAATACTTGTACTTGTATCCTTCAGAATTTGGTGGTAATTGTTCGTTTAAAACCCTCCAAAAACCATTTACAGAAGGTATTCTCAAGAAAAGTGTTAAATAATCAGAAAAAAACTTGCCTACAGGTCGGAGTAGAGCTTCTGCAATGCAATACCCATTTCGTTTCTGACTACTCACCCACACAATGACAAGAGCTTTACAAAGACACGGCACACATTGGGTCTCCCTCACACTCACTGGTTTTTCATATTGTCATCTCTTTCTCCCGTCCGTCAGTTCGTTTTCGCTAGCCGTCGCTAGATGTCGCTAGCCGAATGTAAACAAAAACAATCTAACAGCATTTACAAAACGAACCAAATGAACAACTAGTCCAGACTTCTCGTACCTAGATGAAAAGTATGAAAAGAACGTCATTTTAGGTGGCTAGGTACATAATTTGACTCACTTACATTATGCTTGTTGACCTTGAGTTATTTGACCCGCGGAAGTTTTTTCGTGACAGACCGGCGACTTCTTAATTTATGCCGTGGCGTCGTTTATCACCAAAGCACACAAACGGTATAATTAATCACTAGACAGATCTATCATACAATGCCAGTGATAACATACCATTAGTGACTTTGAGAAGAAGCACACAAACATTATTTTGTTAGTCAATTCACAGTATTCGGGACACAACGGTACGTTGGTACGCCACACACAGCGCA
Organism: Zelleria hepariella; assembly: GCA_949319315.1. Classification (NCBI taxonomy): domain Eukaryota; kingdom Metazoa; phylum Arthropoda; class Insecta; order Lepidoptera; family Yponomeutidae; genus Zelleria; species Zelleria hepariella. The sequence continues at coordinate 699,010 of OX439394.1, forward strand.
GTTTCACTCTTTCTGACACATTTGTATCAATCAACACCGTTTTCTGCAAGTTATCAGCTATTATTAATCAATCACGAATTCACAACATTCACACAGAAAAAAAAACAACCTAGCCGGCCTGCCGGCGGCGGCGGCGGCGGGCGCGAACGGACGGACTACTGACCAGGGTGACCAGATTTTAGCTAACTCGATTCGCCTAATGTTGTCTTCCGAGTAGCCTAAATGGCCAATTTTTTTTTCTGGTCTTAGACTAATTCGCCTAACTTTTTGAGCTTAGAAACCCAAATTTAGCCCAAAATAAAGAAAAAACTAAAAAAATGACACCGTACAGCCAAAAAATATTCAAAAAATCTAATAATTTGCATTTTTTTATTCTAAAGCCTAAAGTAAGTTATTTATTACTTTAGCCTAAAGTAGACTAAAGTAATAACTTCCTGCAAAAGTTCTCCGTCACCATCAGTGTAGAATCCTCCTTTCCACGTGCATATTACGTTTCGTTATAAGCTTTTTAAGGAATAATCAAGGAAAGGTTCAATAAATTTGCGATAATTGCCTAAATCGCCTAAATAAATGCGAAATTACTGTAAGATAGCCTAAATCACCCGATCCCATTTTTTAGGTATCATTAAAAGGTTACTGGTCACCGATCGGATTTTATGGTCCGTTTGACCCTCTGAGGTATCCTAAATGGCGACAATTCGCCTAATCTGGTCACCCTGCTACTCTGACTGACTGGAATGAGTGAGCGAGCGAACGAGATCTGAGCGAGAGCGAGACGGCAACAACACACATTGTAGGGTAGAGGAAGCAGTACTCGGCCTTTTGGTGAAAAGTGCAACTAAAGTCCAGTAGTTTTCACCCAACTACGCGAAGCAAAAAGGAGGGTTATGATTTTAGCAGCATATTGTTATGTATGTATGTGAGGGTGTATGTGGGTATGTTTGTGTGTTCATCTGTTTCCTCCCAGAGCCTAAAACTACTCAAATGAGGGGTCGTTGGATTTGTCTTAATCACCCAGGTCAGCCCAGGTGACATACGTACGAGGGGGGATCAAAAAGTAGTGAGAACGCAACAATGATGAACAATGCGCAAAAATGATTCTGAATAGAAAATGAACTAGTAGTTCACCCCGAACGCGATGTACTTTACAATCCCATATCTCGTAATCCCTTGACCGGTTTGGCTCATGCTCGAACATTTTTTTTGTCTCAAATTTTACGAATCATGACTTTCCGATCAACGTTACTCGAGTTATCGTCGAACAAACAAACAAACAAACAAACATTCATACATACATACGTACAAACGCCGGATTATTCGAGTAGACTCAGCTTTGTTTTTTTTTTTCAAATAAACGCAAATGTACAGTTATTATTCATACCAAGAAATCATTAAAAAGAAAAAGATAAGCAAAAGGTTTAAACTACAGTACATCGATTTAAATACCCTAGATGCAACATCGCCTACAAATTCGAACAGAAAAAGTGTCCGATGCGTAGTTGCAAATGTGTGCCTCTCTGCTGCACGCACACACACACACACATTTGTATCGGATGACATAATGCACAGACAAAATTCAACCTTATCTCACCTACGATAACGTTTCATATCTAATGAAGTCCCAGCGCTATCATGCGTCTGGTCTGCGTGAGAGTGTCCGCAGTCGAACAGAAGCGTGTCGAGAAAGTCGCGGAGACTCCTTCAGTTTTTTTTTTGCTGAGAAAATCACGAGGTTTCAAATTTAAATTACGACGACACGATAATTAGATACTTAAAAGATAATTTTGCGATAATTATTTAGGGTGGCTTTCTTGCTTCGATCTTAGTTCGGTGCGTTCGGCTGTACGTACATATGTACGCTCCAGGATAAACTAGTATGGCCTAGCCCGCAGTGGCGGATTTACACATTTGCCGCCAGTAGACTTTTCAAATTTGGCCGCCCTACCGACCGATGAATTCCTAACATTTTCACTCTCGCGTCACCTCTTTGAGCTTCAAGAAAAGCTCACTTTACCCCCCTTCAAAATATTATCCAAGTAAATACAATCATGCAATTACAAATACACTTGTGTGGACCTTATTTACGTATACTTTACGTGCATATTTTTCTTTTTATGTAAGATCTAAATAGATGCCCCCCAAATCTGCCGCCCCTAAAATATGCCGCCCTAGGCTTCAGCCTACTCAGCCTATTGGTAAATCCACCACTGCTAGCCCGAGCTGATATTGATGAATGATTAGGTATGAATGTTACCATATCTCGAAAACTAAGAGGTTTAGCGCAAAAATAACGAAATTTTCGAACCCCTTAAGAACCTCGAAACCAGGCCTTTTACCTTTATAGGTGTTCTAAAAACCGACATAAAGGGTGTTAACATACAGTGTATTCCTGAAAATGTGACAGACAGTCGAAAAAGATTTAAAACAAAGGTTAGGTCAGTAGGTTCGGTTGGCGACACACCTCTTTTTGTTTTCGAGTGGTCCTTCAAACCGGACAAAACTTGTGAAACAAAAATTACGAGCAAGCAAGCGGCGCGCGGCGGGGTAGTTATCCGTGAAAAAACCTCGGCACAGACCAATAGACAGTCTGTGGACAGACTTTGACATTTTTTCTGGCTAAACTCCATTTTCTATGGTGAGAAGAATAGCGCCATCTAGAGACATCTTCATAAACAAAAAAAAAACCCGAAAAAAGCCTATTGTAGTTTAAAATCGAGTGATAGATCACGGTTCAAGAAATAAAGCGATATTTATATCGTTGTAGCCGACTAGTTTCGGTTCTCATTCGGAGTCCTTAACATGGAGCAGAGACCTCGCGAAACGTAAAAAACAAAATGTGCATTGTGCAATGCTTATGAAAATTTAAGGTGTAAAAATGACAATAAGCTACTCCATTCCTGTTTTGTTCCACTTTGTGAATCTTTCGTCGCCTTTTAACTTACACATGTCGTATAAGTGAGAAAGAAACAACTGCGTAGGGCCAACTTCAAACATTTGCTGAAAAAAATTCTTAAAAAAATATGTTTTTTGTCATTTTGGAGGTGAATTTATCTACAAATGCATCACATTATAAAACTTTTAATTATTATTTACCGAAAATACGAAATTCCATCCTTTTTCAATGCACTTATGGTATTATTTTTGCACTTTTTTACGGAGCACTTCGGCAACTCAGTTATCGGTTTCCTCGATAACTGACTGCGCGTGACTGCGAGTGCAACTGTGCTAATAATGAATTTTAGCACAGTTTGAGGCGGGACACTTTTTGAGCGTTGATAGGGAATCTAAACACTAATTTTTAATTCGAGTCCACGGAATGACAGTTGCTACAAAGGCTTTATCTGACAGTTGCATACTAGCAACTGTCATTCCGTGGACTCGAATTAAAAATTAGAGTTTAGGGTATTTAAATCGATGCTACAGTACTACCTAACCTATCTACTTTTTGAACGTAGATAGCCGAGCGCCGACTTTAGGTGCTTCTACCCTACTACCCCACTCGATTATTGTGTTGCCAGCTTGGAGGATTTTCCCCAATTCTCAAAGGCGGGTTTCTACGGGCGGGCAGGTTTAAGGGTTTTTTTCTTAGAAGTTGATAAAATAACACGTTTTATTTCCCTTGCTTTTGTTTTGGCATTGTTTACATTAAATAAATGCCATTTGGTCCACCCGTAGCATAAGAAATAACAATTATTAGGATTTTATAATTACCTTTTTTTTCTGTAGCGGTTGGCAACACTTATCGTTGTCACAGTCAGTCATACATTCATGAATGGTCAGTTTGGTTTTTTATTGGCTTTATTGCCTTTGAAGGCTTGTTTTGTTTGTGGTTGGTATTCAAAACAAAAGTTATAAACTCGGTGCGTTGCGTTATCGGAGCTAAGATAGAGAAGTAATGAAACTAGACTTTACCACCTAGCTCGGGGCGGAGACTCTCTTTCAATGTTGAGTGAAAGTGTGAAGTGAAACTGTTCTCCCGTGCGTGTGGACTTGTGGAGTGTTTAGTGATTGATAGGTATTCATTGGCATTGGCAGCAAGTGTTTATTTAGTGTTTTGTGCTTCATCTCAGAGCCGCTAAGGGCATGTTATTACTGGCATTGTTTAGTATCTGCCTAGTCATAGATATGCCTTTTGCGTGCTTTGAAGATCATCAACGGGTCCTGTTAGAACAAAGCAAGTTTATGTCGTACGTAACTGTTTACGATTACGATCCGAGCGCCGACTCATGCATGATGTGTGTGAGCAAAGATTTTAATCGTGTGAGTATCTTTATGACGATTATTTTCTACTTACTTAATCTTTCTAAATACCCAGAACCTCTTCATCGCCCACGATACACACCGAAAGTGCCCTGAGTTTTGTTAAATCTGGTTAAAATCAACGTAAAATACAGCATAATTTTTTAAAGTTTCTCACCGATATTGTAGGTATTTTAGGTAACTATGGCCCGTTTTCTGAGTTGAGAATTTTACTAAGCACATACTTACGTATCACTCTGTCACGTTCTTTTGTGAGAAATCTGCAGAGACAGGACGATACTTACCCATTTGCTTAGCAAAATTCTCAACTCAGAAACCGGGCCATACAAAGTGATGAGAGTGAGAGGTAGGTATCAAATCAAGGCATGTTTCGGGCAGTTTATCTGGCAGCAAGTTTAGTATAATCGACCATTATCTTGCTTTGCTACTTGTGCTGCCGTTAGGTGGGGCAAAACGTGAATAATAGCAGATGCAGGATGTCTAGCATTATTATCTCTTCAGTTTTGTTCGGCCGGCTCCACTTGCGACTGCGGTGGGCCGGCGTTGGCGGCGGCGGCGGTAAGTTGCAACTTTGCAAGTTGCCAGCCAGCGGCGGCGGCGCTCGGCTCGGGCGCGCTCGGGTGGAGTCGGGCGCGCTCGGCTTAATCGCTTTATTCCACTGTGCGTGATTGTGTGCGTGCGAAACGTTGACACTAGTTTTCGTTTACTTGTGTGCGGGCATCCGTACTGTAGTGTGCGTGCTATGGTTTTGTGCAGTGCAACAGTAGGAACGAATATTATTTTTCGTTTTTAATTAAAAAATTTAATAGTCGCTAGCCGCCTATTTTTTATTAAAACGTTATCTACCCACCCTCACTATACTACCCTGTGAAAAGAGTTAGGATCTTTTGTAACACGTTGTATTGTTTGTTGTAATCTACTGGGTAAAGTACACTCACTTACCATAAAAGTGTTCCGGTCATTTTGTGTTACAGAAACGTGTTTTGTATTACTACAGGCGGCACCTGCGAAGCAAGAGAAAAGAGAGTCTTTGAATAACTGTTATTGCAAAAGCTAACTTAGTCTACAAGGTGTTACAAAAGCACCTAACTCTTTTTACAGGGTGTAACCTACTGGTCAACAGAATGTCTAATCTGTAAAAAAAAGTTGAAAAAAAACAATTTTTATATTATAACCTCAAAATTGAAAAAAATTCATACAATTTTTGTTTTTGTTATTACCTCAAATTTAAAAATATGTTTGTTCGTGTGCATTTACATAGCTTTGAGTCAATGAAAACAATATTTATATAAAATACTTTTCTCCCGCCACATCGTTCACATTTTATTAATTTAAAAATTAACGGAACGTCATAGAGAAAATAAAATATTTAGGTTGTGATCCCTATCACCGGGTGCTATTACCCTGTAAAAAGAGTTAGGTACTTTTGTAACACCTTGTATACAGAGGCATCAACTCATATGTTTTATCTTGAAGTTGCGCTCCCCTACTCGTACATACCTTGGCTTCAATTTTATCCTCGGGAATGTAAAACAAAACGACTGTTGCGGGAAGCGACTGTTGAAGGAAATCTCGAAGTAAACTTTTTTGTACTTGAGTTGATGCTTCTGCTTTTGTCTTCGGGTAGGTATACGAAGATTACGAAGGGTGATGGTTTATGTGTGTAAATTATGTGATGACAAGTAAAGCCTATTCCATCTTAAGAGGAGGGTACCCCGTACACTAGCACCGACACTACAGGGTGCACTCTAAGTCAATAGCGGAACTTTAAGTAGGCTGTCTACTGATCACTTCAAAAAACTTGTACTAGGTGGCGAAAAATATGCAGCAAAAAAAAATCTGCTGTTTCATACATTTGGCGCAGTAATGAGTGGACCTTTTGCATGGAACAGCTGATATTTTTTTCGCTCCATTTTTTTAGCCACCTAGGAAAATGGTTTGTATTGATCAGTAGACAGCCTACTTAAAGTTCCGCTATTGACTAAGAGTGCACCCTGTAGAACAGACGAATAAATCCCGCACAAGAAAAAAGCGGCCACTGACTTATGCGGGATTTATTCGTAGGTTCTAGGATCTGGAATCTAGGCCTTAGGTCCTAAAATTAGTTAAGTCTAGGGATTCTCATTTCACGGCCTGTTTTTTGCAAAAACACGCATCCAAAAAGAAGATATGTTTTTTTTATTAATGGCGGCGCTAGAGTGCCATGTCCTCGGCACTGCGAAGTCCAAGTGATGATTCTGGAGGCTGCATAATTTGTATGATAAATACGTTTTAACCCTTAATTACTCGCGTCAAAAAAGTTACACTAACGCTCGCGTGGGGTATATTTGACCCCAATTGAAAAAAATGAATAAAATAAAGTATTACTGCTTAATATTATTTTTATTAATAAATATTTATAAAATCAACTTCTCGCTAGAGGATAACAGTATTCATAATCAACATTTCTAGGAAAATTTTGTTGAAAAAAATATTTAAAATAAGGAACAATTTAGTCATTGCATTTATCACATGTCATGATGGAATGCTCATGACAGAAGTGCTGGTTGCATTTGACACAAGTCATCCTTATTTTTTATCCTTTGACCTTGGGCAGATAAGACATTTTTTGTACGAAGTGGATGGGCCATCTCTGGACGTGGAGCTAGGAGCTTGAACACCTCTTCACTTCTCTTGAGACGTTTTTGCTTGGCCCTGGGTAGTTTTGGCATGTTTGCTTGAGTTTTTTTGTTGAGCCCTTATCAGATCTACAGACGGTCCGTTTTATTTGCGCTTTCTTGAGAGGCGGAGCCATGATCACTTTGCATGCCTTCAGTTTCTACTTCATCTTCATCGGGGCTGTCAATAGCGCTTTCTTCCTCATTTTCCAATAAATACTAAGCAATCTGACTGACACAAAGGCGTCAGTTTGCCATTCTGAATGTTGTAACCTAAAAATATAACTCAACATTAGCAAAACGAGCATATAACGCAAAAAATAATATATTTCCTTACTACTTACTTGTCAAAAATAGTATCACCAACACTCGCGTGGGGCAATATATACCCCAGACGCGATTTCCTGGCATGATCACACGTTGCAACGTGGCTCACGTGACTGAATCATGGAGGGGGCAGCTATTTAGGCAGCTACTGGGAAGGACACGGTGAAAAACTCAGTAGTTTAGGTGTTGCATGCGTTCAAACACGCTTTGGGGTAAAATATACCCCACGCGAGTAATTAAGGGTTAAACTGAAGTCGCAAATACAAATACAAAATAGAGTATTCCAATTTTCTCAACAAATAAGGGTTGAAAAAAATAATTTCGCCTTTTCTTTAAATAAAAAATATCACGTGACATTTAACAGAGCAAGAGGTATACAACGTGTTACAAAACATCCTAACTCTTTTTACAGGGTGTAACCTACTGGACCTACTGGTCAACCGGATGTCAATACTGTAAAAAAAAGTTGAAAAAATCTTTTTTTATTTTATAACCTCAAAATTGAAAAAAATTCATAACTTTTTTGTTTTTGGTATTAGCTCAAATTTAAAAATATGTTTGTGGGAATAGGTGCATTTGCATAGCTTTGAGTTGTCAAAACATTGTGAAAGTCAATGAAAACAATATTTAAAAAATAATTTTCTCCCGCCACATCGTTCACGTTTTATTAATTTAAAAATCAACGGAACGTTATAGAGCAAAAAAAATATTTCGGTTGTGATCCCTATCACTGGGTGCTATTACCCTGTAAAAAGAGTTAGCATCTTTTGTAACACCTTGTATAATAGGATAGAGATAAGACGCTTTTATCCCAGACCGTGGCTGGGGTTCTCTCAAATGAAAAACTCGGAGTCCCAAGGTAGTTGGCCGGGTCGTCTAAGTGAGACTGGTTGAAACAGCTTCTTTCTTGGGAAAGGGTTTCTTTCAGTGAGAAACTTATCATTATCAAGTTGTTTTATTGCGGGTCTTTTGGCGCGAGATTGAAAAACACTAGTGGCTTGAGTACTTAGAACTTTGATTAAAATTATTATGGCACTAGGAATTTCTTTTAGTTTTTCTAAAGTCCCGAGCACAAAATATTATGCGTCCCAAAAAATTAAAAAAAAAAAAAAAAAAAAAAAAAAAAAAATTAAATGTTTTAATAAATTAGAAATTTACAGGGTGTTAAAAACAATACAAGGCAATTTCAAACGAAAGTTTAATATATCAACCTTATAAGACCATTCACATAAGAGCTTACAATTTCTTGTCTGGGGAAAAGTATAACTTTCGTAATAATTTCGAAAAGTAAACTAAACAACATAAGTGATGCGATGTTCATTCTAGAACTTTGTGATTACACCGAAAAACTTTAACTACCGTTACTGTCAGGATTAAATTTTACTACTTTCCGGTTTTCATGAAGAGAGAGAGAGACAGAGAGAGGGAGAGAGAGAACACTTCATTGTACACCAGAAATTAATTTACAAGAATTTCCTTAGCCTAAAAGTACAGACGGCGGTCTTATACCTAAAAGCTATCTGTGAAGATATGAAAATGAAAAGTAAATTCTTTCCTCTATGAGTTTGTTCGCTACAGTGGGCACATTGTTACCTACACCGGCAACCACGTTCCGTCCAACATATTTTAGGAGCACTTTATTAAAAATCAATACCGGAGACCTTTACCGGCGAGCTATTTTGGCCCTTCACGCCACAGCGCTAGCGGGGGTGACAGTTTGGGCTTGCCTAATGAACTATGTACCATCCGACTTCACGCAGAGCAGATAATCCTTTGAAGTGTGCCTTCGCTGAGGCGGTGCGTGGTACACGTTATCTCTGTTAGTAGGCTGTGTTAAGAGGGCGTTAGAGCACCATTTTCCCATACAAACGTAGTTCCGGTTTAATTTCTAAACTACAGGCTGGATTTTTCTGAAACTTGGTTTATATCAGTAGATGACCAATACGGAGGTTTGCAAATAGTTTTTATAATAAAAAATAGCCTGAAAGAAATTAGAACGGTGCTTTTTTCGCGCCGAAAAAGGGGTTACTTTCAGCTGTTATTTACTTACATTATTATACTGTCTATTGGAGTTTAACTACCTTGGGAACATCAATAATGTGTTGTACTTGTCAGAAAAAAGATTATTGAAATCTATACTTATAATAAAACTCTAGCGAAGTCAATTCTGTACATTGAATATTTTTAGAAAAAAACTAGCAGGGGTTACTAAGTAAACTATACTGAATCCAAAAATGCAAATAAAACGGTTTATGTCTGTCTGTCTGTCTGTCTGTCTGTCTGTATGAACACGATAAACGCGAACACCGCTGAATAGTTTTCAACCAAACTTAACATGGTCGTAACTCACGTTTCTGGGAGTAACTTAGGCTATCCGATGTTTAGAATATATTGCGGGTTGCAATTTTAACTTCGTTTTTTGTAAGAAATATTCATAATTTGGATATGGCTTCTTGAGAAGGTATGTTAAGAACGCGATACTGAACATATTTCTGCAAAAAAAAAAAAAAAAAACCGACTATGAACCACATTCTCTCGAAAACCTACATTGCGGGTTGCAATTTTAACTTGATTTTTTGTAAGAAATATCCATAATTTTGATTCTTAAGAAGGTATGTTAAGAACGTGATACTGAACACATTTTTGAAAAAAAAAAAAATTTAAGTTCGACTTTATTATCTCGGAAACCGTTGATTTCCCAGGCATAGTTCCTTGGGCAAAAATGTTCGTTATGATGAGGACTATACGTATACGTGGTCTCCCGCTTTGTTGGCGGTCTTTTAACACTCTGTATAATAGCACGCTACGACTTTTGGCATTTGGGGCGCATATTGTAAATGAAAAATCGGCATTTGTTTTTATTTTATTTTGGCGGAAAATGTTAGTTATACAAGCGTAGCATAAGGCCGGGTTTGAGCGTATCTATGGGTTTAAAACAATAGGTATCTCACTCTTTTGTTTGACGTAGAGCGGGATGGACAGAGCCATAGATACGCTCTAACCCAGCCTTATGATGCTTGCTGGAGGGAATAGTGAGTGGTTTTCGGTGGAGGTCGGACAAAGTTTATCGATGTTAGAAATGTAGTACTGTTGCGTCGCGGTCGAAATGTTCTGGGTTTGAACCCACGTGAGGTTGAAATTTTTTTTTGTGCCTTTTTTTAAATATTTACTCTACTGAGCCCAACTTGATATTAAAGAAAAAAAAAATTGTTTGCCGTAGAGCGGGATAGACAGAGTTATTTGCGGTAGATACGCTCTAACCCAACCTTATGCTTTGCTTGCTGGCTTAGCATGAGAATGGGTAAGACCTTATCTATGGGCTTATAACTTTATCTATCCCACTCTACGTCGAGGGAGATACATAATAAACCCCCAACTTCCCAGGCAATTCTTATGCTAAGCTTCCTGGTATCTTACACGGGCGATACCTAATCTAAACAAAACATTTTTTATCATAAATGTATTGTTTATATTAGGGCGCACACACACACAGACAGACACACAGACAGGCACACCCTCATAAACACATAAACAGACACACACACAAAGCTATCAAACTTATGACACCCCTCTTTGTTGGTCGGGGGTTAAAAAAACCTTCCTTTTGAGTTTTCCTCCACAGTCGAATTTAAATTAAATGTCAAATGTGTAAAAACGCATACGAAGTCGCGGGCACAACTAGTACCTAATAAAATGTAGAAATGGCAGTTGAACTACGAAAAATTTGGGACATCTCCACCCCCGGCATATCGGACTGTTTTGATTGTTTCGATACATTATTGTTAACAGGAGCTAGGACCAACGAAAATAAAAAAGAGATGCGTACTATTTAAAAGCGGCGGCAAAAGTCGTCTGGTAAACCTATTTAACAAATTTAACCTTAAAAACAAGACAGTCCGACATCAAGTAGTTTCTTGCGATATCAGTGGTTTTTTTTTTTATTGGACCAGTTTTGAGAGAGCAAAGAGGTGATTACAAAACCTCGATTTTGTAATCGATCAATACAAACAACTTGTACTAGGTGGCGACAAAAATGGAGCGGAAAAAATATCAGCTGTTTCATACATTTGGCGCAGTACTGAGTCGACCTTTTGTATGGAACAGCTGATATTTTTTTCACTCCATTTTTTTCGCCACCTAGTACAAGTTGTTTATATTGATCAGTAGATAGCCTGCTTAAAGTTTCGCTATCGACTTAAAGTGCACCCTGTAGACCCGACGAAGAAGCTAACAATAACGAGAGAGGAACAGTTTCCATCTCAAAGTGCAGCTTGAGCGGCGAATGAAGGAAAATAAAATAAAATTATCATAACAGGACCAATGGGGACTCATGATCGTTGGAAGAG